>OU696532.1:48474450-49099450 GCA_916048285.2 Bellardia pandia | reverse complement strand
CGTGGAAAATATCCATTTATTTTTGTCCGGAGAAAATTGTTTTTAGTGAAAGTTTTTTGCAGCACGATTCACCCATTTCAAACGACTTTTCTGGAAAATCAAAGCTGACATATATAAACAAAATCTATTAGGCCCCTATTTTGAGCTGCATTCGACAATCGATATTCGCTGGCTATCGAAAATCGACTATCGAATGTAAAATTTGTATTATAATACTATGTTTCCACGACGACTTGAATCACCTGCTTCGCCTTCTGAATCATGTTTATGAATCATGCTGTTTACATGACTAATAAACTTGATTCGATTTGACAGTTGTCTTTAATAAACAAACAGAATAAAAAAACAGAATTTACAATTTGTGGAAAACAATTTTTTTTTAATGGACAAAAAAAAGTGAGTGGAAATTAGTTAGCTTATTTGAAAAAAACATTCATACGTATTTACTTTCTTTACTTCCAGCAACAAGAAAATAATTTGCTTTGTTTACAATAATATTAAATTTTTACAGCTAGTGCAGATAAACTTGCGATAAAAATTAGAGAAGAGTGCAATTTTTCCTGCTTCGCAAGTAGATTCAATATGAATCTACTTGATTCGCTCTTGAAATTTTGTATGGTGAAGCAAGTTGTTTCGCACATGATTGTGCGCATGTTCCGTGGAAACATAGTATAAGTTGGCATCGCTGTCGAAAATTTCATTGTTCAACGAATTTTTTATCGTATTGCTTCGACGCTGTATAAAACTGTTCAAAATTTATTTAAAACGTAAAGCTAGATTTACACGATTGAAATTTTTCTTCAAAATTGCTCTTCAAAATGCTTCAAAATCGTGTAAACACCAAAATTTCTTCAAAATTTATTTATTTAATAACTATTTTGAAGATAATTTCAATCGTGTAAATCTAGCATAAGAATTTGTTTTTTTTTTTTTTTTTTTTTTTTTGGTTTTGGTCAACCAATTACTACTTGTAAGTTAATATCCTGCAGGTCGTAAGTAGAAAACAACAATTGGAGAAGCTCGTTTCTCTCATGGAAGAAGATCCACTGTTGGCAAAAAATATTTGCTCTAAAGTTCAGGCAGCAAAAAAATGCGTGGGCATTACACAGAAACTTAATTCTATTCATTAGACGAATCATTAAAAACCATAATTCCATGGTGGTCATTTCAAATTTAATTTATTTTTCTGTAAGAATTTGTAAACAAATATAGCGCAGCTGATAAAAATGTACTATTGTGAATAATCTACAAAGAGTGATTTTCACAATAGCGTTTTTTTTTTTATCGAATGTGCACCATAATACCAAATGAAAATTCGTTCGATAAGCATTTTCGACCACAGTCGAAAATCGAATTTAGCTCATAATAGGCACCTTAGTTTTGCAAGCGGTAATAATGCGGCCATTGATTTATTTTGCTTTGGTTTTTAAATGCCAAAAAAACAAATATTAAATTATTTTAATATATTTAAAATGAATGAAAAAAGAAAGTTGCTTTTGCTGATGGCCATGGAAATACATAAGGAATTATTATTTGTATGAAAAAACGTAACATATTGACAATTCAGTTCATTTTTGTCCAGGAAAAATATAAAATGAAACCAATTTAAGCTGATAGTTGTTCCTAAAAAATATTTCTCTCTCTCGAAAAGAGAAAAAAATTTTCTCCAAACAAATATTTTGTGCAGAACGAATGGGTGATCCATATGAATTGTCAAACTTTACTTTCTTGCCAATACAATTAAAGACTTTACGCATGTAGTGTATTTTATAGTCAGTGTTAATAAACAAATTTACCAATTTCTTTTTTTCTTGCTTTGATTTGCATGTGAAAAATAGATTGCCTTAGTGTGTCTGAGTATGTGATTGTATGTATTGTGGGTCATACCACCAGTAGAGACAAAACAGCAGTAGTTCAAATCGATTTTTATCTCAACAACCATAAATCGTTTGCCACTTGAACCGCAAGCTAAAATAGAAATATCCATACATATGTACATACATGCAGTATACAACATGTTAAAGTATGAGTGCCTGCTACTATTAGCAGATATCTATACATTTACTTAAATTTCCTGCATCTCTACGACCATGTAGATATAGATATGCATAAATGGAGAATACGAGTAGATAATGTAATGGTGTAAAGAGGTAGCATTGATATAAGTCGTCGTTGGATATTGCACAATAACTAAAACCTTTGAGTTTGTTAGCTGCCACCAATGTCAATATCAATAACCAAGCAACCAGAACGATGAGTTAAAACAGTCAGAATTCAGTATCCGTAATAGTGGCAGTGGCAGCATCAATACTAACTACATGTGTAGAGTAGAGAGGTAATTCAACTCCTTTTTACATGCTTGTATATACAACATATACACCTATATACACTTTTGTACTTTAGATATATCAATAAAAAATATAGATAAATGTATTTAGGAATGCATTTCCACAATCTAGTTATGCCCAGTAGCATTAATGATTTTACTGTTTTCATTTTTAAATGTATGTTTTTCTAGCAGTAGAGCCACTTTATTATTTCTATGATTTGTTAAGCACTTTTGTTTTTATTTCTAGTGATTTCCGCAATTTGTTTTTGTATGGAATTTTTGTAATTTATGCTAATAATATATCATTTTATAGTTTATTTCTAACACTATTCGATTTCCTGCAATTTCTGCAGTAAGTTTTTGTCGTTGCTATTACTGGGGGTTTTTGCTGCAGTTGTTTGTTATAGTATTCATACATTTATTTAACATTTATATTTACATATTTACATTTAAAAAATTGTTTGGAGAAAAATGTACTTTTTATTGAAATTTTGTAGAAACTGTTTAAATATGTGATCATGAAATTATGAACAAATTTTGCGATCATACAATGTACTTATACAATGCTTAAGGTACGGTCACACAAGGCAAATATTGGACGAAAAAGACGTAACCACTAAATAAAGTGTGTTATAATTTTTGTGTTTATTTGGGAAACTTTTTTACTAAGCACAAATTACCATAGAAATGTAGTTTAATTATATTTGATGTTGTTTGCATTTAGAAAACACTTGTAATATTAAACGTTGTCTAAGTCTGCTTAACCCTTAAACGAACACCAGGGCCTGGCCAGGCATTTTTGAAAATTTTTACTTAGATATCTTAGGCGGAGCCCCTTAGCTTGTTATGAATT
Organism: Bellardia pandia; assembly: GCA_916048285.2. Taxonomy (NCBI): domain Eukaryota; kingdom Metazoa; phylum Arthropoda; class Insecta; order Diptera; family Calliphoridae; genus Bellardia; species Bellardia pandia. The sequence goes on along the minus strand of OU696532.1, from coordinate 49,096,268 downwards.
CCTCAATGAAGGTGTTTGTATAAAAAAAATTTAAATAAAAACTTAAAATGTTTTATATGTAGGCGTGGTAATTACTCTCAACATGTTTGTAACACCAGGGCCCATCCAGGCCCTATTTCAAAGTTCCCTACTTTTTTAAAGAAAAAACACAGAAAACTCAAATTTAATAGGGAATGTTTATTATCATTTGAAAGAATATTCTTTGGCATTTATTTTCTATGATTATGTCTATCAAATATTGGTTTCTGCGTTGAGTCCAATTTTCGAAGACTCGTTCGAGCATTACGACTGGTAACTGAAGAATGACACGTGTGATGTTTTCCTTCAATGCCTCAATAGAAGCGGGTTTGTCCGCATAAACTTTAGACTTTACATATCCCCACAGGAAAAAGTCTAACGGTGTGATATCACACGATCTTTATATTAATTTTATTTATTTGACGCTACACACCAAACAGATCCCAATATTGAAAATAAGGCAGAGAAATTTGGTAAAAGATCTGCAATTGGAAAAAATCGAACAACAATTGAACATGTGCCACATGCATCTAAATAAAAACACGGACTTTTATAAAAGAACATAAATTTCAGTTTCTCTTTTAGCATTGGTTCAAAAGAATTCAATCGTTTGTTTTGTTACATAAATTTTTAAACATTAATGTAAACAATGCTTTTAATCTCTTGATCTTATCTTTATTTTATAACTTAGCTTAAGTATTTATTGTGTTAACACTGAATGAAGGCTATACTTTATTGCTTGTTTTGTTATATATAAATTATTTTAAAAAGTTATTTAGCAGCTTTCTACTCCAGAAAAAATCTTATTCTACTAACCAATAATATTTTATTATGGTTGTGTTATGTGTAGTGGTAACAATTTAATTTCCTTTTGTGCAAGTCTATATACATACATATGTATGTATGTATATTTGCAGTTATTTATTTCCATAGAGTTTATAATGCACTGATTTTAGTGTTATATGCGCTTAAAACTCATTTATATCACTTTTTTCTCTACACAATCAAAATTCATAATACTTAATTCTACACATTTTGTATTTGCATACAAATATGAGATTAACATATACATATACAAATGTATGTTTGTATATGTTAAATGTTTATATACGTTGGTGTACTCCAGCTAAAAGTTAACTTCCTTTTTCCTGTAGCCGAAAACAATACACCAACACCACATACATGCACCAACAGAGGACATTTGACCATAAACACAAACAAAAAAAAAAAAAAAAATGATAAAAACAGCACAAACAAATAAAAAATAATCGCAAACAGAAAAAACTAACAAAAGTCAATTTTACTTTAACATTTGCCATTTAACCATTGTGAGAGTGAGTTTCAATTTCCTGGAATTTTTATCATGATAGGAAAACGAGACAACGAACACTAGCAAAAAAAAAAAACTAAATAAAAAAATATAGAACTGAAACAAACCAATATTCGATTGGTTGTTGTTTTGTTTGATGCTATTTTCAAGGTTTGACTGCTAAATATTCAAAAACGTTCGTTCATTTGTTTGTTTGCTTGTTTCCTCATGTATAGATTGCTAGTTATTTTTTTGTGTGTTTTCTGCTGAAAATTCAATTAACTTTCTTTACCGCCTAAAGCATTTTAATTTCCAAATAGTGGGAAATATAAATCGGAAAAAATATTGCCGATAAATTCATTCCTTTTTCGAGTATTGTATTGTTGTTTTGACCAAAGTAAGCTCAATCTATTTGCGAGGGTAACAATTTCCATTTTGTTTGCTTTTGTATAGAAAAAATGCAATATTTGTGTTATCTTAATCAGAAATTACAAAACTATTTGTTATAAAAAACGTGCTACAGTATAGCCGGTTAAATACCTCAAAAAAAAAATCCAAAATTGTTGGGTACTTGTTCGGGGAAGGTATTTAAATGTTCACGGTTATTTGCCTTATACAGGTAATTAAACAAATTTGCATTAAATGCATTAGAATACCTATATTACGGGCCTTAACTAAAGTAAATATAGTAAACATAAATAAACCAAAACATTTTATTAAAATTCATACATATCACAAAAAAGGAGTAAAACAAACACAAACAATATAATTTACATCACATGTAATAAAATATTATTATAGTTAAAAAACAAAAAAAAAATAAAAACAAGAAAGAAAGTATAGTCGGTCTTATATTACCCGACCATATAATACCCTACATGTATAAAACAGTTTTTCAAAAACGGGCGCTATATGGGAGATATTACTTATTATGGACTGATCGTCCAAAAATTTAGTTCCATGATTTCTGTGAATATAAATATTATAAATATGTGTTAAACTTTATCTCGATATAAATACTTTTAAAAGATTTATGGAGGTTAAATTAAATTACGAAGAGGGTCTTATATGGGAGTTTTGAATAATTATGGACCGACCATTATAAAATTAGGTGTCATCATTTCTGTATATAAGAAACTTATTTGTGTCGAATTTTATTTGATAACCAACATTTTTAAGAAATTTATGCTCTTTAAAGTGATTTTCGAAAGTGGGCCTTATATGGAAACTACGACTAATTATGGACTGATCATCATAAAATTGTACCGTATTATTCGTATGCATATGAAATGTATTTGTGTTCAATATTAATTGAATACCAACATTTTTAAGAAATTTATGCTCTTTAAAGTGATTTTCGAAAGTGGGCCTTATATGGAGACCACGACTAATTATGGACCGATCTTGACAAAATTTGTGGATTTCATTCATTACTCATTTGTGGTGAAATTTGTTTGCATACTTTTATAATGCAAACATTTATGATCGTTAAACTCCTATTTCGGGAGGACATTTGTATGGGAGCCAAGTGAAATAATGCACCGATTTCCACCAGTTTCAATCCCATCTGTTGTTGGGCCGAACAAATATCACATACCAAATCTTATTGAAATTCCGACCAGTACTCTGCGCACAAGCTTTACATGGACAACCAGCCAGACGGACGGACCGACGGACGAACGGATATCGTTAAATCGACTCAGGAAGTGATTCTGAGTCGATCGGTATACTTTAAGGTGGGTCTTAAATCAATACTTCTGGGCGTTACAAACATCAGTACAAATCCAATATATATGGTGGTGTAGGGTATAAAAATAAAATAATCAAATTGGACCATTTAAACCTTATAAAAAGCCGAAAACATCTAGTAGGTATAAACACTTTCCGGGTACGTGTGAAAAAGTTGGGTATGAATCGTACGGTTAATGTATTCGTTACAACTTACTGTATATTTGGAAAAAAAAATTATTTCTATTTCAAAAATTGATTTTTTATAGTTTTCGGATTTGATTAAAAAACTCATAAAATTTAAAGAAATGTATAAAATCATTGTGTAAGTTGATAGATTCAATGTTTAAAGAAGATTTCATGTGAATGCTTACGCTACTACGCCGCAAGTGGTTCATACACTGTGTCCAATTTTGGCAAACTCTCACATATCTCCACAAAAAATAGTCTAAAGGAGTTCAATCGCACAATCTAGGCGGACAATTGAATGGCCATTGTTTCACGTTCTGAGTGGCATATTACACCGTCTTGTTGAAATCACATGTCAGCCAAGTTCAGCTCTTCCATTTTGTAATCATCGCACGGTAGAGCTCGCCATTTAGAGTAATGATGCTGCTTTCATATTTTTTGAAAAAGTACCGTCCCATAATTCACACCAAACAATGCATTTTTCGTCATGCATTGGCAGTTATTGCAATAATTCTGGCTGCCCTTAACACCAAATACAACAATTTTGCTTGTTTACGTAACCTTTCAACCAGGATCTTTAGTGCGAAATTAATTTACAAGATGCCGAATAGCCAAATCAGTTGGTCGCTCAAACTGACCATAAAATACCATAAGTGCACGATGCACGTTCTTAACAGAGCATGGATTTTGTTAATAAAATTCAACAATCTGCAAGCATAATTCGTTGTTAAGTCGATTCACGGTTAAATCATATACCAAACTGAGCATGTTTAACAGTAACATGTTACACGAAAACAGCTGAGTAGCCAAGATTAGTCTTAGCAAAAAGAAAGTTGTTAAAAAACACCCTTCACATATTTTAATCCAAACTCGTTACAGCATTTTTTTTATAAACATTTAAAAAACATTTGAGAATAATAGTATGAAAATAATTTCAATTTTTTGATCGTTCAAAAATAGAGAAAGTTATAGAAAATATGCAGTTTAGGAAATAAGATTCGCATCTCATCTCCTGTATAAATGTTCAAATTAAACCAAGCGTTTTCGGTTTATATGTGAACACACGCTATCTGGTATGAGTGATACTTCCGATCGTTGGTTCAGTCCAACTCAAGTACCAATTCACTTCCATGAACTTTTTAAGATTCTATTTGTCTTTAAGTTATCAAAAGAATTCTAATATACGATATTTCCGGTATAATAATTCCTTCCTTAGTATTCGTTTAAACCATTTATACATAAACTGATATCTATATATGTATTTCATAAAACATTTTAAAAACTTCCACCAAAAGTTTCTTTGTCAATTTCTACAACAATGTAAGAGTTCCTAACACCCAACCGACTACAAGGGAATGAGTAAAGCAATAAGAAAAATCATTTTTTCTTAGCTGTTATTGTTGTTTGTCTAAATGTAACAAAACAAGTAAAGTTGATAATGCTGGTGTTGGCAAAATGAAAAGTTTATTCCTTACAACTGCACTTATGCACTATTATGCAAAAGATCTAGGTTTGTGATAACGTGGGTATTTATATATGTATGTATATGTACGTAGCTTTTTGTATGTCTATTTTAACTACAACTATGTCTATGGCTGTGCGTTTATCTGACATCTTTATATCAGTTTGCTATTGTCAACGAATTTGCTTTTGACAACAGTCTTGAAGAAGAAAGAGAGTGTGTTTTTGGGCGATAAAATTGTTTAAGTGATTGTTTATGAGGGTAACAAAAGAAATTGCATAATGTGACTTTAACAAGTCATGAATACAATGAATTTAGTGCAAAAGAAAAATATTATTAACAAAATAATAATATGGCGGCAAAGAATGTATGAGGAGAATAAACAGGCAATTGGGATAACTCAGATTTAAACGTGGAGTAGCTGTTGATTATGCTAAATTACATGCTGACACCACGCAACTTAAAGCATTGTTCACACAAACTCACAAAATGTTTTCATATTTATGTAACAAAGAAAAAAACTTTTAAACCAAAAATTGATACTCCTTTTTATTTATATTAAAGAAATGCTAAAAAAAACAAAAATTAATTTCCTAATTGTGTTATGATTAACTATTTCGATCCACCTACCCAGTACTCTGCTTTAAATTAACTTTGGCAATATACCAATATTCTTCAATTGTCCGATGCCGGCAACAGTTAAGGTTGTTTTTATATTTTTCTATTACATCGATATTATTTCTTTGATACCAAATCATTGCAGTCTTCGACTAATGACAGAAACCTAAATCAAATGTTTCCGCCCAGTGTCAGATAAGAAATATTATTATAAATAGCACAACATTCAATGAGATATAATGTATGATAAATTTATCGGACGCGTAATTTATTGTTTTAGCGATATCAATAAAGGCACGGACGGTCACACTTGGCAAATGTTTGCTAAAACAGACGTAACCACTAAATACAATTTTGTTTTCCCTGAAAATGCTACATATTGTTGTAGCGAAATATTGAAATAAAGAAAAACAAGTAAGAAAGTATGGTCGGTCAAGCCCGACCATATAATACCCTACACTCAGTATATGTATAAAACAGTTTTTCAGAAATGGGCGTTATATGGGAAATATAACCTATTGTGGACCGATCATCCAAAAATTTAATGTCATGATTTCTGAGAATATAAATATTATACTTTTAAAAGATTTACGGAGGTTAAAGTGAATTACGGACAGGGTCTTATATGGTAGTTTCTACTAATTATGGACCGACCGACCGAAAATTCGGTGCCATTATTTCTGTATATAAGAAACTTATTGGTGTCAAATTTTATTTGACTACCAACAGTTTTAAGAAATTTATGATCGTTAAAGTGATTTTCGAAAGTGGGCTTTATATGGAAGCTGCGACCAATTATGGACCGATCTGCACAACATTTTTAAATGTGATTTGGCTTTATTTATCACTCATTTGTGATGAAATTTGTTTGGATATTTACATAATTCAAACATTTATGATCGGTAAACCCCAATTTCGGGAGGACATTTGTATGGGAGCCAGGTGAAATAATGGACCGATTTCCATTAGTTTCAAATCCATCCGTCCTTGGGCTGAACAAATATCACGTACCGAATTTTATCGCAATATCTTCAAAATTGCGACCTGTACTCTGCGCACAAGCTGTACATGGACAGACAGCCAGCCAGACGGACGGACATCGTTAAATCGACTCAGAAAGTGATTCTGAGTCGATCGGTATATTTTAAGGTGGGTATTGGACCAATATTTCTGGGCGTTTCAAACATTAACACAAATCCAATATACTCTTCCCACTATTGTGGTGTAGGATATAAAGAAATTGATCTTAAGCTCGAAACAAAATAATTTTTAATAAAATATATTTCAACTTGGTTATTTATTAAAAAAAAAAAAAAAACGTTGTTACTTTAGGACAATACACAACAAATATTTAGTTTTATTTTATTTTATGCTGTTTCATTTTGCAAAACTATTGTAGGAGTAAACAACGTCAAATACATGTTAATATCGCTAATCTATTTTCTCTCTCATTTGAAAGCACTGTTTGTGAAGAGAGCAGAATTCTGCCGTCATGCTTGAAGTGGACAAAGTTGCACAATTTGACAAAAAATTTTTGTTTTTAGGACAATTTACTGCGTAACCTTAAATTTGTTCAACCGTTTATACATATATTAAGCTTTAGGGCAATTATATACCTTTAGTTATCGTCGTACAAGTATATCTTGGACAATAAACATTGCTGATAACGCCCTTGGCAGGGTAGAAAATGCTTTTCAGTGTGCCATTTGTCTAGAAAAATATAATTTTTACAATGCTATTTTCCGACTTATTAATTAAAAAAATGAACTCAAGCCAAATTGAAAAAAATTTATCTAATATAATAAATATAAATAGTTCAACATTCTCTAAAATTTACCAAAAATATTATACTTTTTATGTTAAATTAATGCAATAAACATTGGTGCGGTTTTTTTAAGTAGCGCCTTTTTTCTCCATTTTGGTGAGTTTTAATTTTGAAAGTTGACAACGCTGTACATACATATGTATATGTAGACTAATTCAAATTTTAAACCAACTACTGACAATTATATTTTTTTGTTCATTAAACACTTTCAAAAAGTAACCCAAATCATATTATAATTAATGGTTACATACACTCTATTTTGTTTACTTAAATTCAATAATAAAAATAAACTTATTTGTTTGTCTTCAATAATTATTTTCAACCTGTTTATTTTTTATTGATGTCTTTCGATTTATAACTTTTAATGACTTTATCCTGTTACTAGGATATACATGCTCGTATGTATGTTTTTAAACATGTGTAAATAAATTTTATTTGTAGATATTTGTGTATGTTCATTAATCTACTACCACGCCATCGTATACATTCGAATCACGTTTTAACGTGTGTCAAGTCATTAAAATTGTACGTTATAATGTGTATTTTTATTTTCCCTCTCCTTTATTTCTTACTCCTCACTTTTTGTTTCGTTTATACTTATATGTATCTGTTTTTTTTTTTCATTTAACTGTCAACACAAAATGTATTTATATTTGTTTATTTCGTTTCCTTTTATTTTTTTTTTTTTTTGTTGCTGTATTTTTTATTTTAAATTAACATGTCACTTTTGAACGTTACGAATTTGAACACGATAAAAGAAGGTGTGAACTTTTTGAGTGTTAATGAAAAATTATGTCGGTTCATGTGTTTACACAATTATTTGTAAACATTTTCAAAACTTCTGACAGCATGTGAAACAAATTTTTTCAAATATTGTCAAATTTGTGTATAAATTTTGTCATTTATAATGATGCATTGAGTACAAATGGATTTTTCCTAATGATGAGACAGATAAAGCTGCTGGTACCATGGTGCGTATGATTTATGAACAAATAATAAAAGCGACAAATTAATATGAATTTTTAGGTACGTGTGTATGAGAATATAATAAAATTATTTCAAAAAGAGATTGAAATGAAACAAGTAAGAAAGTATAGTCGATCAAGCCGGACTATATAATACCCTACACCCAGTATATGTTTAAACATTTTTTTAGAAATGGGCGCTATATGGTCATCCAAAAATTTTGTGCCACAATTTCTGTGAATGTAAATATTATGTATGTTAAACGATATAAATACTTTTAAAAAATTTATGGAGGAATAACGGAGGAATTATAAAATTAGGTGTTATCAATTCCGAATATATGAAACTTATTTTTGTTGAATTTTATTTATTATGGTCGTTAATTATGGAGCCATCATTTTGAAATTGTAGCAAATGATATGAAAAATATTTGTGTTCAATATTATTTGGATACCGAAATTTTAAGAGAGTTATAATTTTTAAAATGATTTTTGGAAATGAGTCTTATATGTGAGCTATGATAAATTATGGACCGATCTGCACAAAATTCTAAGATTTGGATTCATTTGCCACTTACTTGTGGTAAAATTTGTGTGGCTGCTTGCATAACTCAAGCTTTTATGATCGTTAAACCCCTATTTCGGGAGGACAGGTGATATAATGCACCGATTTCCACCAGTTTTAATCCCCTCCGTCCTTGGGCCGAAAAAATATCATGTACCAAATTGTATCGAAATATCTTTAAAATTGCGACCTGTACTCTGTGCACAAGCGTTGCATGGACAGCCAGCTAGACAGACGGACATCGTCAAATCGACTTAGGAAGTGATCGGTATAATTTGAAGTGGGTGTTGGAGTAATTTTTATTGGCGTTACAAACATCAGCACTAATCCAATATACGCTCCTAACTAACAAGTTAAACTACTATTATCTGCATTACCGAATTGTATATACCTTTTGTTTTAATACACACTAAATTTAAAGTAAAAATTTATTTTGTTTTATAATGAAAGTTTTTATTTAATAAAGATATTTCGTAAACTTTAGCATAAAATTGGTAAAATTCGAGGTTATAATGTTAATTGGCTGACAAATGATAAAATTTCAACAAGTGGGCTGTCATCCCTTGACATTTAGTTATTATTAACTTGGAAAATTTTGAACAAGGAACGCTATTCACCTAAACACTGCAATTTAATTGTAAAACTTTAAATCACTTTGTTAAAATTCAAGCATAATCAGCCACAATATTCTAATGTTGACTTAAGTGATCTTTAGTTTTGCCAAGACGGTTTTAAACAGTCGGCCTAACATGATGTTGTTACATGATCAAATTTTCGGTTGCTTAATTTAACGATTTGGCGATTGGAATTAGCTAGCTCGTTCTTGTGATATAACGGCGCTAGTCTGTTTTCTCTACGCCATTTGAAACACCCAGTATACTCAACCTTTGACTGATGTTCTTTGAATTTTTTTCTTGTACTTTTGTTTAGTTATTGTATCCATGGTGTAACTATGCAAGATGAATGCAGTAGCACAGCCGGCTGACTTTGCGTACAATTTACTTATGTCAAAAGTAATACTTGTTCAAGTGTTTTTGACAGTAGTACATTATTTTACACAAACAAAATGTGCCTGTTGTTTCTGTATTGTGTTGTATTTGTTGCCGCATTGCAATCACCTTTTATAGTTACACCAATTATTAGTCCAGCCAGTGCCGGACGAAAATTGTTTGACTATTGTTTATTTTATTTATTAAGTTGGTATTCTTCCTTCTTAACTTCGGCTCAGATCCAATGTATCTTATCTGATAGGTTTGGGTGTATATCAAGCTTTTTTTAATGTTTTTATGAATTTACCATGGACATGTTTATTTATATATTTATATTGTGATCATTCACAGCAATTTGTTTTGGCATCTTTGAATTCTGTCTACTGTTGAAGCTGAGGCTGTTCCCCATAACTGTTTCCATAACACCATATATTTTTTATGATTGAGTTGTAAAGTAGGAGTTTACAAACTAATCTAAGCTTAGAGTTTCTTCTAATTTGAATTAATTTCAGTTTCATTTGAGTCAATTTTGCATATATATGGGAATCCTATGCAAGGCGTCGATCCAGGTGTATACCGAGGTACTTAACTTCGGATTGTTGTGCTATTGCTTTATTATTGATATAATTAGGAGAGCATGATTCTCTGCGCAATGCAAAGGTTATGTGTGTGCATTTCTGCTTATTAATTTTTATCCTCCAGTTTATATGATGTTGTAGGTAGCGAGATGCTTTTTGAGGGTTTTCATGAATGCTTAGAATAGCTGTGTCATTAGCAACTGTAGATGTGTAAGTATGATTGTTTGTTGGCCTCTTAGATGTATATATCAAATATAGGAAGGGTTCCAGCATACTTCCTTGCTTCAATGCGGAGCTTAAAAAATATCCTTCTTTAAGCTTAAATGTTCGACCAGTTAAGTAGCTTTCCAATATCTATTGTGTGTTTAGGGGTAAATATAGTTTAAACTTTTATATTAGACCACCATGTCATACTTTATCAAACTCTTGACAAATGTCAATAAAAAGAACGAAACAATATTTTTTTTCTTCAAATGTTTTTTTTTTTTTTACGATATTGAGAGGTTTATGGGTTGGTTCTATAATACTGTGTTTTCTTCTAAATCCAAATTGATGATTCGGAATGCAATTGTTCTCACTTAAAATCGGTATCAATAAAACTAAATTTGACAACAAAAAATAATGTTTTAAAACAATCTACTTTATTAAGTCAAACTTGTCCAACCTTTATATAGTCAGCTTTAGTTAAGAAAACTTACATTACATTTTATATTACATTTCAGATAAAATGAAAGCGTTTTTAAGACACGATCAAATAAATTTTAATCATGGAAATATAATAAATATATAATAGTCTACTTTTCATGGTAATTGATAAAATATTTCTGACTTATTTTATATAAAATTATATTTAAATTTTCTTCTTATTATTTTGCAACCTATCCTTATTTTCTGTCTATTAACCACTTAATTTCCAACATATATAAGCGTACATGGTAAATGGTCACTATAACAAACAATTTCCAATTTCCACAATCGATTTAAGCATTTAATTTGAAATCTAATTATAGAAAAAACCGCTAATTTAAATAACGTGACACCACGGCAAATTAAAACAAGAATGAATTAAACATTTTAAATTACAAATCATTATTGAAACTAATAGAAACAGAAAAGTCAAATGCTCAACTACCCACACTATATACTACAATACAATACAATAATATACATAATGTATTCAGTGCCAATATAAACATAACACTCATTTATTTTAGTTAAACCAATTAAAATATTTGATTTGTATTTTGTTTATATAAATGTGTTAATTAATACAGGTATTTAATTGTAATTTTCTAATCGAATGAAGTGTGGAAATGCTTTTCTCTCTAGCTTTTCGTTTATTTTCCAATGTTTAAAATGTTAATACAATATTTTAACAAGTTTTTTATTTAAAAAAAAAAAAAACTTTTCGAAAAATGTGTGTTAACCAAAAACCATTTGATTGGTTTTTTAACTTTTTTTTATTCCTCATATTTTAGAGTATTTTTTTTTTTTTTTTTTTTTTTTTTGCTGGCGAGAGTTTCTATGTAGATGTGATAATGTGGCAGTCAGTATTGGTGGTTGTTACGGTTACACTTGACTGTTACATTCACAAAATTACTAAAACGTTATTGCCAATTAATGGTATTACAGCATCAAATGTTTTTTATTTGTTTTACATTTTTGTACTTTTCATGCAGCACGACAAAGTTTAGTGATTTTAGATTCCATAACAAATATTCGTTTTCTTTTTTTTAATATAAAAAGGGTTTGATATACATTCGTAAAATAATCCCATGTATTCAGGGAGAAAATTTAACGCAGCATCAAAAAAAGACAATTTTATATTTAAAAAAATTAATGCTTTTGAATCGCAAATTAATGCTAAACTAAAAGAAACTAAAATTGATTTCCTCTTGCAAATATCCTTGGTCTTGTTTCGATGGATCACATTACCTATTCCACTACATTTTGATCAAAATGCATTGCATACTTGCTCCAAATCACTAAAAGTTTCTTGTGTATTTCGATTCGAAAAGAAAATCGTTCGAATTTGTATACTTTTTATATTGTATTTTAAAAGCTTTTGCATTCGAATCGAAATACACAATAACGTCCCAGCACCGCTACTCTGTAGCATTCCTTTAACAATAGTGTCATACAGAAAAAGACACGATTAAAATTCTGCATGAAAGATTTAAAAATATGATTATTTCTGGAACGAATTTATCATTTGGATCGTGCTGCCGTCACAGGCAATGCAAACTGGAAACTATGAAATATGAATTAAATACTTTAAAAACCAATTAAATAGAATCAGATCATCGGAATATGGTATAAAAAACTATTGTTTTCTAATAGCTGCTCAGAATTTCAAGTGCAATTATTTATTACAAATACTTATTAATGTTTTCCTTGGGATGTGTTTTGTATGATTTGTTTATTTTTTCCTTATCGAACATTGACAAATAATTTTTTGAAATTTATAAAATAATAAAATTTTTATCCTGAAGAAGCTACTACTAGCGAAATATTGCAATTAAAATTTAAATATAATTATAATTACCTAAACCTTAATAAAAAAAGTCAACTAAACAATAATAAGAAATACAAAACTGAAAACTTTCATCGATAAAAAAACAAGTAAGAGAGTATAGTCGGTCAAGCCCGCTTTTCAGAAATAGGCGCTATATGGGCCTATTATGAACCGACGAACATTCAACCGATCATCCAAAAATTTAGTGGCATGACTTCTATACATTTCACAGAAGAGATTTTCAGAAGTAGGTCTTATATGGGAGCTTTGACTAATTGGGGTGTGACTGTTATGAAATTATGTCTCATGATTTCTGTTTATATAAAGCTTATATGCATTAAATTTTACTTGGATACCAACATTTTTAAGAGACTTAAGGTACGGTCACATTTGGCAAATATTTGCCGAAAATGACGTAACCACTAAATAACATTTATTTGAACTCATTTGTTTACTTAAAGAAACTTTTCTTATTTAGGCCAAAGCACAACAAATATTTAGTTTTAATTTATTTAATGCTGTTTGATCTTGCAAAACTCTTGTAAGAGCAAACAACGTCAAACAAATTTGTGCTAAAACAAGTGGTTACGCTTTTTTGAGGAAATATTTGTCAAATGTGACCGTACCTTTATGATCGTTAAAGTAATTTTCAGAAGTGGGTCTAAAAAGATAGAGGCTACCAATCCTGATAATTATCGCCCAATAAAAATTTCCTCTGCACTTTCTAAAGTTATGAAAAGTATTGTAAATTACCATCTTATGGATTATCTGGAGTCCAACAATTCACTTTGCGAGCAGTACTACCAGTACGTAAAGCATAAGTCGATTTTTTGCTAAAAATCGGTTTTGCCGGCCGTTTTTTGAGTTTTCTTCATACTGTGTCAAAAACCACGATTTTCTTAACTTTTGAGGAAACAATTTAAAAGAAAAATGTCCAAGCTTTACTTTTGTGTGCAAAAACTATAAGTGTTGGCAATAAATTTGCTCATTTAGATACCCTACATTACAATTTTTCATATTTTTTTCCATAAATCTCGAAAATAACGTTCTATAAGTTTTAAAATTTATATGGAAGTGCAAAAAACTAATGATGCAGTTCGAAAAATCTATTAATTCTAAATACAGTTATTAAGGTTTGTTTGTAACCGATGATTATTAAATGTTCAAATTTAAAATTTGTTGCTTTGTAATATTCTTGCACAACATGAAGAGATTGTTCGGAAAAAACACTATTGCTGCTCTTTTATCAAAACTAAACGGTGATAACTTCTCTCAATTTATATAGAGTTTCCTCAGAAATCGAGTTGTTACAGTAGATGGGCTCTCATCAGGTGATTTCAAGGTTAATTCAGGAATACCGCTTTCCGTTCTTTCTTTAACATTATTTCTTATCTTTCTAAATTACCCTCTACCTTAAACTGCCAATCCTATCTATTCTTTTGCAGATGATAGCAACATTTGTCATTCATATTCATTCAACCATAGATCAAGCCTTTGCAGATTGGGAAAAAACATAAATGATATACTTAATGAATATCTTAAGACAATATCCGAATGGGGTCGTGCAAATATAATCGCTTTAAATACACGTAAGACTTAATGTTGTATTTTAACACTCAAACGCACGACACGTCATGTTGCTTCATATGTTTTTATGGGCGGTGTAAATATTAAGCAATCAAACGCTCTTGATGTTCCAGACATGATGATCCAGTGTGATGCCCGCTGGACTAAACATACTTTTCATGTTTCAAAAAAAGACACTTGTATGGTCTTGATTTTTTAAACGGTGTACTTCACTCCATCTGATTTTCTCGCTATTTACACCATCTATATTCGACCGAAAATGGAATACAATTATCAGGGATTTTATTGGTGCTTCGAAGTCCTTTTTGGAGTTATTCGACCGCGTATAGGAGAGGACGAAGGTGTATATCGATGATGGTAGGATATCGATCGCATCGACGAAATGTGGATTGTGTTTCATTGTTCTATCGCTACTATAACCCTAGAACACTAACGTTAGTCGATTCGACTAACATCACTTACATTTTCGCTCACATTTTTATATTTTTTTTTTTTACCGATCACTCTCAACTCTCTTGTATACTCAGTAGTCAGTGTTTTCTCGTTCTCAACGGTCGCATTGCTGAGGTAAGTGTTGCAATTTTTGAGTTATATACCTCGTGGTAGTCGAATGAAGTTTGCAACTAATGTTTTAAAAATCAAAAAAATTTAATTATTTTTTTGCATTTAATTTTTATATAATTTAAGTTTTATTGTTTTTAATGAATTCTGTGATTTTATTTTTTGTTTTTGTTATTTTTTTTTATTCATTTAACAACTGATCTCAAAAGATTGATCTCAAAAGTATTTTATTAAATATATTATTTTAAATGAATTGTTTTCTAAAAACTAAAATTTGTTATTTTATTTACATATATAATTTACATATTTAATAAACCAAATATCAACCTTTATTAGATGTGTCAATTTTGCATATATAGATATCGAAAAAATGGGTTATATATATATGTTAGTTGATTGGACTAATGATTAGTGTTAACGTATAAAAAATAAGATTAGTGTTCTAGGGATAATGAAATATGCTCTGCTGAAATAAGGTAACTTGTCCCTGAAACCCGCATTTTTTTGCGCAGTATACGTTCTTTAGTCAGGGCACATCCATTCATGGTCGACTGGGCAGTGGATCGCATAATACCTTACAGGGAAATTTCGTTTTTAACCGTACTATCCGTGTCTGGAATAAACTTCCTGCAGAAGTTTTCCCATTCGCTTTCATTATAGGAAAATTCAACTCAATAATTCACAAATACTACTCCCTCTATCCGCCTGCCATTACCTATTTACCAAACAAAACAAAAAAATCTGAACAAAATTTTTAGATGTAATTTATGATCAGTGGAGTCATATTTTGGGAGGACATATATATAGGGGCTAGGTGAAATAATGGATCAATTTCAATCCCAACCGTCCTTGGGCTGAAAAAATTACATGTACCAAATTTTATGAAAATCAACTTAGCAGTTGATTCTGAGTTGATCGGTATACTTTAAGGTGGGTATTGTACTAATATTTGTGGGCGTTACAAACATCAGCACAAATCCAATATACTCTTCCCACTATTGTGGTGTAGAGTATAAAAACGAAACCAAAAAGACTTCTTATGCCTTTCTTACAACTTTAATAAATAAACAATTTAATGTTCTATGCATTATTTTTATTGTTTTGTATTTAGTTTTTGTTTGTTTTGTTTTTTTAATTTTATTGCAATAGTTAGTTTACAATTGAAACCATCATTAAGTATTGCAATAGCAGCGGAGCAGAGTGTACTGAAATAGAGTAGAGTAGAGTTTAGTTCATTCAAGTAGTTTTGTTTCAAGTTTCGTTCATTTCTTTTTCATTTCAAAGGTATCATTAACCCTTGAATTTATTTCTATATATTCTTTTCTATTTATATATACAATATATTTTGTTTTTTTTTTTTTTTTTTGTTTTAATTTCAACCACTACAACTTCTTTGCAGACTTGTTATTCAGTTTTTTAACTAGTAAAATCACAAACTGTTCATTTAAAGGTGAAACAAGTAGCAACATCAACACGGTCGACTTTGGAAAAAATTATAAGGGATGAAGGCTTCTAAGCTGATTTTATCGCAAGCATAAGGAAGATACTGAAACTGCTTAAGATAATAGAAGACTTGGTTCATTAACAATTTAATAATTAATTATTTGAAATTGATATGTTTTTGTTAAAGTTGTTAAGGAAGCACAGACTTGTATAATTAGAGAATCTTATGTAATACTTTTAAGTCTCTAAATATTTAAAGATTGTTAAATATTTTTAATTTAGTTTGGCTTCATTCCCCAGCATTCGCATTCAACTATCGTTGTTTTTAATAGTATTCTTTCTATATTCTATCGTGTTTGCAAAAAAATTTTAAAAATATAATAGAAATAAAAACTCATTGCAGTCTTTTATAAAGTTAAGTTTTTCAAACTTCATTTATTTTTGTTTTGTTAAGAGTTAATTTCATTTCATTTAGTTTTTTCTTTGTTTTTTTTTTTTTTTTTTTTTTTTTTTTTTTTGTTGCTAAAGAGAAAGAATATTCTGTTACAAATGAAAGGTAATACATAGTAAAATGTCTCGTGCATAAAAGAATTAAACGTCTAAACCTACTTGAAGGTGAAACATAAAATTTGTATATAAATAACATTAAGTTTAAGTTATTTTATATTTTTTAAAAATAAAAATCGCTTTATTTAAAAATATTAACAAATAATTAATTATTAGAACTCATAAAGAATAGAAATATTCACCCCTATCGTGAATAAAAATTCCACATGAAATTTGTTCCCTTTTCACATTTTTCCTATTTAAATTCAATGTTAAAAAAATGCAAGGGAACAAATTTCATGTGGAATTTTTATTCACGATAGGGGTGATATTTAAATTTTTGATTGATTATTATATAATTAACCAAAAAAACATCTTTCTTTAAAATTTTACTCTCATATGCTGAAAACTGTCGATTATATTAATACATTTCGAAAGGCCGCAACTATAATATTAATTATTGTATAAACCAAAAAGTTGTAACTACACTTTTAATAAAAACAAACCAAAAATATTAAAACAAAGTTGGCATTTGTTTAACTGTTAGTTCAATTTTTTCAAATTAGTAACAACGACGCAGTGGATATTTGTGTCTTAGCAAATAATAAAATCGATACTGATAGTGAACATTATTCCCATAAGAAAGTTAAAAAAGTTAATAAAAAAATGTGAAAATAAAATAAACCGAATGAATGGAAAATAATACACGGGCCTATATTTGTGAAAAAGTATCAAGACAGCTTAAAGATTTAAGATTCAATTTACCATCTGAGCTAGCAAATTTGATTAAGGACTAACGAAAACCCCCATTTCCTCTAAAAGTTCACCAGCATGATTACAAATATTTCCCTGATTATGACAGTCTTCCTAATCGATATGTTTATACATATTAGACCAGGTAACTTTGTATACTTATTTTATATGTATGTAAATATAGAGAAACAGGTTTCTTAATTGCAGGCAAAAAATACGCGAGCCGACTGTTAATATAATTCGTGCCTTAGCAAATGATACTTCTAGGAAAATTTTCTATAAAATTAATAAAAAATTAGGTTTGCCACAACGCACACAAAAAAGGTTTGAAGATGTCAAAGCAGTTCGGTTACATTAAGAAAAAATAAAAATATCCCAAAAGAAATACAGCCATCTCCAGGAACTTAAATATTTACTTTCGAGTGATTGCCACAGTTTTTATGATAATTTTTAATGTTTAATAAGAGTGAAAAGCGAAATTTTTTCATACTAATTTGAACTTTTATTAAAAAATTTTTTGTTGTTACGGCTTTTTGGTTTGAGAAAAAACGATTGCAAAGGCCTAAACTTAACTACTATTATTTTATATTGTTTTTTATTAAACCAAATCCGCCATAGTTTTTTAAGATTAATTCTGAAATTTAGCCAATAAGAATGAAATAGTCTTAAAATTATAAAGTTTTTTGCTTCTCCTGTTAAAAAGTACAATGTGTAGTTACGTCCTTTTGGATTTTCGGTGACGATATGTATGTATGTAAAGCAATCTTAATATAAATTCAGGCCAAACTAAAGGTACGGTCACACTTGGCAAATATTTACTCAAAAACCGTAACCACTTGTTTTTTTTTTTTTGACGTTGTTTACTCCGACAAGAGTTTTTTTACAAGACCAAAAAGCATCAAATAAATTAAAATTAAATATTGGTTGTGCTTTGGTCTAAATAAGAAAAGTATTTTTAAATAAATAAACAAGTTCAAAAATATTTTATTTAGTGGTTACGTCTTTTTCGGCAAATATTTGCCAAGTGTGACTGTACTTTAACTCTCCGAGACTTTAAGAATTTATCAGAACGTTAGAGCAGCGAAATATACATTGCTCATACATATATTTTAAAACATTTTTTGTGTGAAAAATAAAAAACTCAATAAAATATTAAAGTTATACAATTTTATATCATATGAACTGTAAAGTTATATTTCAGACACATTAAATCAATTATAAACACACCTTATTTGTTAAAAATTTGTTAACAAACTTATTTTTCGAGACCGCGTAACCGTGCTATAAATATGCACATAATATCTTTATAGCACTAAATATTTATAAAAATACTATAATTTTTTTGTTTTAGTACAAAAATAAACAAAGTGCGTTTGTTGAGTGTTTCTTCATACGCGTGGTATACAAAATAATTTGGAGTCATCATAAATGTACGTTATTTTCAGACTTAAGTTATGGTCACACACGACAAATATTTCCGCAAATAAGCGTTACCACATATTTTTATCACACATTTGTTTGACGCTATTTGATCTTACAAATGTTACAATGTTTTAATCTTACATATGTTTTGTAAGATCAAATAACATAAAATAAAATACAACTAAATTTGTTTATGTGAATTGTCCGAAATAAAACAAGTTTTTAAAATTGCAAAAATAATTTAAATATATTCTACTTAAGGTACGGTGACACTTGGCCGACAAAGACATAACCACTAAATAAAATATATTTGAACTCGTTTATTTACTTTAAAAAACTTCCTTTATTTAGGACAATACACAACAAATATTTAGTTTTATTTCATTTGATGCTGTTTGATCTTGCAAAACTCTTTTAAGAGTACACAACGTCAAACAAATTTGTGCAAACACAAGTGGTTAAGCGTTTTGAGTAAATATTTGCCAAGTGTGACCGTACCTTTAGTGGTTATGTCTTTTTCGTCAAATATTTGCAGTATTTTTTGTCGTCTACAATAAATGGAACAGTTTAATAAACTTCGCATTAATTCAACACCAAATATTATCATACATATCTTCATCTTCTTCACACATTTCTACTATTTTGACACTTTAAAGCTATATTTGTTAAACTCCAGGCTGCTAAATAAATCCTAAAATGAAAATTAGCATTATTAAAATGTATTTAAAAACTCAAAAACACTTACATCGATTGAAATTTAAAATTTTTCTACAACGCTTACGATGATCGAGTAAATAACCCTTTTGACAGGGTTTGTTGAGTTTCTGTGTAATCAATAGCTCAGAAGTAAGTACTGAGGATATACCATAGAATATCACTTTCATGGATTCGGTAGGTACACTTAAAGCTCCAATTAGACAAATCGCCATAAAAATTCTTGTACATACTGTTATGAAATGCATTTATACTTAAAAATTGTTTTACCGCCTGTAACACCTTCAGCTGAGTGTTATTTCGTTTACAAACAAATTTTTATTAAATACCAGTTGTGAGAATTAAACCGTTTGTATACATAAATAATGTATTACATATCATATCATATATGTTTTGAGAAATATTTAATATTATTACTATTATTTTGATTAGATAAGAAAAAGTTTCCAAGTAGTTAAAGAAAATTGTTAACATGTGGTTAAATTTGTAACTATTATTTAAGTTAACTTATCTGTAAATTCAAATATTAAAAATATTTATACCCTACACCACCATAGTGGGCAGGGTATATTGGATTTGTGCTGATGTTTGTAACGCCCAGAAATATTGGTCCAACTTAAAGTATACCGATCGACTCAGAATCACTTCCTGAGTCGATTTAGCAATGTCCGTCCGTCCGTCTGGCTGTCTGACTGGCCATGTAAAGCTTGTGCGCTCAGTACTGGTCGTAATTTTAAAGATATTTCGATACAATTTGGTACCTGGCCCCCATAAAAATTTCCTCCCGAAATTGGGGTTTAACAATCATAAATTATTGAACTATGCAAGTATACACACAAACTTCACCACAAATGAGTGGTAAATAAAGCCAAATCTTTTGTGCAGATTGGTCCATAATTAATACATAAATAAACATAGAAATAAAATTGAAGGCGTATTATTTTTTAATCAAAATATGTATTTACAAAACAGTAGTTTAGTAGTTAAAAATTTGGGGTGTATTCTTCTGTAATCAACACAATTGTAAACAAGTATTTGCTACTTTTTGGAATATTGATTGTTATCCTGCTACAAAATATGTATGCTCTATTTATTTACTACTTTTGTTATTTTATGGAGAAAAAAATTATTTTCACTTAAATGAAGAAAACAGGAAACTGTATTTTATTAAAAATTAATAACCAAACAAATACAAATTTTGCACTTCTAGAGACAATCTTAACGGTGAATGTGCTAGATATTGGTAAATAGTTTAGTACTTTTTGCATCTAGTGGGAGTTTTTTTTTAACATGTTTTAAATTAGTAAAATTAGCGACAAACAAATGCTTCTATGTGGAGTAACAATAAGAGCAAAGTACACCTAATTCTGTTTTTACACGGTAATTAGTTCCAGGAAACTCCGTGTAAGCAAAGACATTGATCGTATGCAACATAGGTGATTGTTTCCTTATCTCAAAAATATTGAAATTAGTGTAAAATAAGGATTGTTAAGAAAAACTATACTATAATATTAAATCACATACATACATGTGCACATATATACCCAGCATATCATTCTAGGAGCGCTTCGAAAAGAGGAGTCAAAAAAAGAGTCCAACTAAAAAGCATTTTCGGAGCGAAAGAAAAATTTGCTTGTTACTGTTCTGAGTCGGCACGCAGTATGACTCAGAAATTCCACTTATGTGTGTACCAAAGCGTTGTATTTGAACAATGATAAAAACAAGATTACGCAGAGCCCAAAAAAAAACCTCATAAAAGACTCTTTTCCGACATTATCTAAGAGGTCTTTCAGAGCACAAAAAACCCCTCCTAAAATACTCTTTTCTGACATTATCTAAGAGCTCTTTCTGAAGGGCCATTTTCGAATGTAATGACCCTCTTTTCTGAAGGTGTTCGGAGCAATTATGATTGTTTTTGGACTCATAAAGAGCGTTAACGCTCCGAAAAAGGTATCAGAAAAGACTCTTTTCGGACTCATATGGCTTGCTGGGTAAGATATACACTCTAAGCTTAAAAGTAATTTATAAAAAGTATGCCAAGGTTATTGATTGTATTGTATGCACTAAAAGGGAATCCCCAAAATTTTTGCTCTTTAAAATTGCTCTGATCAGTAAGTTTACTTTTATCCACAAAAAGGCAATTCTCCTAAATTTGTGATATAAACATATTTCGCAAAAATTAAATTTAACCAAAAAAAAATTAAGGCTAAAAGAATTTAAATCGTGCTAAATGGAATGAAATTGTATAAAAAAATTTAAAATTTGTTTATTTTCATTTTTTACTGCTGTCCATTTACTTACGGGTTTGCCTATTGATAAAGAAGCTTATTTTGATGTTAAACACTTTGCATGCGTTGTTAGCTTTTTACGACCTCTGCTTTGTGCTTTGGGAGCAATATAACGCCTATTTTGGACTCTTGTGACCTCTGATTGACTTACTTTTTAAGCTGTTTAGCTATTACTCGCGTAGAATAGCTACTCTTTGCCATTGCAAAAATGTTGTTCTCAATAGCTCTTGAGAGTTTCTTCATTATTTATTATAATTTGATTTGTGTTGAATAATTTGCAAAAATCATTTATCAAATGCAATTAAATTAATAATTTTGTGCTAATTGTTTATTTGTTTATTATTATTTTCCAATTTGTATTTTAAATAATTTTATTACCATAAATGATAAAAAACATTTTTAGGTTTTGTTTACTAGTTTTATTTTTATGCAATGAAAAGCAGACAAAGCACAAACATAAACTCAATTGTGCCCCCCGCTGTAGATATACAAGTGATTGAAAATTCACAACAATGTAGTAAAATATTAAAGAAAACATCGTATATTTCTGTTTAATAGTTGCTTTTAAATTAATTCTTTATAAACTTTAAATTTATCACAATATTTTAACATTTTTAAATTTTCATAAAAATCAATTCAATAAAAATCTTTTATTTACAAAGGCAAAGAAAATAAAAATTGCACTCTTTAATAAAACTCAGGGGCCAAATTACCGCATTCGTGATCGAATGAGCTATCGTATCGAAAAATGATTTCGATATCGACATTATGATAAAATGTACTACATTTCTTGATCGATATCGAATGCCATAATCTCAAATAAGAAAATTGCGATCAATTTTACTCGATATCGAATGCGGTAATTTGGCCCCAGTTTTTTTTTCATTTATTTATTAGTTTCTCTTCGGTTTTTTTTAATGAAATGAAAATAATATAAAATTTCAAATATGCGTTTCACATTTGTAGTAAAATTTTAAATAATTATAATAAATAATTTAATATAAAATAAATAACTTAACAGCTAAACTTAAAGATAAATCATAAAAAACATTAAAAAAATAAACAATATTTTTTAAAAACAATTATTGTTGTAAACAAAAATAAGTGTAATTAAAAACATTAAATTATTAATACTATTAATAAATAAACACATTTTGTGCAATTTCGTTATAAATAGAAGAGCAATAAATACATATAAATAAAAATATTAATTAATACTATTTCGAATTCGTTAATTTTAGGTCAGCAGACAAATTACAGTATGATATAAAAAAATGCTTTAAATTAAAACTATTTTTAAATTTTATTCGATTAGACAAAATAGCAATTTTTATGATTGCTAAAAAACATACACACACTTTTATAATAATTTAGAATTTTTGTCGTCTAACTTTTTTAATTTTCCAATTCAATTCCATTGAATTTTTAAACGCTTAATAAAACAGCCAGCATTATCAGCATTAGTAGTATTATTATTTGTTTCTAAAAGGTCACACTTGGCAAATATTTACTCAAAAAAGCGTAACAACTTGCACAAATTTGTTTGACAAGAGTGTTTTAAGATTAAAAAGCATCACATAAATTAAAACTAAATATTTATTGTGCTTTGGCCTAAATAAGAAAATTTTTTTAAACGAGTTCAAATATATTTAAAATTATAAAAACTGAATCATTTTGTAAAAGCATTAATTTATGCAAGGATAGTGATATGAAACATTCCAACCAACACAATTGAGAGTCATAAGGAAATACTTGGAAAACTATAGTTGTTCATAATGTTAGTTTTCCAAATAACTATAGCTTTTCAAATGGTCAATCGGTTTGAGCTTGTTATAGTTTCAACAAGACAGCGCAACATGTCGTGCCACAATTGATTTATTGAAGGAAACGTTTGGTAACGTTTGGAATTTTTCATATAAATTAATTTTATTTTTCAAAAATGCTGTATGAGATTATTACTACATCCTTATTTTGGAGAACTTTTTTTAATTTTTCAATCATCTGTATAAACATGTTTTTTAGGGAGATGGATTAATTTTATTTACAAAATTAAGGATGTAACTTGCCATCCTTTATTTTCAGTATTACAAATCTAGTCTGTAATTGGAAATGCTTCGATGAGAATTCTTATTAAATTAGAAAACCTAATATTTAAAATCAAAATAATATTTTTCTTAAATTTTAATCAATACCAGACAAAATTGTTATAAAATACTGGCAACATATTTGTTAATCAACATTCCTATCTTTATAACAGCAATAATATCTGAATACTTGTACTCAAATATCTACTGCGGAATTAAACAGACAATTGCAAAAAAAAAAACAAATCACTACAAAAATCGATAAAAATTAAAAAAAATGTATGTTTGTATCGTTAGCTTCTTTAGCTGGTGGCGAACAAAAAGAAATTTTTCTATCATGAGTGTCACTAACCTACGATATTTTCACTATTATCATGGCAAATTAAAATGTTGAAATTGTCTAATATTATTTATATTAAAATGGCACTTAAGATAATATTTAACATCTAATTTACAGCAGAATTAATTTAAAGTGGACATTCTACGTGAAAATGTTTGTTAAATTTTCAACTAATATGTTCAGCATTATCGCAGCAACAGAATATTTCAAATTGTTTACCTTTTTTAAGTTATCAGGTTGCAAAATACATATTTGCTTTTAATATTTACAATTCATTGCAATTACAATTATACAGCTGTTTAAATTTCAATCAAGAAAATTGTTCCAATGGTTGGTAAATTCCAGTACAGGCTAAAATTTTGTTCATGTCATCAACAAAAATAACTTAGAATACCTTACATCCGCTGCTGACACACGGTTTTTCTTATCACTAACTAAAACATAATTAGAGACTCTTTAAAGGCTTTTTAGCTCCGTGTTACTAGATAAAACAGAAAACGGAAGTAAAATTAATTATTATTGCAATGAACTTTAGACTTGAACATGTAAACACAAACACTTACTTCGACTAAATGTTAAAACTCTTCTGCAACGATTACGATGATCTAGTAATTTGCCTTTTCCACACGGTTTGCCGCGATTTTGTGTAATCAATAGTTGAGAAGTAATTATGGAAGGTTTACCATAAAATATTACTTTGGAGCCATCAGTTGTTCTACTTAAAATGCCCAATAATAATATCACTATCAAGAAACTTTTACAAACTCTTTTAAAATGCATTTTTGTATAAATTGTTAAAACTTGAGAATTTTATTAAAATTATATTTTTTGCTCAAATTTTTTTTTACGTTAATAAATTAGTTTTATTTAGGAGTGGTCCGCAACACTTTTTTGTGTATGTTCCTTCGTTTAGAAATAAATTTTAAATAAATAACAGTTGTGAGTAATTGAGTGTATATACCCTTAAAAGTTTTTTTCAAATTTATTTTTGTGTTCCCAGACCAGACCTACATATCATGAAATGTATTGATAAAAATGTTAATAATTTCTTTTATTTCGATTAGATAACAAACTACAGTATTTGTACTATTATTAATGTTTACTGGGGTTCTATTGAATTTTTTCTGGCTGTTGTATATTCATTGGCGTTTAACTGTTACACGCTGCTTTTTCCGTTCATGTTACTTTATCACTAAGTAAATCCCAAAACGTAAAAATTCTTTACATAAAATTGTTTTTGCAATCGATTGCTGTTCTTTACACATTTTTATCGCACAGTACAACGTTGTTTTTATTATTCTTTATTAATTCTGCGAAGAAAATTTAACAACTTTATGGAAAATTGGCAGACTTTTTTTATACTCGTATTACAATTTTTACAGATAAAATTCTAAAACAATAGGAATCCTAAATTGTCAACATTATACACTCCACGACCATAAGTGGTGAATGATGGTATACGTATATAAATTTGTCATTCCGTGTGTAACACTGAGAAATACTCATCTGAGACCCAACAAAGTATATATATTCTTGGTCCTTACGAAATTCAAAGTCGATTGAGCCATGTCCGTCTGTCTTTCTGTTTGTCTGTCTATGTAAAACACTCTCACGTCCAAAGCACACAACTAAAATCAACATGGTTTGCAAAAAACCGTTTATGGTTCTCCTAAGCAGTTTGGTATTGAAAATCAGCAAAATCGGTATAGTAGAACAAGAGTTATGGATTAAAATGTAAGACTACCTCCATAAAAAATTGATATTTTTAAACATTTGTCTTGCTATATTTTTAAATATATTGCAGATAATACCATGAAATTTTGTATATAATGTTTTTATGATAAAAGAAGTAAGTATGAGGAAAATAGTAAGAATAGGTCCATGATTTCTTATAGCCCCCATACAAAAATATTCCCGAAATATTGCTCAATTTTACATAAATGCTTATAAAATTGGAATATCAATACAAAATTCAGCAAAAATAAGTTTCATGCAAAATGAAATGCCAAAAGGAATTTTTCTTTAGTTCGGTCCATGTTTGACCATAGACCCCATATTAAGTCCACTTCCAAAGTTCACTTAAATACGTATACAACTGATATAAATAATGTTAAACGGTTTAAATTTGACATAAATAATCCTTATAGGTAAATAAATTGTTATAGCTCCCATACAAGGACCACATCCGAAAAAGTCATTTATTTGTATATATATCGTATAAACATCGGTACCGACTCAAAACTTTGCACAGATCATTGACATATACACAAAAATCATCCCACACAATTTTGTGAATTTCGGTCCATTTTTAACCGTATTTCCCATATAAAAAATATTGTTTTTGAAAATTAAATGTGAAATGTAACTAAAGATAATTTGTAAGTTAAAATATTATAATACTGAGTATTCTGTTGTTGTTTTTATTTAAAGAAATTGTTTTCCATTTATGTTCTTCTTTTTGTATACATTGTACGAATGCCAGACTAATAAAAAAAATCAATTCCTGAAGATGCTGGAAATATCCCAGTGAAACGTTAAAGAAAAAAAATTACACAAATTGTCTTTTATTTGCATGAAAACACAGACCTTGAAAGCCTGATTAGAAAATTCTAAAATATAAAACTATAATTTATAATTTACAATATAAAAAGTTCTTTCATAAAAACAACACAAAATAATTTCCTCGTGGCGTAATCGAAATATTTATTTCCGATTTAATATTAATAAACATAATACAAAAATGCTATCTCATGTCGTGCAGTCAGTCAGTCACTTACCTGACGCTAATTATTACGTATTGTACAATATTTATTTTTAAATATTTAGTGACTATTATTCCAAAGAATTTAACTGTAAAATAACTTCTGAGAGGTGGAAGATAAAGTTTTTATTTGCTTATCAGTGACGTTAAGATTGTCTCACTAGTTGGTGTAAAATATTTGTTTATTAGCTTGACAACGAGCAATGATATGATTTAAAAACTGATTTGTACTTTCAATAGAAATCCCCTCAGTAGTGTGAAATAGATAAATATAGTATGAAGTTCGTGTATCATGTTGAACTTTGGAATGTTTACATTCTTACTGAACATGTTAATATTTAATAAAATAATTAAATACATTCCTAATACTTTCCATTTAGCATTCCTAATACTAAATAAGTGTTTTTCATAAAAGTACCTAAAATACTTTTTATAAAAATACTTCAAATGTACTTATTATAAATGTACTTTAATTAATGCACTTTATATAAAGGTGTAAGTACGAGTATAGCAACTTTGCATAAAAGCACTGGAAAATATTTTTCATAAAATGACTTAAAACATTCTTTTCATAAAATTATTTAAAAAATACTTTTCATAAAATTACTTTAAAAGTACTTTTTAAAAAGGTATAATAATACTTAAAATGTGCTTTTCATGAGAGTACTGAAAAGGTATTTTTTTCTAGCAGTGCTTTTCTTAAATGTTCTTACTTTACATAATTATACTTCGAAAGTACTTTTCATAATATTACATATTTTTATTTTCGAAGCTCAGTATTTGGTCGCGCAATTCTAACCGGATTTTTTGCAAAATAATTTATTATTGTTTAAAGGTTTTTCCTAATGCATACCCAACTTTTTCCATGAGAACACACTCCTGGCATACGTTTGTACCTACTAGCTTATTTTGGCTTCTTTTAATGTTTAATTAATTATTTAATTATTTTTTTAATGCATATATTAATATTTTAAACATGTTTTATTTCTTGTTTCATGCAAATATTCTACCTGGTACAAGAGATATAAGATACATTTGTACCCGGGTGTGTGTTCTAGGGTTAATCTAACAAAACCAAAGAAATGGCAATTAAATACAAAAAATTAAATGTTTATCAGGTTTATTCCCATTATTTTCTATAAATATGAATATGCCGAAAAGACTTAATATAAGGTATCTTAATAATTTCTTTATGAGACTAATGTTTTAATTTTTAATATGTAAAGATTGTAATATGAAATATACATACATGTTAAAATTTTTAAATATTTCTTTAAGTGTATAGACGGCATATTATCGAAACAGCCTGAAAGTATACTAATTAATTAATAATATTATTATAACCACCTCCAACAAAAGTTTTGAATGAGGGTATATAAGTTTGTCATTCCGTGTGTAACACTGAGAAATACTCATCTGAGACCCAATAAAGCCATGTCCGTCTGTCTGTCTGACTGTGTAAAACACACAACCGAAATCAACATGATTTTTATTTGTGGAATGTACTGCTGAAATATATTCATTAAATTTTAAAAGACAGATTTTTTATTATTCAATCATAATTCTAATCATCAATTTTTATAACGACATATTCATAATTAGGTAACTAACATATTTACCCCCAATAATAATAGAGTCGTAACCAGCTGTTAGCAATAACCAAAGGACTCAATTTTTTAAATATTTATTCACTCGAAAAATTTACATTGTCTAACTTGTAGTTAAATTTACCCACAACATTTATTATGGTTAAGTTTTTAACTGAGAATTGAAATCTATAGCTAGTGCATTTATGTGTATTTGAAGTTTGACAAAACATTATACTTATCAATATTTATTAGAACTAAGTTAAATATTTATATTTCAATAATGTACAATAATACATTATACCAATATTGATCTTTCTCAATTAACAAATACAACAATTATGCAAACACTTTATGGTCATTATAAAAAAATAAATAAAACTTTACTAATCTTTAAATGTGGAATATGTATTCACAACATAGTTTCAAGACCACATTTGCAAAACAATTATGCGATAAGACTATCTTCTAGTACATGTGTTAGTCAGTTAATTAGTAGCCAAGTCCAGTTGAATGCTTGACTACTAATCATAATAAATTTATGTCGAAGGTAATAATTAAAAATACAAACTGAAATAAAAAAAAATATTCATAGGTTAGAAAAAAATATTGTTACAAAATTGTATTTCAAATTAAATTTAGCGGACGCTATGAACATACAGCATGTTTATCAACATACAACATGTAGTATAAGTGTGTAAAGGTAGATTCACCCATTTGTTCTTAACAAAAATTTTTTTCCAGAGAAAAATTTTCTTACTGAGAGTTTTTTGCAGCACGATTTACCCATTTCGAACGATTTTTCTGAAAAATCAAAAGTATGGCACTTGTAAGCAAAATCTATTTGTTTTACAAGTGCGGCAATTGATTTATTTTGCTTTGGGTTTTAAGTGTCAAAATACAAATATTAAATTATTTTAAAGTATTGTGTATTCAAAATAGCAGATATAAATTCAAAAAGAATGAAAAATGAAGTTGCTGTTGCTGATGGCCATGGATATACAGAAGGCATTGTTATTTGTACGAAAAAATGCAACCTATTGGCAGCTGAATTAATATTTGTCCAGAAAAAATATAAAATTAAACCAATTCAAGTTCGTAAAAAATATTTTCTCTCTCTCAAAACTTCATATAAAAAAAATTGTTCGAACTAATTTTTTGTTAAGAACGAATGGGTGAATTCACCTTACGAAGACAGAGTGTTAAATTACAATTGTTTTTGTGTACTTTTAAATAAATAGAGACTCGTTATCAAACTACTTGACGCTTTTATTTTGCAATTAATAAGAATCCGGTTTGTTTAACTCAAATAAACCACCGTTTTTAAAAGGTACAAAAGTAACAATAAAAAAAATTTTGTAAGTTGTATATACATATATTCTGGATCCTTAAAAAATTCGAAGACCAATGTCCCTCCATCAGTCTGTTGAAGATAGATAGATAGATAGACAGGATAGGATAGGTCTAGATGGACCTAGATTAAATTTTTAACTATTTTTTGATATTTTTAGATATTATTTAAATATTATCTGATTTTTTAATTAAAGCATCTATTTATTATTTTCTAATAATCATAAATTATAGCCTTTTTTAATTCATTCTTAGCGAACGTACTTTTTAGACCGCTTTCCTTAAGTCGTCTTTGGACAGTTCCAGTTTAAATATTTAATTCTAATTTCTTCTTTATATCTCTGGCTGTCGTAAAAGAATTAATTTCTGCTAGAATTGCAGTACGATCATCGTCGAACTTCGTGGTCTTACGTTTGCTGCCACATAAGTGCTTTAGGCTTTTGTTTGAATTTCTTATTTTATACAAAGCATATAAGCGATATATCATACTAATAACTTAAAGCTTTCTGTTTTATCCCATTTTCACAATCTAGTACCAACAAATCATTTTCGGTTAAAGTCCTCATTTCGAAAAGTCTGGGTGTAGCATTATTTTATGTCTATTTAAGTAATATTAAATTAAAAAAAAAGTACTTTACTATAATGTATTATTTTTTAAAAACTTTCTACAAATTTAAAAAAAAAATCAGAAAAATCAATATATTTATATCAGAAATATAAATGCGCGACTTTATAAAATTGCAATATTTTTTTAAATAATTCAGATAGTCCAACAAATAATAAGAAAAATATCAAAAAGGAATGAAAAAGGTAACAAAAACGCACTTTATTTTGTCCGACAGTGTAGATAAAATATTCGTTAGTTCAAGTTTAAAAAAAAAATGAAATGAAGCGACCAAACAATTTTACAATTATAGTCTGGTTGTTTTTACCATTTTATTTAGAACATAAAGGAGAACTTCTATTATATTTTGCATTTTATTTGACTCGATAACGATAGTGGGTAATTTCCTATCTTAGGGATCATTGACATATTCGTTTGAATCTGACGCCGAGTTCTGAAGTTGTTTTATCCGGATAATTGTTAATTTTTCACAAAAATACCTGTAATGATCAAATTAAGAAGACGTTGAATAAAAATCATTTATAGCCCTGATTAGAAAACACAATCTGAATATTAATAAAATCAAAACTAGAAAATTCTCTTTATGGGTCAACGAGAATAGGAACTAGCAAATACCTACTACAAATACAGGGTGGCGCAAAAGTAATCCTCCTATCAGGAAAATGCTATAAATTTTGCGATTGACCCCTAATGTCAGTTCTGCAATATTCCGCGTTCTGAAGCAGTGTAGCGTAACATTGTTTATTAACTTGTATTTCGCATGTGTTTACTACACAAATGTCAAAACAGAACTGGCATTAGGGGCCTCGCAAAATTTATAGCATTTTCTGATAGGAGGATTACTTTTGCGCCACCCTGTATATCAATAATGTGACTGTGTATCGGAAACCAGTATTGCTTAAATTATTCTTTTTGTAAAGTACTGGTAGCTCTTTAAGGAATATTGAAACAACATCTGGCAAATAAAATAATTTGTTAGATTTGCAATTTAGTCATAATTTATTATATTACATTTTAATCCTGTTATATTTTTGCTGGACTGGTCAATATTACTCCAATGTCCATCAAAGTGTTGCAATTGTGCTGAACATTGGTTTTTAGTAGATCTTAAACGGGACTTAAATTATTTTATGAAACTTTATTTCTATTTATTTACTGAGGAATTCATAAAAATAAAACTAACAAAAACAAATTAAACTCACAATGAATTTTTAATTTCAATGGCTTTATAATTTTGTACATTTACTTTTAAATGATTTGCAAATAAACACTAAACTTATTTGTTATTTTCTTACATTACTAATTTTAAAATAATTTAAATCTTAATAATACTGCATACAGTTGTGGGTTGTGGTTTTTTTAATTGCCTTAAACAGTCTTAAGAGATTCCATCCATAAAATAAATGAGAAATTCATTGCAGAGGTTTCAACATTTTGCATCTAAAATTAAAACAATTAAATTAATTTCATACACAAATTACAATGTATGTATTTTAGGAAAAGCAATAACAAGACAAAAATATTAAAATATTGTTTTGTATATTTGATGAGATATGATGGATTTATATGGTCAAAGAGAAAAATTAAATTTTGTAAATAAAAAATTAATTTGTTAAAAGAAGGCATGACGACATTTCAATACATGTATAGATAAGAACTGATAAGAAAATATGAAAGACCATGATTGCAAAGGTATTTATGAGCGTGTAAATCTGTTATTAATACAAACGGCTTATGTTAAATACTTTTGAAAAAGTTATTTAATATTAAGACCTCGTATAAATTCAAGACTATTTGATTTAACTGGCTGTATATGAAACTCCCCCATTAGCCACACACATGTGCAGGTGTGAGTAAACATTTGTCAAGACAAATAAATTGCAGGCACTGCATATAGTTTGCAATTACTTTAACAGCATCTTTTGCTAAATAATTATATAAATGAGGTACTTACCTGGATTAAATGATATTATACGTCGACAACGTCCACGATGATCTCTCATTTGACATTTTGGACATGGTTCCATTTTAGGTGATGTCGCAAATAATTGTCCTTTATGTACAGATGGTTTTGTATAAAATATAACACGTCTTGCTTCTGTTTCCGATGGTGCCCAAAAAACTATTAAAAGCGTCAACATGAATACTATTGCAAATACTTTATGCACTTGGAATGACAACATTATCTGACTATGTTTGTTATATTACGTATGTTGTAGCAATTGCTTGTGTTAATATTCTTGTTAAAATAGTACTTTGTGGTTTATTTTACTTAAGTGCACGTAAATTCATTTAAAATTTCATTCAACAACTTTAGAGAGTATAAATTTATTTTGTATTTAATAATAAGCACAATTTACGCGGTTTCTTTCAGTTTAATTCGGAATGTAGAATATCAATGTTATTTGTTCAAATGCCGGTGTTAAACTGATTACAAATGGTACAAGTTGTTCTAATTATATATATAGAAAATTGTTTCTAGCTGCATAAGGTGGCCAGAGTTTCTTTAGTATTTATATATTTTCTAAAGTTCTTTTTTTATAATATTAAATTTTGATTTCTTCGACCTTTTTTTTGTAAAAAATTATTTATTAAATTATTTTTTCCAATATTTCGATATCCTTCGGAAAAAAAATTTAATAAATAATTTTTTACAAATAATTGGCCTCGAGCTCGAAAAAACTTTTTATTTGTTCTTTTTTTATTTTAAAATATTGAAAATTGTATAAAAAGTCTTTCACTTCTTTGTTGAATTTCTTTGTACAAAGCTATTGGGCATGTTGGTATAGACAATCCAATGATGCTAAATCAGACGATCTAAGGATTCAATTCACTGAAACAAGAGAGTAGTACATGACCAAGAAATTTCCATTAAAGTAATTTAATTGTTTCATGTGATAGCGAAAACTCTGTTATCATGTCAAACATTAGTAACAATCACTGCTGTCTAGCCTCATTTCCAAAAGATGCCTCCAGATCAGAATGTGCACCAAACAGTAACATGCCGTGAATGCATTTTCGTCCATCACAAGCGGAATCTCTTTTTACATTTGACAAAGTCAACAAAGTGAATATTTTCTTTATCAAAATTTAAAACTATAGGCGTTAATATTTGAAATATTGTTCCACAAGAAAAACGAATTGTTTTCTTGTGTTATGCTCCATTTTTTCTAAACCAGCGGAATACATATTTTTTGTTTGAAATAACTTTATTGAATAAATTTAAATCTCACGTGATTAAAGAGTAATGCCCATCAAAACACATTGTCATGTTGTGTCATGGCAACGTACACTAATTGTTGTCTTTTTATATTGAATAAGTCTAGTAGCCTTCCCTATTTTCAACTGCAGTAGCTAAGTTGAATTATTATATTACAATGACTATCATTTTCATTCATTTACTATGTAAGTAGCAAACGACGATGAAATCTGAAAACTATACAAAATTAATCTGCGGTATTTTTTTAAATATACCAACTAATCATTTAAGTTTTTTTTTACACACAGAGAAAAAATATAGTTGTGCATGTTTGCCACAACAATGTCAACATGTTTTAAACCATATTATGGTCACTCTTATTATTCATATGATTGCGGTAATCATAATATGGTTAAGTTACGATTCAGATGATTACTACAATCATACATACGATTATAGGAATTATGTATGTACTTTTTTATGATACATTCCACCATAATTTACCATAATTTAGTGCTTTTTGACTATGGTAGAGAACAACATAATATGGTATAATATTTCATCATAAAACTGGTCATCACAAACATTACATAATTACTGTAACCTTATATATGATTGCTATAATCATGTGAATCATAACGTAACCATATTATGGTTATCGAAATAATATAAATAATTACACTGATCATAATATTCCAAAAAAAAATTTTTAAAATGTAGGAATAGTTATGGTAAACATCCACAACTACATTTTTTCTCTGAGTGTACTTTTAATAACAAAGCATGAATTTTTATATGCACATTTTCCTTATAGTTTTTTAAATAATTTGTTTAAAGTACTATAACAATGTTAAAAAATGTTTATAAACATTGCAATGCAACTATAGTTGTATTATATAAATTCTATTTTTCATGCATTTAATAAATAATTTAATAGGCAATGACAAGCTATGAAAAGCATTGCAATCATATGTCATGTCGAGCAAGTTTGAAGAGCACAACATAAATTGTCGTGGCATTAAACAATCCGACATGCAGCTTTTAGTATTTACATTTTGCAGCTATTCCAATATTATCAAAAGTATTATGATATTTTACAGCTATTTCCAGATCTTCAAGAGTATTATATCATTAACGACGTAACGAGAATCTTAATAAAAGATTCCTGAATAAGAATCTGGTAGTTTTTAATACCATATACAAACTACAATTGTCTTTTATTCAAATCTGGTCACTTAAATTTTCATTACGTAGACAACATTCAACTGACATCAAAGATAAGACGAATGATAAAAATATATAACAATTAAATTAAACTTCAACCAGATACTCAGAAGAAACTACTACCACAATAGCATACTCTAGGATACAATGAATCATTAAATTGTAGCAAGTTAAGAGACACAACTTCCCAGAATGTCTAACATGTTCTTTAGAAATAAACTTACAAATGAAAATAAAACCATATAAAAGTCATGAAATTTATTTAAATTCTTTAATTATTTGCTCTACTTTTATGGTCACCCTAATAATAAACAACGCTTTGAAAATAATTGTGAAATTACAATTTGTTTGGTGGTTATTTGTTTATTTATTTAAATTTGCTGGTAATTAAATAAACTTTGCTGTGCTGTATAAACTAATTAACACCCTGTATTTGAATATACACAATATTATCACTGGGCAAAGAGATAAGCATTAAAAATGACATAAAATATAATAATTACTTTTTTTTAATCGATTAAGAACAAATACAATAAAATATTTATTTGATTAATATATCTAAATTGCCAACTACTACATACATACATAAGTCTTGAAACAATAAATCACAATGCTACAGTCGGTTGCAACGACTCTTGTATAGAGAATGACTAATATGATTCATATAAATAAACGGCACAGGTCATCAACCAGTGTTTTAATTATAGACATAGAAAAAGCACTTGATGACATATGGCATGACGGATTAATATATAAATTAAAAAAATATAATTTTCCTTTATATATTATTAAAATTATAAAGTCGTTTTTAGCAAAATTAACGTTTAAAGTCAGTATAAACAACACCCTATCATCTGTGCAAAGCATTCCTGCTGGAGTACACCAGGGTGCAGTTCTCTTTCCTACGTTATATTCTTTATATATATTCGATTATGTTCCCAGTAGACGCACAGAAATGGCGTTCTATGCTGACGATGTGGCCATGATAGTTAAAGGCAAACTTTCAAATGTTGTGATTAAAAGACTTGAAAAAATCTCCAGATATGTATTAAATACTATGAAAAATGGAAAATCAAAATAAATACAGATAAAACTCAAGCTATTCTATTTGCTTTCAATAAGTCTCCAAAACGTGTTCCATCGATACCACTTCGTAGCGAGAACGTTATGATACTGTTAAAAACCTCGGGGTTGTTAAACATATTGAGCATATTGTTGACAAAGCCATAAAATGCTTCAGAATCATCTACCTGATACTGAACTAGCGATCGCAGCTTAATTTCAAAAACAAAATAATTATGTATAAAACTGTCATTAGACACATTCTGCTCTACCGATGTTGCTTTTGGGGAAAATCAGCTAAAATGCATATAAAAAATATACAAGTAGCCCAAAACAATTCTCTAAAAATATTATATTCAAATTACCACGTCTGTATCGTGCACGTGAACTTAATGCAAAATATTCACTAGCAGAATATTGCATTTTTAAATAAATGCCGGAATTCTGATTATGAATTAATTAGAAATCCATATCACAGAAAAAACTTGACAGTTTACCTTAATAAACTTTCAAAGTGTTAATGATAATAAAACTATATGTTCTTCTGAAACAAATCAATCCCAGATATTAAACAAAGGTTTTTCATTAATTAAATGAGAATTATTCCTCTTGCGAGTATAAATTGTAAAATTTAAAAAAAATCCAAAAATTTTTAATCGAAGTTCAGAAATATTCAAAAATAAATGTAGTGTATACAATTGAAGTGAACTTCGATTAAAAATTTTTGAATTTTTTTAAATTTTACAAAGGTTTTTCCCAAAAATGTTCCTACAAAATCAATTTTAATATATATTTTTTTTTTGTATTCTAAAACTTTTAATAACGATTTTATTGCTGAAATATCTTAATGTTAACAAGATAGTAACTCAATAAACTGATTTTAAATTGTATAATAAATAAATAAACGACTCTTGTATAATATACAGAATATAAGCCAATTTGTTCTCTTGCTATTTCTCTAGGATTAATCCTTTAGAGTCGTTATTTATTGAACAAGACAGCTTTTCTTTTCAACATGCTAATTATAATAAATCACAGTTTTAAGCAACATAAACTTGAACTTAAACTTAATTTAAAAATCTAATCTAGTGTTACAAAAAACTTAATATATAAGTAATTAATCTACCATGCCGCGTTTTATAATTAATAGTTAACAACAAAAAGTATTTTTCTTTTGACAATCAATACTAATCATAAACGCTTAGCACGTGTTTTTTTAAAGAACTTAAGCCTTTGGCTATACAGTCAAATTATTGGGAATTTTTATTGTGTAATAAATTAAATAAATCAGTCATTATCAGCACACTGTGACGTTGCGAATTGCACGTCAAAATATTTATACATATGTATTTACCTATAATCACGGCAATATTTACACACTCACTTACACCCCTTATCAGTGGAAATGTTTGAAAATAAATTTATGTCATAATTTAAATTTGACATTGTAGAATTCTAATTTATTGTATTTTGTGGTGTATTTTCAAGAAATGTTAGTGTCTGTTGTGAGTAATGTCTACCAAATAATCACAAATACTCCACGTACTTAGATAAATAGCGCGTTCGATTTGAAAACATATGAATGATAAGAAATATTAAGTTTCTTAACTTGCTTAAAGATCCTCACTCTAAATATTTGGGCATCAATATCAAATTTAAATACTCTGACCCGCAACAGTCAGAGAAAAGACATAATCATTATATGGTTGCCGTACGTACTTTACTTTTTTGTATCTTTTTGGTTCATATTATTTTATAATTACGGGATTGTCCCCATATGGTACTACATATCGTTGGTCTCATGTAGAAAGGCCCTAACTCGCATATTTGAATCTTTACTGGAGAAGGTAAAAACATAATAGAAACTGTAATATTCAACATGTAACTTTTTTTGTACAACTGCTTATAAAAGCGTTATTTTTTACACTATTGCAATAAATTTTTGTGAGGAGGTGTATTTGCATTAAATGCATTGGAATCGCAAAAAAAAACAAATTTCGAAAAAATAGCGAGTTAGGGCCTTACGACATGAGACCAACGATATGTAATATATATGTATGAGAATTCTAACTTGAACTAAATTATGATAAATACCAAAAAATATTGTTATATTTATAATCATGTTATGATCACAAATTAAACATCGCTCCAATAAAATACTGTCGAATAAATGTCTCAACATTTATGTAACAGCATTTCGATCCAACTGTGCCGCAAATTTGTTCCAAATCAGTACAAAAACCAATTATTGTTAAAAACTTTAACTTTCTTTTGACATAAGTCCATTATTGTTTGCTTCTAAACTAGGGACAACTAGCGGAGTTTATATTTTTTTTCATTACGTTGACCCAATTTCCTAGATATCAAACCTTTGCAAATTTTTAATAATGGCAAAGAGCTTAATCGGTCCAGAATTGTATGTATAAGTGGTGTCGCCCAAGAATAATAAAATAAAGACTACGCCAACGCGCGTTAAATTTTAAAATGTTCTGCGCATTTAGGCCCTGTGACGTCACACATTCTATGTTTCTATTGGCTAATTTTTTCCCACTTGTTTTTTTTCTCATGTTTTGCTTGCATTTGATCACTGCACTCTTCATTTTTATATTTTTTGCTGTTTTTTTTTTTTTGTTTGTTTTTCTTTTTTAAACAGATTTTATTTTAGAACTCTCAAAGTGATATCAATTGCAAGGTTGCCAACTATCACATAAAACATACATTTTTCGCAAGAAATTTTAATTCTAACACATGAAACATTATTGGTAACCCTTAGAATGGAACTTCTACGTCACAGAACGGGAAATCATGCGCATGACGTAATCTTTATTTTATCATTCTTGGTGTCGCCTAAGAACAGAGTAGAGTTGAAACAGTGATAAGACTACTGATTTTCAATCAAATCAGTGTGCAGAATTTTATTAAAATGTATCAATTTTTGTAACGTCATGCCATCATTTTGTTACAATATTTTGGTCCGGGAAGCTATTTAAGGTCCATTTTTACATACATATGTTTTTTTATCATCAATAATAAGCGAGTTGTTGAATTTTGTTACAACTTTGACGTAATGTCGTATTATAGTAATACTTATTCTGTTTTTCACAACGATTCGGATATATAATACTACAACTAAAGTATGTAATCTAATAAGCTTAAAAATAATTACAGTTTGATTGAGCTAGAATCATCATATGGTTTGACTCCGTCATCACATCTACTCCTAAAATATGATCATATTAGTTATATAACCCTTTTATGCTTGAAGTTGAATCATGATATGGGTAAATATTATATTATGATCGCTAAACCATAATATGATTACATACATACATAACATAACAAATGAAGAAATAAGTATAACAAGGTATTGATTTATGGTTAAGTACTAATATTATGGTAATCAGGGACAGAAAATAACTGTTATTTTTAAAAATTTACATCAAAAAATCACACATAAAAAATGATCGTAGAAAATTTAGGATCTTATCATTATGATACATAGAAGGTGGCGCAAAAGTAATCCTCCTATCAGAAAATGCTATAAATTTTGCGAGGCTCCTAATGTCAGTTCTGTTTTGACATTTGTGTAGTAAACACATGCGAAATACACGTTAATAAACAATGTTACGCTATACTTCTCCAGAACGCGGAATATTGCTGACAGAACTGACATTAGGGGCCTCGCAAAATTTATAGCATTTTCTGATAGGAGGATTACTTTTGCGTCACCTTGTAGGTGATGTACATGCAAATTTTTGGATGACTTTTAAATTTGTGCCTTTTGTGATAAAAGTCAAAAAATAACTTTTAATTTTAACTTTTATTTTTTAAGGCAGCAATAAAACTTATTTTTGACTTTTATTTTTTAAGGCAAAACATAAAAGTTATTTTTGACAAAAATAACTTTTATTTTTTGCCTTATGATATCATATCGGCAATGGCGGCTGGTTCGAGGACTCAACACTTTCGTGAAAGAGCGTCTCAAAAACTATCGAAACCGAAAAAAAAGTGGAATTTTTTTTTTTGAGTCATATACATATATTAAAATTTATACTACATTTTTGGATGATCGGTCCATAATAGTTCATAGCTAGGGCATAGAGCTCATTTCTGAAAATCTGTTTTTACACATATACTGGGTGTAGGGTATTATATGGCCGGGCTTGACCGACTATTCTTTCTTACTTGTTTTTTACTTGAATCAACAAAAACATTATATGTAGGTAAATTATGATTTTCGTATACCTAGAAATTTTATTACGTTTTAGTAATGTTTGACGATTTGTACTATTTCTTTCAATAGCAATATCTGGCATAAAATGTTCCAAAAATTTTGATTTCTCACTTTTAGTATAAATACAATAAGATTAACATCAATAGGAGGACGTCACTAAATGGCATTTCTTAAGTTATTAAAACGAAATAAACATTTTTATTTTACCTCTATCTTGTCGGTAACACATACATACATACATATATACAACTTTTTTATAATATTCAAAATTAGTGAAAAAACAACATTTTAATTAATATATTATAAATTTTTTATTTCACATTTTTTATTTAACAATATTAATTTAATTTCGACATCTGCCTTTATGATCCGTTGTTAGACATCTTCGTATTACAGAAAATATACTGGCTTCATCTATTTCCGTTTTATTGTGATTAAAAAATATAACTTTTCGCGTATTAATGGGCGTTATAAAGTTATTTACACTTAATATTATAATTATAATTAATAGTGTAAAATGTATAAATTTCATTTTGCGTATTTTTTATTAAATTGAGTTGTTTAGCCGACAATGATTTCATTTGTACTAAATTTTTATTTAATTGAATGAAAACAGCAGTAATTTACTGATAATTTTTAAATGAATATAAAAGAGTAATTAAATAAGTAACAAAAATCTCTTAATACAATTTAATAAGGGGAATTTTATAAGGCCATGAGTCAATTCAATTGTTTTATTCGAAAAAAGTGAATGAAACTTGCAGTAAACATATTATTCAGTAATCTGGCAATAAAATATGTATTTTGATGGAAATTTTAAATCATTTTAATAGAGGTTCGATTGAAAACTAGGACTTTTATATGGAAAATCGTATAAAATTTAAAAGCACACTACAGAATAATTTTTTAAATCCAGGTAAGCAATAAAAAAAACTAAAATAATTGTGTCTTCATTTCAAATAATGTTTCAACTGGTAACACTGCATAATTTTGCATTCATATTATGATACTTATAAAATCATAATATCGCTGGCTTAACATGTAAAGGCTCTAAGTCCACATTTTTTTAGATATTGAGATTTTGATACAAAAAAAAAAATACAGTTATCTCATTTGTTGTTGTTTTTTTGTACTGATAAGTAAAGGCGTTAAGTCCAATTTATCACATCTTTGTGTAATATCTCACTTCTTCCAATGTTGACATATCAACTGTTTCGCGTGGAATATTCTGAGAGTCCAATCAATTGACATAATATTATTTCTCATTGGCTACACTCTCGTTGTTTTGAGTATCAACACCATTGACAGTCATGACTTTAATCGTCATGATGTTACTTATTTGGATCATTAATTTAAAAAAAAAAAAATTAACAAAGTGACGGACATTCGAGGAATACAATACACACCAAATTGTGAAATTAATTTCAAACTTAGATTTCCTGATGAATGGAAAAATATCCACCAAAAAAATAAATGAAAATGTTGTCGCACTAGAGTGGTCGGATTTACACCAACTTTATCAAGAAAGAAGAAACATAAAGACTAGAAAGTTCGAAGACTTACAATAACTAAAATCCACTTTGCCTAAAAAACACCATACATTTTATTTTTTTCCAATAAAAATTTAAATTAATATATATTACCTTTTATAACAGCAATGAAATAAGACTGAATAATTCTTGTTTTCATTATGTACAAGTACATATGTATATACAAATATCGAAATTGAAATAATAATGTTATTCATATTTATTTAACTGATTGTTCGACCTTTTTATTAATTAAACAATTTTATTTTTCGAGATTAAGGTCAGTTTTTATTTTTATTTTTTAATTTTTATTTTTTTCCGATATTTCGCTACACAATGTGTAGCATCTTTTGTTATTGTTTCCCTGAAGATGCTACACATTGTGTAGCGAAATATCGAAAAAAATAAAATGTGTAGAAGTCGTTAGTTGTTTTGTTACTTTCTGTGCCGTTGCGGACGAACCTGTTGAAAACAAAAATTTGATAAGTAATTGTAAATGACAGTACAAAACAGCTGACATCTGCACAAAAAAAAATTTTTTGGTTTATTACAAAAATTTTCAATTTCTTTGAATTTAATTAAGTTTTTGTATAAAAGTTATATAAATATATGAAAAATAAACGATGGATGACGACATATTGTACAATAAAAAAAACTTTAATTTTTATTTTTTGATTTATTTTCGCGGTATGTGTTGTCTGTTTACCTAATACAGCTGACACGTTTAGACGGAAAAACTAACTACAAAAATTTAACAACATAACGACACGGAACAGCAACAGAAAGTAAAGACTAATGAAGCCTTAAATAACGTCAAACAAATTTGTGCTAAAACAAGTGGTTAAATTTTTTTGAGCAAATATCGTGCCTTTACACTACTATATTAAATCTTAAATGCAAACCTCAAGATCATACACCACAATACTCTAGAATAAATCGATTAAAATTTTTGAGGCTTTGTATATTGTTAAAATTTCCATTAAAATTTGTTAATTATTTTGTTTTGTTAAATAATAAAAGTTTACTTTAGTTTTACTTTACCACATACATACATTATTGAAAACAAATATTTTTATTACCAAAACATACCACATACATACATATTAGGGCGGGCCAAATTTTTTTTCGATTAGAGCCGCCCCCTAGGATGATTCTATGGACAATTCTAAGCAACTTTGGTGAAGGAACCATCGGTCTATCTCGATTTTCGAGTCTCCCACTTTTAAAAAAATTATTTTTTTTCCCCAGACTTGAAAGCAAGAAAGACTTTCAAAAATAACTTATTCCGCTTTTCTTCCACTAAATAAATTTTTTTTACACATGTTCTTATTTTTTAGGTTGAATTTCTGTTGAAAAAAATAAAATAAATATCAATTTTACCGAACATTTTTTCTCGGAAAATAGACGAAAAATATTACAAATATGCATGAAACGCCCTCTGGTGGTGTTCATAGGTAAAAATAAAGATCAAAAATGAATTTCTCGACCCCAAAAACCCCCCATATACACATAAAAAAGATAATATAACGATGAATAAAAAATCGAATTTCGAATCAAAATGATGTTATAGGGAAAAAAATCTTTTTTGAAAAGTGGGAGACCCGAAAATCGAGATAGACCCATGGTTCCTTCACCAAAGTTGCTTAGAATTGTCCATAAAATCATCCTAGGGGGCGGCTCTAATCGATTTTTTCGGCTCCATACAAATTGGCCCGGCCTAATACATATATATAGCATTATGTTCGAGTAATAAAATTTATGAATCAAACACGCTAAATCCGTCAATGGAAGAAATAGAATCATAAAATCGTATACTTATAATTAAAAAGTTTTTTTTTATGTTATACTGTTAATAAGAATTTTTTATTATTAAAGAAATTATGTTTAGATTTATGTATTAGTGTAGGGTGTTTTTTTTTTACATGCATAGAACTTTAAGTTGGCAACACAGCTGTCAAGTGATTTATGTTTAAAGTCGCTTGTCTACACCGATAAGCCCGAAACGATTGAACACTGGGACGACAACATTGTGTGAATAATAAATTTTTAAATGATTCAGAAAAGTTAATATTAAGACGGACGATTTGCTACTTAATTAAAATTATCACAAGTGTCTACATACATACATACGTTGTATGCATGTATAAATATTTTTGTTTATTTTTATGTATAGGTACATACATCTGTATATATATTTATTTATTTATTTATAAATCGAAAGGTGTACAATAAATTAATAATAAAAACAAATTATTTATATTTATAGAGACAAATACTCGTCCAACGGTTCACCATTTGAGCATATTAATTAAACAGCAAACTACCATTAAATTTTCAGATAAATAATAGTTCTCTCTTTGCTGTTTTTAAATCATAAACATACGAAAATTCTTTTATTTTCTTTTAAATGAGAAATGAGAAATGAGAATAAAATAATTATTAAATAAAAGCAATCAGAGTAGGAATTTCAAAAATTTTGTCAGCAGGTTATAGAAAATCAAACATAGTATGTGTGTTTGTCAATAAAGAATATTACTACTGCTAGATTTACACGATTAAAATCTTCTTCAAAATTGCTTCAAACTCATGTAAACAGCAAAAATTCTTCAAAATTTATTTATTTCATAGTTATTAATAGTTTGAAGCACTTTGAAGAGCAATTTTGAAGAAAATTTCAATCGTGTAAATCTAGCATTATAATGCTATTATTACTATAGTAATATTCTTTATTGACAAACATTTACAATTTTTGGTTGCTTTGGCAGCCTTATAATGAAGTTGACCAGCACCTAAAAGGCAACGGAAACGATCGTTCTCTCCACGATATTTGTTGCTTTTGCGTGCCTGCTATTAAATATTGCTTCGGGACTTCTCTCTACAGCGAACCTGTAAGGCGTCATTAAAAAAGGCTCAAGA
Organism: Bellardia pandia; assembly: GCA_916048285.2. Lineage (NCBI taxonomy): Eukaryota > Metazoa > Arthropoda > Insecta > Diptera > Calliphoridae > Bellardia > Bellardia pandia. The sequence goes on along the minus strand of OU696532.1, from coordinate 49,051,283 downwards.
GGATATCCAGCATCACCTACACAAATATTTTTTTTTAATTTTTCCCAAAAAGTTTAGTATTTCTTTGTATTACCTAAAAGCCAACAATTACTTTCACCGGCATTGTAACGTTCTCGTAACACTTGTCTTGCTGTACTAACGTTCTATACAAGAGAATCGTGGCATGAACCTGCATACCGGTCATCCAAATATCTTATTTTCATTTTGTTATCGCAAACCTAAAATTTAATTAAGAAATGTAAGCTTTTACTCAGATACGAATTAATAGAAAACAAAGTTCTCTTACAATCATTGCATTAAGGCTAAAAAATCCTTTTCGGTTGTAATACAGGTTTTGCTCCTCTTTACTAGGGGCCCAACTCTTAATGTGTGTGCCGTCTATACAACCAATAACACCCGGAAGCCGTTTTCTTTTTTTCAAAAAAATGCAACTTACACTCGGCCTTTTTCTCTTCCGTCAATACAAATTTAATATAAATCGGAAAGATCGCAGATTGTAACACATCGATTGTCTCCTCCAGAATTAAAGATACTGTGGGTTGTGATAAGCTGAGATGAAAGTCATTGCCGACACTTAATTGATAAGAACCTTGTTCCAAAAACCGAAGTGTTGTCGCTAGCTTTAATTCAGTAGAAATAAAAGTAGGCCGAATTATTTCCAAAACACGTATAAAGGCCTTTTTGTTTAACCGAAAATAATCCACAAATCTGTAATTAAGCAAAATATTGCACTTAAACTGCTTTAAATTTTTCAAAACTTACCTGGCTTCTGACAAACTAAAAATGTCCGAACTTTGTCTCATAATTTTTCTTCGAAGTTTTAGTCATTCATTATTTTCTTCATCAGCACTCTCACTTGAATACAACATTAGAAACATATTTATCTTTTAAATTCCAATAAAATTTATTAAAATTAACAAATTAGGCAAACTTCCAAATGTATAGTGATGATATTTATGTTCTTCACATTATCGATAACAGAACAACGCCAACACAATAATTTTAATTAATACCGAAATGGCGTTGAGGTGACGACGATGTCGACATTCATTATAAGGATGAATAATTAAATTTCTAAAAAAAGCTTACATTTTTTATTTATTTAATATAATTATATAATTATAATTAAGTCGATGTTAAAGCCTAAGTAGCTATAGCTCCGTATTAAACAATTAGCTCATAATTTTTAAATTTAAGTTAATTTTATAAATAAATAAAAATACTTTATTCGAAAGATAATTTTCTGTCATTATTATTTAAATATGACTTCTGGCTCGGACGTCGCCTAATCTGGAGGTTAACCCCCTGGCCCACGATGTCGAACGATAACGTTCGCTTAGATAAGACTTAGGACACAAACTTTTTATCACATCTATTTTTTACTCAATAAAGTTTGTTTATTCCACAATCAAGTTTGTGTTTTAAGTCTTATCGAAGCGAACGTTATCGTTCGACATCGTGGGCCAGGGGGTTAATTTTCGATGACTTTTTCCAACATTTGCATATTGGCAATATACATTTAAAAAAAACAGCCTATATATCATAAATTTTACAAACCCACCTCGTTTGTAAGTTTATATACATATTTTCACATTATGTCTTATAATTGAACAAGATTTATAAAACTCAGAAATAATTTTTATTTTCTAAGCAGAGATGTAAAACTCAAGACATAATTTTTATTTGGAATTTTAAAAATAAAACCCAAAACTAGTAATTATAATATAAACAAAAAATAAAACTTAAAATGTAATAATTATTTTATGAGCAATAAATAAAACTCAAAAAGATAATCATTAAAATTGAGTTTTTACTTAAAAATCATTTCGTTTTCTGATATTACATCTGCTTAGAATCAAAATGGTATAGTCAAATTTATTATAGTGTTGTTCCTTGTATACGATTTTTTTATTTTCAATTTTACTAATAATCATTACTTAACTCTAGGATGTCTGACTGCCTGGGCAGTGGTAAGGGACTCTACTGGGCCTCGCGAGGCCCTTTTCTCCCCTTTAAGCTTTTTCCCCCTCTTAAGCTTTTAATTGATTGCTGGGATTGTGTAGTACGTAGAAGAAGTCTTGTACCACACTAATTGTTAATGCGTGACTCGGACTTCGGCATGGAATGGGGGAGGATGTTAATGATGCCTTAAAATACTCACATTTTTGCAACTTAACGTCACACGTAGGGGTTTTTTGCCAATCTAGCTTAAATTGCTTCTTAAAAGTTATTGAGTGCCCCTAGATCGATGAAACTTGGCAGAAATGTGTGTTGTTGTCATAGGCAGGTACCCATTAAAAATAAATAAAATTGGACCCAGGAGGAAAAAGTTCCCCCTATAAGAACTAATCCAACCTCTGAAAAGTGCAATGTTTTTCAAGTTTTTCCATACTCTTATTTGGCAAATTCAACTTTTAACCTCGGCGAAAGTTAAAAAAAACCTAAAATTAGAAAATTGATGCGTCAATCAGAAGATCAACTGTGTTGAATGTGGATCAGCTGTCATTAATTTTCCATATGGGCTTCATGAGGCCCAGTAGCAACACTTACCACATTTTTACATAAACAGACAAGGTTGTTCTACGAAATCAATAGTAACAATATTTTACTGAATTCATTATGTTCAGAAGGCATTAGCGGTAGTTGACATAAAATATTTCTTCGCTCAGAGCAAAGGTAAAAACTTGGCGACTACTCAAAATCAAAATAGGCCTCGAAAAGCCCAGCTGAACATCCTAGGGTTAAACATAGTAATTTCGTTTTTTTTTTCAAAGCATAACTGATATTGGAGTACAGTATTAGCGTTAAAAGATAATTTCTTATACTTCGACTTGATATATATAGAAAATGCAATAATCACTACTTGTAATATAGGCAACTGATGTCTATATGGATTTATTATTAATTATAGCGTTTTCAAATTCTTAGCCACAGGGCAAATCTGAACCCTGTCTATAAAATATGATGAGTGCGAAAATACACGAATTTTATTGCTGTGGGAGCGTAAAATAATTTCATTAAAATTTTTTAGTTTTTTTTTTTTTTTTTGTGAAAAATACATACATACATATGTGTGTACAATGTACGAAAACGAAAAATGTATACTGTAAACAAGAAAATAACAACAGATAAATACAAGATTTTTGAAACTTCTCAGACAACGAGAAAAGCGTATAATAAAAAAGAACACATCTAAACACATGCTGATGAATGATACTTATGTTGCTTTCAGATACGAAATTCTCATAACAGTTGGCCAAAATGGCTGAGAACGAACGGACGGTTAATTTTCGGATAAAATAATTAATAATAATTTCTTAAAAAATAAACGCATTCAAACGATAAATTAAGAAAACCATAACAAGTTGAATAAAAAAGAAAACAAAAATAATAAAAAAACACAAAATTGTTTATAAATGTCACACATATGTTGAACAACAAGTGAAGAAAAATGAAGTCAAATCTCACAAGATATAAAAATAAATAAATATTATTAAGATTTCAAAAAAACAACACTAAAAACAACAACAAGGCACAATTAAACCCCCCAAAAAAAAATCGAAAAACATATACATACATATGCATGTATATTATAAAAGAAAGTGAAGATACTTAATTTCAAAAGTGTGTTTGCTGTGCTAATTGTATTTAAAAGTTTGGAAAACAAACAAAAAAAACACGACACTTTAAGATAATTTTGGCAATAAAATGAGATAATTTCAAAGTGTTAAATAATAAATTGAGAAAATGTGCGTCTACAATTGAAAATTGTTTTGAAGTGAATGAAACCATTACACTTTTTTTTTTCTTTTTTTGCATAAAAAAACTATTGTTTCTAAACGCATACTTTGCTTGCCTCTTGAACGTCATTATCTTTTTGAATTCTATAAATATTTAAACGAACAAAAAACTTTAACTATAAAAATAAACTACTAACGGCTCATTGAAATTTTAAATAAATACAAAAAAAAAACCAAAAAAAAATATAAAAATAAGAAAATTATTTTTCGTTTGCTAGTTGGCCTTTAGCCAGCGGCTAAATGTTGATCTTCATAAACAAACCGAACATTTTTGAATTGTACTTGTATATAGAAATATAGAATATAGAATACTATACTTCTCATACTACAACTCGCAATTGAATGTCCCCTTATTCCCGTTTCATGTGATTTTCTTTGAATTTATTTGGGTGACATTAAGAGTCATAATTTTTTGCGGAACGTATACATAAATTGAGTTCAATTTGGATGACATCGGCTACCAAATTGTTTAACAACAGGTGGATTCTAGTATAATGTAAATCGCAGTATAAACACTACACCATTTCTAAATGTATTTGAAAAGTGACAGTTTTATTTTTATTTATATTATTAATTATAAATTAAATGAGAATTATTCCTCTTGCGAGTATTAATAAACAAATTTTTCAAAAATTTTAATCGAAGTTGCCTTCAAGTTAAATATACAATTTATTTGAAAATAAAATAATGTAGTGTAACAATTTATTTTCAAATAAATTGTATATTTAACTTGAAGGCAACTTCGATTAAAATTTTTGAAAAATATTATTAACTAGCTGACCGCCCCGGCTTCGCTCGGTATTTACTATTGATTTGTATTTCATAGAATAAGATGTATTCACAACCTGCCTGCTCTTATTTATTTGCAAATTTGTACAGCATACTTTAGGGGACTGTTTTTTTCAAATGTTGAATTTTTTCAGGAAAAAAATCATAACTGGAGAATGGCTAGACCGATTTTGGATTTCAAAATCAACTAACCATCATCACTCCTCCCTGTACCTTCCCTAAAAATTTTATGGCAATCGGTCGAGCCGTTCTCGAGTTATGGAGTGACAATCAAAATGTACACTTATTTTTATATATATAGATTATATAAAATCATAATTATTCAGGAAATTTCGCGAGCAATATTTTTAAAAATAATTTTTTAAACTAAAACATTATGAGCATGAGAACTTTAATTGTAAATTATTTAATGGGTGTGTTTGTTGAAATACTTACGAGGGCGGTTCGGAAACGTCTTTGCCAAGCACAGAAAGAGAATAGTTAGTTTTCCAAAAACATTTTTATTTTTCAATATAATCTCCTGAAACTTCAATATGTACACTTAGTCCAACGCTTAGCTAGCAATTATATCCCTTGATTAAAATAGTTTTATATGAAGAAGCACTTTCACCCAACGCATTCACCATGTCATTATGCATTTATTGTCCCGATAAACCTTTTTTATTTAAATATTTAAGGACATCACAAATTTCTAATTTTTCAATTGTAAAAAAAATCGCGGATGCGTCTTGTTTGAACAGCTGTTTCTATATAAAGGAGTTGGCAGATCGAAAAGAAATTTAACATTTGTTCATAACACAGATGTAAGTTTCCAAAACACTTAACTCTTTTATGTTTATATCGCGTTTTCTGTTCTACGCTAAGAAGTTTCCGAACCGCCCTCGTATATCTATACCGGTGTTATCAATACATAAGCTATATTCATCAGAATTTTGAAATTAAAATTTATTATAAAGCAAAAGTATGGAAAATTAATCAAGGTGGTCTTGGGTTTTTGCTTATAACTCAGACTTTTATAAACGGTTTATATTGATTTTCAACACCGAAGTTTTCATTTAACACCCGATATACTGACACAAATTTGTAGTTCCTCAGAGTTTTTTGTTTAACACCCGATATACTGACACAAAATTGTAGTTCCTCAGATATCGGGTGTTTTATAAAAGTTGATTTCAACCGACATACTAAAAAAGCTATATTTACTTTTCTATCATTAATGTTCCAGAATATACATACAACCCTATAAAACTAAAAATATTTCAAAGAGTATTCTGGAAATTTTAATCTATAGTAGCCTAACTAATTAGGAACATTATTTGTTAAAATTAATTTTTTAAATTGCTAAGTAATGACAAAAACACAAATACTATTAGAAATGGTGTAAATATTTTTTATTGTTTTTTTTTCAAAATTGAATCATATTTTTGTTTCTAGCTTTTCAAATATTAAAAAAAAACAAAACACATTCAAAGAGATTAAACGAAAGAACGAAAGCAAAACACTCTTAGAAAAACTGTCACATAACAAAAGAACGAAAGAAATTGAATTTCGAAAATAGAATCGCACAAGTGTTTCCTTATGTGATTTACATACAATTTCAACAATGTCAGATTTGTTTATGGATATGCATCGCTGTCGTCGTCGTTGGCATAGCCATCAAACCACACCACCAACGTCCACATCAGCAACTACAACAACCTCAGAATCGCCAAGTTCAACACATCATACAAACGATCACACATTTAGTCATCATAATTATTCGACTATAAATGTTGCAGATGCAGATGCAGCATCTAATGCCAATTATAATTATAATAATCGCAAAGAAGGTAAAGAGGAAAAACATCACAACAATAATGATGATGTTGATGTTGACGATAATGATGAATTTGCAAATATATTAAGTTTGAAATTACGAAAACCCAAACATTGGAAATGGGAGCTTTCTACCTCAAAATCATGTTCCAATATAGCTTTACCGCGTATATTACTGTACGATCATAAAGGTCAACTATTAGTAGATGCCCAGGGTGATGGTGCTGAAAGCGTTTATAAGCAAACAGACTCTGAGAAACCAAAACGTGATAAATCGAAAAAGCGTTCGCATCAATCAAAACAAGATCAGCAACGTTCTGCCACCACAAATCTAACGCATTCCATACGTAAAGCTTTGGAAAAAGAATTTAACGGTTTACAAATTCAAGAAGCCACTCCATCCCCTGAACCCTATTCACAGCTGTCCAATCATTCACAGCGCAGCCGTAAACACATTGACTTTAATACCACTGATTTGCCGGACTATGGTCTCTCTAGCAGATCATCCTCTTCAAGAGGTGTACGCTTCAATGTAGAAGACGACGAAGAACAAGCTTATTACGAATCACAAATACCAGAATTTTTACCCACCCCTCCATCGACCACAACACCCACATCATCTTCTTCGGGTCCTAGGGAGAAACGTAAATATCATCGTTCTCAAAGTTCCGGAAGATCATCAGCGCACTCGGGCTCCATACTCGAGCGATTCAGTTATCAGAAAGGACGCTTTTCTTCGCCCGAATATGCCGAAGAGAAAGTAGTTAAACATGGTCCACGTTACTTTTTACGAACTAGCAAAGCTGGCACTTTGGTAGTACAGGAAGACAGTTTCAGTCAACATCCGCGAAGAAGAAGGCGACCATTGAAAAATCGCTCAACCGAGTCACTGCAGAGTATGCAAAAATCATCGTTGTCTTCCACCCCTCCAGCTCAACAGCAATCCGCTAACAACAGCCCAACTCCTGGCGAGTTAAGTCGTAACAGAAAACAGCAACCCATACGTCGTCATTTGACTGCTGAAAATATTTTATTAAATAAACAATTTTCCACATCTGAGGAAGACGTTGCAGCTGCGGCTGGCCAAAAACAACTAATGGATAATGTTAATTCAAGACATTTGCGTAAATATGTAGATGCACGTAATCAAGCAAAAGGTGGGTATATAAAAAATACGAAGATACATTGTTATTATATGTATTTATATTTATATAGATTTAAGTATGTGTAAGAGTACACCAAGGCCTTTGAATATAATTACCATCAAAGTGATTTTTAAATTAATTGTTTTTTATAAAGTAATGCAACATAAAATGTAGATTAGCCTACTTGAATTATATCGGTCCACAGTACAGAACAGTATAATTCGTTTAAAACTATTTTATTCAAATAGAGTTACATTATAGCTACTTTCTGTAAAATCTAATAAAAATATATCATTAAAGTAAGGAAGCATATTCTGATTTTATTTTGGAAGCAATAAATAAATATTTTTTCTGATATTTACAATTAATTTTGTTTTTTTTTTTTGAAAACTGATTTATTTATACAAACTAATTCGTTAGCGAATCCAGCAAAATTATCCATTGAATTACAGTCGAACAAAATTCAATAGCGAATCCAGCAAATTATCCATTGAATTATAGTCGAACAAAACCGTACATTTACAGCCTGAAATAACAGTGTAATTATAAAATCATCATCATCACCGCCGCCAATGATTTGCATCACCTCTGTGCCATTATTAACATATGCTTTAAACACATTTGATGTTGTTTTTTAACAAACTTCAAACAGACTGGAAAGAGGATGGATTTCAAATGTAATTCAAGCTTGGATTCACACAACATTCCAACATTGGAATTCACAAAAACTTTGTGCTTATGGGTTCTTTTGAATTTTATACATAGAAAAAGGCACAGAAAGAAAACCCTGCTTTTAAAAATCTAAGTTTTTATAACGTATTTGTAGACAAACGGTATGAAACCAAAAACTATACACAGTGTTGCGTAACTTTAAATACATAAAACTTTTCTCAATTTTGTAAATTAATCAACAGGTAAAACAGTTTAACTTTAAAAAAAAATATTATTTACAAAAAAAAATCATTATTTTATATGTTACGCCCTAAAAATGTATAAATAAATAAATAAGTATTTCATAACTATAAATACACAGAAATTAAAATAATTTAAAATATTAATATTCACAAAAAAAAATGTGTTAGGCCTAATCTTATTGAATAAACTCATAAATTTGATCAGATCTTCAAGCATTTATAGCAGCTTATTTTACAAGATATATGCTTTCATATTGACGGTTTTCAGCACAACAAATTCAACGGCTTAATATTCCCCAAAGGTTCTCAATGCGGTTCTGATTTGGAGAACATGCATGCTTTTCTTTGACGATATAAAAAAAAAATAAATTATTTTTCATTTCTGTTTTATAAAAATGTCACTAATTTCTCATCTGGAAATTTTGTGCAATTAGAAAATTTCACGCTAAATCAAGCATACTGTCCTCACAAGAAGCTCCCCAAACCATCATCAAAGAACCGCCTTCGAAATTTCTTTTTGAGTTGTAACTATCTGGACCATGAGTTTGATGGTTGAATTTTTTCTTCTTGAAAAATATCACCTTAAACAAATATATGTTTAAATACTGTAACTGTTAACAAAGATTATCTTGGCTTCATTTGGACACTTTTACCGCACATTCTTTAATAACACAGCCCGAAAAACTGAAAACTTTTTTTGGTGCCTTAGATATCTTAGTCAGTTTGTATGCATCTAGTATTGGGCTTCAATGCCAATAATTCACTTTTTTGTATTAGCTCTAGTTTTCGAGATATTAATTGTTTAAAAAAACTACGTTCGTTATATTCAGTAAAAATAAAAACACGAAATTCGGCTAGAATATTATCCTTATGCTGAATTAGCATTATTTTGATTCGATGTAGTATTCTTGGATATATCGCTCAACTTTTGAAGGGAAATTTTTTTATACATTGTTTTATTTTTCAAAAATTCAAAAACAAAATAGAGAAGATTACAAATTTTCCATTATTTTCCTTCAGTCTTAAATATGAAAATATAGAAAATATGTTACGCACATAGAAAGATATATACATGCAACAGTACACAGAGGTACATAACTATGTGATACTTTTGATTGATTGATTTTAAATTTTTGTTAAACAACAAGCAAAAACCTAGATGTAGTTTCACAAAATTAACAATAAAATAAAGTCAAAACTATTGCGTCCATATTAACAAAAAATATTGCATCTTATGCACGAAATATCTGTCTGCATGGCTAGAGAAAAATATTGGAACTTTTGTTATTATCTTTATTTTGTATGAATTTTTGAAAAACAGAAAAAAAAATGTTTAAATAATATTTCTTCGTCATATATTCGGCTATAACTCCAAACCTATTGAGTAGAGTAAATATTATGTTAGGGCAGTATGAAGGTAATATTGTAGTTAAATTTTGATTTTTTCTTTTCACAAAGTAGGTTAAACTGTTCTTCAAATATGTTACTCAAAATCGTGTAACTATGTAATTTAAAATTAAATTATATCTCGAAAACTAGAGCTGATCCAAAAAAAGTGTTTTAGAGGAATTGGAGCCCTATAAAAGGTGGATACAAATTGACTAAACAATTTAAGACATAATTTTTCGTGTTGGGCTGTATAATCAGAACAAGACAATTTATTCAGATATGTGATGAAAAACGATAACGATAACGAGTGAGTTTTTGAAGTCCATTTTAAAGTATTTCTAATTAATTTTTTAAAATTTTTGTTTTAAGATTCTCTTGAATAGCAAATTATCTTTATATTTTGTGGGATAAAACTGTTTTAATACAGAAATATTACGAAAAAATTAACTTCTAAAACTCACTCATTATCGTTATCGTTTTCCATCCCATACCTGATTGTCTTGCTGTCATAATTTTGCGATTGCCACATTCAGAAAGATGATTTTGGGCCACCACTTTTTTTCTTATTTGCTACTACATTTAACCGGTTTATTTTTTGTTTTTTTTTTTGCAATTGCTCGAAAACTTATGTCACATTTTATACGAGTATAAACTGAATTGACAATTACAATTACAATAAGAATAAATAACAATTATATGTACTTTTGTCTTTCTAGTATTTTTCTTTGTTTATCATAATATGTAATTATAGTTATGAAACAGTAACAAATTATTTATGTAAAATTTCTATCTTACATTATTGAACTAAATTAATTAAAATCCCAAATTTTGGATAAATAGAGTTCATTAACCATAACTTCTAAAAATCTTTACACGTTTTAAGAACTTTATGTAACTTTACAACAAATTGCACTCGATTTTTGCTATTTGTTGTAAGGTTTATTATAGTTATGCAACACAATGGTTGGTGTTGGTGTTTTTAACATTATTTTTATGACTTTTGATTGAATTTTTCTTTTTGTTTCCACTTCATTTCGAATTTATGATATATAAAATGTGTTAAAAAAGCTAATATTTTGATATTCATATCTCAAATCCCAAATTATACATTTAAAAAATGTTTCTTAAACGAAATTTGGAAAATTAAAGAAATAATTTACGATTCTAATATATGCTAAACGAGGATTAAAAATACAAATTTAGAAGATTGCACGTATTATGGGGTTCTCGGAGACTGATTTAAATTTGTTAAAATCAAAATACTTAATACTAATACTGAAGGCATTTGCATTAATTTTCTGAATTTAATCCTGTAAATCACTAAGAAAATATTTCATTTTTACTAAGAAATATTTTTGAAATTTATTTTGATATAATCACACAAATGTACAATAATTAAGGTCTTCTGTATTCTGTTCAAACCGAACACTATAATTGATTTCTTTTTAAAATTAAATATTGTTTTATTTTGACCCAAAACTCAAAAATTCAAATAAAATGTGCAACCTTTAAACAATATCCGTTTTTGTTATAATGTTTGGATTTGCTATGCAAGTCTCGAAAATAGCAAAAAATACAATAAATGGATATTTTAAGAATGTTGTTTATATTAAATACAAATAAGCAGAAACACAGAATCACAGATATTGTTACGTTTTTTTTCCTTTAAAACGGTGGTTTATTTCCTTTAAATAAACCGGATTCCTTTTAATTGCAAAAACTTTGGAGTGGTCTAGTTTATTGTATTTATACAATAGCGCCATGTAGAGAAGACAATCCAACCTCTTGTAAGAGTAAACAACGTCAAACAAATTTGTTATAAAACACGTAATCACCAGCGTTGTCAACTTTGAAATTTCAAAACGCACCAAAATGTAGAAAAAAACGCACCAAGTTAAGAAGTTCGTTTTTGTTTCAAATATTTATTGAATTAATTTGAAATTTTTTTAAATTTTATAAATTCTATAAAAATAACTTTTTATCAACGATTATTAGTAAAAGTAATAATAGTAAAAGCTTATTTTTAATAAATGAGCTAATAAAGATAAAATAAGCATTTAACCACTCAAAATTTAACTCACAATATGATATTCGGAACTAAAGTACTAATTTCAGTACATATTTGGTACTTTTTTGTTATATATTTTTGTTTTCTAGTTGATTTTTTTCCAATAAAATTTGTAAGGATTCCACTGGTACTCTAACCCTGGTTGTTCGTCTACAATTCAGTAGACCAAACCATCAGGTTATGCAAGAATTTTTATTGACCTGTTTGAAATGTTAATTTGATTTTCAAACAAAGATTTTTGAAGAATTTGATTTCAATTATCATACATTCGTATTTAAAATACATTTTTTCATCGTATAGATTTCATGAGTTATGAATTATTAAAAAACTGCAAATAAAAATTAGTAAAAATAAAGATTTCATCACATTTTCGAAAAAATTAAAAAACACTCAAACAGGTGTATTTTATTGTAGAAAGATTTTTTCTCACACTGAAACAAAAAGCTGTTTTAAATTTGCTTTGGTGCCACCAAAAATTAAAAAGCGCACCAAAATTTTGAAAAAAGCGCATCGCGCACCAACTAAAGATTTTTCGCACCAAAAATGGTGCGAAATGCACCAAATTGACAACCTGTTTTTTGAATAAATATATGCCAAGTGTGACCGTACCTTAAAGTTAGTATGTATTATGTTTGCAGTCAAAGCAAATATAACACGGATTGCTGCAAGCTATAATTTCTTTTAAATTGTGCTGTTAAAAACCGAATTGGTTTATGTTTTTGTATTGCAATAAGTAATTGGAAATAATTCATATAAAAAAATTATTTAGAAAAAGTGTCAGCGTTTTTATTAATGACACAAGTGTCTGGATAGGGAATCTCTTATGTATATACACAAAATTTACATATATCCACAAAAATAAATATAGAAATATATTGTTTAAATGTTTCTTTTTTATGTTTTTGAACAAAATTAAATTAGCTTAAAACTTTTGTTGGACGGGGTCCAAATGCTAAATAGCAGTTTCGGTTTTGTTCCCATATAAATTTCTTTGTTTAACAAAATATTTTGCTCAATTATTCAAATCCTGTCAAAATCTAAATTTCGATGTGACAATACTTTTTTTTGTTAAATCATTAGGCAAAAATTGTTTGGTTTAATAATGGAAAATTAAATTTTAAACCTCTATTTACACAGAAAAAAATTATTTCAAAATTTAAACAATTTCTTAATTTTTTAAAAATTTTAAAAAACAAAAACATATAAATGGCTTAAACGCCAAGTCACAAAAAACTACTGAAAATTGTTTTAAATTATTACATTTGGAGCCAGCGTTACTAACAAGAACCTTGTTAAGTCCATATCACTCACTACCAATTCAGTGATTTTTGCTTAAAATTATGACCAATGGAACTAGAAAACTCTCTACAACAAGTACTTCCTTTACACTTTGAACTAGTTCCTAAAAGTAATTTTTATTGTTTCTTTCATTTTATTGCATAAAAACTTTCTAAAGGTACGGTCACATTTGGCAAATATTTACTCAAACAAGCGTAACCTTGTTTTAGCGCAAATTTGTTTGCCATTGTTTACTCTTACAAGACTTTTTTAAGATTAAAAAGCATCAAATAAATTAAAACTAAATATTTGTTGTGCTTTGGTCTCAATAAGAAAAGTTTTTTTTTTTAAATAAATAAACAAGTTCAAATATATGTAATTTAGTGGTTACGTCTTTTTTGGCAAAAATTTGCCAAGTGTGACCGCACCTTATGTAAATACATAAGTATTGGCAGAAAAATATTTACTTAATTTGCGTTTTTAAATTTGAATTGTTTGATAAATGAATTTTATTTTTTTTCCAAAACTAAGTTAAAGGTTTTTAATTAAAGTTCAACGGGGCTAGTTTGTATTTTATAGAACTATTCTAGAACAAATGTGTTAGTAACAAGAATTCACAATAACTAGTTTTTATAATACTTTATAGAATTACTTAATAATCACATTAATGTTCTAGAGAAATGGTTGTAGATGTGGTTGCGATGTTACTAGCATTATAGATGTTAAGAATCTGAACTGATTATATATAATTTTTTAACGAAAATACATCAAAACATTTTTAATAGTTAAACGTATCTAAAACAAATCTATTTTCTGTGTCTTCTTTTATAATATTTCTGTATCTGTCTTTTTTGTTACAGCAAGTTTGGATTATTCAACTGATGTTCATCATAATGGAAAAGTTAGATGAAGACGAGTATTGTTCATAGATATATAATGTATATTTAAAGGCATGGTTGTGACAAATTAAGTAATGCAATGAATAAATATTTTAAAAATATATGTAAATAAATAAAATTATAAAATAATTTAAAAATTAAACCTATTTTTCTTTCCAATATAATTCAAGCAATGGTAAATAAAAACAGATTTTTAGAAGGTCGAATTCCAGAAAGGGGTTTTAAATGTTGGCTGGAAATGATTGTTTTATTAGCTTCTTAAAGTTTGGTTGGTTATTCAGCTATTCAACACTGTCAACCAGAAAAGAAAATGCTTTTAAATGAAAATATATTAATGTATTGTTTAGCTCATAAAGATTTTACTATTTATGGAACAAAAGATGCAATTGAATACTTTAAATTGAATACTCATTTAATAATTTGTATGAATAGCTAATGAAAAAAGCACAGAAAGAAGCAACAAAAATTAAGTTACTTTTATTGAACATTGTGTGTTTGTTTTAATGGGTCGCCTCAACTGTTTCTCAACATTTCGATCCTCCTGATCTGCACACTTATTCCAAATCGCTATTGTCAAGAACAGCAGTGGAGGCTTTATAAATATTTCAAATACGTCGACCTGATTGCTTAAGAACAAACAATCCTTTGCAGCTTTTGAAGATCAGTCAAAACTTATAGTGCTGGCAAAGTATTGAGTAATGGGTATCGAGTATCGAGTATTTGTCCTTTTTTTGGATACTCAATACTCAAAAGTAGTTACTCGATACTTTCTGAGTTGTATTTTTAAGCAAGTTGAGTGGGTAAAATAGTGCATAAAAATACATCACTGTATAAAAAGACAACAATGTTCATTAATTGTTCAAAGAATTTATTTAATTATTTCTTAAGTTGTTGTTAACTTTGAAATAAAAGTTAGCTTTGCATTTATTATTGATTTAATAATAAAACACATACAAAACCAATAATAGTTGGAGATCTATTTTTATTTTTTGAAGAAATTACTTATCAAAAAATTCGTTAAAAGTATCGAGTAGTAATAATAAGTATTGAATATTTGAGTAATGGAAAGTAGTAGAATTTGCCAACACTAGTTAAAACTATGGCATACTTTTATAAAAATATTCGAAGTCTTCAACTAAGGTAACTAAAAGTTATTTTTTTTGAATTTCCATTGCTCGTGACAGAATAACTGCAGCTATTTTTTTTTTAACAAATTACTGAAAAAACGAAAGTGTTACCATCAGGTTTTAAAACATTTAAATATTCATAAATTATTTCGTTGCTCCTAAAAATATACAGTAAAAAAAGTTATATTAAATCAAATCATTATTAACGCAAATCAGCGATCTCCACCCAAAGATCATGATCTTAATTTAAATAATCGCAAAAACAAATTGTCTAGTTCGTTTTCTGTGTACATATTTTTTTTTTCATTTCTCATATAAAGAGCCAATACAATATACTAAATATTTCATTCATTTGTTAACCATCAACGAAATGTTTACAAATCATTTTCTAAAACTAACGTTTGCTGTAAGCGTTCTCTATACACTGAATGTTGTGCAGCAAGCAGAAAGTACTACAATATTAGATGAAAATTCTCCTCAATATCCAGTAGTATATCGCCGATTTATAAGACGCAGACCACCAATGCATCCACATGATAAATATATGGAAGAAATTATAGAAATCTTTCACACAAAAGAGAGGCCTCCCGCCACTGGGTCAATAATGACCGATGAAGATGTTGATAAATTTATATATTGTGATTTCAATCGGCACTTGGAGGAATGTAAGTATATAAAATTATGCATTAGTTTGAAAGCACTTTATTAAAATGTTTGCAAAACTTCTGGTAGGTAAAAAATATTGGGAATCTCAAAAACGTAAAAGCCCAACAGACCCTACAGCACCATCAACTTCAAAACCCATAATTATAACCAGCACTACAGCGAAAACTACAACATCTGCTAGTGAACTTGAACCAACAGATGAGTTTTCTGGAATTCCACATTTGGACGATTACTATTATGATTACGGTGTAAAGGAAGAGACAAATAATGATTATGAAGCTGATGGAAACAAAGTGTATGACGATTATTATTGATTTATTATTTAATTGTAAACATATTTTTCAAAATACATAATAAATTAAACCTGCAGTTTTGAATCTGTGTTCTTAAATTAAATTAACAATAAAATCTAAACCTGTAGTTAGTACCCATATTATTTGCTATTTCACTCACTTTTATACGTCGACTATTTAATACCATATCATGCACTTTGGCTACAATTTCTGTTGTTGTTGCTGTTTTTGAACGTCCAATACGTGGACCACGTGCAAATTCAGCAACCCAATTTTTTACTCTTGTATATAAAGGATCACTTTCACCATATCATTATGAATTTCTTGTCACGATAAACCTTTTTTATTTAAATATTTAATGACATCATGAATTTCTAATTTTTCCATTGTCAAAAATCGCGGATGCGTCTTTTTTGAACAGCTGTTTCTATGTGAAGGAGTTGTCAGATCGAAAATAAATTTAACGTGTGTTAATAGCACAGATGTAAGTTTTCAAAACATTTAACTTTTTCCTGCTTACTAGTATACCGCGCTTTCTGTTCTAGACTAAGAAGTTGCCGACCCGCCCTCGTATAAAACATTCTAAAGAAATATCACTCGCTTTATAATATAACATGGAAAATTAATTTAATATTTAATATTTTTGGAATCGCTGACCATTTTGGAACAAGGTGTAATCGGATCAAAGTATTTTAATTTTTCAAATATCAGAAAAATATCAGAGCTGTAAAATAATGTTTAATTTTTGAATAAAACTTAAAAATATTTCTGCCAAATTAATGCTTTCAAAATTAGAATTGAAATAAAATCTAAAAGAATTTAACATGAATTAAACATTCTTAAATGAGTTTATTTTACCACAACAGTAAATTGTATTAAAATGGATATGAATTCGTCATGAATTAAAATAAAAAATTTTGAATAACAAATTAAACATTAGTACGATCCAGAAACTCTAAAGATTTCGAAATGAGTTTGTGTAAAAAGTGTTATACATAAGGTATTGCCATATTTAAATTTAAACAAATAGATTTGTGTCTGTAATAAATACAATTTGCCAAATTTGTGAATATCAGGGTGTGTGTCTGTGATAACAATTGCTGGTGTTACAAAAATCATCTTATTTAAAAGTTTTTGGACGAGTTTAAAATTCAAATGTTTTTGAAATCGAATCGTCGTTAACAAAATCATCTTATTTAAAAGTTTTTGGACGAGTTTCAAATTTAAATGTTTTTGAAATCGAATCTTCGTTAACAAAATGATAAAGTAAAGTTTGGATTCACAATATTGTGCATTTGCAAAAAGGTCTTAACGGAATTTTGGAAGAGCTTGAGCAATGGAGTGATGATGACGTTTGTGAGGCCATTTACATCGCACCGCCTGATAACGCTAATGCAGTTATAACAGATGAAGACAGTGGCGATGAAGATACTGTGTGCCTCAACAATTTACCAGGCTTTCAGCTACGTGCAGAGGCAGAAATGAGGTACAAAAATGTTCCTGAATGCGAGTGCGATGGTGATAGCGACAACATTATCGCATCTAATCAAGCGCAAAAGCATTGCAGAGCCAAGGCCAAGTAATAAAAACAATTCAAGAATGTGACAGCAAGTGGATATTGTTCCAAGCCTGCCACAATGGGATGTATTTTTAGAATGCTATCAAAATCCAGATCCAATGGAAATATTTTTGAATTTATTTTATGAAGGCATACATCCTAAGCAGTGCTTCTAGGCGTATCACACCCCAGCTTAGAACATAAAGTTTATTATTTCTTTTTTTATTTCATTAATTTACACTATACAAATTATTTCGCTTTAATATTGAATTGTTAGCTAAATTGTAGTATATTTAGCTACCGTCCTTTTAAAAGAACACCCGATTCCGGGAAAATTATAGCTTTGTAGAAAAAAATTTATTAAATAAAAAATGTTAAAATACCTATAAGGATTTAAGTTTAGAAATAAAAATTTAAGTTTTCAAAAAAAAAAAAAAAATCCGGTGCTATCTGGGTTAACATCAATAACTTTTTTGAAATAAATTATTATTATTTATAAACCAATTTGTTTTAAGAAACAAAAATTTCGGAATCCCTATCCCGGGATCCCAAAATTCATTTATAAAATCCCCAATCCCGGGATTTGAAAAACCAGTACCGTTTGGCAGCCCTAGTACTCATTCACAAACACTAAAAAATTGTTTGGGTACTTCGTACATTTTGTATCGAATGTGCCGTAGAGGAAAATATTCCTTAACGAACACTAAAATTCGGTACTTTAGTGTATTTTTTTCGAACTATAAAAAAAACTATAAAATATACACTTATTTAAAAACTAAATCTCTAAATGGTTTAGACAAGATTTCGTAATATTAATTTTAATTTTAGACAATTATTTGTAATTTAACTATTCAACACTCTACCCTCGTACATTTATCGCTCATAACAGTTACACTCAAACAAATTGTAGCACCGGCAAATATCCACAAGAAAGTGAGAATATTTGGCGGAAGCAAATATAGGTTTGCACTTATTTCAGCATGAGATTTAAAATGACTCATGTTCATTCGACTAAATACGAAATTTTTAAATAAAAAAAACGTAACTTTTGTTTAATTCCCTGAATGAAATAAATACAAACTAAAGCATTATATGTACATTCTACTAAAAACAATGTCCGTATGTTCATGTTAGTATTTCTTTGTAATAAAAATCTTTGAAAAACAAAATGTGTAAATTACAAACAGCGTCACAAGTAACACAGTCGGTTAGTTATTTATTTAGTCATACAGTCAGGCCGTCAATCAATAGGAACATAATAAAACTGTGTGCTGCGAGAAATTTTATGAAATGTTAAAAATAAAATCTCACTCTCACACAGTAAATAAACAAATGATGTATTTAAATACACTCAAAAATTAATGTTCGTATGTAGCATAACTAAAGAAACTTGGAGCAATTTATTTATTGTCAAGGTAATGTTTTGTTTTGTAAACAAATTTAAAATTTGTTCACCAGTGTTCTAAATTTCTGTTAGATTTTATTTTATTTAAAAATATTAATTACTATCTTTGAGTGTAAATAAAACAAATGTATAAATACAAACAATTTACACTTCTCTGAAACTGCTCTACATGACGCATGCGAGGAGTAGGAAGGAGAAGATAATTTTCTTGATTGAATTAAAATTTAAGTTGTACTCAACAGCCACTTAAATTCAGATGAACAAAAAGAACAAAAACAAAAATTTTAACAATTGTATTTGAAGGCGACTAAATAAATAAATAAAGTGTTCTGTTCAAAACTGTCAACATATCACAATTAGTTTTTCGTGATACGCCAACGGAAGCATACAAAACGTATCGCCAACTGCTAAATTTTTAGTCAAACAAACAATTTGAAGTTAAAAAAATAAAACATAAGAAAGATATAAAAACATGAAACACTTCATAGCTCTAAGTATTTTAATACTTTCACTCTTGATACTTCCCTCAAGAGCTGACCTTTTTGAATGCGATGAAAAAGTTCTACCGACATTAAGTGAGATACCCGGCATTGGACCCAAAATTGCCAGTGCAGATGATTCGGGTGAGAAAATTGCCGATTTCTTTAAGAAACTTGGCTGTGAGGTGAAAAAGGGTGCCAAGAAATTTGGTGAAAATTTCAAGGAAAATGCCGAGAAACTCAATGAAAATGTTAAGGAAGGCGTCAAAAAATTTGCCACAAAAGCCAAAGAAGTTGGTTCCGATATTCAAACAAAATTCCATGATCTAAAGGAACGTTTGCACAAAGATTCCGATGAGGAGGTAGTCACCGATAAGAAATTCTTTTTGGAAAATGTTGAGTTAATAAATCCCGATATATTGAAAGCTGATCAGGAATGTGGTCATGGTCATATATTGGATTCTTTGGGCAATTGCAGAAAATTACGAAAGTAGGAGAAACAAAGTGTTGTTTCATAATACAAAGAAAGCCTAAAAGTAAACCAAAGTTTCTAAGTTACATTAGTTGCTAAGATGAAAATGTGTGTGTTTTTATATATAATATGTAGTTTAAAAAGAAAATATTTAGAGTAGAATATGCATATGTATGTAAATTTAAAAGAAATATATTC
The DNA here is from genome assembly GCA_916048285.2 of Bellardia pandia. Classification (NCBI taxonomy): domain Eukaryota; kingdom Metazoa; phylum Arthropoda; class Insecta; order Diptera; family Calliphoridae; genus Bellardia; species Bellardia pandia. Next base: position 49,030,988 of record OU696532.1, on the reverse strand, counting down.
TGAATATCTCTAAATCTTGTGTTTTTCTATTTGCTAAAAATAATAATTTCACAGGAAAAGTTGTGAATGTATTAAAACCAGTTCTAGATTGTATTTCTACAGCCACTACTTGTTCTAGTTTAAAGTTGCGTTGTCTGAAAGTCTCAACTCCAGAACAGATTAAAAAAAAAGATTTGCATGAACTAGCATGCAGTTCTTCAAGCTATAAATTTTGTATGAAATTGTCATCCTCAGAACTTGAATTTAGTGAATTTTTTCAGCAGTAATTTTTTTGTAATCTATGCTCTTGGTTTCTATTAGTTTCAAGAATGAATGAACAGATGAAGACTTTTAATTTTTCGTTTGTTAATTTTTAGAATTAGTTTAAAATACTTACTTTTATTTACCGAAAACATGCTAATAGATTGAAATTTTGACGATTTTTTGTTTCAAAAATAGCAAAGTGACGATTTGACGATTTTTTCATTGAAAGCGACGATTTTCTGAATTATTACATTTTTTATCATTTATTTGTTTTATTAATGTTTCTGTTACAAAATTGTCTCTTTTTTGAGACAAAAACTATTTTTCTTATTTAATATCAGAAATACAAGGTGGCGCAAAAGTAATCCTCCTATCAGAAAATGCTATAAATTTTGCGAGGCCCCTAATGTCAGTTCTGTCAGCAATAGTCCGCGTTCTGGAGCAGTGTAGCGCAACATTGTTTATTAACGTGTATTTCGCATGTGTTTACTACACAAATGTTAAGGAGGATTACTTTTGCGCCACCTTGTATTATGAAGAATATGACATATTTCAAAAACAAAACTATGTAATAGTAGTGTTTAATTAATTATTGACAATTATTAAGTTTAAGTATAATAATTCCAAATCCTATTGGGTCAGAAATTACCTTTCTATTTGTAAACATAAAAAGCAATTTTAAATGCTCAATTCCATGAACAAAAATTTTTAGAGGAAACAACTTCTGAATTTCAACGGGGGAATTCTTCAAAAACTTCTCCTATTTCAACATGTCGTCGAATGAATATTCAGCCAAATAAATTTGAACAAAAAAAAATATGGATATCTTTAATAATAAGTAACTGTGTATATGATGGATGAATTGGATTCCATACTCAAAAATTTATTTAAAATTTTATACACTAAATTGTTTTGACATTGTAATTTAACCTGCATTAATAAAATCTGCTAAATTCAGATATTTATTTGTTTCACACTCTTCACTTTTAGCTGACCCGATTTTGTTCAACTCTCTTTGGAACTTGCCATTTCGTTTACACACGTCAATTTAATTTTCGTGCTTTTTAATGCAAGTCAACATGCATGACAAAACAAAAGGAAATAAGAAAATTGACTAGTATCGTCAAGCTTGTACCACTTTTGTTCTCTTTTGCCTTTTCATCCAAAAATACTTGCCTTGACGAGTCAGAATTGAAAAGTGTGAAAGCGGACTAGGATAACTATTATAAAACTATTACACAAGTTGTGTTTAACATTATATTTTTTGTGACTTCTTATTAAAAAAGTTAAAATTTATGTATTTTGATACGTATTGTACAAGAGACTATATAAACTTGAATTTTTATGTTTCCGTTTAAATAAAAATTTCAAAATACTATTGGAAATAGTGACTTTTTATTTTTTCTATTTTTTACGACTTCTAAAATTCGAAATGACGATTTTTTCCGAAAATCATTTCACAGCCCTGGGCCCTGGGCTATTGATAAGGCTTGGAAATGGATTCTTTTCAAATAAAATTTGGTAATATTCTGTAAATACAACTCGTTTCCTCTTAATGTTACATGTTGCCAAGAAATTTTACAATTATTTCAAAAGTTACTTATTTATTTCCTTTAATTTTGGTACCGGCCCACTGTGCACTGTTCAGTAAATTAACACTCATGTAAATGTTTGTTGTTAAATAGGTAATTTTTCACATATTTATTAAAAATTAACACTCTAACCTAAATTTAACTTAAATTAATCGATACGTTCACAAATACCATTATGATCTGCTATAAATCCTTCAGGACACAAATATTGTGAAATTTCTTCCGTTGAATTGACTGAATTCTCTGCTTCCAGTGTACTATTCTCTGGCAGTTTTGTCGGCATTTCGGCAGTTTCTTCCACCAATTTATCAACAAATTCACCAAACGAATTTAAGATACCTAAGCCTAAAAGTTTAGCAGCCTCTTCCAAGCGTTTGGCTTCCTGTTGCAATTCCGCCACCCAGGGTTTAGCTTTTTCCAGTGTGCATTGTATGTTGTGGAATAGTTTATTTAGTGAATTTTTATTTCCTTCTCTGTTGTTGTTGTTGCTGTCGAAATCGTATTCTTCGGTGCTGTTGTCTGCATGTGCTTTATGGTCCGCCAGGTCTACAGTGGGTTTGTTTTCAGGGCACATTACAGCAGCTGCTTGCACATGGCCCACATCCTTGAGTAGCAGAAATATGAAAATTCCTAAGAAAATGAATAGTGTTTTCATATTGTATCCTTGGTTAGTTTATGTATTTCTTTTTTTTTTTTTGTTCTTTGGCAGCACAAATTGCTGTAAGAGTAAAAATGTTGTTTACTTTTTAAAACTTCAATTTAAACTGTTTACTTGCAGTTTGTTGAGTAGCAATAATGGCCAAAAGAATAATGATGATGTTGTTGATGCTGCTGCTGCTGCTTTCACAGTTTGTTAAGAATTTTATAACAACAGGAAAAAAGCACAAAAAGTGGTTAAGTAACTGTCATGTTTTGGTGGTTTATGGTCAAATCATGATATTTACCTTTTATTGTGTTACATTTCTTTTTCTCTTCTTTTTTATCGTATTATTAACATTTTACAGTGGTTTGAGAGTAACTTAAGCACTGATGGCTCTACAGTGAAACATAGTTGGCCAACTAAAATGTAAAACATAATTCCGGCCGTGTTTTATTTGTAAATATGAATTGTTTTGTTTGATTTATGGACTTTTGGAACTTATATCAACCCCAAGGAAATTGTGTTACTTGTTTATACCCTCCACCCCATAAGTGGTGAATGATGGTATATATAAGATTGTAATTCCGTGTGTAACACTGAGAAATCTTAATCTGAGACCCAGCAAAGTATACATATGTCCGTCTGTCTGTCTGTCTCTGTAAAACACTCTCACGTCCAAAAGACACAACCAACCAAAATCAACAGAGTTTATAAAAAAAAACCATTTTTAATTCTTTGGTATTGAAAATCAGCAAAATCGGCATAACAAAACCAGAGTTGTGGACCCAAATGTGAGAGAAACTCCATAAAAATTGGATATTTTTAATAATTTTTCTTGCAATTTTTTAAAATATATTGCTGCTAATGCTATAAAATTACGTGTACGTTATTTTTATGACAAAAGAAGAAACTGTATCCGTCCATTATTTCTCATAGCCCCCATACAAATATATTCCCGAAATATGGCTTAATGATAAATAAATGCCGTATAAAGTCCACATCTAAAATTCACTTAAATAATACGTATAAATCTAGTACAAATATACACAAATAATTCTTATAGGTAAATCAATTGTTGTACTAAATTGCATGATGGTCGGTCCATAATTGGTCATAGCTCCCATATAAAGACCACATTCGAAAAAGTCATTTATTTTTATATTTATCTTATAAATATCAGTATGGACTCAAAACTTTATACAGATCATTCATATATGTATATACAAAAATTATACTACAGAAATTTGTGAATTTCGGTCCATATTTGACCATATTGAAAATATTGACCATATGAAGCGCTCTTCCGAAATTCACATATACACTCATAAATCTCGTATAAATAACGATACCGATCCAAAATTTTACAGGGAGCAAAAAATGTCAAAATCAAACTGCTTGCTTTTGGAAAATATCGGTCCACATTTGACCATATCCCCCATATAAGATACACTTCCGAAATTCACGTTAATACTAATATGTATTTTAAATATATCATTATTATGTTGAAATTCGACGTGAAATATCCTCAGACTGTATAATCCAGAAATCAAACTAATATTGAATGTATCGCAATTATGCTACTAAATTTTGTAGTTGTTGGTATATATTTGGCAATTCGGGAGTATTAAGTTCCCTTAAGGATATAAAAACCAACCAGACAACTCTTGTTAATAATGTTATTGAGATTAAATTCAACCAAAAGAAGCCTCAATTTATAATCTTAGCATTTTTTATAACCTGTTCCTTAATATGGAAAATGTTTTTTTTAATTTTATAAATTGTTAAATTACACTCAAGATTGTTATGAATATCAGACAAACTCTGTAAATTATGGTGAGAATTGGTAATTACATCCATTTTAAATGGTGAAAATTAAATAAAATTTCTAAACATTTGAATAATGTTGGTCGTAAAATTGCCTTTAAAACAATATATAAAATGCTAAGCTATCAGTTGAAAAAACACTGAATCCTTATATTATAGTCTTATAACCAGCGTAGTTTTTGTAATTCACATTATACTTAGGTGGAGGGTATTTAAGATTCGGCACAGCCGAATATTGCACTCTAACTTGTTTTCATTTTCATATGTTGAAAATATCTCGTCCGTAGTTTAAAACTTGCATATATGTATACTAACATTTCTTTTGTGATAGATCTCACTGTTCATTGGCCTTATATATATTCTTGCAGCAAACATAATTGTCATCTTTATTTGTTGTACAAATACTTGAGCTGAGATTCAAGTTTTGTTCAAGCGTGTTCTACATTTCTTAATAGTCATTCACACAGCAACTATTATTGATTATTGACTGAATTTGTTTTAAGATGTAACAATGAATTCAGCAAACAATAAATAACCACAAAACATTTTTCAACTAAAGCTATGTGTCCACGATCGTCAGATATTACAACGTTGTCATATCTAGCAATGTACTGACATTGAAACATTTTTAGCAAAAGGTAAATTGTCAGTTTAGACGACTGTAAGAAAACTAACAATTTCATTTGCAGACAATTGTCACACAATGAATTTATCTGCCAACCGAAATTGTCAGTTTACACGGTTGTCAGATTGTTGTGTGGCATTGTCAAATTCGTTTTGCAGCTCTGTGTGTGTTTAAAAATTTTAATTATTGGCATGGAACAAAAAAGAGCAATTGAAGCCATTTTATCTGCTTATGTCCTAATGCACACTTTAATTTAATTCTATAATTTTCTTCTACTTTTTTCAAAAATTGTATCAATGCACACTTGTTTGTTTAGAGTTGCATTTAGAAATAATTTCTATGACAAATGCTGCCATTGGCAGATGGATATACTTTGCACATATGACAATGGAAAGTGTTTGACAATTGTCTTAAAACAATGCCAATGACAAAATTGTGTGTTTACACGATTGTTAGATGTCTGACAATATTTTTGTCTTCCAGTGTACTGAAAATGCTTTTTCTTACAATGTTGGAAGGCAGAAATTTTAAGTTTACACGATTGTTAGAAATTTTCTGAACATTTTTCGGACAACGTTGTAATATCTGACGATCGTGGACACATAGCTTAAGAAACAGCGGCATTTCTAAAATCGTACATGTTTGCCAGCTTTATGCTACTTTGAGGAGGAAAGAGAATTCTTTTTTTAATTATTTTAACAGCCAAAAAATTAACCTCAAATAATTGAATATATCCAAATTTGTGGTTTTCATTTCATAAGAAATGTTTTACTTTAAATTTTTTTTTTATTAAAACAGTAACTGCGACAACTGTGAATAAAAACTTGATCATGAATCACTGATAAGCAAACACTTCGTACTCATATTGACCACTTTATAAGAAAGAGTATTATTTTATACACGTTTTAAAATACATATAGTTAATATAAAGTCAATAACCAAAGACATCACTAGTCCAGACAGAAATAAATATTAAAAATAAATTAAAAACACAAAATGTTTAAAGAAATATTATTAATTAGTGTGATATTTGTTAGTTTGCCGTTCAGATTTTCAAGTACATCTCCAGTTACTGAAGAGGAAGATACGATGCATCAATCAAGACTTCTTTTGGGATTACCTTGCAAATACATTACACATACTGGCAAATGTATTGACAACAAAAGAAAAAATACAAATCAACAAAATATTAAGAGCTTGCTGGAGTCAGACAATTCTACCATTAAAATTCGAACACAAGAGAAGCCAAAGGTGAGATTATCATAAATAATTGCTTACAATTTAAAAATAAATAATTGTTGACTTTAAAATAACACTGCACTGTGGCGCCTATTGCAAAATAAATTACAATAAATATGTAACGTTTGAAACGAAAATAGAGGAGGAATGGAACTATCAAAATATTGTGTTTAGAGGTATGAATTTAAAGTATTTATTGCGCAAACATTTTCAAGTGTCGAAAGAAGCAGTCAAGTGTCTCGGTTTTTAAAACAATTTAGACATACTTTGCTCTATCTGATCTCTTTACTATTTACTCCGCATATATCAACCAAAAAGCAAAACAACTCCCATGTGGTGGCCGGTGCTCCAAAGTCTATTTTGGAGTTATTCGACTGCATATAGTAGATAACAAGGGTGCTTATCGGTGACAGTAGGATATATTCAGTGCTGTTGATTCACTGGAACATCGCCGCAATGTGGGTTGTGTTTCATTGTTTTAACGATACAATGGAATGGAAAATTCGTTCGCTGGCTGTAACGTCTCTAAATAGAATAAACTTCCTGCAGAAGTTTTTCCTGTCACAATACATATATGAAAATTAAAGTCAAGCACTACTCCCTCCATTCTCCCTCTAATAACCTAGTTGCAACACAATACATTGCATATATAGGGGTCATACCCTGACTGCTGGTCCAAGTAAAAATAAATAAAGCAACTAATACTATTACTTCTAATACTTTCAGAGACATTTTAGTTCAAAAATTATTATTAAGTTCTTGGACTAGACTCTTTGCTGGACTACTTTTTAGATTTTCAAAGGAAATCATAACATGATTTCATGGTGGTAGGGATGCGAATTCTAACACTTTACATTTAAGAGAACTGTCACTTTCATATGGAGATCTCTTAGAATTTTACCCTACTTGGAACTCTGTAATGTCATGAAGGAAGAATGCTATAATCGCACAAGCTCATCATGCCGGATACTATACAAATGGCAAATTAAGCCCATTAATTGCCATAATTGTGGTGTGAAACCAATTCGAATTGTTTGGACACCAATTCAAAAACGTGACTTGAAAATTAATTTACATTTTCATATTTATTGTGTTTAATATCAATTGCCATTGTACTTTAATTTCCCAAAAGTTATTTAATTTACTTTAACATATTTGCTTTAATTATTGTATCATTGCAGGAAACTGAACAAACACCAACGGGACTTCTTTGGTTAGAGGGTTTATTCAAATTACTTGGTTAATAATGCCTTGGCTTCGTGAATATATTACATATACATAATACACAATTAATTAAACTCTTAAATTTTAATTTATAAAAATGCACAGAAAAACACAAAATTAATTTAAAATTTTAATTAAATTATTTACCCCTTTATTTACAACCAAATTTTTATTTTATTAAAGGTTTATAAATATATATTACTTGTACATATAGTTCTACAACTAGTTCTAGAAATCTTGCATATAGTCAGTACTCGTTTTAGCTTGGCGCTGAACTAGTTATAAAGAAGCTGTGCGAAAGGATCCCACGTCATTTTGAACGATTTTGGAACCAGTTCTTTCGTCAGTGATTTTCGTTTGAAAACTGAAGTAGCAGATAAAGAATGTTTATTGTTTTTTTTTTTGGATTATTTATACAATTTATAGAAGTCTTATATTTACCAAAAACGTATTTGTAGTATTTTGGAAAACGAGGATCACATTCCGAACTCTGTTTGATTCTTTAGATTTTCCGGAAGGTTAAGCTTTTTTCCGAATAATTTGAAATTTGAACATATAATAATCATTGGGTACAAACAAACCTTAAGAATGGTACAACTGTGAAACAGTTATACCATTGTTTAGAATTAATAGATCTTTCAAGCATAGTTTTTTTTCATTTTAAAATAAATTTTAAAATTTATAGGGCGTTATTTATGAAATTTATGGAAAAAAATTATGAAAAATTTTAATGTAGAGTATCTAAATGAGCAAATTCATTGCCAAAACTTATAGTTCTTGCACACAAAAGTAAAGCTTGGGCATTTTTCTTTTAAATTGTTTCCTTAAAAGTGAAGAAAATCGTGGTCTTTAACAAAGCTATGAAGAAAAATGAAAAAACGGCCGGCAAATCCGATTTTTTGCAAAAATTCGACTTGTGCGACTTTAAAACCTTTTCTGAAAAATCTTAACAAAATCTCAAAAATACTTTACCCTCTAAGCTTTCAAATTATGCTTAATGTTTAATTTGTGTATTTATACGAAACAAACTGATTTAATTTTTAGACATGCAGATTTTTTTGGACTTTTTTGTTTTTGCAATTTATTAGGGTTATAAGTATATAGGTATAACTAGTGAAGGATGTATAGACAAATAATTAGTTACATTAACTTTTTATAGATGTACATTATTAGGGTGACCCCGTTTGTATGGAGAAATTAAAAAAAATTTTAATTCAAAAATTTTGAAAATTTCAGAAAAAATTTTATTTTTTTTATTTTTTCATAGATTTTACTTAAATAAATAGTTGAAATTTCTTGATTATAAACATCATGCAATTTAACCCAAATGGTTTTTCCAGTTTTTGAAAATTCTATCTATTTACATTTTTATTAATTTTTAAGGTAATAAAATAACGTAAATTTTATAAGCTAAAAAACGGGAAAACCATTTGCGTTAAATTGCATGATGTTTATAATCACGATATTTCAACTATTTATTTAAGTAAATTCTATGAAAAAATAAAAAAAAATAAAATTTTGTCTGAAATTTTCAAAATTTTTGGATTAAAAAAAATTGTTTTTTAATTTTTGACAACTCATTGAATGTGCCTTTCAAAGACCTTTCATATGATACCAAATTTACATATAGTTCCTTTGGAAGAAATGTGAAAAAAATCAAAAAACCTTAACCTTTGATCCAGCTCAATATTGACCCCAGGACAAAAAAAATTGAGAAACGTAGTCTTAAAATAAATCAGATTTTCATATTAGTCGGGAACAAACGCAACTTTATTTTGGGGGCAACCCTAATGTACATACTTAAGAAATATAATAGGGTTCTATAGGACGGGTTTCAGAAGCGACATCGCTAGTTCCAGTGCTGTTTTTAGGAAAACGAAGGTGGTTCAGATAGCATACGTTCTAGAACAGTTCTGGTAATTTTTTAGGGTATTATTTTGTTTTACAAAACTTTAATAAAATACATATTTTATTGTGAATAAGATTCTTTTAACAAATAAATTCTAGCTAAAAAATAGTATTATTTTACTGATAATGGCTTTAGTTAGAGTTATTGAAGTTATTACTTATTACTACTTTTAGTAATGTTAAAATAATGTCTGGTTTCTAAGCTGTTGTGTTGTTAGAATGTAGTGTTTACTAAATTCAAATAGATGACTGAATTGATTGCAACTGTAATGACACACTTACTCATGACTAGGGGTATAAACATCATTTATTTTACTTATACTCGTATACATATATGTACTTATAAATATATATTTTTTTCCTTCCTTATTAACCACATTCATTTATAAAACAGCTAATATTTGTGCTAACATCTTTTTATATTCATCATGTGTTTTTAAAAATAGATTTAATATTGATAATTAACAATAGTACAACATCTTTTTATGTAGTAGATAAACAGACTTGAGCAGTGTGGCCAAATCTCAAAAAGTTCAGCGTTTAAATCAGTTTAAAATAATGCTAAAACTTGCTTTAAAATGCTAAAAAAAATGTGCTAAATTTTTAAAATACTTTCTTGAAATAATTTTTAACAATTTAAGGTACACATGATTAAAAAGATTTACTTTTTATATAAAGTTGTTAAATAGATTTTTAATGATTTTCATACAAATTTTCTAGGCAAACGTTTTATAAGTTTTACTTATTCAGGCTTAAGTCTTCTGTAAGTTGAAAACATACTCGTATAATTAATATTTTTAATCCACATCTAATATAAAGGATATAATTCATGGTATTTAAAGTAATTCTGTTTCTTATTTTATTATACCCTACATCACCATAAAATATCTTAGGGTATTTTGGATTTGTGCTGATGTTTGTAAAGACCAAAAAATTTAGTCTAACACCCACCTCAAAGTATATCAATCAACTTAGAATAACTTTCCGATTCGATTTAATGGCTGTGCACGCAAAGCACAGGTCGCAATTTTGAACATATTTCGTTTGTTGAAATTGCTCCATTATTTCACTAATGCCCTCCCGAAATAAGGTTTTATAGATCATAAATGTGTGATTAATAAAAGTATCCAAACCAATTTTATCACAAATAAGTTGTACTCGTATATGAAACCTAATCACACCTACAAATAATTGGTTCAATAATTAGTTATAGCTCCCATATAAGGTCCACTTTCGAAAATCACTTTAACGGGTATAACTCTTGTAAAATTGTTGATATCCAAATAATATTCAATACAAATAAGTTTTAATATATAAAAATCATCGTCACCTAATTTTATAACAATTGGTCGATAATTAGTCATAGTTCTGACCTTCTTCTGAAAATCACTTTAACATATATTAATCGGGCTTGATCGACTATATTTTCTTACTTGGTTTTTATAGAATTCATTCCATTAAATATACATTTAACTTCAGAAATACTAAATGGCATTCAGTTTTGCCATTCTTCATAACAAAAGATTAGAAGGAGTTTTTCGTAAAACGCATTATTGTGTTCATAAAATTGTTTCCAAAATTCAACGGTTGAGTTTTGATTTTCCCACTCATATCATAATTAATTATCGCCATATTAGTTGAAGGGTTGTAATTCCATCTGTTGATATATTTGTCATTAATTCGTTAAAATGTTCATATAATATTCCATTTTTATTTTTAAGCTATTTTCAACAGAAAATAAGTATGTATTTCTTAAATTTTAAAAGGCTAAAAAATCCTAAATGTATTATTAACAAATGCTATATAAAATGCCAAATCCTAAATGTAAAATTTTGTAGCTAAATCAAGAATAAAATAAGCTAAATTTAGCCGCAAAAATGTTAAATTAACACATTGTATTTAGTTAATGAATTTACACGAAGCAATTCTTTAAGCTAAGCTGATGAACTTTTAGACATCGGGTTTAGAGGAAGATAGGACGAGTACGCAACTTGATTGTACCAGCAATTCGTGTTACTCTCTTATTGGTATTAAATACATACAGTCATGTGAAAAATAATAGGGGCAGTTGTATTCGCCGTGATTAGAATTAGTGGTAAAAGAGAGTTGTTTTGCAATGATTGTAAACGACATTAAGAAATCCCGTTACAATTTGTGTTTTTTCCTTAGTTTTGACAACAAATTATTTTATTTTTAAAGTGCGCTATTTCTGCTGTGAAAAATAATAGGGACAGTTTCTCGTTTTGGTAAAAACGAGAGTGTATACTCTCAAATAAAACTACCAATGATTTAAGCAATTATATTGTGCTGTGTAAACACCGAAGAAATTTCAAGGAACCAATTTTATCAATCTTTTCAATAAAAATTGCTTATACTAATTTTTGTTTTTTTTTTTCCTTTTAAAAATAATGTAACTGAACTTTTTCTAAAATAACTATTGTAGTTTTGGCATGAGTGCAATCAGAACCACTTGAAATTCTTTATTAAATTCCTGGAAGTAGTGATATTACAGTGGTACGCTATAGGGATTCTAAAATACAAACTTCTGCAAGATTTTTGAGGAACCAGTACTTTATCACTAGTTACACACTAGTTCTATAAAATAATTAATAGTTACGGAATAACTTCTTCGAAACCAAATGTAAATCATCCGGTAAATGTATATCATCCGAAACTAATTTTATAAATTAACCATAAAAAATATAAATTCTTTATTTTTCTCTTAAAGTTAGTTCCTAACGGTACCATTTCAAGTAAAAATCACTGACGAAAGCACTAGTTCTAGATTAGTTTCTAAGAATGTGTGTGTGTTTCGTTAAACTTCTATAGATTTTTTTCCGAAAGTGACAATTATAACCACAAATCATTGCTTTAATATCTAGTAGCAGAATCGTTGTAACTGTCGTGTGCTAACTCGGCTAGAGATGACAATTGTAAAATTGCATTCGTTCTAGAACTAGTTTGATCTTCATACAAAATTGAGTCGTATTTTCAGTCATTCCCATATAAGAAAGGTTGGTTCGTTTCATTTTAAGATACACAAAAAACAATTCAAAATTAGTTAGTAAGCTATGAGTAGCAGTTCGGATGGAATTTGTTTTTCAATATACAATATGTGAAAAATATTCGTGAGAATTTTTGTTTTTAAAATAAATAAAATTTGCATATAAATTTTACTTTTGGCTAATGTTTGGAACTAAAAAGTGTCAGATGTCAAATCTTTTAGATAAACTATCTAAATTGCCTGCAATAAAAACTATACAAAATGGACCAGCAAGTGCATAATTATGATTGAACAAATAAAACTATTTTTCGGTGAAAGAGCATACCCGGTTCCGGATATGATCTGAACATAAACTGCATTAAATTAATTTATTTTGAAATGCTTGAATACCTTGAAGTTAGTACTGACAATGACAACATTTGGGAAAAAATATTTGTAGACCCCAGTTTTTGATCTGTTTATTTTTAATTAATAAAACGAGCATCACTTTTTCGAGAGCCAGTCTAATGTGTGTATTTAAAATAAAACTTAATTCGATGGGGTACATCACCATCAATATCGCAAATCATTTCTTTGGATTAATCATGTTTATATAGAAATAAATTTACACATACAAATTTAAAGCAGTACATCATATAAGCTCTAGATAAACGGACAGTAAATAAGAGTTTTTTTTAATTATTAATTAATTAATTTTTTTTTAATGTTGCGGATATGTTTTACGCTTGTATTAATTACGATTTTAATAATTCAGTTACAAACAGTAACAAGTTTAAATTTACAACGTGCTAAACGTACCGTAAAAGACATAATGGCAAACTGTAAATATTTAAAACACGATAGGACTTGTATTAGCACCACTAACAAACAAACAGGAAGTGTTACAGACAGATTCATTAATAGAAATATTAGCCCGCAACCATTTAGAAAGCAGGTAAAGAAACGTTTACATTATATTATTTAAATAAAACAAAAATAATAATTCCAAATAAATTTATGTATCTTTAAGCCTAGCGCAGCAAAAATCTCTGAAAATACGGACGAATTACCCTGGTATAAAAGGATATTTAGTTGAAATTTTATATTTATACAAATTATTTCTTTAATGTTGCAGTAATATATTTTTTATTAAAAATTATAAACTTTTAGTTTTCGTACGTTTGAAATTAATTTATTTGCAATGGTGATGTAGACCATTTTTGGGAAAGTATATTTGGGATTGTGTTGTTGTTTATTACGCCCAAAAAAAATAGTCTAACATGTCGTTCTGACGATATCCGTCCATTTTGCTGATTGTCCAGACTTGTACGCAAAGTACAAGTCACTATTTTAAAGACATTTCAATAGAATTTAGTATGTTTTTTTGCCCAAGGACTAGAGGATACTTTTGGGTCATAAATACACAGCTGAAAATTGTTCGTATTTAAATGAAATGCCAAAAAATTAATACAGAAATCATGCAACATAATTGTACGGTTATCGGATGCAATTCTACACAAATAAGTTTCTTAAGGTACGGTCACACTTAACAAATATTTGCCGAAAAAACTACGTTTGATTAGGACAGGGCATAACAAATATTTAGTCTTGCAAAACTCTTGTAAGAGTAAACAACGTCAAACAAATTTATGCTAAAACAATTTGAAAACATTTTTAAGATTTACTTCGTCTAAAAACTGGAAATTTAAAATAAAATGTAGAACTAAACGTAATACGATTTATTTAAATCTTCTATTAATTCAGACCTTGAGAAAATGGGAAATCAAATGAAATATTAATTTCAAATGTATTGATTTTCTACTGATGAGAAACGCTGGTATGAAAAAGTTGGAAACACAATTACGAATTGGTTTGGATAAGCGACACACATTAAAAATCTTCTAAAAGATATTTTTATCAAAATTCTGTGTGTGAAATATTGAAGCATTTTTAATAAAAATATACATACCTTCAAATGTGTGATTAACGAATTAACCTTTAATTATGCGCCTGGGGTCAGGAGAAATAAATATTGAAAAATGTATACGTTAAAATGTTCGAATAAGTACTAAATTTTATTTATATTTTATATTTTTAAATGAAAAAATGTTATGTTTTTTTTATACATAATTAAAATAAATAACATTGAAAATTTAACAAAACATACTCATTTTTATTTTTTTGTAATCCAACACTTGCAATAAACTTTGGGGTCAAGTAAGACCACATGCAATTAATTGCGTCATTTTCTTGATGCGCCTAATTAAAGGTTAATCTAAAGTAAAACTATTTTAATAAAATGTATGACTCTAAAGCAGAGGTAGGCAAAGCGAAAAATGAGGTTGTGTGTGTGAGCAAACTACCCAGCAAACATAACCATAATTATATAAATTATACAAAACAACTTAGATAGGAAACATACATTCACAATGTATTTTCCGTAACATATAAGAAATTAACAACAATATTGATATATAAACGGAACTTCTAATACTTCAAAAGCTGATTACATGCATGTTACCAAATGCATTATAAATTATAAAATATTTTTCGTAATTCATTATTAATTTGAAATGTTTGTTGGGAAGTATTTCTGAAAAAAATATATAAGCATCCGCCGCATGTGCACACATTGCTGTCGCAATGACGACTGAATGAAAGAGATTAAGTGTATGTGTGAAGTGCTCTCTGCACTATTGTGCTATAGGATGCCGACCTATGCTCTAAAGCTGAAAGTCCATAGCAAGCGTTTACGCGTTTCTCGCGTTCTAAGAAAGAAAGAAAAAATAAGCACTTTACCACTAAAAATTTAACTTACAATATCATATTCGGAACTGAAGTACTAATTGGTAAAAAGGGCTAATTTCAGTACATATTTGGTACTTTTTTAATTATTTTTATTTTCTACTTTAATTATTTTAATAAAATTAGTTAGGGCTCCATTGGGACTTTAACCCTGGTTGTTCGTCTAGAGTTCAGTAGACGGAACCGTCAGGCTACACAAGAATTTTTATTTCCATGTTTAAAATGTTAATTTGATTTTCAAACAAAGATTTTCGAACAAATTTGATAGTATGTATTCTTTTATCATACATTCGTATTTAAAATACATTTAATTGGGTCCTTTTTAAAAAACGCACTGAAATTAACAAAAAAGCCCACTGCGCACCAATTAAGGAACTTTTGACGACTTATCAGCATTTTGCCGGTTTTTTGGTAAAAAAAAATGACAAAATGCGATTTGACGATTTTTGTAAAAGTCAATGTCATTCTGTTAATAAATAAAAACAAGAAAACTATTAGCTTTTTCTGTTTATCAACATGTGAGAAAAAATAGAAATATTTTACCGTTATTAAATTTGTTTAACTAAAACTATCGAAACTTTTTATCGGAAACTTTTTATTCCCGAAATTATAAATTTTTATTCAAAAATATCAAGTCTACCACATTCGTTTAGAAAATCGATTAGTTAAATTTTTATTTTATTTTGATTTGACCAATTCGTTGTGTGATCAAATGTGTGACTTTTTAACTTTGACTATAAACTTGTTCTACCATAATAATAATAGGTTGTCTAAAACTTTGGTGTAGAACTCGGATCCGGGTAAATAGATTTTACCCATTTTCACACAATTTTTAGCCGCTTTAGCTTAAATTTTCATTAATAGATGTTTTGTCTTTTAATATATTGATATTTAAAATTTCAAATCTGTCGATCAGTTATTAACAATAAACATAAAATTTATCGTTTTACCAATTTTTACCCCCTCAAAGTAGAATTTCGAAAATGTACTTTTCTAAATGTCTACAGAAAGTTGAAATCAAAATAATATTGCTTCAAAACAAAGTCAGTCATTATTAAATAAAGAAATTTTTAAATTTTAAACCAATGATAAAGCACCATGCTTTTGTAATAATCCAGGCTTAATTGTTAAAAAATGTATATGGCAACACTTATTAGCTTATAAATGTAAAACAAATTATAAAATAATCTTTGATTTCTTGTTAAATAAAAACAGCCTTCATACACAAACATATGTAATCAACGTCTCCGATTTATAATTTTGAATACACCAAAATCTTTGCATAATTTGAAATAATTTTTAAAAATAATACTCGCAATAAGGAAGAATATTGTGGAAAATTACATTGAAATCGGAAATGATCAAACGAATATATAAATATTTATCAAAATAGCCAAATGTGTATCTTTCTTGAAATAAATTCTTTCATGTTCTTCGTAAAGGGAGAATTCTAGAATTTAAAACATGTAAGAAAGTATCGACTCAGTATTTGACTCAAAATGTTTGAGCCAAAAATGTTTTTCAGAAATGGTTGACTGTGATCTTACATGGTTTCTGTGCATATAAACATTTTTTGTGTTTAACTTTATCTCGGTACAAATATCGGAAGTGGGCCTTATATTGCGGATAATTATAGACCGATCGTTGTAGAATTCGGTGACATGACTAAGGTTTAACTAATTGTGTTGAATTTTATTTGTATACCAAAATGTTTAAGAGATTTATGGTCATTAAAGTGATTTCCGCATGTAGTCATTGTCACATAACCAAATAGTCATTTATTTGTGGAGAAATTTTAGTGGGTACCTATACAAATCAGACCATGCCATATTAAATTATATTTCGGGACGACATTTGTATGAAGGATAGGTGAAATAATTGTTGTATGTACTAAATATTATCAAAATATCAAAGTTTATATGTAAAGCCATTCAAACAGACGGACGGACATCGTTAACTCAAGTCAGAAAGAGATTCTGAGTCGATTGGCTTTTGGGCGTTATAATAAAAACGCCTAATAGCTTTTTTCCCCACTATAGCGGAGTAGGGTAGAAAAATACACATACCATCTTCCACAGTTATGGTTTTACATGACAATCAATTAAATAAAGTATGACGAATAACCACAATACGTACTAGAAGAGTTTAATTTCATTTCAATATTTACTAGAAGAGTTACAACTTTTCTCATCACTTTTCTCATGATAATAATCAGTATGCTTTCTAAGCTGACAATGAACGATCATATAAATTATATTATTAAAATTATTATCAATTTAAAAAATGTTCAAGCTAATTTTTACGCTACTTGCATTAAGCATTTTAATAATTGATTTTCAAACGGTGAAATGTCTCAATTCAGAAACATCTAAACGTGATGTAAAAAGCACTACAGCACAAAGACCATTAAATTGTAAATGGCTTAGACACGATAGACAATGTGTTTATAGTGATGACAACGATTTAAAACAGCGCTATAAAAATGCCAAACCATTTAAAAAGGTAATACGAAATAAATCCTATAAATTTACCCACTAAATCATTAAAACTATATAATTTTGTTTTCTACTTCAAAGTTATCTCCTGCTAAAGCCGACAAATAAGAAATTTAATTACCCTGTCATCAAAAATGGTTACCATAATTTTTTTATACAATGATATTTTGTTGCGTGTTATAAATAAACTATAAACTGAAAGAAAAAAATTGTAGTTATTTATATAAACTTTTTAAATACTTATCAAATCCCTATAATTTCAAAATTATATTTCCAAACTTTGATAAACTGTCAAAAATTGCTGTCCATGTTTATAAATCTTGCCATCGAAGACAAGAAGATACAAAAGCGAAACTCTAAAATCGTAAATCACCACTGGAATTCATTTTGGTTCAACAATTTCTGACAGATTAAACACGTATTAATAAAAACTATAATTAAGGATATTAAATATTTTATTGTCTCATAAAGTTTTCATTCTGTCAATAATTTCATGGTTAGACTATCGTGGTTTCTATATTCTATATTTCTTTAATATTAATGACGAATTCAGTGTTAAAATAAAGGTGATAATGATAAAAAAAACCTTGGAATTTCGCATGACTTAAAATTTTATCATTCCTTAGTTTAATATATCCTCCCTCCACCACAATAAGTGGTGAATGAGGGTATATATTGATTGTATGTATAAGTTTGTCATTCCGTGTGTAACACTGAGAAGTACTCATCTGAGACCCAACAAAGTATATATATTCTTGGTACTTACGAAATTCTAAGTCGATTGAGCTATGTCCGTCTCTGTAAAGCACTCTCACGTCCATGGGACACAACCGAAATCAAAAAGGTTTACAAAAGACCGTTTTTAGTTCTCCTAAGCAGTTTGGTATTAAAAATCAGCAAAATCGTTATGGTAGAACAAGAGTTATGGATCAAAATATAAGACAACCTCCATAAAAATTGATGTTTTTAAACATGTTACTTACAATTTTTTTTAAATATATTGCAGATATTCCCATGAAATTTTGTATATTCTCATATGCATTAAAAAAAACTGTTCCAAAAGTTAAGAAGATCGGCCCATAATTTGTCATAGCTGCCATAAAAGAACTATTTCCAAACAACAAATAAACCCACAAAAATATCTAATAAATATACTTTTTACAGATCAGTAATTTTAATCCAGAAATCATACTAATAACGGTTATACGGCAATTATACTGCTATTTTTTTTAGCTGTCTGTCAATAATTGGCAATAGCACCCGAATTAAGTCCACTTCCGAGCATACTAGGGAACCATATAACTCCTGTAAATAACTATATTGAGATGAAATTCAACCAAAATAAGCCTCCAATACGTAGAAACCACATTAGTGGATACTGAACATTAGGGTTATAACTTTTTGCAATTTTTGCAAATATCAAAATTACCACCGCATAGCCGTGTGGGGCATGAAAAAATATTAAAAAATATGCTGTCACTTTTCCTCTATCATGAAAAAAGTTTCCGCACCGAACGGGTTAAAGTTTTGTTCTTATTTACATATTTATTTTTTTCTATTAAAACAGTTACTCTTGCTTTTGTCTTAAATATCTAAATAGGTCGTGAAGTTCTTGTTATTACAAATGTGAAAAAAGTAAAATATCTGTTATAAAAAATTCAAAAATCTGGTCAAAGAATTTTACAAAAAATAAGGATGGTATTGAAAAATGTAAAAAATTACAAAACGTCGAAATACCTTTAAGTGAGTTGAACAAGATCCCAAAGGAAGAAATTATTGATATTACTTTTATTTCGGCTCGAGTTCATTAAATTTAATTTTTCATTAAATTATTTTTACTGAAGGTAGGAATTGTTACATGAAAACTATTATTAAACAATTTTTATTGATAATTTTTCTTGGCTTAGGATTCGAACCTGTGTTGTTGGTTGAATTTACATATGTTCACCACTTTTTCTTATCAGAATTCTTTACGTTCTCACCCTTTGCACCACTGCGGCGCCCGCTAGAAATTATTATCGGAATATTTATCGCTTTATGCAAGACAAATAAATATAAAGAGGAAATGTATGTTAAAATGTCTAAGGAGTTACATAATTTGTGGACCAAGCTAAATATAAGAACCATGCGCGTGGATCTTATAAAAAGAAATTTGGTTTGGTGGTCATGCTTCAACGAGAATGATTTTGAAGCATTAAATAAATCTTTAAAAGACTTCACGAAAGCTAACGGATGCTTCTTAAGGCATTGGGTAATAGAACCGTCTAAAATTAAAGATCATCAGCGCAGCAAATATGCGCCGAGCGTGCGATTAAAGTGATGCAGGATATATATCCACAGTGTAAAACCATACGCACATTAAACTTAAAGTTTACATCTTATAATTCCTAGTATTTTTGTACAATAATGAAAAATCTTAATTTTTAAAAAATAAAAATTTAAAGCACTTCAGAAATCGCTTTCGGTGCGGAAACTTTTTTCACCGAATCAACTTAAAAAACAGTTTTTTGTTATCAGAACAACATGCACCACATGGTACTGGAGTGGTATTTTGCACTCAAAAAAAAGTTATAACCCTACTGAACATAGAAGCTGGATTAAGAAGCTAAACATAACTGGTCCCCCTCTACTATGCCACCCATTAATCTTTTGTAAATAATATTATTAAAATCAAATTCAAACAAAAAAGCCTCAACTTATATCTTATCCTTTTTTATACTCTGTTTCTCAATTTGTTGTGAATATGGAAAAATGTTCTTTTATTTCTATAAATTGTTAAATTACACTCAAGATTATTATGAAAATGAGACAAACTCTGTAAATTACAGTAAGAATCGGTATTACATCAAATTTAAATGGACAAAATTAGATAAAATTTTAAAACATTTAAAATAAAATCACATTAGTGAATTACGACCAACAGGTAATATTGTCTTTCAAACGCACAGCCGAATATAGCATTGTAACTTATTTTTTACTACCTTTTTAGCGTATCGATATACATATACACAAAAATTCATAAATTTGGAAAAATGCAATGACCTTCAAGCAATGGTTATTTCTTTAAGTGTATATTGATAATACCGGTTAATTATTATCAGCTTGGCAGCACCGGTAAAATTGACAGATAAATATTCAGCTGATAGAATGTTTATTTACAAAAAAAAAAAACAATTCCAATTGTGTGAATTATGTGCTCATATTTAATAATAATTAAGAATTAATTCTGTAAACATGAAAATTTTATATTTTATGTTAATTTAAGTTACAAGTGTAATATGCAAGCGAGAGGCAATTTTTTGCAGAACAAATTTAATGATTTAAATTAAAGAGTATTTTATTTTGTGAATATTGATATTTTAAGTTATTTTAGTGTCAGCATATTTATAGTTATAAAACTTTAATTAACGTCTTTAAGAATTTTCAAGAGATGAAATAAAGAGTAATGATTTTTTATTAAATAATATTTGTTTTTTTTATGTGTTTGTTTGTTTCACACGCTGCAACTTTTACCTGCGACTTTTGTTAAACGAAGCGACAAATTTAACATTTCTTTTTTTCTCTTGTTTCTTTTACCAGCAGTGTTGCCACGATAAATTTTCATTTTATGGGATTACAGAAAATTTTTGTCAACACTGCGGATAAATAACTGTAAATTAAGAAGAAAACAAATTGGTGTTTTAATTTTAAATAAATAAATACTATGTTGTTAAAAAAAGTTAATAGAAAAATTAAAAGTGAAATATCAGAAATATAATATAATAATATAATGTACCTGTAATGTGACTAGCCCCTACTTGGCAACACATCTGCGAATGAGCGAAATAGGAAGAATTAACAATTTAATGTCAAAATGTCGTAACAATTGTGCAAGAAATATTTCATCATGTGAACAGACAATGAATTTAAAAGGGACACTAAAACAGAACGCCAGCAGAGTGAACCCACAGCATGTGAACCCACTCATACATGTAGGTTAAACTGTTTAATTTTTTTTTAATATACAAAATTGCGAAAAGTTGTATGTATTTATAGTTGTGCAACGCAGTGTATGGCGCTTTCGTCAAAGGAAGTTTAAATTTCGCTTTAACTTTACTATAGTGCTGTAGTTATTGACAAAAAAATTTTACCACTTGGAAATAAATATACAGTGCAGGTGGATAAAAATGTTGGGCGAATATTAATAAATGTGTATCAATCTGTGGTTCAAAAGTATTTAACAGCAGTTATTGTTACATGAATATTAAATCATTTATATGACCGGATTATATGTCAACAATGCTTTATGTACATGTGTATATGAAGAGCACACATACAATTATTTCTGGTTGTGTTTTATTATCCGTCGTTTTTTGAAATTCAACTTTGTGTACTTTTGTTAGTATACATATGTATACTATTAAAATTGTATTTCGATGTCTCAGATTAATATTTATAAAAAGTATAATAATTATTTACATAGTTACTGATTCATAAATAAATATCTATAAATTCAATTTGTTTTTGGTATTTTTACAAAACAGCACAGCATTGATGAAATGTGTGCGTCATAGATTGAGAATAAAACAAGTAAGAAAGTATAGTCGGTCAAGCCCGATCATATAATACCCTACACCCAGTGTATGTATAAAATTGGTGCTATATGGGAGATACCTCTATTATGGACCGATCATCCAAAAATTTAGTGACATGACTTCGGTGAATATAAATATTATGTGTGTTAAACTTTATCTCGATATAAATACGTTTAAAATTTATGGAGGTTAAAGTGAATTACAAAGAGGGTCTTATATGGGAGTTTCGACTATTTATGAACTGACTATTATAAAATTAGGTGTCATCCTATTTGTACATACGAAACTCATTTCTGTTAAATTTTATTCAGATAACAACATTTTTAAGAGATTTATGGTCCTGAAAGTGATTGCGGGAAGTGGGCCTTATATGGGAGCTACGACTAGTTATGGGCCGATCGTCATAAAATTCTACCATATTATATGTATATGCACGAAACATATTTGTGTTCAATATTATTTGGATACCAACAATTTTAAAAGAGTTATGCTCTTTTAAGTGATTTTCGGAAGTGGGTCTTATATGGGAGCTACGACTAATTATGGACCGATCTTCACGAAATTTTTAAATGTGATTTAGCTTCATTTATTACTCATTTGTACTGAAATTTGTTTGCATACTTGCATAACTCAAAGATTTATGATCGGTAAACCCTAATTTCGGGAGGACATTTGTATGGGGCCAGGTGAAATAATGGACCGATTTCCACCAGTTGCAATCCCATCCATCCTAGGGCCGAAAAAATATCACATACCAAATTTTATCGAAATATCTTAAAAATTGCGACCTGTACTCTACGCACAAGCTTTACATAGACAGCCAGCCAGCCACACGGACGGACGGACATCGTTAAATCGACTCAGGAAGTGATTCTGAGTCGATCGGTATACTTTAAAGTGGGTGTTGGACCAATATTTATGGGCGTTACAAACATCAGCACAAATCCAATACACCCTCCCCAGTATTGTGGTGTAGGGTAAAAATATATGTACAATTTATTGTAACAGATATTTTTTCTAGTTCTCTTCATTAAACAACATCAATTAGCAATATAATAAAGTCTTTATACTAACTACAAATAAGAAATAAAGAAGTAAAATAAATTAAATAATAATAAAACGTAATATTTTCTTTATTAATGAAAAAATGTTGAAATTATTGGGTGCTTTGACGGTTTTGCTCATATTAATTATGAATGGGGTTTCATGGTCCAGTGGTCATGAATCACATGTAAGAATAAAGAGACTGGTGAGACCAGGTGTTGGGGACAATTGTCCATTTGGAGAGAAGCATTCTGGTGGATGTATTGAAGAGCCATTGTATGTAAAAACTAGCAGTATAAAACAGAAAGGAACGAAATATATTAGACCATATTCAAGTGTAAGTAGAAAATTTTTTTTTTATTTAATTTAATTAGATCACTTAATATCTTGAATATTTAAAAAAATTTTTTTTTTAATTTTAGTATTGAACTACATACTGAAATTCGAAGATATCGAAGTAGATAGAGTTATTTGTAATTTATACAAAAAATGTAAGATTTTTCTTATCAGTTTAATAAGTCCCAATTTCTTAAAATTCTTTAAGCCTTTTTTAAATCGGGGTGAGCGGAAGATAAGACGAGTACACACTTGATTGTATTAGCAATTCGTGTTACTCTCTTATTCGTATTACATATGTGTAAACAAATGTGTCTATACTCTCAAATAAAAATACGAGCGATTTAAGCAATAAGAATTGCACTGTGTGAACTCAGAAGAAATTTCAAGAAAAAATTAATATTTTTTCAATAACAATTGCTTCGTGTAAATTGAGACTAAGAAAGTAAAAAAAATAATAAACACAAATATGGTTTTCTAGAAAAGAAAATGTGTTTAGCTTTGAATTAGTGTGTATCAGTTTGTGATTGAATCGCTTTCTGTTCAATAAATCTGGAAACAATTATGCGACCGGATTTTATGTAAGCGCGTAATTCCAAAATTTTTCGACCCAGAAATGGAGTTTACAATTTCTTTCTTTTTGATTTTGCTAAAATTCAATTCATATAATCTTCTCTTATTTTATGACGTATAAATCAAACTCATATGGTTCATCTAAAGTTGGACACATTGGACATTCTTGTGAAAAATTTGCAATGTTTAGGATAGAATAGCTTTGGAACGAGTCATGCGCTTTTAACAATGTTGGTGCGAAATTAGAGGATTTATTTTCACAAATATTTTATAAAAAATATTCCTACCAAAAGCACCTCCAAAATCAGAAAATGTCCTTTATCCTTAAATATTCTGTAATTTTTATTTTCTTACACAAAATAGACAACGGAGTTATAGCTAATTATTTTGTGACGATTACAAAATGTTATTACAATGGATTCTTCACCTACGATAGTTTTTCTTTAACAACATGCACAATTTTCAATGAAAGGTTTTCATTTTAGATAGTTACAGTTCATTTAAAGTTTATTCAAACCATTTTTAATAAGGTGGCAAAAGCCTTAACAAATTAAATATACGATACTTTAAAGGTCAAAAAATCTATTGTTATTTAATATGTATATCTTGTTTATGTAGAAGTTATTATGCAATTTCTCTGAAATCAAATTTTCTACATTTTTGTTAAATATAATTTTTTACATCTCATCACTTTGAATTGAAAGTATCTTTCTAATGTTAATATATTAAATATTAATAAAGCTGGTTTGAACATTTTTTTTTGACCCATTAGTAATATAAACATTAAAATATTTTATAATATCTTTCGTCTCAGAATCACTTTCTAGACCATAGTGCAATGTCTGTTAATTAAATTTTTTTTAATTCCCCACCAAATTTTATTTTTAGAAAATTATGATTTTGGAATTAGGTATAAAATATTTATATAGGTGATTTCAATGAAATTTTGTGCATAAAAATCCGACTAGATCGAACAATTTTGGGATTACCTATTTATTTTTAATTTTCAGATTAAAACTGCCGATTATCAGCCTGAGGAAATACCATGGTATAAAAAGATAGGATGAATTTCTAATGGTGGTTATATAAATCTAAAGATACGACCACAGTAAACAAAATCAGTCGGATTAAATAACCACTATTTCCAGTATATCAACGAATCAATCAATTAACTTGAGAGTAAAAGTAAAAAATACTCTAATATTAATAAAAATGTACTAAAGACTATAATGTCCAGTCCGATTAGTCGAGTAATCAAACATCCAGATTTAACAATTATTTGATTCCATCATTTAGTTTATTTATATCCAAAATTTATAGTGGATATTATTGATTTTGATTATTCAAAGTTTTTGAATATTTAATAATACAGAAATTAAAATAATTTAAAAATAAACAATTTGAAATTTATATAACTTCTTGTTGTTTTTATTTGTTTATTTTATGTTTTTATTGTTTTGAAGAAATTCTAATAAATAAAAATCAAAACAAATTTAGAATAATAGATTAAAACAGTATTAACAAAAACATATTAAACAGAATTTTTGATAGTTTGACTAGTCGCACATCCCAAATAGAAAGTATTTATACAAAACTTGTTTAATCTGAAGTTATTTATCAAAAACTATGTATTTCTCGGCCTAAATACAATCTAAATTCTTAATTCAGTAAATAAAATATAAAAACGTAAAAATATAAAATAATAAAACTAAGAAATTTAAAAAAATCAAGTAAATATTTAATTATTAACCAAGGGTTTTTCCGTTAATTGTAAATCTTCGTTTTTTTTTCAAACAAAAACCCACCCATAATTAACTTACTCTTAATTATTTTTTGGTATTACTAGACTCAAAATATGTTGATTGAGGTGGCAACGAATCCACTTCTCTCCAACCCATATAATTTATGACGTTATATGCCGTAAGGAGGCCTTCTAGAAGGTCTTATTTTTCAGTCACAAGGACTTCCAGCCGCAAATCGTTACAATTTCACGGCAGCGTGTCACTGTTAGTGCCTGATGGTGGGCCTACTTGAGAAGGGCAATTGGAAGGTTTACCAACTAATGCCTCATACAAGGTGTAATTAAAGGCCTGCTAAATTAAATAAATCACAAACTTTCATAAAAGACTAAATTCATAGAGGATCTCTTTATTAATTTTTATTACTCGTATAACAAAGTCAGTAAAATAATGTTTGTTATTATAGTGACGTCATAAAGGAATAATTGCAAAACCTTTCGTGTTTGTTATTGAAATCATGATTTGTTAACATTTTTTTGAAATGCAATTTTAAATATATATGTAACGCCTTCTAGAACAGCTTCTGAGAGAAGGCATAGTGGAATGAGTATCGAATCTTTTAGAATGTGCAAACAGGTTTTCTATAACGCCTGCAAATGAAAGCACATGCAATTTTTTCCGCTGGGAATGTATTTAATGGTGTATATAAAATAGAGCTAGGAAGTGTTGTCAAATTTGAAATTTTAAAACGCACCAAAATGGAGAAAAAAACGCACCATTTAAAAAAAGCACCAAGTTTAGAATTTCTTTTGTATATAAAATGTTTATTGAAGGGACCGTAACTGTTATGACTTTTATCGAAAAAGTCAAGAAAAAAAAGTTATTTTTTAACTTTTATTTTTTTGAGGCAAAAATAGTCATAGTCATGAAAAAGCAATAGATCCGTGTAAAAGTTTTACCTTGAAACCTATGCTGTCTTTTGACCAACCAGAGCCAAAACAAAGTCAAAAAGCTGAAGGTTCTCTTTGCTTGTATGCAGCAATACATACATCTTTTTCAAGTATTGACCATTATTCTGATATTTGCATAGACATTTTTTCGGATGCCAAAGCCGCACAATTTAAGTTGCACAAAACAAAGTGCTCAAATATATAGTTATATATATAGCTCCATATTTTGTCGAAAATATTCTTGATATTTTAGGCGATATTAAAGGCATTCCATTCAGTCTAATATTAGACGAAGGGACAGATATTTCAGTTGATAAGCTACTTGGCGTTGTCATTCGTTATATTGGATTGGAACGTATTTTAAATATTTTCGAGTTTAAACACTTAGTTGCCATTGAAACAGATAATTCTGCAGTGATAAGTGAAACACACAACGGTTTGTGCCGAAAATTTAAGGAAAAGTTCAATCTTCCAAATATGATATTAGTTACATGTGTTTGCCACTCCATTCAACTGGACATTGTAAATATATCGTTATTTTTTTATATACACTTATGTATTTATATATGTTTTGTGTATCTTTATGTTTTATGTAATTTGTTAAAATGGATTCTACGTTTGTTTTTCTACCTATTTATTTTAATAAAAATCAATCAATCTCAAACAAAACTTATTTGTTATCTTTTCGCTATAAAAACTTCAATAATAATGAATATTAATCTTGGTGCTTTTTTACCCGAAATTTTGTTCAGTTTTACTCTTCTTTGCCCTATTTTTTGTGCTTACAGTGCTTTTAATGATGTAAGAGTTGGCATCACTGGGTGTACATAAAAATACTTAACATAAATAATTATATCACCCCTACAGTATGCTTCACATTTTTAATATTATACGATAATAAATTCGAGACAGTAGAATGCTTTAGAACAGGAGTGCCCAAAAGTTGCTTATGTAAGAGCAAACACCAATACATTTAAATAAAAACTAATTTTTATTCAGTATTTTTTGTTGTAAAAGCCAATACATACAAATAAACAACACACTTTTTTAAACGGTATCATACGTTAAACAAAAACTGACGGTCGCAATCACCAATGTTTATCAGTAGAGCATACGAAAGTGTTGTTGCTTTGCATTTGCGTGTATAGGGTGAAGTACGACAAAAAAGAAAAACAAATAAGACAAAGTTGTTTGTGTATTTCGTATTGTTAGTGCTGAGTGCTGTAATGAGTATACGAAACACACAGCTTATAGCTAAGAGTTTTTACAAATACAAAAGAGCATTAAGAGTATAGGGCTTGGGCACTCCTGCTTTAGAAACTAAAACTCTCTATTCATAAAACACAATAAATTGTTTGAATTATTATTTCAGTAATTGCTCAAGCTTAAAATTGTTTTTTATTAAAATAAATTTTTTTATTTTCGATATTTTGCTAATTCTTTGTGTAGCATCTTCAGGAAAAAATTTTTTTCATTATACAAGGTTTATATCTTTCTACCAAAAGCACCTCCAACATTAGAAAATTAAAATGCCATCCTTAATTTACATTTTAAGGATGGTATTTTTTATTTTGTTATTTTTTAACCAAAATAGACAACGGAGTTATAATTATTGTATAAAAATTACAAAATGTTATCACAATGGATTTAACACTTATAGTTTTTCTTTCACGACATGCACATTTCCAAAGAAAAGTTTAAATTTTAGGTATTTTAACCTGTGTCTTACCATTTTTAATACGGTGGTAATTAATAATTAATTAATTTTTGTGTTAAATTTTATCTCGATATAAATACTTGTAAAAGATTTATACACGTTAAAGTGATTTTTGAAGGGGGTATTATGTGGGAGCTTCGACTAATTATGGGCCGACCGTTATAAAATTTAGTGTCATCATTTCTGTATATATAAAACTTATTTTTGTTAAAATTTTATTTGCTTAGTTTGTTTAGATACGTTTATAAATCCAACAAGTGATCGATTGAGTCATATTTCGGAAGGACATTTGCATGCGGGCTAGGTAAAATAATGCAACTAATTTTAATCACAACCGTCCTTGGACTGCAACAATATTATGTACCAAATTTGATCAAAATTTGATCAGATGGACGGACGAACATCGTTAAATCAATTCAGGAATTGATTCTGAGTCGATTAGTATACTTTAAGGTGGGTGTTGAACTAATACGTTCAACGTTACGAACGTTACAAACATCAGAACAAATCCGATATACCCTCCCTTCAATGGTGGTGTAATTAAAGACCAGAAATGAAAAACTGAAATTTAAAAGCTTATAAAAATGCACGTTTATGGTATGGAAATATGTTTATAGTTATGTTTTGATACAAATGTTTTGCAGTAGTTTTTGATATAAATTAATTGAATCGTTTAATAAATAAAAAGCATATTATTGTGAAAACATATAAAGGTGATGGCAAAAGTAGTTGAGTGACTTGATTTAATAGCAACTGTATTTTGGAAACTAAGTTCACTACATACACAATATTAAATACAATGAAAGAGAGAAAGTAAACATAAAATATTTCATCTAATAAAACCAAACTGAAGAATATACACTTTTACACAACTGCCTTTAACTCAAGTCGAATTTAAGAGATCTAGTAAAACGTGTTTCGTTAACTTGAGAATTGCTATCAAATAAATTCTCTTTATTTGTGAAAACAAAGGCACAGTTAGCAATATTAAATTTCATTTGAAATCAAGCAACAGTTACTTTTACCGACTATAATGTTGATCACAACAAAATATAGAAAACAGTTTAAAAAAGACAGTGCTACTGAAAACAACGTGCGAGAATTAAAAGCAAACAATTTAACAAAATCTAAATAAAGCAAAGTAAATTAAAAAAAATCAAAATGAAGGCTTATTTTATTTGGGCATTTTTGGCTTTGATTGTTTTGTCCGCCACAAGTGTTAAGGCTGACTGCGAAGATGAGGCGAAAGAGGATGACAGCTGGTTCAAAAAAGTGGGTTGCCAAATTAAAAAAGGCGCCGAAGATACCTACCAGACGGTCAAAAAGGGAGCAGAAGATGGTTACGAAGCCGTTAAACCTTTCGGTGACAAAATCGCCACATCTGCCAAAGATTTCGGTAATACAGTGGCAAAGAAATACGACGAAGTCAAGCATAAACTAACAGACGACAATGTGTCAATTGATAACAAGCCAGCTGAACATCTACACGCTAACGAACCCACTGAGAAAATACCTTTGGCCCCACTTCCCGGACAAACTGATACCAAAGTCGAAATAGCGGCTAAACCAACAACAGGTGAGCAAAACACAACAGTTTCGCGACTTATTGAACCAGAAGGTTTTGACGATCGTTTCCTTTTGCAGAATAGTGATCCTTGCCCGCCTGGCCAAGCTCTCGATCATACAAAGAAACATTGCCGCACTGCAGTTTGATGAATACTTTTTTTTATGTTTTCTAAAAAATGAAATACTTTTAATTTATGTGATTGAAAATAAAGTGTTGCCAAAATGTGTATGTTTGATTGTGTCTTAATTTAAATCTCGATTAAGCTGCTTCCATCGCTTGTTTAATTAAGGAAGGACAGTAAGATATAGTAAGTAAGTAGTGACGATTGGAGGCATGGATGGCTTCACATCAAATCAACCAACTTTATGTACTTGAATACAAATTAAGTTTATTGTACTTCGTTTTAAATATTGTATTTAAATACAATACTTTTAACTGACTGACATTGAGTAAAAAAAATAAATAATTGCTGTGTATTATGTTGTTGTTTGAAAATCAAAACAACTAAATTAACAGCAGAATTTGTTTACGACAAGCAAGACCGGTTTCAATAGTAAGACGGAGACATAAGTTTTCGCATTGTTGTTGTTGTTGTTACTGTTTTAAAGTAAATTTGTGGTTGTTGTTTTTTTAAAAGTTAATTTATTTTTATTTATTGTTCTTTTTATTTTATTACTCTATCGTGCTAAACAAACATGAAATTCTCAAGGAACGTCATCAATATTTTGTTAAATTGAGAGACTTAAAAAAATAACATGCAAATGTTTGAAATATAACAATTACAACAAAAAAAAAACTACCTATTCCCTATAGGTATCTAGCGAATTTAAATCTGTTTAATTTGTATTCTATTGTTAATTAATTATTAGTGTAAATATCAAGTTGACGTTCATTTACTTTAGCTTTTAATATTATGCAGTGAATAATTTCGAAAATGTTTTTGGAAATCTTTATCTGTTTGTATTTAAATAATTAATTAACAAAATGTCGCACACACAAAATACATACAGTCAGAGTCAAAATGTAGTATACAGCACAATTTTTAATCTATAAAACAAAATATTATTATTATAATAAGAAATGCATTTGAATCAACTTAAAATTTACTTTAAGGTTTAATGTTTTCTTATGTATTTCTTATCATGGAAATTTTGTGGGAAGAAAAAATAAATATCTGAGAGAAACAATCAAAAACTAGTACCTACCAGTATACTGTTGAAAGATAACGTTCTATTAAATGAAAAGTTTATACTTTGTTGGTCGTCTTTTTCGCTTAATTACAGACTCTAGTTGTATTTTCATGGAATTTAAAAGATGTTCAGTCACATCTTTAGTAATCTTGACCCACTCTTTCGTTAAAGCTGTTCCGAGTTAGTCCTTGTATAAATTGCTTCTTTTTCTGATCTTTCTGTCTAAAATTTCCCACAGGTACTCAGGGGTTTAGATCTGGAGATTGCGGAGGTGAATTTAATTGCTTAGGCATGTTGGTAATATATTCGATCTATACATAAATAAATGCAGATTCATCAATTCTGACATCAGCATATGAATTTTATCCCAATTTACATGAAACAATTCTTTAAGCTAAGCTAAGCTGATTACCTTTTAGACATCAGGGTGAGGGGAAGATAAGACGAGTACACACTTGATTCGTGTTACTCTCTTATTCATGTTACATATGTATACTCTCAAATAAAAATACGAGCGATTTAAGCAATAAAAATTGTGTTGTGTGAACACCGAAAAATTTTCATGCAAAAATTGTATCAATATTTTCAATAAAAATTGCTTCGTGTAAATTGGGACTTTGTAATCAAACACATATAAGATGTTTTTACGTTGTTACAGATTCGCATATTATTGCAAAATATAAACATAAAAACAAACATAAATACGGTTCAAAGTGGATAAAGTAAGTTGGAAATTATCTCAAAACATAAATAGTATTCATCGTATATAAGAAGCAGTACGTTGTTATTTCTTTTATTTGTTATTTGATTCGATAGAACGATCTATAAGATTCAATGTTTAAAGATGTTTTCATGTAAATTGACCGCGGCTACGTTTCAAATGGTCCAATTATAGCATACTTTCTATAACATAACTGCTGGTGTCTCACTAATAAATTCTTCAATATTAGTTTCCAGTGCATCAACCGTTGCGGGCCTTAAAATAGCTCCATAAAAAATAGTCTTAAGGTGTTAATCGCACGATCTAGGCGACCATTTGACCGGCCCAAACATTTGGGCAAAATAACTTGTAATCATCTCACGGCAGTGCTCGCCACTCGCAGTAACGTTGCTGCCTTCGTCATCAAAATGAGAAAGATACTTTAAAGACTAGGTCAAACATTTCTGTGTGGGAAGTGGCACTGTGTGTACAATGTCCAAAATTCTGTGAGACCTAAATTAAGTTTAAAAAAATTTTAAATTCATTAACAACCAGAAAAATTGTTACAAACATTTGGTTTTGTTTGTAGTACTTAATAGGTGTCAATTAACCCCTTTTTACGACATCCTCATGTTAAAGTAACAGCACGATTTCATTTAAATTTCTACAAATAGAACGTTTTCAATCAAATACAAACACACAAAAGTTATCAAATGTGCGGGATTTCGGCAATAAGAAACAAGTAAGAAAGTATAGTTGGTCAAGCCCGACCATATAATACCCTGCACCCAGTATATGTATAAAACAGTTTTGCAGAAATGGGCGTTATATGGGAGATATTACCTATTGTGGACCGATCATCCAAAAAATTAGTGTCATGATGTCTATGAATATAAATATTATGTATGTTAAACTTTATCTCGATATAAATACTTTTAAAATATTTATGGAGCTTAAATTGAATTACGGAGAGAGTCTTATATTGGAGTTTCGACTAATTATGGACCGACCATTATAAAATTAGGTTTCATTATTTCTGTATATAAGAAACTTATTTGTGTGAAATTTTATTTGAATACCGACATTTTTGAGAGAGTTATGCTCTTTAAAGTGATTTTCGGAAGTGGGCCTTATATGGGAGCTACGAGTAATTATGGACCGATCTGCACAAAATTTGTAGATGTGATTTGGCTTCATTTACCACTCATTTTGTGATGAAATTTGTTTGGATACTTGGATCGGTAAACTCAAATTTCGGGAGTACATTAATGGACCGATTTATAACAGTTTCAATGCCATCGATCCTTGGGCCGAAAAATATCACGTACCAAATTTTATCTTCAAAATTGCGACCTGTACTTTGCGCACAAGCTTTACATAGACAGCCTGACGAACGGACGTACATCGTTAAATCGACTCAGAAGATGATTCTCAGTCGATCGGTATACTTTGAGGTGGGTGTTGGACCAATATTTCTGGGCGTTACAAACATCAGCACAAATCCAATATACCCTCCCCACTATGGTTGTGTAGGGTATAAAAAGCAGCGAATAATCTTTTCTTTACTCAGAATTTTATTTTAATTATGCCGAAAAAACCCACACTCTACTGCGTCTCTGCTAACTGTGTCTCAGCTAAATGTTTTAGAAAATAAAATGACGTATAAGCTCATGTATTGATCACACGACACGAGCATAATTTGTTTTAGTACGAGTATAATTTTTATTATGTATTTCTTTACTAAAGAACAAAATACTTATTCCAAAGTCTGGGCTTCAATTATTCCATTCAGACAAGTGTCTGCTTAAGAGCGGCATTATCTGTGTTGTATTACCATAATTACACTTGATATACAATTTTTTAAAGATGATAATGATTTGGCTTTGTGAATTTAAGATAGAAATTTTGCATTGATATTTTGTTAGTGTTTCATAACTATAGTTACAACAAATTCCATCCAGATGAGAAATTAATGTAATTTTTTGAAAAAATTAATTAAAAACAAAATATTTTGCAACAGGACAACATGTAAGTTATCAAACAAAGGGATGATTGTCTTCGTAAAATATTAACGTACTTGAATGGCTAGCATATTTTACAGATCAGAAACATTATTGGTAACATTTGGGGAATATTAAGCCCTCGAATTTATCCTGAAAACTCACAATATTAAAGAATATAGCTACTAAGAGAAGCTGATATAGATGCAAGGAGATCTATGTATATCTGATTGAATTTTTGAGTTTATTTACAAAAGGAAGCCTAATGCATTATTGAAATCTAAATAATGAATGTTTTTGTTAAATAATACTTGTTTTTTCTTGTTCATTATAAACACATGTATGAGTAGGTTTAACTGTTTTACTTTTTCTTTAACTTACAAAAAGTTTTATGTATTTATAGTTATGCAACGCAGTGTATTTTTATTGCTCTCTCTGTATATGTAAGCAATGTAAAGCACAGATCAAAACTTTGTTGTTGCTCCATTTTTACTACTTTTATTTTGTTCTCATATTCAAACGTTTGTTTGAGATACAAGGAAGCATTCTAGTCTTAGAATTAATGAATTAAAGTAACTGCAAGGTTATATTGTATGAATTTAATTTATTTTATAATTTGATTTATTTTTTAATCATATTGCCATTTGGAAAATATCATCGATTAAATATGATTTGAAATTATTATTTAGCCAACAAATTTTAATTGTTTTTAAAATTGATTTCAATAATTTTCCAGCCCAATATTATTATTTATTTAGTTTAATGCCATAACTCAATTAAATAAATCATTCAATTGTTTTAAAGTCAAGTTTTTATTACGTTTTATTCACTGTCATAATTGTCTAATTAATAAATTTAATACATATACAGAATTTTCTATTCAAATATTTAGGTACATATGTATTAGTCACTGTTTTTTTTGCGGACAGGGGCAGGTAGTTTTGTGAATCAACTATTTAATTGAAGCAAATTAATGATGAATGTGAAATACATTTCATATTACAGCAGTTTATATTTGTTTCTATTATGGGAAATTTGTTTTTAACAATTTTGTTATTCTCTATAATTTGAGAATTTAAAAGTACGTGATGAAAATGAATGATTTTGTTCTAAGATTAGAAAGCGCAAATACGCATTTATAAATTTAACACTTTTTTGAGACTTAATATTGTTACACTTACGTATTTAAACATTTAACACAAAAGTTGACAGTTGACATACATATATACTCATATATATATATGTACATGTATTAATTGCATTAGTTTAAATTAGTAACCAAATCATAGATTATTTCAAAATTCTACTTTGACAACTAGAGCACTTCTCTTGAGTATTTTTTATTAAATAATTATTTTACTTTTATTACTTTTAGAAAAAATGTGAAATCTCTTTAAGTGCATTAATATCAAATTATATTAAACTGATTTACTTAGGATTTTGTTTACAAAAAATATATAAATTAATTTTTATAATCTGAATTCCTACTATATTGATACATTAACAAGTAGCAGCGTGTACGAGTATATGCTTATAATAATAGATCTAGACATTTTCTATTAAAGGTTATCAATTGTTTTCTGAATTAATTAGTTCAACCAGATTTCAGTTTTATTTGTAAAATTTGAAAAACATTTTATTAAAAAGTAATGTTACCAGATATTTTTACTTAGAGGGGATTTTCTTTCATTTAAAAATCTACTAGGTTAAAAAAAAAGAAATTAGAAATAATGCTTAAGATTAGACGGGCTAGATATATTTATACGACTGGAGCAAAGCATCACCATTTACATATATATAGAGATTCCTACCGCCCAAGTAGGTAAACAAGTAAAATACGACAATTATGTAAACTTACTACACACTTCACTACACACTAGCAATGTGTTAATATGCAACAGTTATATATTATAAAAGAGTAACACAGCAAAAAGCCCAAAAGTCTGAAACTAAAGACATGAAACTTTAGCTATATGTTTTCCCCTGAAAATGTATTTTTAATAATTCGAAAGTTTAGGAATACATTTGGTAACCTTTTTTCTTGTAAACATTTAAAATACATATATCCACGTTATGATTGCATTTGTGTTTTGGTAATTTAATGTGGATCCTTTGAACCCCAATTCTGAGGATATAAACTGCTTGAAATTCGAAACACCCTTTATAAAACATTAATTTTATTTTCAGCTGATTTTAGCTAATATGAATCACAATTATTTAAGTCTGGTAGCTTTCCTAGTTTATAAAGATCTTATAAACATATTTTATATTGCCGAACTTAAGGCTGTATTTAAATTACTTAATGTTACTGATCGGGAAAAATAGTCTGGTATGACCATAAATTCTTGTTTTGTCAATAGCAATATAAAACAAGTAAAAAAGTATAGTCGGTAAAGGCCGACCATATAATACCCTAGACCAGTGATGTTCAAAAATAAAATGTAGATGTATTTGTGAGAGATTTTGCACAGCAAACATATTGTCAAACGCTTAAAATCAGAAAAAAGTAAAGAATTTTTTCCAAATGTAAACACCTTATGAAACAATATCAGGGACCGTAAATAACAATTATCAATATCGAAAACCAATTTTGGAACAGTTATTTTGAGAAAAAAACAAAAATAAGTCCATCTTAAACAGTTTTTTATTTTTCGTCTTCAATTGTAATTGAATCGCGTGTGTTTGCTGTGCTTCGACCAACAAGAAGCAACAACAATGCTTAACAAATTTCTGAAAAAAATGACGATAGACCGTCGCATGTGTTCTCATCGCTTGCTCAACGACGACTGAATGAATGTTTTTAAAAGAGCTAACAAATGTGTGTAAATTTTTCAAACAATTGTTGTATGGGCTGAACATCACTGCCCTAGACCCAGTATATGTATAAAAAAATTTCAGAAATGAGCGCTATATGGGAGCTATTACTTATTATGGACCGAACATCCAAAAATTTAGTTCCATGATTTCTGTGAATATAAATATTATATGTGATAAACTTTATTTCGATATAAATACTTTTAAAAGATTTATGGAGGTAAAAGTGAAATACGGAGAGGGTTCTATATGGGAGTTTCGACTAATTACGGACCGACCATTATAAAATTAGGTGTCATCATTTCTGTATACATATATACAACTTATTTGTCTTGAATTTTATTTAGATACCAATATTTTTAAGAAATTTATGGTCGTAAAAGTGATTTTCGGAAGTGGGCCTTATATGGGATATATGATAAATTATGGACCGATCTGCACAAAATTTGTAGATGTGATTTATCTTCATTTATTACTCATCTGTGGTGAAATTTGTTTGCATACTTTCATAATTAAAAGATTTATGATCTTTAAACCTTAATTTCGGCACTACATTTGTATGGGGGCCAGGTGAAATAATAGACCGATTTCCACCAGTTTCAATCCCATCCGTCCTTGGGTTGAAAAAATTTCACGTACCAAATTTTATCGAAATTTCTTCAAAATTGCGACCTGTACTCTGCGCACAAGCTTTACATGGACAGCCAGCCAGCCAGACGGACGGACGGACATCGTTAAATCGACTCAGAAAGTGTTTCTGAGCCGATCGATATTCTTTAAGGTGGGTGTATTTGCCGAAATATTTTTGAACTCGTTTATTTGTTTAAAGAAACTTCGTTTATGTAGGACAAAACACAACAAATATTTAGTCTTATTTTATTTGATGCTGTTTGATCTTGCAAAACAAACAAATTTGTGCTAAAACAAGTGGTTAAGCTTTTTGGAGTAAATATTTTTAAAAATTGTTAAAGATACCTCAAAAGAATATATATAAAAAATAATATTTCGCCTAAAAATTTTGAGAAATGATATCGTCCCAAACATTTTGTACAAGATTCTAGTTTGCAAATTGGCAATAATCAATTGACCATTACTTTCTATAAACTAATTCCTTTACAAATATCAAACATAAAGTATCTAAAATAAAACAAAATACTTTGCTGTCATAATCACAGCTTAGTGGTCAAAAATGTTGTCAAAGAAAAACTACAGCAAATCTAGTTTCTCTTAAATACACACAATACATATGCAGACAGGACTGGACGATTTTTTTAAAAACCCGCATGTCACAAAATCAATAAACATACCTTTTTTGGTCCGTCAGAATGATACGGTTGTAAAAATGAAAATATAAAAGTAAAATATAAGATACAAAACTAAATTGTTGGTCCATGACGGTTGGAATGATAATAAGAAATGCAGCTGTCTTTTGAACTTGGCATTTCCCAAAAAGAGTGAACAAAAATAGCAACAGCATTTCACAACTGTAACGACATGTTTAAGAACAAACCACAAGAAACTAACGATGGAGAAAAGGAGTAAAAAATGTGGAAACAAAAAGTTTACTAATACTTCTACAATACAAATCCTTTGGCATGAAAGGATGTAAAATATAGAATTTTTGTAAGTATTTATTTGTGTAGTCAAGTATGCGAATTTAAATTTGATAGAATAAATGTTTATGGTTTCGTTGTTTGAAAAATAATTTTTCGATCTTTGATATTTTTCTTTAATATTTTTCAAAATTAATTTATTCAAAATTTAAAAATTTTTATTCATTCGAGTTTTTTTTTCGACTATTCGAATATTTTTTATTCGTATGACAATCCTAGTCAGTATACGTACATGTGTATTATTACAAAGTTTTGCACTTTGGTAAACATTTGTGTAAAAGTTTTGGCAATGTGCTGTTACTGTGTTACCAGAGCTGTTGCACAGTGGGCAGTTAGAAGATTATTTCGTTAAAATGAAAATTTTGTCTTATTTTCTGCAATTTTAAAATACAGCAATAAATATTAAAATATTTAAAAAAAAACATGAAAACTGAAATACATATTTGAAAATGTACCTCAAACAGTTACCGGTATTACTATTTCATTTTGTGGCTAAACAAGGGGATGCAGGGAGACTTTGACGTCACCACTTATAAGAAAAGTTTTGGCCCGCTTTAGCTTATTGTTATTATCCAAAAGCTGCAATGTCTTGAATGCCTCCAATTGGTGTTTTATTCTTATTAAGTGTTTTTTTTTAATTAAAATTTTAAAAAAGATCTAAATGAATTTATCTATACTAGTTTAATAATTTAAAATAAATATTCGTAAGATTTATAATATACATATCTACACCATTTAAATTTAATCAGGAACTTGATTTCAGAACTTGTTTTAAAATAAATACTTCCAAAAAAATGTAATCAGAACCACTTCATATTACTTAAGGTCGTGATGCACTATCCTACACAACCGTACGATTCATTCACTGGAAAATCTTATCGTTTTCTATCACACTCAAAAGAAAATCGCATCAAAGTATGTCATAGGTGCCACACTATTACACAAAAAAGATGCAAAAACATATGTTTTTGCTAATGTAAACAAACGCAGTTTTCCACCTTTTAAATTAACTTATATTCATTGTATTTTGTTGTTATATGTGAAAATCATAAATTGTACAAACAATTAAAAAATGCTAAACGTCTGTCCTTTAAATTATAATTGATTTTTTAGATCAATGAAGCCGACATTGTTGTTTTCTTTTCAGCTGTATTAGAAAGTACAACTCTGATCGCATATAAACTATCATTTTATGAAAATTTTTAAAAACTTTTGCAAGTCGGACAGACTCGTCAAAAAATCTGTTATTTAGTTAAATTTTTAGGTCACACTATCATACTTTATGAACACACACGATTTTTTTGACATATCGTACGACTAAATAGGATAGTCAGTAGACACCCTTAATGGCAACCATAAACTACTAATCTCGCAATTACT
This sequence comes from Bellardia pandia, assembly GCA_916048285.2. Taxonomy (NCBI): domain Eukaryota; kingdom Metazoa; phylum Arthropoda; class Insecta; order Diptera; family Calliphoridae; genus Bellardia; species Bellardia pandia. Next base: position 48,991,213 of record OU696532.1, on the reverse strand, counting down.
TCTAGATAGAACCACTTCTGTGTAACTCGTTCCAGAACCGCTTTAAATCACATGTTCTACCTTCTTTAGAACCAGTTCTGTAGGTTACAATTTCGATTTCAATCTTAAACTAATTGTGAAAATTTTAGCTTTTTTCCAGCAACATGCATATTTTCTATTCCCAGCCACTGTGCAGTGTCTGTCATACTTCTAAACCTTTCCTCTGCTACTACTGTTGTTTGTCACTCTCTGCAGCTGAAGTAGCTTTACTTTAAAATGTATATTCCAATTCCTACTTCCTGTTGCTAAGCAGTTGAGCTGGTTGATATCTAACTACTACTAATTCTCTTTTGCAGATGACTCAGACGTCTCGTGGGCATCGAATTATGACACTTTTAGTGGTTTTTAAAAAATAACGTAAATATAAAACTTTTGCCTTATTTGATGTATGAAAGTAGTTGGGAGAATATTTCCTTGACTTTGTTTATTTTTTTCTTTTATGGGAATTTCGTAAGGAAATAAATAAAATGAATACAATGGAGGGAAAATATTTTTTATTATTTATTTTTGTTATTATTTTTATATGTATTTAGGTGACCAGAATTGTTCATGCCATCGACAACAAATGATAAGGGTTAATAAAATATATCAATTTGTTGGTAACATCCTATTGAATTATAACAAAAGTTGTCTGTGTTTTATTGAATTTTAATTAACTCAAATGGTAAAACTGCGTTGCATAACTATAAGAATAAGTAAAATTGTTTAATCTAAATGTATGTGAAGCGAACAATAAAAAACAAATATTATTCAACAAAAAATTTTCTTTTTAGTGTTTCATAACTATAAATACACTGAACTATTAAAATAACTTAAATAATGTGTTAGACCAACATTTGTTGAATGAGCTCAAAAGTTCGATTAGGCATACTATTCACCAGATTTACATATTCAGATATCTATCTATCTATAACAGCTTCTTTTAGCAGCATAAATTCGAGGTGTTAATATTCCTTAAATGTTCTCAATAGGGTTTAGATCTGGAGAACATGCGGGCCATTCAAGTACGTTAATATTTTACGAAGACAATCATCCTTTTGTTTGACCACTTACATGTATATGTGCGTTGTCTTGTTGAAAAATATTTGGGTTTAATTAATTTTTTCTAAAAGTGGCAATATTGAATTTTCGGTAAAAATCACCTTAAACAAATATATGGTGAATTTCACGTCAAGTGACCAAATTTTAAAAATCGATGTCTTCCGATTTGGATAAAATTTGCACCAAGGTTAGTACTATTCGATAGTATGCCAGAGACAAATTTTCAGCTCTATCAGTCCAGAAGTGCCGGAGTTAAAGGGGGTCACAGTTGGAAATTTTGGTCAATTTTGGTCATACAGGGCTTTTTAAAATGAGTGTAACTTTTCACCTATTGGTCCTAGCAAAAATTGTCCAAAGGACTTTAGATAGCTATTTCTTCAATAATTTCAAAAATATTTTTTTTAATTTTTAAAAAATGTTTTTTTAATTTTTCTTAAAAAATGTTTTTTTAATTTTTTTCAATTTGGGCTCTTTTCTTTTTTTTTACATGTGCCAAATATTGAAAAATCCTATTCTTAAGTTAAAAAATATTTTTTTTGATAGATATCCCACTCGCATCCCATTAAGCGATTATAAAGGCCTTAAAGTAAATTGTATAAGCTTTCTTTTGAGAAAAAAGGGCCCAAATTGAAAAAAAATTAAAAAAAAAAATATTTTTTAAAAAAATTATAAATTTATTATAAAATTTAATTATAGTAATGAAACGCTAACAAAATATTAATGCACAATTTCTCTCTTAATTTAAAATAAATTAATTAATATCTCAAAGTTTGAAAAAATAAATTATTAAATAAACTCCTAAAGACAACAAACATCAAGTGTAATTATAGTAATGCAACATCGTGTCTTATAGAAATGTTGCAAAATTATTAACAATTTTACTATAATTGTTACAATTTTACTATTATATTATTACAATTTTACAGTTTATATTATTAGCAAGGAAATGGTGTTTGTTTTTAATATCTAGTCATAAGTCTACCCTATTTGCTATTTCTAGTTATAAATATTTCAAACATTTTTTATTGTTTTTCAAAATTTTATATTTGCATTTCAGAAACTTCCATTGTATTCGAAAAATCATTGTTTTGTTATTAACTGAAAAGGGTATTTGAAAATTCGTTCTTTAACTCTAACCCTCATACCGAGTTAGTTCTCTGCATTAAAGTTTTACGTTTCTTCGTTTTTTTATTATTATTATTGTCTTTTATGTTTTTAACATTTCGTTAATATTTTATATTTCGCTGGCACAAATAAAACGAGTTGAAGCGAAACAAAGTGTAAGAAAAACTGAAATAAAAAACGTAGAAAAAATACGAAAATAAAGTTTACCAATAAAATTATGACAAAAAAAAACTTTTTAATTTGATGCAGTTTTTATTCTTTTTGTTTGTTTGTGTGATTGTGCGACCATCGTTTATCAATGGTAAATGTTATTTTAAATTGTTCAAAAAAAAAAAAAAAGTTAAATTGTAGATGTTTTTAGTCTTGATATTTTGACCGGAAATGAAAAGCGAAAATATGTATATACTTACGTTTTTTTATTATTTCATTTGAAATACATTTATTTATAACCATAAATACAAGAATTTATGCAAAAACTTAATTAGAAACTAGAGCTTATCACAGCATAATTATAAAAACACAAACAAAAATATTGGCAAATAAAATAAAATGTAGGAAATATTCGTATATGTACATAAAACATAAAAAAAAATAAATTTAACTTAAATTTTATGCAAGAACAGACATTTAAGATTCGTGGGAAATTAATTTGTGAATTTTTTGAATGGTTAGTTTGTTTACTAAATATAGTTGCATCAGATTAGTTTATAGTTGTATGCGAAATCTTAATATTTCGAAATTGGAAATTTCTATTTATTTATCGATCCTAGTAATTTTGTTTAACTCTTAAAAAAATTTAGTTTTACTTAAAAATAGTATATTAGTTTGGTTGTATCAATTGAATTCCTTGCTAGCGAACTGAAATTATCAATGCTACAATTCCTTACTAAAGGTACAGATACACGGTTGTCAAACTGTTCAGAAAATGTCTAACATCCGTGTAAACTTAAAATTTTTGTTTTCCAACGTTGACATTGACAAGTTACCTTTTGCTAACCATTTTTGAATGTCAGTACATTGCTAACAAATTGCTAGAGCCAACAACGTTGTAAGATCTGACAACCGTGTATACAAAGCTTAAGTGTTAGGGCCTTTTCGGAAATGCATCACTGCGCTGCATCTGATGCCCAGTATGTTCGGAAAAGCAACAGTTTGTATAACTGCAAATTTATTATGTTCTAAAATTCAAGAGTGAAGCAGCTGATGCACAAACAACATTAAAACAAGCATCACAAAAATGGCTGATGCAAAAAAAAGAACATCAGCTGATTTGCTTCAGTACGGTGTTGCCATTTTAGCACTTTCAGCATAATTTGCTTGATAAAAAACATTTTTTTTCTCAAACAAATTTTTACTTTTTTACTCCAAAAAATATAAAAATGGAGAAATAAAAAATAACTTCTATTAGTATTTCAACGGAAATTTTTGAATTAATATATGAAATGTAATCTATTAAAACAAGTCAACAATTGTTATGAACAAAATTAGAAAAAACTATAATTTATATTTGTAACATTTGAGATAAAAATTGTATTGTTACATTGAAAAAATGTAGCACATATTTTTCTTCTGTAGAACATTTTAGCACTTAGTTTTTCAAGTTTTAACATATTTTGAAATTAATTTTCTGGCAACACTGCATCAGTATCGCAAACTAATCACAGATGCGCATCAGATGCAGCGCAGTGATGCATTTCCGAAAAGGCCCTTTAATTCACAAATTAATTTCACTTCGATTCCATTAACTACTTTAATTTCATCTAACATATATACAATATTTATTTAGCATTAAAAAATAAAATAACTAAATTCTGAAAATTAACCCTTTAAAGCCTTAAGTTTATTTTTCTTTTCCAACGCTAAACTATTGGCAAATTGCTTACTTGCCTCAGCCTTATATTCCTGTATATTGTAGTGAGATTGCTGAAAACATTAAACAAAAAAAAAACATAAGTTGTAAATTCTTTACATCACAGCATAACTTACATTCAATGCATCCTGAAATTCAATCTCCTGCAAACGTTTTAAGCCACGAAAATTACGTCCCAAAATGCGACCCAATTCATAGCGTGATATACGATAGGGCTCCGTAGTAGTAGTAATTTCTGAACTGTCGGTGGTTTCTTCACTGCTGAATTTCTAAATGATTTGGTAGAGGAAATATTAAGAAACTAATTGTTTTCGAAATGATAGAAATAATTTACTAACCGGAGATTCGGTAGTGCTTGAAGGACTTCTGGGTTTTTCAGCTGCTGGATCACTAAATTGGTCGTTGATTAAATTATAAACTTCGTTCAAGGTATCACGGGTATCTGTGTATTGCTAATAAATTTAAGGTGATATTTCTTTTAATTAAAATTAAGTAATATTGTATTTATAAGGGTGGTGCAAATAGAGGTTTCTTTTTGTTTTATTCATATTAAAACATAGTTGTCATATTGTCAGGGCGTGTCGAAATTTAAATAATTTTACTCTTGCTTAACGTTAGGCAATATTACAAGCTTATTTGAGAAATTAGTGCTGAGTTTCCAAAGGTTTAATTTTGAACATAAGTATATGATAAATAGAGAATATGTAATACAAATACATACATACGTTAACTAATCTTTATAAATTTATAATAAATTTATTACGCGACATTTTTAGAACCTCAAGTTTTTATAAAATTAAAATTTCAAATAAATAAGCATTATTTTATAAAAATTTTCAATAATAATTCCTTGTTAGACATTGTTTCAAAATCACCAACTTATAATTTGTTTAAAAAAAATCTCAAGAGTCATTTGGACTGTCATTTGGTTTCATCCCATTCCCAAGCGAAAAGGTTCGATTTTATCACTGTGTCATTATAAGATTTGTTATTTCCAAAAAAGCCAATTTATTCAATTTTGAAAAAAGGAAACATCTTGTTGGACCAACCTTGATTCGAGTAAATGAGTACTTACTTAACTGTGGCGTGTAAAGTGTTAAAATTCAATGTAGGGTTAATGAAATGTGATTTTTTAATGATTTTGTTTCTGCTATTTGTTTGCACTACTTACATCAACAATTAAATTTTTGGTTATAATCATTTTTTGAAAGAAATCCCAAAAAACTCCTCTTTTGGAACGTGACTTTGGCTGACTGTTGTCGTACGATTGCGTTGCACTATTTATGTGAAATATTTGAACATGTTTCTCATTCGCTTTGTTAAGGTTTTCACTGATTCTCATGTGATTTGTTTGTGTAGCACAAACAATGAGAAATGCAAAAACTATTAAAAATTTCATGGTATAATTGGGTGCTAAAAGAAATTATTTATTAAAAAATTTTGTTTATGTGCAATGATTTTTTTTTTATAAATATAAAGTTTTAATAACTTATTTTATTTAATTATTTAAAATTGCTTAAACATAAATTATGTGATTTGCTTTTCTTCTTTATACCCTACACCACCGTAGTGGGGAGGGTATATTGAATTTGTGCTGATGCTTGTAACGCCCATAAATATTAGTCCAGCACCACCTTAAAGTATACCGATCGACTCAGAATCACTTTCTGAATCGATTTAACGATGTCCGTCCGTCCGTCCATGTAAAGCTTGTGCACAGAGTACAGGTCGCAATTTTAAAGATATTGCAATAAAATTTGGTACGTGACATTTTTTCGGCCCAAGGACGGATGAGTTTGAAACTGGTTGAAATCGGTCCATTACTTCACCTGGCCCCCATACAAATGTCCAACAGTAATTGGGGTTTACCGATCATAAATGTTTGAATTATGTAAGTATCCAAACAAATTTCATCACAAATGAGTGGTAAATGAAGTCAAATGACATCTAAAAATTTTGTGCAGATCGGTCCATAATTACTCGTAACTCCCATATAAGGCCCACTTCCGAAAATCACTTTAAAGAGCATAGCTCTGTCAAAAATGTTGATAATCAAATAAAATTCAACACAAATAAGTTTTTTATATACAGAAGTAATAACACCTAATTTTATAATGGTGGGTCCATAATTTGTCGAAACTCTTATATAAGACCCTTTCTGTAATTCAATTTAACCTCCATAAATCTTTTAAAAGTATTTATATCGAGATAAAGTTTAACACATATAATATTTATATTCACAGAAATCTTGACAATAAATTTTTGTCCAAAATAGGTAATATCTCCCATAGAACGCCCATTTCTGAAAAACTGTTTTATACATATACTGGGTGTAGGGTATTATATGGTCAGGCTCGAGTTCATTAAATTTAATTTTCATTAAATTATTTCTACTGAAAGTAGGAACTGTTTTTACAGCAATGCAAAAAATAGTTATACTTCAAGTATTACACATAGCACTGTCGACGTAAGTGGACAAAAACATAATAAAACAAATGTATTCAGGTTTTCAAGACAAAGTTTGACAGAAAGAATACGAAAAAAAATTGAAGGAAAGGAAGAAACATAAATTGGAAAATGATAATTACAGCAAATTTCGAACCACGGGTAACACTGGTTAAAATATTGATGTTTGACTGTTGGCTACCAGGCACCACAGTGGTGCAGAGGTTAGAATGCAAAGAAAAATTATCAATAAATTTTAATAGAGATTTCATGTTGTAAAAATAATTCCTACCTTCAGTAAAAATAATTTAATGAAAATTAAATTTAATGAACTCGAGCCTGACTAAAGAAATATCAAAAATTTAAAAATTAACAGGGGGCTAATTCTGGCAGTCGCATACAATCGAATACTTACTCGTGAGTTCGAGTTTTTTAACTTTTGGGATTCTATTAGTCGTTATCGAATAATATGTATCGAAATTTCTAATGACAGCAGTCGATAGCGAGCAAGCGTTCGAATGTAACCTTGCGAGTTTTTAATCGTAAGCAATAAACCTATCAAGTAACAATTTCGATCACGACTGCCAGAATTAGCCCCCAGTTCAACTAAAAATAATAATAATTCTATATTCAAAATTAATAAATATGATTTACAAAAACTAGGCTGAAAATATTTAGTAATTTTTTTTTTAAATTAAAGGTTTGTATATTATGAGAAATAAATATGTATGTATACCTCTCTTAAAAGTTTTATTTTAATCTTATCATGCTACTTTTAAATCTTTTATATCAATTCCCCCGGGATTTTTAATTAAAATGTCTGAAAAATTCTTAACGAAATTAGTGTTTGCACTTAAAAGTCATCGAAATATTTATCTCATTTAAAACATACTAGTACTTAATCATTCATTAATAATTTGCAATAAATACAATGTAATGTACATATTTGAAAAAATAAATTAATGACACTTGAAATATAATTTGCCATGAGTTTTAATCTCATGACCATTTTAATAAATTGCACTTAATTGATTTATATCACTTTAAATTAAATTTTGCACACAATAGACTAATTAGTTTGTGTAATCAGGCATGTAATAAAACAATTGAAAAACTATTTACATGCTATAAAATCATTAGGAATTCTTAAAATACTTTTGCTACATATTATCAAATTGCTTCTAAGAGTATCTGACTGTAATAGGATTTCACAGAGAAGTATAATTTTAGTTCTTTTATCAATTATGTAGGTTGAATTTTGTTAAAATCTATTGAAAGATAATTTATAGAAATTTACAAATAATATATACAATTTCGTTCATTTGTACAAGCTTATATGTACACACAATTAAATTTTATTTGTTTTTCATTTGTAATTCAATTTTTGCAATGATTTGCATTGATTTCATTATTTTGAGTTATTTTTTGATTAACAACACATCATTTTAGCCACATTGAAATTTACAACAAAAATTTTCTTTTTTTCTCATTTGGAAATTTTTTCAAAATTAGACTGCAGCTTAACAATGAAAGAGTGTTTTTTTTAGTAAACTTAAACACTGTAAATGTTGCTGTTATCATTTACAAATATAGCACCCAGTCTAATGGAAATCATTGTAAAGGGCAAACAAATATATAATTAAATGTTTTATTTTGCATATCACGATTTTAAATCTCTGTTTGTTATATGTATCTGGTTAAATAAAATAAAATTGCCTATATAAAATACTGCGCGTTACTTAAACAGTTGCATGCTGGTTATCAAACTACAAATGCAACAAAAAAGGGCAAAAATGCAATTGGCTCAGTTCGCCATAGTGTGTAAAAGTCAACATTATTGCCGTATACAATGACCGGTCATGGTATAAAAATCAGCAGCCAAAATGATTGGTATGTTTTTCATTGTTATTTTATTTAATTTTTTTTTTTATGCTCACTAGGTTGGTACTTAGTGTTTAGTTTAAGTTTTGTTCACCATCATCCAGAAACCAAATGCTGAAAATAATTGTTTTAGTTTTTCGAATATTCGTTAAGAAATAATTAGAAAATCTAAAATTTTAAATGTCTATATATTATATTTAATTTCACAAGTGATGTTGTATGTTGTATATTGTATGATACAACTATCTGATTTTAAACATAATTTTTAGCAAAGTCGTATGTTTGTCTTGCCCAACCTTTAAAATGACGTTTAAAAATAGAATAATTACCAACAACATTTGTACGACTATTGTAAATTCAGACGACGTATAACTTCTACGACTCTACAACGTCAGTTGTAAATTGAACAATAGACTTTTCAAAACAGAATAAAACAAACAATGAAATTTTTATTGTATTGGAAGGAGTAAGATTTGACAACTATAAATGAAAAATCGTATCGGACGAATGTCTACCGTGACCAAGCCTACAGGGGCTAATCATCGCATGTGATATCGAGCAAAATGTATCGAAATTGTTTATGTAGACATTCGATATCGAATAATCGATATCTGACATTCATCTAAGTTATATCACTCGAGATGTTATACAATAATTGAGTATTTTACTTTGTAACGATTCTCTATTCTCTCCATAGGCACACTTGAATGTGAACATGGTTCAAGCGGGTATCCTGAATCTCCTTAAGTGTTAGATTTATTTAGCTTATGTAAATAAGTACGATAAAATATTACATTCTATTTTACCTAACAGCCAAGCATTTTACAAATTGTTCTGATCGTAAAGCTTTTCTAGCAATTTTATTTCCGCCGAATGCCTCCATACAAATGAGTCATGAGCTGCTACACCATATTTCGAAATGGTGCTTAAAATTTAATGTTCGTGATCATATACATAGATAAAGATAAACACAACAGCAATGAAGGATTCATATTTAATACATTTCGTTTTTTTTTAAATTTATTTTTGTCTGGCCGAAAAATCTTTCAATTGAATAATTTGTTGACATAAAGCAAACATATGTTTATAAATCTATTGCAGTTTCTTAAAAATTATGATTCGATACATATCGAATGCAGTGATGAGCTTATACGACTCGTATCTTAATATTATTCGATACGATAGTTTATACGCTATCGAATGCCGTGAATTGGGTCCAGTAGTCGATTCTATTACAAACATTATCAATCACATTTTGACGACGGCTCATGAATTGTGATTTTTAAGACTGTTATTGTATCAATTGCCTCGGTATACTCTATAGTTAACACAGTCCCACAAACATTAATCCAATAGTGTTAAATTGCATGATCGGAGGCACGTGACACGTTCAACAAGCAAAGACTTCTCAATAATTGCTCTTGGATTACCCCAATAAGCAAATGTGACGAATCCAGATAGGCAAACATGGGCTTCGGCTGAAAAAAAGATTTTTCCAACAAAACTAGCAGGTTGTTTTTGAAGGAATTCAGCAAATCTTCCGTGATTTTCGAGTAAAATTTAATTCATTACAACATTTGCAACAAAGCTTCTACTACTGATATATCAACAAGTATAATACAACTGGTTCAAAAAATTATTGTACAGCATTTTGTTTTTAAATAATGAAAAACAATTTTATCCCTTGGGATAATTGTCAAATGAAAAACTTCGAAATTAGTGCCCCCCTAATATATATACATTTTTTTTAGTAAAACCCACAGAAACAAAAATTTAAAACATTACATTATAATATCTGCTTGTTTTTGTTGTTCTTGCTACAGTTGTTATTGTTGTAATCGCATACCCTTTCGTTATTGCAAATGATTGCGTACTAATTAAATGCAACTACTCGTACAAATGTAGATATGTTTAAATTTAAAAACGAGGACGATTAAAAAAATACTTGCAAACTCTTATATTTTTAAAAAATTTTAAATTTTCTGCTTTGTTTAATATATATTTTTTTCTTGTTCTAAAGGACGTTAAAGACCAACTTTTTAGTAAAATATTAAAACCATCATTAACGTTTTTAAAAATTTTAGAGAAGCTGATTTTTTTTTTGTGCAAATTTCTCTATTCTTTTAAAGAACATTAAAGCCTAACTTCGTTATTGAATGCTCAGATCAGCAGCAGTATTTGCAATGAACATATACAGTCTGAAAATACCTACAACATTCAAACAATTAAACGTTAGGATCGCAATTCATTTTCTAGTAATTTACATGGTTTTGGTAAAATGAATTTTATTTGGCAGGTAAATATGTTTGCAAAATACCACTTACTTTCCCATAAACATTACAGAGCCAAGTATTTATGCAGCTTTATATATTATTAGCCTGTTTATGCAAACACATATAGTCACAGGCACTAACAGGACATGCACGCCTCGGTGTTAATAGTATGGATAAGGATATATTTATATACACAGGAGGTAGGGAGAAACGGTGTGTGTGTGTCTGTTCAAAAGGCTAGAGGCAAATTTCCACTATAGTGTTATACCGACAGACTTTTATGCTGAGGCTCTTTGGCCCCCAGCATACGCACACACTCATATCTACAAAATTGTAATTATTACTGTATATGTGTATTGGGACAAATGTGTGCGTGTGAGGCTAGTTGCCTGTACAGCTGTCAGTCTGAACTCGGAGGTATTTATGCAGATTACATTTGATTTAAATAAATTGCTTTGGCATCAATACGATTTCAAATCTATTTTAATTATTTTTTCGAAATACACAAATATATTTGTGTTTTCAAATGGCTCTTTTAGCAAGAACTTTATTCCCAAATAGACCATATTGAAATAACATGAAAGTTGGGAGAATATATTTTTCAAAAACAATTTACAAAATTTCTAATGAATAAATGATATGAATAATTTAATTTAACAAACATCGCAAAGAGAAATGTAACCTATTGGCAACTCAGTTAATTTTTGTTTGGACAAAATATAAAATTAAACCAATTCAAGCTGAAAGTTGTTCGTAGCAAATGTTTTCTCTCTCTTAAAAAAAAGAGAGACATTAAATTTCATATGAAAAAAACTTTGTAAAAACAAATATTTTGTTCAGAACGAATGGATGAATCCAAGGTGAATTTATACTAGGTGACAGCGTAGCGCCAGCTGATTATTCATGGTGAAATTGAAAATGTCAAAAAGTTGTTTACAAATAGTCAAAGTTTATATAAAAAAAAGATGTTTTTGACAGTGACGAAAGTTTTTACACAAACAAAAATGCCTGTTGTTCTTGCCTTGTTGTAATTGTTGTAGCAATGCTGTCACCTTGTATATAATTTCACCATGGGTGAATCCACCTTTAAAAACCTAAAGACAACACGTGTTTTGATAGTTGGAATATCTTTGTACGAGAGCTGAGCAATAGCAAATCAAAATTAAAAGAAAATCGTACATATTTAAGTTCCTTAAAAGTCCGATATTATCGGGTCCAATGATTGTAAATAAAGCTAATGTTTCTCAAAACCACTGTAAATGTGTTACAAAAGACAAAATCCATATCTCTTTAACAAATACCACAAAAATAAAAACTCCATTGTAAGTAACGCAAGAAAAATAAGTTTTGGATGCTGGGTTTCAAGCTTATCGTGCAATTAAATGTACAAACCGTAGTGTTAAGCTAATTATGAGAAAGCTTAAAAATGGACCTCAAAAAGCTACTGGTACCAAAATTTTCTTTTCAAGCGTAAGGTGGAGATGCCAAGGTAGTATAAATATACAAACAAGTATACATTTTATGGCAATAATACAATGGTTTGGCACGCAATTGTCAGTTGTAATCTTTCGTCGCATCTTCAACTATGACTATTTATAATATTTATAAAAAATAATGTCTACTGAAATCTTTACTGCCTCTTATGTGATATTACAACAATCAAATAAAATATGTGGCATTTCAAAACTTCGTTGTATCATTACATTTTATAACTTTTGCATTTCATAATTTTAAATTGAAATTGTACATTTCTACATTTATATAAAATTTCATAAACATGAAATTTATACTTTTATTTTTTAGAGTAGAAATGTGTAACTTTGTATGGAGTCATAATTGTAAACTTGTGAATGCTGAATTATAATATTAAACTTATTAACAAAAATGCTTTAACATGTAGTATTTCAACGAAACTAATTTTTATTAATACAACTATTATCTGATTATTGGTGAAAAATTTGAATATTGCTGATAAAATGAAAAGTGATTTTAATTATAATTTTTTTTTTTTGTAATTCATCAAATTATTCCTGCTTTTTATGTTTGAGTATTACGACGCTATCGTTTTAGGTTTTATTTGATATCATGTAAATTTGTCGACAATGACAATATAAAATAATAAGGAATTTTATCATATTTCTTTTTTGATTACAACAAATATTTTGAATTCTGAAATAAGCATGATTAGTAATTACGATAAAGCTGGATTTGAATCAACAAAAAAAACACAAATTTTGTGTTGCACAGTTAGACACTGTCACAAAGAATTGGCAGAAATAAATCTGTCATTTGTAAACGACTATTAAAAAATATTAGAAATTATTAATATTATCAATAACCAAATGAACAAATTTAAAACTTAAATCTGTTTTATTATTTTTAGCTTAACGTCTAAATTTTCTTACATCCTAATATTAGAAAAACTCACACACTTTTCAGTATAACTTGAAGTGATATATAGACAAAATTTTCAATTGCTAAATGTCCATACAAAGGCAAAGGTATCATTGAACACTATTTAAACCTTAATATAATAAATTTACCCTTTCAAGTCGTGCTAAGTTCATGTAACTAAAGATAGGGTCACACATGGCAAATATTTGATGAAAAAGATGTAACCACTAAATAAAATATTGTTATGTTTTTACCTTTAACCTTTTATTTCCTTAAAATTTTAATTGTAAAATTAAAGCTTGAAGTAGTTTAAGGAAAATATAACAAACTTTTCTTTATTCAAATGTACACAAAAACAATTTTAAATGAACACTGTTTTTTACTACTATTTTACAATTCACTATAACACACTTAAATTACAGTTTGAGAACACTTTGTTGTTCACTCAACGATGACTCACAATAAACTAACTAATCTGAGTGGCCCTGTTAGTGTATTTTTACACTAATCATAATTTATGGATGGTTCGGAACTCAGATAGTAGAAAGTTCTTGTGTAGAATTTTCAGCCAAAGCCATTAAAACGTTATGTTGCTATACTGCTCAACTATGTTTATTACAGCATATACAAACTAAAATGAATAATTTTTATGTTGAGATATATATTTTTTTATTTTGCAACACTTTCAAACAAAATGCGAAAAACATATGTAAAAATGTCGTAGGTGTTATACAAAATATTACTAATATAAATTATTATATAGAACAACTCTTAGAACACTACAACATCACTTGTGAATTGAACAAATGTTTGTATTCTTCTACTAATGCAAATGTTGATAAACATGTTGTATGTTGACAAACAATTTGTATGTTGATACTAGTAATCAGTGATGCCAACTTTTGAGACTCAAAACGCGTAAACATTTTTGAAAAAAGGGCTAAATCTAGCCCGAAAAGGGCTAACTTGGCATCGCTGTTTTTTAAAATCCTGTAAGAACGTAAACAACGTTAAACAAATTTGTGCTAAAAGAAGTGGTTACGCTTTTTTAGTAAATATTTGCCAGGTATGATCCTACCTTAACAACCATAAAATTCTGGAATGGTCAATAAGAAAAGAAATATTATAAAGCACGAATGACATATTTACACACCTTAAGTGTTTTAAAAACTTTAACAAAAAAAAACTATTCAACAGAAGACTTTTTGTTACGACAAACATACATTCTTCTGTGTGTACTTAGCTGTATTTGCAAACTGCTGTAATCGATTCCATAAAAAGGCTATAAATGTTTTATAAAACAGAGGTGTGCTAAATTCAATTGCAAATTGTCAGTTTTCTATGGTTTCACTTACATCCATTCCCCCATATGTCTCATTTTAGAATTTCAAATGGGAAGAAGTAAGAAAACCTGAAATTTCCTAAAAATTTAAAACGCCTAATAATATTTTCCTTGTGTCGCGCTTCTGTTTCTTTCAAATATTTTTCCATAAAATGATCTAAATAGATTTCTTTACATTACGCCACTATACTTCCACTTACTAACTGCCATGCTCTCTCAAACCTATTAAATATAACACTTGCACAACTTCCAACATTGCACCTCAATGACTTTCGCAATCATGAAACAAATTTTTCTTAAGTAACCATCCCACATTAAAAAGAGATTTTGAAAATGTATATAACAAAAAGTCCTTATTTTACTTGTTATGGTGGTAGTAAGGAGTTGTTGGTTTTTTTTTTACGATGGCATACTTGAGAATTTTAATTATACCCTAATGGTGTATAATAGCTGAAGGCTACTGATGCGGCCAATGCAAAATTAAGAAAATAAGAATTGTAGAAAACTGTTTGCAGTTGCATTTTGTTTTGTTTGACTTTGTCATTGTCCTTTTCTTTAAGTTTCAAAAGTTGTTACTTTTCATTATTTTAACAGCAGTTTTCTTTGTGTTTCCTTAACTATCGAATAGTTTTGTTGGGTATGTAGTGGCCACCTGCAAGATGATAAAACTATCTGTAGTATATGTAGTTGGACAAAACCATTTGGTATCATTAAAATTTTTCGATGTACATAAAAAAAACAAAACTTCTGAAAGAAATCGAAGCAAAACTTTATGATGGTTTTGATGATAAAATTTTTGTTTTACATTTTTGCAGTATATTGGTCAGATGAGTAAAGGGATAAATACTTTTTATGCGGAATAACAATTAAACAATTGACATGCACACAAGTTAGAGTACAACAAAGAGGTCTGCACGGAGCTCAACACCTAGATATAGCAAGAATAATATGAGGAATCAGGAATTAGCTATTATATTACTTGCCAAAATGGAGTAACTTTCACTGCAAAATGTTTGGTGTTTTTAAGTAACATGCCGCAGGGAACGCTTATATACAAACATTTCTGTAATGTCTGTAATGTTATGACATTGTCAGGTTATGCCATTGCAAACAAATAATTTTGCTGTTCCTGTTTTAAGTTGTCATTTAGCAATGCAAAAGTGAAAATATGAAGCGCTAATAATTTTTATTCTTTTTTGTAAGTTTACATTTCACTTGAGTTATTTTCGAAATTGACTCCAAATGTCCAGAGCCAGACATGACATTGCAATGTTTATTTGCAATTTGCAAAATTCTTCAGTACTTGCAGATTTTAGTTGATTAATGGAACATGTATATGTAACATTGTTAAAATCGGTCATTTCCAATTTCCAGATCCAAAAAAAAATAAAAGTTTAAACTGTTAACTGTCAAATGAATGAATGAAGACGAGAAAACATCAGCTTTCCATTGTTGGACAACATTTCCTGCCGTATTTATAAAAAATTAAAGTAGACTCCAAATGTACTTTAAGAAAATTTTGTATGAACATTTTCTCTAAAAGCATACTTCAAGTCTACTTTATTTTTTATAAATACGGCAGTTAAAAAATACTATTAATTTGGCGACCACAATGCACAATATTTCTTACAAAATATATGTTCAATTCACAAATGAAGTTGTATGTTGTACTCGTATATTGTACGATACAACTACCCAGCAAGCCATATGAGTCCGAAAAGAGTCTTTTCTGACATCTTTTCCTGAGCGTTCATTGTCTTTATGCGCCCAAAAAAACAATCATTATTGATCCGAAAACCTTCAGAAAAGAAGGTCATTACATTCGAAAATGGTCCGTCAGAAAGAGCTCTTAGATAATGTCAGAAAATAGTCTTTTATGCGGGATTTTTTCGGCTCAGAAAGAGCTCTTACATCATGTCAGAAAAGAGTCATTGCAATTTTAAATACAAAAAATTAAAAGTTCACATTTATTATGTTTTTTTTTTTTTAAATTGTTTTTACTTAAACAAAAAGGGAATTCATATACAGATAAACTAAATTAGAAATGGAAAAAAATTAAATATTTACAGTAAATAAAATATATAAAATTGGAAAAAACAATTAATTTTTTAAGCAAATTTTCCTTACGCTCCGAAAATGCCCTTTTAGTTGGATTCTTTTCTGACTCCCTTTTCGGAGCGCTCCTAGAATGGTATGCTGGGTATCTGATTATGAACACAATTTTGAGCAAAGTTGTATGTTTATGTTGTCAAGCCTTCAAAACGTCAAAAGTAAAATAGGAGGACAAATACAACAAAAACAAAACTGAATAAATAAAATTCATAATACAAGTGCGAACAAGTAAGAGTTTATATTCGGCTGTGCCGAACCCACCACCAAATCATCTATTATTAGGACAACTTCATAAAATATTGTACCATAATTTCTATTTATTTTAGGTGTGTTCTAATTGAATTTTATCTCCATAACGATATTTATAAGAATTTTATGCATATTTCAGTTATAATCAAGAATTTACACTTTGCTTATATATATTTACAGAGTGTAACTTCAAGCGATTTACTTTAACAAACTATAAATTAAGTACCAAAATAACCTAGGCAACTGATTTTGCCTCCAAAAAACGTCAAAATTGTAAACTCTGTATATTCTGTGGTTCTTCTCGGAAGTGGAACTCCCGCACTATGCTCAATTATGGACCAACTTTCACAAAAGTCAATAGTATAAGTTTTACTTACTTATAACTGATCTGTGTAAAAGTTCGCTACGATATGGATGTTTATGTAGGTTAATGAGTTTTCGGGAGTAATCCTCATGAGGGAACTATGACCTATTACGGGATAATCGTCATAAAATTCTGTACGACGATTTATATGAACATGCGAATTATTTTTGTTGAATTTCAAGGTAATAATGATTTTTTAAGAGATTTATGTGCATTTAAGTGATTGTTCAAAGTGAACTTTATATGACGACTAGGGTCAAATATGGACCGATTATTAAATTAGGTGTGGATATTTCTATATATTAATGGACTTTTTATAAAAAATTTAAACTTGCTGCTGATGCTTTTAAGAGATTTATACGTATTTAAGTGATTTCCGGAGGTGGACTTTATATGGGGGCTATGGTCAAATATGAACCGATCATCATGAAATTACTGCTGTTAAATTTCGACTTGTTAATGATTTTTATAAAAGATTTATGCTCGTTTTGAGATTTCACTTTGCATTAAACTTATTATGGCAGAATTTTGTATGGATATGGCTTTTCCATAGACATTTATGAGAACTTTAATCTATAACTCGGATCAGATTTTTCCCATTTTCAATACCAAACATTTGGGTAGATCAAAGAATGTGTTGTGAAAATTTCATTGTTCTATTTTTTTTTAAAGCTCTACCATGATTTCAATATACGGACAGTCGACAGACATGGCTAGAATCTTATAGGGACCCAGAATATATAGACTTTTTGGTTTTACTACCATTATTTCTCTGTGTTACAAAACAATTTCTTCATTTTGCAGACATTTTAAAAATTAAGTCAAGTAAGTAAAAATTAATGATAGTTTTTCATAAATTAAATACAGTAATTTCCATTCTTTAAATTTATTGTTTATAGATTATATTTTCTTGTTTTAAATTGTCAATCAGTTTATGATTTCAGTGTTACCGTTTCGTTATTTTTTTTTTAACTAAAATGAGTAATTTTATGATTTAGATACTTTTTGGAACTTTTGACCAAACTTAAATTTTCATACAACATTCGAAAAACATGTGTAAAAAAGTCGTAGATGTTGTACAAAATATTTATATAGAAATTTTACAACTATTGTAAATTATGACGACATAAAACTCCTGCGACACTACAACAACAGTTGCGAATGGAACAATAGTTGTAATATTAAATTCGCTTAAAAAATGCACAATTCTTTTTTCAATTCTTGAAGGTGAACTGGACAGTCAGTGTGTCTTAAAACATCACGTTTAAATGTCAATATCAAAGCAATGCCTGCATCAGGCATTAAACTTTAAGGCTTAATGGAGTACAAGTAGAAATGAAATATGCGAGGAACGCGCGTTGAATGAATTATTAAACCTTAATAAATGACTGTGGACTTTTGCAGCCAAATCATCCTAAGCGATGAAGCCCAATTTTACTTTGATG
The DNA here is from genome assembly GCA_916048285.2 of Bellardia pandia. Taxonomy (NCBI): domain Eukaryota; kingdom Metazoa; phylum Arthropoda; class Insecta; order Diptera; family Calliphoridae; genus Bellardia; species Bellardia pandia. The sequence continues at coordinate 48,972,633 of OU696532.1, read as the reverse complement.
ACAATGTCAATTGTCGAAGGGATTGTCAAAAAAATGCAACGTTTAGGCAGGACCATATTTATTAGAAAATAAAGTTAAGGTCAAGCTATTACAGTTTGACATCTTTCAGCATAAATTGGAGACATGAGAAAGTTTCTGGTGGGCTGTACACCAGTGTATTCCTCTATGATTCCTATGATTTAACTCCACCCGATTTCTTTTTATAGGGCTATTTAAACTCAAACGTCTTTACCAGCAATCTTACAACCACCCGAGTAGCAAATTCAACGCTCCATCAGTTAAATTCAGTCATGGAAAAGTACTATCCTACGTATGTAGTTTATGAGACAAAAAATAACAATCTAAAGAAAAGACTGTGTTTATCATTTAACTAAAATCATACTTATTATTGGAATCATCAGCGTTTTTTACTTCGTTTACGTTATAAGAAGGGTTCTGTACAGTATTATTTACAATTTTTATTTGTAAATATTATCGCATCGAAGATCTGTTGTATTCGACATTCCAGTCATTATGTTTACTATTTTGCTATCACTGCAAGATTTTTGAAGATCTCCGAAGATCTTTATAGACATCTCTTTGGTGGTAAAATTATTATCAAATAATCAGTGGCACAAATGACGGCAGCAACCATGATAATGATTGGGTTATTATATAATTGTAAAATAATTGCGCAAAAAACATTATTTCAATTACTTCTGATCATATTGCCACCGTAACCATACTTCACATTTTTTAAACTTTTTTACTACGAAATCATTCCATTAAATTCTGATTCGTAACAATTTGAGCAGAAAATTAAAAGAAACTACTTGATTATTTTATTACCATCAGTTTTTAATACTCCTTTTTTCTGCACACAAAAGGTTTGATGCCATGAACTTTTTTCTCTATTTCAATTGAGACACAATTCGACATTAAAGAAAAACTAGAATAATGCAAGTAATACATACCAAAATAGTTTTTTTAATTTCCTCAATAATGATTTCTTTTGCATTTTTTTTTTTAGTTTGCTTATTTGAAATCTTAATTTTTTGCAGTTCAGGTGTTTCATTTATATTCTAATATGAATTCAATGTTAGGCATACATTTGATAACAGAAATAAATTACAGCCAATATTGATTATTTAAAAGACTTCATTTCATTATTTTATGTCTATTGAGTTTGAACTTTGTCATTGTGCTTTGTAATTTAACTAGAGTATCTTAAAATGCACATACCTACAAGTCACTCATAAAGTTCATACATATATCTACCTAGAAATAGATGATTACAGTTTGTAATTATGATAGGAAGTGTGTTTGTGTGAAATTGTGTTATTTGAGAATTTAAGAAGATGACTGGGAAATATGTGTATCGGGGGTTTCTTTTAAGCGGTATTAAATACAAAAACGTCTACTAACCAATCTAATCAATCAAGAAAACAGTTTTGTATCGATGCAAAACATCAAACACTTTACATTTTAACGTTATTTAGGAAACTCTAATTAAGACCTATAAATACTAACCCCCTTATTCATAAAACTTGTCAAAGGTTTATAACAGGCTTATAAACCAAATTTTGTATGGATATTTGCTTTATAAGCCTGTTATAAACCCTTGATAAGTTTTTATGAATTATACTGTAAATGTATTGAATTAAGAAATGGAAATGTTTTGTATAAAAAGGAATGGCGATAGAATATTGCACAGTAATTCAAATGAAGACTAAAATTTGTTGAATTGCTTATTAGGTACTAGTATCTAACATTTAATTTGACTTTGTTTCACTAGTACGTCAAATAAATCTCTAAAAAAAAACACCCGTTAGTAAGTTCAAACAAAGTGTAGCAACAAAATTATGGATTTGATTCATACAATTTGTATGAATGGTAATTGCAAAGAAGTCATTGGAGATTATGAATTACCTATTAATGCATTTTTATGGAAAAGTACAAATATTTAATATGAAATTTGTATTGAGTTTATGATTTGAGAAAGTGGTTTGCAGGAAAATCGGAATCATGGAAATTCATGTACGTCCAAGGAAGCGGTATATGAGTAGATATTTTAAAATTTAAGACAGCAAATTGTTCACCTGTTTTACTAAATAAAGTGAATATCATACATGTCACATATGCACTTTGGCCTAGATATGGATAGACACCTTACCTGGCGATGCCACATAAAAACCAAGAGGGTCCATATGAGACTAATGCTTGGTTTTCACTATGTCAGTTTTGTTGTCAAATTGTATAAATTGTTATGAAATTACCAACAATTTGGACAATTTGACAACAAAACTGACATAGTGAAAACCAAGCATAAAAGCTTCTTATCTGCTCTAGCTTATTAACGATCAATCTAAATTAAGCCTTAATTTTAAAGTCATCCTATATAAAACTTTTTTAACACCAATTTGGACATATGGTATTCAATTATGGAGAACTGCAAGTAATATCAGTATTGATCTGAAATAGAGGGGCACACCTCTTTACAACTACTAATTTAACCCTCTTTGATTGACGTGGTTTTGTTCTTACAATTCCATTGATGTCGTATACACCAGAAACCATTTTCGTGACCCGATATTTTCCAAATACTATTTCGTATGGAGATTATTTTGCCCAAATGATGTACTATTCCAAACATAAACCTATCCAGTGTACTCATACTTTATTATTTAACAAAAAAACAAAAATCCAAAGTAATAAAATGTGATGTCTCTTTAATTTCAATTATGAGGAAGTTTTAGCATAACCTTAATCAACTTAAGGTACGGTCATATTTGGCATATATTTACTCAAAAAAGCATTACCACTTGTTTTAGCTCAAATTTATTTAACATTGTTTACTCTTACAAGAGTTTTGCAAGATCAAACAGCATCAAATAAAATAAAACCAAATATTTGTTGTGCTTTGGAATAAATAAGAAAAGTTATTTTAAATAAATAAACGAGTTCACAGATATATTATTTTGTGGTTACGTCTTTTTCGGCAAATATTCGCAGGTAGATGAAAATGAATACTATATTCTGGACGCTATAGTTTTGAAAATAATTTGTAAAGTCTTAATTATTTATCACTTGCCAGAGCACTTTAATGAAAACACAAAATTGTTGTGATCTTGAAAAAGTCAAAAAAGTTTGGTTGGTATTCAGAACTGGCTGACGCTTAATTCGATTTCAGACGACACGATTTTAGATTTTAGAAAATAAATATTATCCTAAATTCATCAAAAACTATTTTACAAAAACAGAAGGATTTTTATTGTACAATTTTTAATAAACAAAATCCTTTTCGAAATCACAAAATATGTTTGGAACTCAATATTAAATTCACAGTATTAAAAAAATTATTTTTCAACATAAAATCTTAAAATCATGTACATATATTTGTACCTTAATAAATAATACAAGAATCATCTTCTTAAGTAAATCTTAATAAATGGCATTTAGACATTGTATGTACATTTAGATAAACGTGATAACAAAATTTAAATGATTATATATGTAGATATGTACCTATGTATATTAGGGTGGGTCCATTTGTTCGGGTGAGAAAAAACGTGACAGGCGTCTACCAAAACGAAATCTATACAAAATTCTAAGAAAATTACTTACAAAAAGTATGGGTCCAAAATTAAGTAATAAACTAGCAACACAAAGCACGAATATAGTTGCTCCTTTATCCCAGTTTTTCTTAAACCTTATTTGATTACAAATAAATTATTATGTTGCCACTTGCTTCGATAATATGTTTTAATTTATAAACGAATTACGCAGTAGAGTGGTTCGCCTTTCGTACAAAAAAAAAAAAGTTGTATCAGTCACCCCTAGGATTATAGATAATGTAAAAACAATTCCAGAAATATTTTTTTTATTTTTTGCCACGCCTACAAATACCGGCCTTTTAGTATTTTGTGCACTGTGTCGCTATTTTTAGTCCGGTCAAAACATTTTGTATACCGGTGCTCATGTCTCTGTAAGGGCTACATTTCAGGTCTTAATCATTTCTTTCACTACACCTGAAATTCTAGTCATGTCTTTCAATAACTCGATGCGTACAAATTTTTTTGTAAATTTTTTTTCTTTTTTAAGTCGAAAAATTATTTTTGGAATTGTTTTTACATTATCTTTAATCCTAAGAGGTGACTGACACTTTGTTTTCGAACTACTCTATTACGCAGCCTTAAACAGAGAATTATTCACCCCTATCGTGAATAAAAATTCCACATGAAATTTGTTCCCTTTTATTTTTTTAACATTGAATTTTAATAGGAAAAATGTAAAAAAGGAACAAATTTCATGTGGAATTTTCATTCACTATAGGGTGATTTTTTTAATCTCCGCTCTTCTCTTTTAATAAGTATAATTTAGTAATCTGCTATGAAAGTTACCAAGAAATAATAATAAGAGTTTAATATTATAGAAATTTACTGTTAATGTGTTTTAAAAAAACGTGGTTTTAGGCAACGAGTAATTGCAGATAATCGTGATGGTATTATGGCAGTGACTTTAGAAAGTCGAACTCAAACACCCCGAATGGATTTTAAAAAAGACGATCCCTAGTCTGTTGTCTAAATAACGAAATAATGATTGTTCAGTAACATTCTAAATCTATTTTTTTAGGTAAATTTTCGAAATAAAGGTGTTTAAGATATGGCTTGCAGATGGACGGGCAGACAAAAAAGTCTCAGTGATAAGGTTCCGTTTTCACTCTTTGAGTAGGGAACCTTACTCAGTATTTTAGTCTCATTACGTGTTATTTGAAACCAATTTCCAAGATTCCATTATGAGTCTCGGCGAGGAGCTAGGTTTTGATTTTAGACTCATAATTTTCTTAGATTTTTTTAGATTATGTATTTGCTATACGCCGACTTACAAACAAAAAACTGACCCGCCCTAATGTATACATTTAGACACCCATAAATATATGCGTTAGTTAAAACGTATTTGTCTTAATTCTCGCAAAATAAAATTGTATTTAATCTATTAAAATGTTTCTGCCATTATTTTCTAACGCTCCAGAATTTATGAATTATTACCTTAAATAATACATCACGTACGAAAAACATAATGCACTGTGTATATTAATGTTAATATTTATTAACAATTATTATGAGTAAGAGTATGTAAGAAAGGTAACTGATATTTAGTTAATTTACACTCAGCAAAAAAATTCATGTTAAAATAACATATTTACATTTTTAGTTTAAATTCAAAACAACTTAAATTTAGACCCCTATAACAATAAGACTTTGGTAAGCATGTTTTATACAAGGCTGCTATACTTATCTCAAAGAATATACTTGCAATGAACTAAATACACATTTCAATTAATTGTATGCATACCAAACAAAAAACTTTAATTTACCTTTTTGTATATTTTGCATGTGTACCAATCTTAATAGCCTGTCTTAAGGTACGGTCACATTTGGCAAATATTTACTTAAAAAAGCGTAACCACTTGTTTTAGCACAAATTTGTTTGACGTTGTTTACTCTTACAAGTGTTTTGAAAGATCAAATAGCATCAAATAAATTAAAAGTAAATATGTTTTGTGCTTTGACCTAAATAAAAAAAGTTTTTTTTTTTAATAAATAAATGAGTTCAAATATAGGTTATTTAGTAGGTACCTCATTTTGGTCAAATATTTGCCATGTGTGACCGTACCTTAATTCCTGTTTTTATTTCGAAATTAAAATAGAAGTTAAATTTTATTTCATTTGATTCTGTTTCTTTGTACAAAACACTCGTAAGTTTGAATATTGTCAAATTTATACAAAAAATATTGGTTACAATTTTTTTTAATAAATATTTGCCATGTGTGCCCGTAGCCTTACTCCACAATATGCAATATTAAAGCCTTAATTTAACATAAGTAAACATTTGTTTAGCTAAAATATGCTAATGTTCATGTAATATAGATTACACTTACATAATTGTAGTACCGCAAATGAGGTTTTAAAATAAAACCTTAATAAATATAACTAACTAACTAACTCACACATAACATAACACAACACAAGAATAACCAACTATAAATATGATTTTGGGTTTAACATTTAACATTTGTAAGAAAAAGCACCACATAATATAAGTAATTCCTGGGTATATTTTCAACCCTTCTCTAACCAAGTGGACTTTTAACGTTAAGGTTATATATAGTTGTATTTTGTTCATGGTCACCTTTTAAACTAGAGGCTGTCGTCATAAATACATAGAAGTCTCCACAAAACACATGCATATGAATAATTTTTTAACTAGAAGTCCTTAGCTTTGCCGGCTTCTATGTGTGGCAAGGTACAAATATTTTAATATTCAGTGTTTGTGTTAATATTCAGTGTTCAGATTCTCTGTATATCCTCTACATTTAATATTGGTAGAACAGAATTTTACATTATGTTTATCTTAACACATATGTATGCACGTTGCTTTTCTATGTGAATAGCAAATGCTATAAAATTCTAATGTATTATCAGCGTTACTCTTTCATATGACTCAAGTAAAGATACTGTTTTCAATAAGCTTTTTTTGACAGATCACGTGTGAGTCGTGTCATGCTGTCATGTTATTTTTGTTTAGTATTGTTTGGCATTTCATAATGGAAAGACTTACGACTGAACAACGTTTACAAATCGTTCAACTTTATTCGATAATTCACGTTCTGTGAGGAATGCGTTTTGTGCACCTCCTTCAACTTATGGTCAACATAATCGGTCTACTGAGCGTACTATTCGCAACACCAGCACCCATTTCTAGACGCAGCATTTATTATTGGATTATATTCGAGCGAATACACCACGTCCAGCACGCTGTGAAGAAAATATAGCGGTCATAGCTGAGAGTGTACACCAATACACCGTCAATTTGGCGCCATTCGTAGCAACTCGGACTCAGTTGTTGCACAAGCTCGGAATACAGTTTGTGCAACAACCATCTGATACTTGATGTCTCCTTTGGATTGTTCAGTATATGAGTGTTGAAAAATTTGAGTCTAGAGATTTGAAGAGCCGAACATTAACAGAGAAGATGGAATACTGCTTCCCCTTTCTCAATGTAGTTCCTCTGTGCATGGGGAACCAAACTAGATTGATGTCAGTTAGACGACCGAACATAGACAGCTCTTCTTTAACTTGCCTGACTAGAATAAATGTTGTAGTATGGAACTTAAAAGACATGAGTGCCGTCTGGCTGTCGACAAAAATAGCAGTGCTTCCCTAAACGCTAATATCTCAGCCTGAAATACACTAAATTTATCTGCGATGCATATTGAGAGTTTTAAACTGATTTCGTCACTAAAGACGCCTGAAGCAATGACACACTCCATTTAAGAACCATCAGTGTTTACTCTTATGTCGTATCCACCTGTCACCTCCTTTCTATTCACGTCTGGCTGGGATAGTGATTTTGAACATCTTATCAAAGTTTATGAGGGGTATTGTATAGTCGGATGTTTGCTAGAATTCATTAAGCAATTGTTTTTTTTAGGGATTATGTTAAAACGATTTTGTATGAATTACGGATGGACAAGCATACGAAAATTGTTAATTTGACAGCTGAACTATACAAAAATAGTTATCTAACAAAGTTAAATGCCTAAAAACATTTTCATTAAGTACCCTTCAAATGGATTTCCTACACGGACAAAGTTAATTTAGTTTTCGTAATTACGTGATGTTCCAAACATTGCAAATATACTTGCGGAATCTAGTCAAACACTAACCGAATCTGATGATGTAGTAGAAATTATGAGAAATATTTTCTTTCAGGCACGTGATTTAAAGTACCTTTTAAAATTACACTTTACCATGCGGGTAATTTCCTATGCATTGAAAGGTAAAAAATGTAAAAATAATGTAAAAAAAAATTAAGAAAAATATTAAAATTTAGCAAAGTTCAGGAGAGTTTGGCAAACTACCATCTGGTTAAACTGTGTGATTAAACCTCTTGAAGTTGCCTTTAGCGGAATCTAAAACAAGTAAAAAAAATTGTGTTTTGTGTTCTTTAGAAGGAATAAAAATCGAAACCAATTGCAATACATTTCAAAAAAAGACAGCATGAACATATTAACTTTACCATATCTTTTGCTGCAGTACTGTATTGGAACTTACTAACCTTTGGTGATAATGAATTTTAAAAGTCCTTTCGAGCAATGAGTTAACATAGACGTTATATGTTACTAGAGTTTGCAATTAAGTACACACAGAGAAAAAATATAGTTGTACATGTTTACCACAACAATGCCATAATTTTTACAAGTTGTTCAACAATTTCATGGTCACTGTAATTATTTATATGATTCTTTAATTATAAAACTGATCAGCATAAACATTACATAATCGCTATAATCATATATATGAATATGAAATGTAACTAAACCGTATCATGGTTGCAGAACTCATATACATAAGTACAGTGACCATAACATAATATTTTAAAAAACTTTTTAAAAATGTTAAAATACTTGTGGTAAACATGCACTTTTCTCTGCGTGTAATAACTTGTTTAAGTCTCTATTTAACAAAGAGCTTGGAATTAGTGGACTTTAATGAAACCACTGTGTTGAAATAATCATTTAAAATGTTAATAAATATATTTTACTGGATATTTATTCGTAGTATCTAAATTTGGCAGGCAAATAATGGCAGGACAAACCTTTATCGCAAATTAAGTAAAAAATTCTTTCACAATCATTGTCTGGAATTGACCACATTATAATTAGAAATAATCTAGCGTGAAATGCCATAAATTAGCAATGATGACTATAAGAATGAAAAAAGTGTTTGTATTAAATATAATTACTTATTTATGAAGAAAATTAAGGAAAAGCCAAATAGAATTAATAATAGTTATTTTTTAAATATTACAACATTTATATAAACATATTCACAACAACCCTCTATCCATTTAAGAAAAATCATAAAAATCTTTTGTTTTTTCATTCTTTTATTGTAAAACATCAACTTTAGTAAAGCAAAAAAATAAAAAAATAAAACAAATATATAAAGAAAAAAATTTTGTATCTCTGACATGTATGCAATTTACCTTATTAACATTTATTATTCATCTACTATTATTTCGTTTTATGGCACGCTGTAAAAACAACACGTAATAGTGGGACAAGAGAGTAGGGGCATCTTGTAGATATTTATGTTCATATATAGAACATATTTGTATTATAATGTTTGTATAGCACTCATACATATATGACAACATTCATGTTTATATTCCCAGGCACACATTTCTACCGACTGACATGATCCTGCATCACTATAAAAAGTTATAGTATGTTCTTGTTCGTCTTTTTTTCATGTTTAAACTGATATGAACTGATATGATATGTATGGTTACACTTGTATGTGAATAGAAAAATTTTTATTTGTGAAATGGTTGTGTGTAGTTCAGTGCCCGGTTAACCGGTCATTTTTAATATCTTTTCTGTATATGTACATTATAAATTATAGTGCCACTAAAGGATGATGTTTGTTTGTTATCTTATGCTGCTACTTGTTTTTGTACTTGTTGTATTTGTACATATGATATACATATATACATAAAGTGTTATTTTGAACAAGAACTTTGTTTTTCAAAACAAAATAGAATAAATTATTTATACAAAAATCATTAAAATTTTTTATTGTTTTGCCAAGAGTAAAGCTAGATTTACACGATTGAAATTTTCTTCAAAATGCTTTAAACTCGTGTAAACAGCAAAATTTCTTCAAAATTTGTTTATTTAATAACTATTAATAACTATTAAATAAATAAACTTTGAAGAATTTTTGCTGTTTACACAAGTTTGAAGCATTTTGAAGAGCAATTTTGAAGAAAATTTCAATCGTGTAAATCTAGCTTAAGTGATATAATTGTAAATGAAAACAAAATGTATATAGTTTCAAGGCTGTAATATATTCTAGTAGCTCTGTATAGACTCTGTGGTGTTAAGACCTGTTTCACACTCATCAGTTCTGACTGTCAAGTCAAGTATTTTTTAATGAGAAGGAAAACGACAAAAGATAATTTTCTCTTTCCTTCTCATTGAAAAATACTTGAATTGACGAGTCAGAACTGATGAGTGTGAAACAGGTCTAATAGCATGATCTTTGCGAATTTACGATAGGGAAATTTGGTTTGTAATAAATTCATTGTTTCGGTGGCTGTGTGAAAGGAAGCACAGTCCTGTTAAAAATACATGTCATTGTTAGCCATACCATCAATAATAGGTTAAAATTTTGTTGTTCACATTTAAAACTAACTACTCCAGACCACATAGCGCACTGTGCCACGTTCAGCATTCAAAGGTAATTAAAATCAATCAAAATCATTTTATAATGACATGATTATTATGTAAATTTAAAAGGATATTAAATTTTTATTTTCAATTACTAAAGTAAAATTTTTAATTTAATAAATTATTGCTCTTGGATTTCCAGATGCCCAAATGCAGCAAGTATATCGACCAAAATCTTAATAGCGGTTTTAGAATGACGATCATGCTGAGCGATTCACCATTTTCATAGTACGAATTTCTTGTGCGAAATTGTAACAATTGCCAAAATTTCTACTACTGATACAACAAGTAAATTGTCCAAATCTTAATGTTATTCCAAAATCACCTTTTTGGAAAGCATTGTTCATGTTAAAACCCCTTCATAACAGTTCTTATAAAATTTTGATTTTATGTGCAATAATTCAAAATTAAATTAAAAATGGACAGTTATTTACAAATGAGAATATCATTAATAATATGCAAATTATAATAAAAATAATTGGTCACATAAAATCCGGCCACACTACACAAGATATTTTAAAAGACACGGTGGTGGTAACACTTTCTTTTTTAATGATTTTTTTTTAATAAAATCAGCTGATATATTTTTATACTTGACAATGGAAAATCAAAGTAGAAAATCTTGAGCATCTGATTGCTTGCAAAAAGTACTGTAAATAATTGTAGCATCAACGACACACGCAAACTTTAAACACAGATCGTAATCAAAAGTAAAAATTATTAAAAACTCAAGTTACGGTCACATTTGACAAATATTTACTCAAACAAGCGTAACCACTTGTACTCTTACAAGAGTTTTGCAAAATAAAACAGCATCAAATAAATTAAAACTAAATATTTGTTGTGCTTCGGCCTAAATAAGAAGAGTTTTTTTTAATAAAAAAACGAATTCAAATATATGTTATTTAGTAGTTACGTCTCTTTCGGCAAAAATTTGCTTTTTCTTAAAAAAAAAAAATACAATGTTCAAAATAAAGCCTAATTTAGGTCGTTCCCGCAAAGGTATAAATATAAGTAACCCTAGAAGAAATAAAATGGATGCTGGCCTCCAAACCTATGGTGCAATTTAATAACCAAATCATAGTGATATTATGGATGATGAAAAATAAGTAACATTTTTTAAAGAAGGAAATTAATTTTTAGCTTTTTTGAAATATTAATGGAGTATTAATTTCAAAAGTATTCAAACGCTTTTTTTTATTTCAGAAATATTAAAACATTTATACGACGAGTTTTACGTGAACAATGCTTAACTAATTTGCATTAATTTGATTATTCATTAAATTCTAAAGCATTAGAAAAACACTATTCAAATTCATTATTCATGAGCCATGACAAATACAAAAATTGTAAGCAAAACTTAATAACTTCCGCAAATATTATTCCAATAATATACATTAAACTTAAACTTATTAACATTAAAAAATCCAATCTTAAGGTTTTCTAAATTGCATCATTATTGTAAATACCCTAATAGATTTAACCCAACTACTCGCTCATAAAAATTTTACAACCTTTCCACAAATTTCCATTTAATCTCTTCTAGTAGTATCTAGTATCTTTTTAAAACCCACATGTTAGATTCATTACTCTAAAAAAAAACAAATAATAAACAAAACTTTACCTTGACTTTGTCCAAAGTCTTAATCAATATTTTAACCAAATTTAAATATTTAACCTTACTATCTACTACGGTTGTAAAACACACATACAATATCTAATAAAAACATCTCTAACACATTTCTAAAAACAAAAAAATGTTTAAACCAAATTTTAAATTAAAATAAACGCTTCAAAGTCAAATTATTATAACCAACACGCATTAGTGGCTGGCAGCCACGAATCAGACAGAAAAAGAAAAACGTCATAATTCAAAAGAAATAAAATGTTTTCCATACATTTTTGGCCAAATGACAATCAAACTCATCAAATATTCGAATGCTATAATCACGTTTAATTTATACACATTGTTGTTTTCCAACAACACTGTGTGATTGTGGGTACGAGTACATGCGTTTTAGTGAGTGGTGTCTGGATTTTTTAAGCCAATAATGTGAGATGTGATATTTCGTACAATATTGTTTATTTATTTTGAATCATTCATTAGAGTAAACCGCTTTTAAAACGGTCTATCATAAAGAACGAATTAAATATAAAATTTTTTATCAGCCGTCTCGTGCCACCTCTGTACCTAATTTGTCCTTCTTCAGTAACTGGAATTCGGACGAAACGGAGTCGGAGTCAACACAGATACGGATGGACCTGGAAGTGCAAACGAATTATCGTTGGTGTTAACATCAAATAATTTAGTATCTAAAAAGGCGTTCAAGTTAGTCTGACAGTCTAATCAAAATAAAATCAGAAATACTGGACTTGGAGTTAATTGTGTGGCGATAAAGTTTCAAAAAAAATCAACAAATGTCTGTTTGTGGATGATGAAACATATGTATGTATGTAAAAATGGACCTGGAGGGAATAACAATTTTATGTAGCAATGTAACGAGGTCATGTTGACCCAAAATATAAATATTAAAAATTTATTAATTTAGTAAAAAGACAAGCAATTTACAATTGTAATCTGAAGAGCAACCCTTTTGCGACCTTTTTAACTATGACGAATGTCTGCAGAAGCGTTTGCAGCCTCGTATTAGGCGTTAATATTATTTAGTAAAGTTTTGGCCTGATTTAGCATTATTTCAAAATATTTGACATTAGGAATTCAGATTGCAAAGTAGAGCATAGAGATAATGCGACACATCTAAACAAAATCACTAATTTTTATAAGAGAAAATAATTTTAATTTGTTCTTCTAGCTTTGTGGTTCAAAAGCATTCAGGCCCTTTTTAGCTACATATTTATATGTATGTATATATGTAAGTATGTATGCGACCGGATTTTATATAATCACTGCTTCAAAAAGTATTAGTTAAAAATACTTCGTCACCCTGTAAATGTATGTAAATATTAGTTTTGACCAAAATGTGCATTAATAAGTGCATACTAAATGGATTTTTTGTTGTTAATTTGGCATTTAAACCAATGTTTACAATTACAATTACAACGTCATATTTGAGCTTCTGTTTTAGTGCAATTTCGTTGCATAGCAAAAGAGTAACAATAAATCTATTTGTGGCAATATATTTGTTTAGTCATTAAACTTTCGTTGCGAATGAATATTTAATAGACACTTACACATACATTGAACTCACTCATTTTATTCAGTTATCAAATCGTTCGTATCATGAGTATGTATTGTATGACTATCTGACTGAGTCCCCTCACAACTACATTGTCTTCATACTGTTCACTACGTGATGACAATATTTAATATGTATTACCAACAATATATCAACATTTATTTAGTTTATTTTGTCTGTAAACAAAACGCAACGTGTGTCAACGCATTCTTAAAAACTATTTCAAATTACCCCAAACCAAATGACAGCGTACTTAAACGTACTTCGTCGGTATCTGTTGGTCTGCACTCGCATACACATATGAATGTGTAAATTTATTTATGGCTGTGTGGGTGTGTTTGTATTTTTGTTTGTTTTTGTTTTCTATTGCTGTGAAGGTTAAACATTTTATTTTTACCGGTAAATTGACAACAACTACTGAAACAGCATAACATATTGACTTTGACAGGTGGTAATTGATAAGTGGGGGTCATTGGTCATTTACTTAGCATACACAATTGTTAACGCTTTTTTTTTTTATTGTGCCTTATGAAGAAATACTACTGACAGACAGTGATTTGTAGTTTAAATAGAACTTTTGTGTTTTTTTTTTATTATTTAGAGTTTGTGTCATTTCTTTTATTCAGACAAAATTAGTTTAAGGCAAGTAGTAAGTGTAAGTAAATGTACAAACATAATAGCGCAATTCAGAATTTTGTGCAAATGGTATTACATCATTGCATTTGCAAAAAGGTTTCGCATATTTTTTCTACACTAACACAATACACAGCAAGAGCAAAACTATGGTCTTCCTGAACCAATTACCGTGTAAAAACTAGGTGTGGTGTACTCATTTAATTTTTAATTTTTTCAAATATTACTACTTTGACCTTAAACTCGAAACTTCAAAAAAAATGTGTTTAAATTGTAAATTGTCTGTCCGAATTTGTATTTTCTAAATAAGTTGTTGGATAGGTCTTTGAAATGCCTTTCATTTGACATCCATACTGCCTATATACAAGAAATATTCATGGATATATATGTAGGAGGATATAGTCATTGTTTGTTGCTAATATACCAGTCAATTTCCCTGAACGGTTAGAACTTGTCGTAGTCTAATTTCTAATGTCTCAATTATTCTTGTAAGTTGTTTGTTCTGTTAAGTTTCTGAATGCTAATAAATTTTTAATTGTTTGACCGAATGGATAAGCAAACATTATCCAATATTGTTTATAATTTTCTTTGTTATTTTATTGCAAATATTTCAAATGATACGCAGAGGCTTGTGACGCTTGTTTTCATAAACAATTACCATCAATTGTAAACGTTTAAAATTACATCTTTAAATGTGAAACATTTTTTCATAATTTTGTTTTTATTGTTTATGGTGAACACAGTCAAGTATATACAAAAAAAAATATTAATAATAATAAGTAGGTAAATATTAAGTCATATATGTACATTAGGGTGGCCCCAAAATAAAATTGCGAATGTTCCCGACTAATATGAAAATTTGATTCATTTTAAGACTACGTTTCGCAATGGTTTTGTCCTGGGGTCAATATTTGGTGAGCTGGATCAAAGGATAAAAAGGTCCTTTTTAGAGGTTTTTTGATTTTTTTTCGCATTTCTTCCAAAGGAAGAATTTCACGTCGTGACCCAATTTTAAAAATCGATGTCTTCCGATTTGGATAAAATTTCCACCAAGGTTAATACTATTGGATAGTAGGCCAGACACAAATTTTCAGCTCTATCAGTTCAGAAGTGCTGGAGTTAGAGGGTCAAAGTTGGACATTTTGGTAAATTTTGGTCATACAGGGTTTTTTTAAAATGAGTGAAACTTTTCACCTATTGGTCCTAGCAAAAATTGTCCAAAGGACTTTAGATAGCTATTTATTCAATCATTCCAAAAATAATTTTTTAATTTTTAAAAAATAATTGTTTAATTTTTAAAAAAAAAATTTTTTTAAATTTTTTTTAAAAATTATTTTTTTTTAATTTTTTTTCAATTTGGGCCCTTTTTTTTTTAAAGAAAGCTTATACAATTTACTTTAAGGCTTTTATAATCGATTAATAGGATGCGAGTTACAATAGGATTTTTCAATATTTGGCACATGTATCATTTTCATTTTCCCCCATTTTTTTTTTTTTTTTCAAAATGGAGTTTTTTTTTTTTCTTTTTCCTGAAAAGAAACTTTAGACCATTTCCTTTAAGAGCTTTGTGGTCACTTAATGGGATGCAAGTGGGGTATCTATAAAAAAAATTTGCAACTCAAAGCTTATAAAATTTACATTATTTTAATACCCATTACATTAACGAATTGAGTTAACAGAGATTGTCAGATAGGGAAGAATTAAGGTTTCAAAAGAAAAAATTAATAAATATTTATATAGGAAGAATTTTAAAAAACGGGAAGAACCATTTGGGTTCAATTGCATGATGTTTATAATCACGAAATTTCAACAATTTATTTAAGTAAATTCTATGAAAAAATAAAAAAACACTAAAATTTTGTCTGAAATTTTAAAATTTTTTGAATTAAAAAAAATTGTTTTTTAATTTTTGATAACCCATTGAATGCGCAAAGACCTTTCATATGATACCAAATTTACATATAGTTTCTTTGGAAGAAGTGTGAAAAAAACCTCTAAAAAGGACATTTTTATCCTTTGATCCAGCTCACCAAATATTGAGAAACGTAGTCTTAAAATTAATTAAATTTTAAAACGGGGCCACCCTAATGTACATACATATGTACATATATTGCTTTACGCCACAGTAAATAAAATTTTACAAAAATAAAACATAAATTTTGAAAATTTTAAAACAAACACATTCATTTTAAAGTAAATCAGACGAAAACAAAAAAGAAAACGTCATTAAAGCAACGACCTTGAGGTAAATAAAATCACATTGCAATTTTTTTAAAAAAAGTAAATTTACGATTTGTTTATACATATGTACATGTTTTTAAGTTAACCCAAATATAAAGAAAAAAAAATGCAAAATACCAAACTAAATATCTTGATTACCTTGAGCCTAAAGGTACGGTCATACTTGGCAAATATTTGACGTAAAAGAAGTAACCACTAAATAAAATATGTTTGAATTAGTTTATTTTTTTTAACTTTGTTTATTTAAGACAGGACACAAAAAATATTTAAATTTATTTAATGTTGTTTGATCTTGCAAAACTCTTGTAAGAGTAAACAACGTCAAACAAATTTGTGCCACAACAAGCAGTTACGCTTTTTTGAGTAAATATTTGCCAAGTGTGACCGTATCTTAAGTAAATTTTTAATGTGCGCTTTAAAATATTTATAGAATTATTACAAATACTTCTATTTTCATAAAATTTTTAAAGGTGTGTTTATTTGTGTTTTTATATTAATTTTTTAGTTAAATAGATTAGGAAATAAACACTTTGAGATTATGATCAAAGTCTTAAAGTTTTATTATGATTTAAGACTTTTTATTTAAATTGCTTGATATTTGAACTGCAAATTTTAGCTTTATTCATGTACTTTACACTTAAACAAGGTTTTATTTAATGTAGGTCAGGGTTTAAACTGCCTTTCAACTTTTGGAATTCGTTGTAAATTAAAACATGTTTTTTTTATTTTATACTAATATAGCAAATAAAAATTGAAATGGTTTTTAAGAAAAGCAAATCACACAATTTATAATTATAATTTATTAAGATTTTATTTTTTAAATATTTTCTTTACTTAAGTTTAACAACCTTTTAAGTTTTACAAATTTAACAAAACTTATTAAGTTTTCTTTAAAAATCGTTTTTGTTTAAAGCCAAATTCACGCACGTTTACTTCTAAATCTGAAACAGAACTAAAACTTTTAAGCAAACCAGAGTTTTCAAAACTCTTGTGCACATGCGCTTTAGGCGCCTTAAAATTCACTTGTAGACTTTTTTTTAACAAAAACACACAAAAGTATTGAAAAACATAATATCTGCATAGAAAAACCCAATAAAACAATCGCAGAAATAAACCATTTATAGTACCGCCATACAAGACAAAAACACTAGACAACCAGCCCGCTAAACAACACAACCATTGTAGACAATTCCAGCAAGGTGGAGACTTTTTTGTATTCAAAACTAACTAAATACTCTACAAATACAGCAAATAACAAGTTATTTAAAAATTTGTTTTACTCTTTTAATGTTTTTATCATTATTATTATTTTTTTCTGTTTGCATGTTTATTTTGTTTTTGGTATTACCAAATTGTTGTGTTTGGCTTGAATGAATGAACACAACACAACACAGTACACAGTGTGGTAAATGATGTAATGGTAGTGGTGATAAATTGTAGTAAAGTAATCAAGTCAACGAAGTAAAACCAAAAGTTGCTGCAAAGGCAAAGCTGCCAGATGAATTTTTTCGGAAAAAATCGTCACAATCCAGATAAAAAAGAAAAAATCGAACAAATCGAAAAAATAATAAGTCACTAAACCTAATAGTATTTTTTAAATTTTTATTTGAACGTAATCATAAAAATTCAAGTTTATACTCGTATAGTCTCTTGTACAATACATTTCAAAATACATAAATTTGAAATTTTTAAATAACAAATATTTTTATAAAAGCTTACAGTACTCGTATTTTATAAATAAATATCTGAATTGAGCATATTTTTCAGATTAATTCATATTAAATGACAATGTCAAAATAATTTAGTTTATTAAGTTTTAAATAACATTTTGAGTAAAGAATCCAATTCATCCAATATATACTGGTACATACATATTTTTAAAGAATTTCGTATTTTTGTTTTATTTAAATTCATTTGGCTGAATATTATTTTGACGTTTTTTTTAAATAGAAGAAGTTTATATAGAATTTCCGTTGAAATTCAGAAATTGTTTCCTCTAAAAATTTTAGTTCATGGAATTCAGCATTTAAAGCTGCTTTTTATATTTACTAATAAAATAAGTAATTACTACTATCCTGACTCGTAATATTATATGGAATTTATATACTTAAACTCAACAATTGGCTTTAGTTAAAAAAACATCACTATTATTTAGTTTTGTTCTTGAAATATGTCATGCTATTAAATGAGAAAAATAGTTGTTGTCTCCAAAACAGGGAGAATTTGGTAACAAAAACATTACTAAAACGAACAAATGATAGAAAATTGTCACTTTCAATGCAAAAGTCGTCAAATCGTCACTTTGCTATTTTTGAAACAAAAAATCGTCAAAATAACGATAAATCGTCAAATCTGGCAGCTATGGCTGTAGGTCAGTTTATTTAGTAGAGTAGAGTATGAGTGAGTAACTGGGAGATTCAGCGACTGACTGACTGCCTGACTTAGTGAATGCAGTATGAAATGCAGAATCTGTAAAAAAAATTGTGCTAATAGGTTTAACACAACTTGTGCTCATATGTACAATAAGGTGGCGCTTATTTTGCACTTGCTAATTGTCAACTGCTGAAAATTTTATAAGAATAACGGCTAATATGAATAAATATAAACTTGGTTAATTTACTAGTGATGTTTTTCAATTTTTGATAATTTTTAGTTAGGCTTGAGTTCATTAAATTTAATTTTTATTAAATTATTATTTTTACTGAAGGTAGGAATTGTTTTTACAACATGAAATCTTATTAAAAATTTATTGATAATTTTTCTTGGCTGAGCTGGGGATTGAACCTGGGTTGAATTTACATGTTTCGAGAATCATCACATTCTCTCATCAGAATTCTTTGCGTTCTAACCTCTGCACCACTGTGCTGTTTTATCTTGTACATTGTATGTAACAAGTATTTGATTGTAAACACAATTTTTTGTCAAACCTTTAAAATGATAAAAGATAAAATATTTTACAAACGAATTTATAAAATGAAAAATAAGCGATGCATATTTTTACTTTTGGCAATACTTATATGAACTTTCATTTGGAGAACATATATGTATATGTAAAATTGGCGTAGTTGTTGTACAAAATATTTAAATAAAGATTACCAAAAGATTACAACTATTATAAATTCAGACGACGTACAACTCCTACAACATTACAACATCGCATGTGAATTGAACAACTGTTTCTGGCATATCTGAAATCCCCAAATTAAATATTTTTATTAAAAAATTCATAATCTGTAACCTTTAAACGTTATCCGATTTCTTTAACATATCCAACATTTACTTTTCAATTAAATGGCAGAAAAGGTTTTTCTTGCGAAAAGCGTAAAAGTTAAAATAAGCACTACCCTATGATACAATGCTGTTTCGTTTTCGTTTCAGTATCTGTGCAGGCATCTTTAAATATTGCATAATACCAGTATTGCATTGCAATGCAATCCGACAAACATATTTACTACGATGACAAAAATGCATAAATATTTTGTTATAGAATTATAATGATGGCTCTTGATTATGAAAAAAAAATAAAATAGATGCAACCATAATTATTACTGTGCACTGGGTAATAATAGGGAAACAAAATGCAAAACTTATACATGGATTGTACTTTCAGACATACTAATTTTATTTATACCTATGTGTAGATTAGGATTAAACTAGATTAATAACAAGTAATACCCCACATTTAATACCCCACACCGAGTAATCTGATTATGGACCGATTTTCATACAATTATGTGACATGATTTGTGTTCAACTTTGGATGAATGATGTTAATACCTCCATCTTTGGCTTTCCATTTTTTGGATTGTTTTACCTTAAGGCTGATGCCAGAGGTCATCTATAGCCAAATATGTATGTCATATTAGAATATATTAGATATATTTTAAGTAATTTTTCTTATTTTCTTCTTCATAAAATCTAAATTTTGATGTTGTATTTTGGCGAATCATTGTTTTGCGATAGTTCTTTTGATAATTGAATTCTATAGTTAGTTTTTTGGGATATAAAATAGTGTTTTTAAAATAAAATATAAATTGTATTATAAATAAATTTATAAACACCCAACATAATATTAATAAGAGAATGAAATAAAAAGGAAAGTTTTATCGATCACTATAAAATTTGAATTAAATAATAAAATAAAACAAAATTTTCTTTCTTTTGTGATTCTGGCCATTTTGGTTTGCTGACCTGTTTTTTCTACCCAAGTAGTTGGTAACTAGGACCTCAGCAGTTGTACAACATTTGAATATAACCATATACATAGGTGGTTTTTTAATTTGTTTACATATATTGTGTTGCATTACTATAATTACACTTGATTTTTGATATTTGTTATAAAGTTACAATCTGTTGTTTTATACGTGTACAATTTTTTAAGAGTCTGTTTAATGACTTCTTTTTGTCCAAAATTTAGGAGAACACTTCATTAATTTAACTGAGAAATTGTGCATTTGTATTTAGTATATTTATAACTCTTATTTATTCGTACCTTAGTGATTTTGAAAAAGGACAAATTTCAGTTTTCCTATTTATAAAAAGTGGCTGAAGTTTTCGAGCAATTGTCAATTGTTGCACATATTGTATTAACACAAATTTTGCAAATATGCAGATAATTATTGTAAAAATAAAAGTGGCGCCAGAAAGTAAGAGATATATCTTGAAGTTTCAAAACCATCCGAACCCGTTTGCGACGTTACTTACTACAACTCAAACAGAAATAAGGCTTTGTAGTGCTGATTTACCACCCTACTAACTTAAGGCCCATTTGTCCATTATGGCTCTCTCACCTGAGAGAAAATACTTTTTAAAGTTTAGATAAAATATTTGAATACCTACTGTAAGGTCTATGAAGTATAGATTCAATAAATAAATAATAAAAAAGTTTAAAGAAAAAAATTTAATTAATGGGAAGCAAATTTATCCAAATCAATCATAACTAGACTACTGAACTAATACTAGATAAAAGCTGTTGTCTGTGCCAAGGTCACAAAACAGCTAGACCTGAATTCGTAGAAAGAAACAAACTAACTGTAAACAGACAAGCCGAAAATCTTTGTTAATAGTTGCACTGTTTAAACATAAACTTGTTTGAGCTGAATTTTTCCGATGAGAAAAAATTCAGTCTTGATGGGCCAGATGGTTTCAACAGCTATTTGAGAGACCTACGGAAGGAACCACGATATTCCTCAAAAGAAATTTCGGAGGCAGTTTCCAAGCACGAAATAAATTCTTCTAATTATACAAAATTACTAGATAAGAGATTAGTGCTATTTTTAAAAAATAGTAATGTTTGTCATCAAACAAAGCGATGGCTGCCTTCGAAAAATATTAATGTACTAGAATGGCCAGCATGTTCTCCATATCAGAACACTATTGAGAACATGTGGGGAATATAAAGCCTTTGAATTTATGCTAAAAACCGACAATATGAAAGCATATACATATCTTGTAAAATAAGCTGTTATAGATGATTGGAGATCTATATTTGAAGATATAAGAATAAATCTGATGGTTGATACAAAAAAAGGAGGCCAACACATTATTAAATTGTAAATATTTTTGGTATTTAAGTTATTTTAATTTCAGTGTATTTATAGTTATGAAACACCCAGACATTAAAAAATACTTAAATGAAAACAAAATTTGTAATAAGTAACCCCAAAATAACAAAAACAAGAAATGGGGTAAAGATCCCACCAAAATTATGAAAACCTCCAAAAATTCAATTTTTTAGATTTTTGGAGATTTGTCTATACCAGTGCCAAGATGTTTGGGGTTATATTTGCAGAATAATTAAGAACATATAGGGCCATAATAAATGATTATTATTTTTGGATATCGACTTTGCGATTTAAGAACATTTGTCCTAACGTTGAATTTTTCATAAAAAATAACTATAATTTGAACGACTCGCCAACAAAGCTTTTAAATTGTTTCATATAAAATATTTTCATCAAAGTTTTTTCCGAAATATATTATTACGTTATCAGTCTTCTTGGAAATTTGTTAAATAATGTAGATGGAATATAAGTATCTTTGGCAAAAAATAAATATATTTTCCGATTATATCATGAATTTTAAACAATTATTTTTGTACTAGATTTATAAAAGTGTTGTATAAAAAATTGTTTTGAAAAATCGGGAATTGTTTGGATCTGCTGTAAGCACAAAAGCCAGTCTAGGGTGGGTAAAAATGTTAAAAATTTTATTTTCATATGCGAATATCTCGTAAACTATGGGAAATAATATTTAGCTCCAATAAGTTTTTTTTTAATGCTCGACCGTTGATTTCATTTACAGTATAATTTTTAAAATCAGATTACAAACAAAGAATTGGGGGCGGAAATTCTTCACATACCCAAGGTATCCCAATTTGGGGGACCTGTGGTACCGCTCCTAGTGAATTTATGAGTTGCAAATTTAAAACCTTAACTTGACAACAATTTTTCTCTAGTCATGTGAAATTTTACTGCAATCGGACTTACGGCTTTTGTTTAATTCCGCCACTGTGCTCATTTTGTATTTTAAATTTTTTCTTAATGATTTGAAGTGATTTGATTCAATGCGTTTCGTTAAAACAGATTCACTCACCTGAAAAAAGAAAAAGAAAAATATTTTTATTCACTTGATTAAAACATACAATTAAATTTTGATTTCTTATTTTTTAAGAAATTTATAACTCATAAATCTGTATAAATAATTGATTTGAATTAAAATATTATTTTTTTTATCAAAATTTAATATGCATTATTTATAAATATTTATTGAATTAAATAGCTAATATAATTAAATGCATGTTTTCTTTTTTTTCTAAATAACAACATAATGACACCTTTAAATATAAAAAAAACAAACCTCACTGACACGTTTATAATCATCTGGGAAAAAATAAACATAAATAAGAAACAATAAAAACAAATTGTTTTATATTTAATTGGATTATATATTTAGTTGATTAACATGTAAAACTTGTAAATAGTTTTACAACAATGTTTTTGTAAAGCAATTATTAAAAAAAGGCTGCATTAATGTTATCGATCTTAATTAAAATTATGTTTTAGTAAAATTTAAAAAAAAAATATTTCTAAATATAAAGTGAGTAGAGTAAATTTTTCCATATTGTGAGCGCCGATATAAAGTGAACACCCACTATTGTTTAAAAAGTACAAGTACAAATTTAAAGCAAAATACATATATTGCATAATTCATAAGTAAAGCTATATTTACACGATTGAAATTTTCTTCAAAATTGCTATTCAAAATGCTTCAAACTCGTGTAAACAGTAAAATTTCTTCAAAATTTAACTATTAATAACTATTAAATAAATAAATTTTGAAGAAATTTTGCTGTTTACACAAGTTTGAAGCATTTTGAAGAGCAATTTTGAAGAAAATTTCAATCGTGTAAATCTAGCTTAAGTCCCAATTTACATGAAGCAATTCGTATTTAAAATCAATTCGTATTCTACATTACAATTCTTATTGCTTACATCGCTCGTATTTATACCCTACACCAGCATAGTGGGGAGGGTATATTTGATTTGTGCTGATGTTTGTAACGCCCAGAAATATTAGTCCAACTCCCACCTTAAAGTACACCGATCGACTCAGAAACTTTTTCTGAAACGTTTTCTGAGTAGTAAATATAACTTGGAATTATTTTAAATGACACTTTATTATTATACTCTAAAACAAAGAAAAATTAATAGATTTAACCCAAATTTTGGAATGATAGAGGTGTTTGAAGATGCAACTTGTTTAAATTATAACTTCCTTTATTTTTTATATTGAATTTCCCAACCCTGTTTATATTATTGAGATTGAATTTATAATTCACAAATTAAAATTGTAGTTTAATATATATTTGTAAATTTAAATAACGAGCCTTTGAGGTACCGAGCGATATTTATTTATTTATTATTCACCCCTATCGTGAATAAAAATTCCACGTGAAATTTTTTCACTTTTCACATTTTTTTATTTAAATTCAATGTTAAAAAAATAAAAGTAAACAAATTTCACGTGGAATTTTTATTCACGATAGGGGTTATTATTTATATTGAAAACGTCAGTTTGTTAGTAATCAGCAAACAATAACTTTGGACCTCAACTGCTCACGTCCCCATCACATAGCATGCTATTTTAAACAATAAAATATAAGTCACTTGAATTTATAAAAAGAAACCTCTTTTAATTTATTATAAGACTCCTTTAGAAGTCTAAGAAGTTTTCCCCAAGATCTCCCTTAGTTTTGCCCACAATCTTCCCATATAACCAACTCCCGGTTATAAAAGTTTAACCCCATTACATTGTGCATCTCACACAATTCCAACATTCCGTTTGGTATTTTAAATTCCTCCTCATAAAGTACAATATTATTAGTTATTTCCCCAACTAATTCTTTTGAATAATAGTAAAAGTAGCTAATCCCCAGTTACCCTGTTTAATAATAACATTTTATACATGGTCCTTCGAACCGGAAATTGTCTGTTTTGATAATAAATCAAATAATTATATACATGTGCAATATAATTTTCTAATATAATATTATTAATATAAATATAATTGAGCTTCTCTTTTAATAATATGTGGTGTTGAGTTTATTTTGACGCTCACAGTAGTTTTTAAGTTAAACAGCTGAATAAAATAAATCTACATGCACATTTTTAATATTTACCCAACAAGCATTTATATATACAACGTGTATTCTTGCAATGTCCGAAAATTTTCTATTTTTTTCTAACAACTTTCTTTTTTTTTACTATGTGGCCGTTTATTTAGTGTAAAAACAATGTAAATGTTGTGAATTTGATTTACATTTCACGTTTGACTATATAAATAAAATAAAAATTTATATTTATAACTACTGTCAGTTTAGGCGGTCAAAGTATTATTTCTATTTGTGTTTTTCTAATATAATATAAAAACAAAATACAACATGTCGCGTGTTTATTGTGCGGTTATTTAGTAATTTGTTTAAAGTTTTGTAACTGTTTAAAAACATTGTTTTAATTAGCGCCACTTAAAACATTTACAAAAGACTAATTGAGAAATATTTAGTTCCCATTATGTTAAATTGTATTTTTAGCCAAGCTTTGTGTAAATTAAATACGTCATGCGGTTTCAAGATTTGTGAGTTAATTTTAGATTGCTCTTTATGTAGTGGCATGTTAGAAAAACTTACCACTAAACTATTTGTGGTTTTAATGCATGGCGGTTTAATTGAAATTAGTATTTGTTTTATTATAAATATAACATAATAAATTATAGTTTGCGATAAATATTTCTTATTTAAGTCTCTTAGCGAGTTATTGTTCGCTGCAGTTCTTAAGGTACGGTCACACTTGACAAATATTTGCTGAAAAACACGTAACCACTAAATAAAATATATTTTAACTGGTTTATTTACTTAAAAAAACAACAAATATTTATTTATTTATTTATTTATTTTATTTGATGATGTTGGATCTTGCAAAACTCTTGTAAGAGTAAACAACGTCAAACAAATTTATGCTAAAACAAGTGGTTAGGCTTTTTTGAGTAAATATTTGCCAAATGTGACCACCGTACCTTTAGCTACATAAAGAATTTTTCTAAAGAATCTGTTTAAAAATAATTGAAAACCACATACTAATGATCTGCTTTATGATCTACATTTTTATATTGCACTCAACTGGCATTGTTCACATAAAATCCGGCCATACTACAAAAGCTGTTAAAAAACTTGTTCTTTTTAGTAAAACATTTTGTAATTTGTTATATTAAACAATTTAATCAATTGGACTATACATACATACATATGTATATGGAACATATTTGTGTTGAATATTATTTGGATACCAAAATTTTTAAGAGAGTTATGCTCTTTAAAGTGATTTTCGGCAGCACCCCTTATATGTGAGCTATGGTGGACCGATCTGGACAAAATTTGTTAATGAGATTAGGTTCATGTCCAACTTATTTGGGGAAAAATTTGTTGCGATACGTGCATAGGTCTAACATTTCTGATCGATAAACCCCTATTACGGGAGAACATTGAAATGATGTGAAATAATAGACCGATTTCAACTAGATTTAATTCCAAGCGTTCATGGGCCAAAAAATATCATGTACCAAATGTTATTGAAATATCTTCAAGATCGTGATCTCTACTCTGGGCACAAGGTTTACATGGACAAGCAGCTAGCCAGACGGAAGTCGGCTAATTTTGTACGAATTTTATTTTAATAGCGTTATTTTAATATAATAATTCAATTACAACGTTAAATCGATGATTCTGAGTCGATCGGTATACTTTAAGGTATATACCCTCTCCACTATGGTGGTATAGGGTATAAAACAACTAAAACTATTGTTATCCATTGAAAATAATTTAATTAAATAATATAAATTTCGAATAATTTAAATGGCACTTTCATTAAACTACCAAAAACTTCATTGTTGCCCCATCTACATTCGACTTTACAGATCATTAAAGACTTGTATTTACAACTAATTACAAAAAACTAAACTTTTAGTTTAGTAAACTTTAACTTTTTATTCCGACGTAAAAAGTCAATGTTAGAATGTGAAAATGTCTCCATTTCCCAACGATACGCTTGACTATAAATATTTACTATAGTTAAATGTGGAAAAACATTCAAAACACAACAATTGTTTATTTGTTTAGTATAGTACAACAACATAAAAAGTTTTAACTTTTAATTTTGAAAATAAATAGTAGATAACGTCATACACAGTGGGGAGTGTTTTAAAAAACATTAACATTGAATAAGATTAGACCTTAACCCCTCCCAGTTCCCGAATGAACTTTAAAGTAAAATATCTTGTAAACAATTAAAGATACAAAGTTGAGGGTCCGCAAGTTCCTTTAAGTAATCATTTTCTAAAGATTTTCATCATTTTAAGCGTTCCTGTTTTTTTTTTTTGGGTTGGCTGTGGAGCTACTGAAAGTCAAATATCCCTTACCTTCCCGTATAAAAGTTAAAGCGTTTTATTAATAAAAAGTTAAGGTAAGAGTAGCTTTTAAGGAACAGCTAAGACACACAACCGTACGCATCAACAACAAACTAGAACCGATAATGCAAAAAAACTACGTACACATACAAAATATTTCTATTTTACTTTAAAATAAGAATTTTGGGATCCCCCTTAATTACAATGCAAGGCATTGTATAGATATTTAAACCGTAATGGACAAATTAACGAACATCCTTATCAGGAGTCAACGCATATAAGATTTTATTTATTGGCAACTCGCCTATATACAACGTTACTTAGAGCCACCAAATAGGTCTAAATCTCTTAAAATACATTAACAGAACTTTAGGTGTGACCAGATCTTAAAAAGTTAATATGCTGAAATATGCTAAAACTCGTTTTAAAATGCCAAAAGAATGTGCTAAATTTTTTAAAATACTTTCTTGAAATAATTTTTTTTTTATTTTTATATGAATAATACAACTTTGAACTCGAGAACAACACTTATTAAGGTTCTCTTCATGAGTCTAACCTTAAAGATAACTCATTTTTTAATTTGTTTTTTGAGTAATTTTCGTACAAGTTTTCATTATTTTTTGTACTGTATCAGGCTTTAATGAAGTCTTAAAGTATACCAATCGACTTTCTGATTCGATTTAATGGCTGTCAACGCAAAGTAAGGGTCGCAATTGAGAAGATATTCCATTACTCTCTTAGCCTCCACGCAAATGTGCTCTCGAAATAGGACTTTATCGATCATAAATGTGTGATTTATAAACGTATCCAAAAAAATTTTGCCACAAATAAGTTGTATATGAGTAGATGAAGAAAGGGGGTTTGATATCGATGAAAATGAAAGGGGGTTTGAAATTCGATGAAAATGAAAGGGGGTTTGATATTTGGTAACGATGAAAATGAAAGGGGATTTGATTTTTACGATGAAAACGAAAGGGGATTTGATTTTTACTCAAAATTTACGAAGAAAATGAAAGGGGATTTGATTTTTATACGATGAAAACGAAAGGGGATTTGATTTTTACAAAATTTTCCATTGTTTTAAAAAATTCTTATCGCACACATTTTTTTTCCACGGTGATTCCTCTTTGCTGTTATTTTCATGTTTTAAACAATTCTTATCGCACACATTTTTTTTCCACGGTGATTCCTCTTTGCTGTTATTTTCATGTTTTAAACAATTCTTATCGCACACATTTTTTTTCCACGGTGATTCCTCTTTGCTGTTATTTTCATGTCTATAGAAAAATTTTTTAAATGTTAAAAAATTATTTATCAAAGAAAATGAGATGAATGGTGGAAGAATAAATCTTAAATCGAGTAAGACATCCGGCACAATTTTTAAAGAAAGACTATTTACACAGTTTCCATTGTGATTTTAGAAAATAAGATATACTTGTCTGGAATTATAGACGGCGACAACACCACATATTGTTTAGTTTATGAAAAAAAAAAAAAAAAAAAAAATGATAAAACATATCCGGATTTATAGACGTTGACGAATCCTCATATCACAAGATACTTATAATAAACTAATATGCATAAATACTGAGTTTTAAAACAGTAACTATTCAGTAAAAGTCAAACATTCAATTGAAATTCAAAGAAATATGACCTCCACAATGACGAACCGGGATATTTTAGCCGCCTTCAACAAATTGAGGGGCAAACCATACTGCTCCGTAAAGGATATGGATTCTTATTTGGACACTATGCCATCAACATCAAGATTCGCTAAAGGTACGATGGAGGTTAATAAGGAAAGCGGAGCTGGATTTATATGCGAAGTTTGTTACAATGTATTTACTACATTAAGTAAACTGCACAAACATAAGCTCGTGCACCAAAAAAGCATGAAGAAGAGTTGCAACATCTTTTACTGTAAGCATTGTGGAGATGAGTTCACAAATAAAATGGATTTAAAAAATCATAAGGCTATCCATGTCGGGATAACAAGTTTAAATTGTGAAATTTGTGATAGAGGTTTTAAAACTCACAAGGGCTTTGAAAACCACAAAAAAACGCATCAAAATAAAATTAATTGTTCCAGCTGTCAAATTGATGTTGGAAGATTGGATTGGGGACATCATCTTCGTTCAAGGCATCACAAGGAAAGTTTGGGTGTAGTGAGAGATTTCACTAAAAACATCAAAATAAGATCCAGCGA
This sequence comes from Bellardia pandia, assembly GCA_916048285.2. NCBI lineage: Eukaryota > Metazoa > Arthropoda > Insecta > Diptera > Calliphoridae > Bellardia > Bellardia pandia. The sequence continues at coordinate 48,943,121 of OU696532.1, read as the reverse complement.
CTTCATGGAACGAATTGAAGTCTACACATACTCAAACCCGAAGTTAGAGAACCTATTTGTGGAAGAATTTTTTGAAGCTGCAGAAGAGGAAGTAATGGAAATATTGGAAGAGTCCTTGGCGAAGCAAATTAATTTTAAATGTAATTTTGAGCTTCAATGCCTTTACATAAAAAAAGCAGAGGATACAGAGAAACTTGAGATTATGTCGCATGTGACTAAAATGGTGGCTGTAAACCGTTCTCATGGCTTACGAGATATTTATTTGGAAAAGGCAGATGACATTAAAACTAAAATGTCAGAGTTCCAAGAACGAGATAGTGGATGGGCTCTACTACAAATATCCAACTTGAACATCAACATTAACAAGCACAATATAGTTCGAGGATCGAGTTACATAAATATGCCATATAAATTGAGCAAATTAAATGCTTGCCTCAATATAAAAAATAATGATATATATTGCTTTAAATGGTGCATAGTAGCAGCATTGAAAAATCCAAACAACCCCCAAAAAGCTACTATGTGTTCCTCATACAATATTGATAATATTGAGAGAGATGTTATAAAAATTAATGAAATAGAAATTAATTTCTCAAACATCAAATTTCCAATTGATGTAAAAGATATAAATATCTTTGAATCACAAAATCCTTACATTAGTATAAATGTATTTGGATTTGATGTGAAAGGGAACCAAATAATTGGACCATACAGAGTATGCGAGAAATATAGGACAATTCACATCAGCCTAATGCTGTTGGAGAACGAGGATTGTAGTAAGAGGCATTATGTTCTCATTAAAGATTTATCACGGTACGTTAAAATATTTAATACATTTTTTGAATTATTTATTTATATTTAAAATTTAATATTTTGTTCTTTCAGGTTTTTGAGATCATCGTTAAGCAATAGCAAAAACAGCATTCACTTTTGCATGACGTGTCTTACTTACTCCAAAGATCCAGAAATGTCAACAAGACATAAAGATGGATGCTCTAAAATGGTTACTACAATGCCGGCGTACGAAGATAAGTATATCGAATTCAAAAATAGAATTAATACTTTAGAAGTGCCATTCGTTGTCTACGCAGACTTCGAATGTCTATTACAAAAAATTAATAGTAGGATTAGCTCTAAGACACTAAATGAACAGAAACACATCCCCTGTTCATTTAGTTATTATATTAAGTGTAGTTATAATGATAGATATTCAAAATTATTCACTTATAGTGGATTAGATAGCCCCCAAGTATTTGTCAGGGAATTGTTGAAAGACACAAAAGAAATTTTCAAAAATTATTTAAATAAAGTAGTTCCAATGAAAGCACTTACAAATGAAGAAAATGAGGAATTTAGAATTTGTGTAGACTGTAACCTTTGTGGAAAACCGTTGGGTGATGACAGAGTTCGTGACCATTGTCATTTAACTGGTCGCTATCGATCTGCCCTTCACAACCATTGTCACATTAATTTTAAAATTAAAAAATTCATACCAGTGTTTTTCCACAATTTATCATCCTATGACAGTCATTTGTTTATAAAAGAATTAGGTAATGCTGAGGGTACCATAGAAATAATTCCTATAAATAAGGAAACTTATATTTCCATTACAAAAAATGTATCAATAGAAAATGATAGTTTTCAGTTGAGGTTTGTAGACTCATTTAGGTTTATGGCATCAAGTTTAGACGCTTTATCTTCAAATTTAGCTTCTGATGATTTTAAAATCATTAAGAAATATTTCCCAAATGATGGTGAGTTTGACTTAATAAGAAGAAAGGGAATATTCCCATACTCTTATATTGACTCATTTTCAAAACTTTCTGAAGGAAATCTCCCTGAACGGGAAGAATTTAGAAATTTGTTGACGAATCAAGAGTGCAAAGTCGAAGATTACCAACATGCTAAAAAAGTATGGGAAACATTTAATTGTAAAACACTGTTAGAATATACAGAATTGTATGTTAAAAGTGATACACTTATTTTAGCAGACATTTTTGAAAATTTCAGAATCCTTGTCATTATTATACAGCACCAGGCTTATCCTGGGATGCTATGTTGAAATCAACAAAAATACGTTTAGAACTTATAACTGATGTTGATATGTATAATATGATCAAAACTGGTATTAGAGGAGGGCTTGTCCAATGTTCATTAAGACATTCTGTGGCCAATAATAAGTATATGCATGACTATGATAGAACAAAACCCTCACAATATCTAATGTACTTGGATGCAAATAACTTGTATGGATGGGCAATGTCGCAATACCTACCATATTCGGATTTTGTTTGGTTAAGTAATGAAGAAATAATTTCACTTAATGTAAATTGTCTTGAAGATGAGTCCAGTGAGGGTTATATCTTGGAAGTTGATTTAGATTATCCTACTGGACTACATGACCTACACAATGATTTACCATTCTGTCCTCAAAATAAAGTAGTTCCTCCCATGAGAAATGAAAAGTTGATAGCAGATTTAACTAATAAAAAAAATTATGCTATACATTATAGAGTGTTGAAACAATGTATAGCAAATGGTATGATTTTGAAAAAAATCCATAGAGTTATAAAATTTAAACAGGCTCCATGGTTAAAGTCATACATCGACTTAAATACTTTTCATAGGACTAAAGCGACAAATGCATTCGAAAAAGATTTCTTTAAGTTACTAAATAATGCAGTTTATGGCAAGACCATGGAGAATGTAGAAAAAAGAAAGAGTGTTTATATTGTAACACAGTGGGAATCGGACAGAAGAAATCATAAAGAAGCAAGAGCTCATATTGCTCAATTGAATTTTCATAGTCTGTCTAGGTTTGGAGATGATATGTTTGCCGTACAACTTAAACGAGTCAACATTAAATGTAATAAACCAATGTACTTAGGTTTTACTGTATTAGAACTTTCAAAATGGAAAATGTACGAATTTCACTATGGCTATATGAAACCCAAATTTAATAGTAGACTTCATTTAAATTACATGGATACAGATTCATTTATATATACCATTAGAACAGAAGATTTCTATAAGGATATCTCAAATGATGTACTTCAACATTTTGATACTTCAGATTATAGCCCTCAAAATAAATTTAATTTACCAATTGTAAATAAAAAAGTTTTGGGAATGATGAAGGATGAAAACTGTGGAGTAATTATGAGAGAATTTGTAGGTTTAAGGGCGAAAATGTACTCAATTAGGAATGAAGATAATGGAGAAATTAAAAAATCTAAGGGTGTGAAAAAAATGGCATTAGATAGAATAACATTAGTCGATTATAAAAAGTGTTTGTATTCCAAAAATGTGCACAGTGATTCAATGTATACATTTCGAGCGTACTGCCATCAAATATATACTCAAAAAATAGAAAAAGTAGTTTTAAGTCACAATGATAACAAGAGATATATAAAGTTCGATGGTATTCAGACATATGCTTGGGGGCATTATAAATTAAAAGAAAATGATTTTGAATTAGAAGATATTGCAGAATATTTAATAGAGGACACGAATAATGTAGAATCAAACATTACTGAAAATTCAGTAACGAACTGGTATAATGATGGAAATGATCAAATTTTCTTAAATATAAATTCAAGTAATTTAAATGTAAATAATAATTATTTATTTTCTGATGATGACGATGAAATGTTTATGGATTTGAAATATTAGGATAAAATATGTATATTTTAAGAATTAAAAAAATAAAACACATGTGATATTATAACAAATTTATTTATTGTTATATAATTTTAAGTTTAAAGATAATATTGTTAAATAAATCTACAATTAAAAATATTGAAATTAATATGTTTTATTCATTGTGTTAAACAATTTTTTTGACTGAAGCTGTAAGCGGTGAGTATTCGATTAAACGATCGTGTATGAGTAAACAGTATGCAGATGTATTAGCCGCTACTATTTTATCTGTAGAAAACTCAACTTTTATATCAATTGGGCCTGTTGTTACTGCTTCATTTTGATGACTGACATCAATCACAATTATAGGTGCTTTTTCCTTAAATTCTTCAGCTGAGAGGAGTGGTTGAGCCTCCCTCATATAGAAATTTTGTTGAAACTTAACATACATATCATATAGAATGGCAAAACGTTGATTATCAAATTTAACATTTAAGTCATCATAGGGATATGAGTCTGAATTTAAATGTACTTTAATATTGTTAAGATTTGAATGGGTAAGCTTGTTGTTATGTTTAAAAGCAATTAGTACAAAACGTGGACGTTCTCTGTTTGCAGCTAGTTTTACATTCCAAATATGATTTTGTGATGCTGATAGTTGAGGATGGTAGTGGCAATCCCAACTACGAAATGCTATTGGCAACACATTTCCACTATTAATAATTTTTATTGTGTTCAGTTTAGCATAATCCGAAAGTTTTACATGCGGAATTCTCCAACTAATATTTTGAATTGTAATTTTTGGTTTTTCAGTAGGTTGATTAGAATTTACAATATTATCATCATTTTTGGTACGTAATAATATTAATTCATGTTTACAATTTAACATAATTTTATTATAATCCTCAGCAAATCCTAATAATGATTTAAGCGGGACATAAAAGTTGAAAAATCCTTCACCAACATCGATGTCTTTATCATAAGACCAGCTTGCATTCCCCATCATAATACTTTCGCTGTCATTTAGGGATAGATAATTTTTAATTGTGCTAGAAACACCCAAATGTCGTGTGCGATCTATTTCGACGCCATTAAGCTCATAACGAATCTCCTCAAATAAATTGGGTACAAAGTTATTTTTCAATTTAAAGTTTTTCGATTTTAGACCACTTGTAGCATCTAACACAGTACCTTCAATATACAAAAAGCTTTCACTCGGTAAAACATATAAATCTTGATTTTGTATTGAAATACGAATTTCATCATTATTATTAAATGATTGAATATACGGTGTATATGTATGATAATCTTTTTTTATGATTCTTTCATCCATCATTGGTTTTTCTAAAACATTAATTATGTCAGTCATTATTCTTTAAAATAAAATTCAAGGATTTTAGGAATTGTTTATTTGCTTCGCTCAGTTTTGATGTGTTTAAGGTTGTTCTTGCTGATGCAGTGTTCAACACACTAATGTCTCTCCTCATTCTATCAACAACGTTTTTATTGTATATAATCATTATTGTTTTGGTCGTAAATGAAGACGAAGAGTAATATTTTCACCACGAAAATTTATAAGCTCACTATTTTGATCTACAATAGTGACCGCAATAGAACTGATCTCCTTGGTGTTTAGTGGTAAATAGATTAAGTTTCGTGGAATTTCGTCCATTTTATATCCTGGGGAAACACTTATTCCAAATTCATGAATTGTATGTGCCCTTTCTCCATTTATATAAGATCCAACAGCGATATTACAATCAATACGTATTGTATTCACTTTGAGAATATTTACGGGTAGTTCAGAGAGATTATTGGAACCCCCGTTTAAAGTTTTTTTGTTAAAACCCATTAACTTTCCAATTGTTCTTTTTTTATTGAAATATATTGAATCATGAGAAGTAGTTATTTCAACTCTCATTGTATTGTTGTTGGCTTCTATTTTAATCGATTTTTCACCATTAGTCAAACGCTCATATTCACTTTCTAAATAATCTGCAATATCTTCTAGCTCATAGGAACCAATAGGAATTTCAATAATGTTATCCCCAATATGAAACAAATTATTATCCTCATCGACATTGGGTATGCTATTATATGTATGAAAATCTATAAGTGAGCATTCATAATCCTCTTCCAATGCTATGGGTGGAAAATAATTTGCAGTTAAAATTGACGAGTTTCCGTTCAAAGTTAATGTAATAGACATATTGAATACTAAAAATGGAATGAATAAAAACATATACAATTTTTTTTTTTTTTTTTAAATATATTTTCTTTATTTATAAACTTAATAGATATAAGAAATTTATTACAATATTTCGTTTTTATTAATCCAAGAGTTGTGATCATTTGTAAATCCCAACCATTTAACAAATGCACGATTATTTTTTATTCTTATAACCTTTTCCACAAGATACGTATTTGGATATCTGGTTGGTAGTAGCTCCTCTTCATAGAATCCACCTTTAATAGGATTTCCCATATAGTCTTCTAAAATATATGTCGTTGGATGTGTAATTTTAATATGTTTGATTTTAAATATTTCTGTTGTCCAATTTGGAGTATACCCTTTTTCAAAACAATGTTTATATTTGCTAATGCGTACATTGTCACCAATATTAAACTTGTTTTTCTTAAATATTTTTATATGGTTATAAACGGTATTTAATAATAATTGCTCATTAGAAGGTTTTACATCAATAGGAGCCATTTTGATAACTCGATGGATTTTTTTGTTATAATCACTAATTAGTTTTTCATACAAATCAACCCAATGATATGAGCCATTGTAACTGAATTCTTTCCACATCATACCTTTCAGAGTTCTGTTAAATCGTTCTACAATTGAGGCTTTCATAATGCTGTAAGTAGAATAGTGATTAATTTTATATTTTGCCATTAGGTTTTTGAATAAGTTGTTGAAAAATTCTTTTCCATCATCTGTTTGCAAATTTTTTGGTATACGGCCTAAATTAAATATGTCATTCATAGCATTTGTAACATCTATAGCCGTTTTAGATTTTAGTGGTCGAATCCAAGCAAATTTTGAAAAGGTATCAATGACTGTTAATAAATATTTAAATCCTTTATTATATGTAGAGTAATTTCCCATTTCAACTAAATCCGCTTGCCATAAATCATCAATACCCTTCATTATTACTCTCCGTCGTTTAAAATTTTTCCTTGCTTGGGAATGAAGCTCATTAACCAACTCTCGTTTTTCATCCATACTTGAATTATATTAATATTAATATTTTATTTTATATTTCTTTTTTATTGGATCTGTACTGCTTGGCGGTTCACTTTTTGTAATTATTGACGTAAAAACAAAATTCTCCAGTCTTTGTACTTTCTCTAACAGTGTTTCGATTTGTTCACTAAAATGTAATTTTAAAGACATTTCTCTATGAGATATCATGTTTTGCATTGAATTATCAATATTATTAAGTTTTCCATCAAGTTTTTTATATTCTTGTTTAATCAATGTTGTTAAATCTTGTTGCAATTGTCTGATTTCTGTTCCCAAGTAATGTTTATTAACAGCGTCTTTTTCTTGTGTAGGAAACGAAACATTTGTGATCCTTTTGTTTTGAACATTAATGTTATTATTTTTATCCAACACAAGTCCAACAACTTGACGAATTTTTCTTTTATTTTTTTCATTTTTTATAAAATTGTTTTGACTCTTTGAGTGATGACCAAATTTATCAACAGACATATTTTGTTATCCTTCCACTATTTATTTATGATTATTGCTTTCTACGCAATAATATTTGCTTCTTGCAATTCCTCTAAAATTGAATTAATTTCATTGCGATGATTATTGTGTCCCGCGCCTTCCGATGCAACCAATAGTCTCAGTCGATCTACTAATTCATTAGGATCGTTCCAGTATATATAGTTGGGTCTTTCATTATTGACTTTCATAATCATTCCGTTTCCTTCATGCGTTTGTGATCTTAATGATCTTTTTGGTGTTATAGAAATTTCATCCTTAAACAATTTTTTTATAATAGTGTTGTACTTTTTGCTCTTAGTGCCCTTAATTTGATTTTTGGAATTAAATTCTCTTTTGTGCGCATTGGTTTTAATCAAAATGTTTTTATAAATATCCAACTCATATGGTTCATAATTTGTTGGTTCTTTATGAAACAATAATTGAATCAAGCCTGGTGTAATGGCCCAATTTTGATTTCCAATGTTAATTTTTTCTTCATTTATTTCTATATCACTATTACCAAACTTCCAAACATTATATGAGTTTTTATGTGGACCATATGTTGTATCAAGCAATTTATTTTTCTGCAGTAATGCTAAGTCAATAACATTAGATGAATTATTAGTTGACTTAAATGTCGAATCTACACTGTTTGTATCGTTACTGTTTTCATCATCTTTAAGTTGTATGTCTTTCTTAGGAGTACTCATTTCTACTTTAGACAACATATTATTGAAATCGAAAGAATTGTCTTGAGTGTAAATATTTTCTGCTTTAGGTTTATCATATTGAGTGTTGTTATTTTTCACAAGTTCTTTTAATGGTTCAGTTATTGGCTTAAATGTTTTTGCTAATCTCTCGTCGTTTTCAGTTTCACCAACTTTTAAACTTCGATATTTTTGTTTTAAAACAGACCGAGTCTTTATTAATTCTTTAAGTAGTTGTTGATTCATCTTAATATAGCTCTGGGAGATCAGATCAATACCGTTGCTTGCAAGTTAATAATAGTAATAATGGTAAAACTGTTTTGCAAATTCTTTTTATTCAACTATTATCTGCTTTGGATCAACTTTCAACAGCTCATGACCAGCTTTCAACAGCTCATGAACGGCTTTGAACAGCTCATGAACGGCTTTGAACAGCTCATGAACAGCTTTCAACGGTTCATGAACAGCTTTGAACAGCTCATGAACAGCTTTGAACAGCTCATGAACAGCTTTGAACAGCTCATGAACAGCTTTGAACAGCTCATGAACAGCATTTATAATTGAATAAAGTTATCAAAACATTTTCTATATCTTCCACCATTCATCTCATTATCTTTGCTAATTACTAAAAAGCCAAATTTGTCTTGCCAACATTCACGACACATATCATAAAATTTTTCAAATGCCATATCTGTTCCAACGTGATCATTATAAACATGGCGCATATTTAATTCATCCTGTTTGAACATAATTATCATATTTGCGTTGTCTCGAATCAAATGTTTAGGAATTCTTGTATATGTTTGACATAAGTAAAAAGAATCAACATTTCTGTGGCGACCCATACAAAAATATGATCGTATATTATTTTGTTTCTCGCAAGCAACATCATCGAATATCATTAGCGAATTATTTTTGGCTTCATCAGGCGGTATAACACTCTCATTATCACTAAATGTAAAATATCCCATCCCTGTTATAGGTGCGATGAGTTTTTCCAAGTACTGATATTTTGGTTGATAGAGCGATTTTGAATATAAATATATGTTCTCAAATTTTAAACCATTCGGACTTTCAATGAGACTAAGCATAACATTAGTCTTCCCACAATTAGATGGGCCAACAATTAGAGCCCTAATGCTGTTCGGTAATAAACTACTATGACGTAGTTTTGTGTTTGCATCAGTAGAAAAGTCTATGTTTCTCACGGAAATATTTTTGTCTTGTTTTATTAAACGCATTTTGGTAACTAATAATTTTTTTTGTTTGTCAAAGTATATATATAAGATGTTACACATTAATATTTTATTCATTTCAAAAAAAGTTATGAGAGGACAAGGTATATTAAATAATTTAATCGACGTTTTACCAATAGAGCTTCATATACCAGGATATACATTTTGTGGACCAGGAACAAAACTAAAAAAACGTTTAGCTAGAGGAGATAAAGGTATTAATCCATTAGATTCTGCTTGTAGAGAACATGATATAGCTTATTCACAAAGTAATGATTCAACCGAACGCAATCAAGCTGACAAAATATTAACTGAAAGAGCTTGGGAAAGAGTTTTAGCAAAAGATAGTAGTATTGGTGAAAAGACAAGTGCATATATAGTGACCAATGCAATGAAGACAAAAACAAAATTTGGTATGGGACTCCAAAACAAAAAACAGCTCTGTAATAAAAAACTGTTTTTGAAAACTATTAAAACTGCTACCAATATGTTGAAGAAAGAGAAACCTCAGGATATACAAGATGCTATTAAAATTGCTCACAAAGTTATTAATAAATCATTTAAAGGAAATAAACATAATGTCATTGTTCCACGGATTATAAAACTTCCCAAAACTGGAGGATTCTTACCACTTATTCCAATTTTAACTGCACTTGGAGCATTAGGCAGTATAACTTCGGGAGCTACATCAATTGCAAAAGCTGTTACCGCTGCTAAAAATGCTAAGAAAAAATTAGATGAATCTACACGTCACAATAAAGCAATGGAATCTATTGCTATGGGAAAAGGACTATATCTTAAACCATACAAGAGAGGTTATGGTATAATTTGTAAAAGTTCAAAAAACTATTAAATATGCTACCCAACAGACCACTTACAGATGCAGATATCATGAATTTTGCTAATAGAAATATTCCTAATTTTAGAGGCGTATTTATGCGAGATATGCTTCCAAAACAACCTAAACAAGCAGAGTGTGGAATAGTTAATTTGGATTCTTCAACTGGTAGTGGCACTCATTGGGTAGCATATTATAAAAACAATAATGATTTGGAATATTTTGATAGTTTTGGAAATTTACAACCACCGTTAGAAATCATAAAATATTTGGGTAAAAACATCAAATACAATCATAAGCGAAAACAACAATATAATACATTTAATTGTGGACACTTGTGTTTAGAATTTCTATATAAAAAAAATAAAATAAATAAATAAATACAAACAAAAGTCTTTTAAAAATGCTTTTTATTTAATTTTCATATATTATAAAAGTATTTTGATAATAAATAATATTTTTTTATTAAGTCTTCAACCATTTTCTTTTGCTTTTCAAAGTTTATTTCATATCGTTCAGGAATCACTTCAGCATATTCTTGTAAGCAACTTATAAATCCGCATTTATTATGTAGTATATCATCATTTTTTTCACTTTCATCTATTAACTTTAGAAAATGTTTGATTAATTCCAGATGCTCTAAAAAAATATATCCATCAAAATCCTTTAAAAATTGTACAATATTTATGCGAGACATCATTTCAAAACAGCTATGCTAATAAGAATAGTAAATTTTAAAATTTGTTCTATCTTTATATATATTTCTATTATTATAATTATTATTATTATTTTATAAAATTTTATATTCTAATAGATAATTAATGTTTCGCTTTTTTACTACTTCCCCAACCAAAGTAGGGTTGTGCGTTGGGGATAAACATCTGATCATCGTCATCTGCTTCTATAGAATTTCCATATTCAGCAATCCCTTCTAATTCAATGATATAGTTCCCAGTTATTATATCCGTCTTTTTGCTCAACAGAAATTGCTCCTCAGAGATCCCCTCAATAGCAGCATCTTCCAAAGCGTTATATCTTTTTGGAAGATATAGCATCCACTCCTCTAACTCCGCTATCACAACATTTCCATATTTGTTGTTGTGACGAAACATCCTAAGAACCTTATACGGCTTACCAGTTTCAATATCCTTTACGGAGCAGTATGGTTTGCTCCTCAATTTGTTGAAGGCGGCTAAAATATCCCGCTTCGTCATTGTGGAGGTCATATTTTTTTTTATTTACAATTGAATGTTTGACTTTTACTGAATAGTTACTGTTTTAAAACTCAGTATTTATACATATTAGTTTATTATAAGTATCTTGTGATATGAAGATTCGTCAACGTCTATAAATCCGGAAATGTTTTATCATTTTTTTTTTTCATAAACTAAACAATATGTGGTGTTGTCGCCGTCTATAATTCCAGACAAGTATATCTTATTTTCAAAAATCACAATGGAAACTGTGTAAATAGTCTTTCTTTAAAAATTGTGCCGGATGTCTTACTCGATTTAAGATTTATTCTTCCACCATTCATCTCATTTTCTTTGATAAATAATTTTTTAACATTTAAAAAATTTTTCTATAGACATGAAAATAACAGCAAAGAGGAATCACCGTGGAAAAAAAATGTGTGCGATAAGAATTTTTTAAAACATGAAAATAACAGCAAAGAGGAATCACCGTGGAAAAAAAATGTGTGCGATAAGAATTTTTTAAAACAATGGAAAATTTTGTAAAAATCAAATCCCCTTTCGTTTTCATCGTATAAAAATCAAATCCCCTTTCATTTTCTTCGTAAATTTTGAGTAAAAATCAAATCCCCTTTCGTTTTCATCGTAAAAATCAAATCCCCTTTCATTTTCATCGTTACCAAATATCAAACCCCCTTTCATTTTCATCGAATTTCAAACCCCCTTTCATTTTCATCGATATCAAACCCCCTTTCTTCATCTACTTATATGAAACCTAATATAAATTTTGTTCAGATCGATCAGACATTATAATCGGGCTTGGCCAACTATACATTCTTACATGGTTTGTGTAGAATTCATTCCAATGAATATAACTTTTAACTTTTGAATTACTAAATGGCAAACTAAAATCTTCATAAAAAAATATGAAAGGGAGTTTTCATAAAACGCCTTCTTGTATTCACAAACTTGCTTCCAAAATGCTACGGTTGCGATTTATTTTTTCCACTCATATGAAGTTAATTTTTGCGTTTTAGGTCAAGAGTTGTAATCTGTCTATAATCTGTAATAAATTTGTGTCATATTTATGCTTTAAAATGTTCCTTTTTTATTTTCAAGCTCTTTTGAACAGAATATAAATTAGTATTCTTAAATTTTAAAATGCTAAAAAAATGCCAAATCCTAAATGTGAAATTTTGCAGCAAAATCAAAATAAAATATGCTAAATTTAGCAGCAAAAAAGCTAAAATGGGCACACTGGGTGTGACACTAGATTTCTATCTCATTTTTAGCAAAAACATATGCTTCTATTTTCTAAGTGTATAAAATAATGGCTTAAAAATTCTAAAACTGACAAAATATATTGATTATTCGTCCCAGTGTGCACAGTCACAGGAGTGTGTATTTGAAATAGTAAAAAGTTGTATAAGCAACAACAACATTTATTTATTTGTTGTTACGGGAAAGAAATATGTAACACAAAATGATAAAAACTATGGACACACAAGGAGTTTGAAAATGACATGGAAAATATAACAAATGTGATATATGCATTGATTTTCTTTATTTAATTTATTACGTTTATAATTTCTTTAGCTGGGGATAAAATTACTAACTTATATCTGAAACAGAATTTAATTTAAAAATAATCAAATATTTCGTTACCGAAATATAAATATAAAAATCAGAAAATTAAAATCATATATAAAAAATTTTGTATATTAAATCCGGCCACATCTGATGACAACATATTTTCATTTGTTTTTTAATAACACTGTAGAACAATTTCAAACTTTTTCCAAAATTACGGGGTTCCGACGGTTGATTGTTGTTCAGGAGACCAAAAAAAAAAATATAAGTGTGTCGGCGTTTTGATAGATCACATCAGAATTTCATTTAAGAAGCGGTTAAAAATTCCCAGCTCTGGACTGTTCTTGCAGCATATCGGTATATAAAACTATGTTTTCTTTACGTCTGAGGTGTAGGGAATGTTCAGCATTTTTGTAGATAATGGTATGGCAAATATTTTTTTAGAACATATTAACCCTCTAACTCCCCCCTCATAATGGCATTTTTGGCTTTATTCTAAGAAATTGTAAAAAACACCCCGAAAAAGGGAAAGGGCGGGGATGAAATGTTCTACAAAAATGTTGGCCATTAAATTTTACTATATATGTCAGAACACACCAAAACCCAAAACTTAACACAAACACTAAAAACCAATCAAATTCAAGATTGTCCATTAAAGGTAAATTTAGTTATTGTTCACATATGTGGGTCATCCCATCTCTGGCGGGAAGGTTTGACACTCCAATACCGAATACTATTGTATCTACGTCATTATGGTTTGTTAAGTAGTTTCCAGTCAGAAGCGCAACTCATTTGTCATCATTTCAACTATGACTTTGAATTTTTATAAAAAAATAATGTCTGCAGATATCACCACTCTTTAGTAAAATTTTGGTTGGCTTTTTTAAAGCTGCAATGAATTAGTTACGAAAAAATAAGGACTTAATTGAAAACTACATGAACTTCTCTAATTGTCTAGTCATTGTTTTAGTTACTTTAACAATTGACTATTATCGAATTTCTAAAACAAATATTTCTTATGGTTTGTCCTTAAATAATTTAAAAGGATGTTTTGCCCAACTTGAGTATATCGCAGTTTTATTTTAAATTTTAGCTTTAATATCTGTTTTAAAATCATTTACCCAATTAAAAAAAAAAAATTATGACCTTATTCCATTTAAATCAAATTTTACCAGTTCTGACTTGAATTTTTGCACAATTATGATTTATGACGTTTTTAGCGTCTCCTGTAAAATTACCCAAATTTAACACACTGCTAATAGTTTTGATTTGTCAACCTTTGCTCTAACAGAAGACGTCCTCAAATGTTTTATGCATTATTTTTCTGGTTTTTAATTTGCTGTTAAAACTAAATTTCCTTAATTTATATTTACCACAAATGTGCTCGTTTAGATGTTATGCCACTTGTTGCTGCATCAGTTCTCAGCCAAAGAATATAAAATATTCACCACTCCATTATGCGCAGAAGCCAAATTTATAAATTTATTCATGGAACCGGTAAACGGTATAAAAATAAGTGTAATTTACTGAAAGAAGTCATTTCTCGTGGGTTTGCTTGGACAGTAACAGTGAAATTTGTAATGGAATTTTTCAGTTAAACATGTTGACATAACATTTGTACGTTCGTAAATAGAATAAATTTTTGATAATTCTTCCTCAATATGCAATAATAGGTTTTTTAAGTTTCACAAAAAAAAACTTTTAGTTTGAAATGTTTTTCAAAGCTTTTATGGACGAATATTACAGTATATAGGTAATCACGATTTGTGTTATAGAAATTGTTTATAAAAGTGTATAATCGAAAAACTTAAAACAACGCTAGAACTCCAAAAGTTTATTAAATGTTTGATTTTTACAGATTTTCACACGTTGGCTGCCAAAGCCTTTTTAGAATTTTGATCGTTCAGTAGCAATGCGATTTAACAATTTTGGTCACCTGAGGCCAACAACTTAGTGCCTAAAAATAAGTTTTGACTACTTGATTTTTTGAGTCGCACATTTTCGTACGACATGGCCTGGGAAAACATAAAATATGTCGTGGGGTCATGTGCGACACAAAAACCCCAGAGAATTAAATTCCATAATAAAATGTAGGAAAATGCGCGACGTGGCCTCAGGGTAGCATCTGGGTGTCGCATGAAAACGTGCGAAGTGGCAGCCAACGTGTTAAAAATGCTTTTCTACGAAATTCAATCGAGTTTTATGGAATTTAATTATTTGAAACTACTTCTTATTTGGAATTATCACGAACTAGTTTCAAAAGATATTTATAGAACGGATCAATAAAACTTTTAATTTTGTTTTAAAAAAAAAAAATTAAATTTTAATTAAATTTAATTTGAAGCATATTAACAACTATTTGGTAAATATTACAAGAGACAATAAAAACAATTTTAAAAATTTTAAAAATACCCGATTTTTACTTATGTACAATGTACATATGCAAAGAAGAAAAACCAAAAACCGAAATATAATAATTGTTTATGTTTGTGAAATCAATTGATTTTTCAATTAGTTATGATAGGAATAAATAAAAAGTAATTTTACTAAATATAATTTTCTAATAATTTAAACTAATGAATGACACATTCATTAAACTATCAAATTCAATGTTGTCCTCTTTTATTCCTTTTTATAAATTTGCAACTAAATAAAATAAAAATGACTTTTAGTTTAGTAAAATTTAGCTTTCTATTCTGACCAAAAAACTCAATGTTAGAATGTGGAAATGTCTCCATTTCCCAATGATACCCTTGACTATAAATACTGGCGATAGTTATATGTGGAAAAATATTAAAAACATAACAATTGTTTATTTTGTTTAGAATAGTACAACAAACAAAAAACTTTTAACTTCAGGTACGGTAACATTTGGCAAATATTTATTCAAAAAAAGCCCAAATTTATTTGACGTTGTTTACTCTTACAAAAGTGTTGCAAGATGAAACAGCATAAATAAAATAAAAGTAAATAATTTTTTGTTTTTCTTTTTCATTATTCACTAATCGCCTTTTATGGCGTGCACTATAATTCAGTTTTATATATTTACTTGATATTTTTGTAATATTTTTAATTTTATTATTTTTTAAACACAAATTCCACAAAATTCACTTTTTAACTTTTAACAAATAAAGAATTAATAATGGATGCCATCAGGCTTACCAACATATAATTTAATATTACAGATCATACTGTTCTTGGCAATACCTCATGTTAAAATACAACCATTTGTCACAATATGGTCCATACTACAGAACATTGGACCATGTTGTAACTAGTCTATTTAAGCCACAATATTATCCAATATTAGCTGCAGGGTTTTACTTAGTAGTTACGTCTTTTTCAGCAAATATTTGCCAAGTGTGACCGTAGCTTTAGAATTTTAATTATTATGCATATTTTATGCATGATTTAACAATTGATTTTTGTATTAAAAATCAATATAATTTACAATAATAAAAGTGCTTCAATTGATAGTTTTTTGCAGTTGCAATTTGAAGTCGAGCTTTCTTTTGGAAAGTATAAATTTCTATTCAGGCCCTATTAATAACTATAGTAACAGTTTATTTGTTACGATAAAAAATAAGTTTTGGGTATGCACAATAATTTTATCTGCAACGAATAATATAACTGTACTTAAGTATAGCAGTGAAATCAGTTTCCTGTTTCCATATGTCATTAATGTTTTCAATCTCTTCAGATTCAGAAGACAATGAGTAAAGAAACATAACCATTTTTAATTTAAAATAATTTCTTTAAAAAAATTTGCTTTCACTTCAGTAATTTTTTTAATTTTTTTTGATTTTATTCAGTGTTGTAATACGTACTTATTTAAGTTTTTTACAACACTGAAGCAATGAATCGATTCGAATTATATCGAGTACCATCATTAGAAAATTTTGCACTGTCGAAATAAATTTCGATTCGGAAACAATTTCGATCACGACTGCAAGAATTAGCGCCCAGGACGCCCAATGAAACTCTACAGGCGAGATGTCAATCTTATTTTAACAGAGATGAAAGAAGAAAGATCAGCAGACAAATTGGCGTTAAGAATCGAAAATTCTACGTATAAAAAGTTCATCCAGGAACTATTCTGAGAGCATTGCAGGATCAAGGGTATGCAAGCCGAATTACCCGCAGAATAATCCTTGATATCTGAAAAGGATCGAAGACTTTAGCTGGAATTTGCAAAAAATAACACATTTAAATAAAGGCATTGATTTATGGAAACGAGTTTTATTTACTTATTATTCGTATAGTAATTAAAATAGTTTTGAATTTTTTGATTAAAAACTTTTTTTCTCTTACTCTTTAATTGACGAAAATATAAAATTTTGAGTATGTATGCATGCAGACTTATTTATGTATGTATAACTCAAACACATAGTTAAATCTTGCTGAAGTAACAAAACATAAAAACTCTTGTAAAATATTTTAAATAAATAAATCTCATCATTTGATATTGAAAAAAATTCGACATAAAAGATTAAAACGTATAAACGTAATTATTTATTTACATAAAACACAATGAAACACTTAACAAATAAATATGAAATATATTAATAAGAAATTACTAAATTACAACATTAAACTGTGAACACAATAGAGAATAACAAATGGAAAAATAATTATTAGTCTACAGTCGTACTAAGTAATTTTTATTGTATCCTCCGGCAAATGAATAAAAAGGACTGAACTAAAATTCATTCATACAAATGATGCAAACGCATACAAATAATAGTGTTTGTGTTATGATGTCTTGTTAAAACATATAAGCATTAGGGTGTCTCGTTTTTTTCCCCCAATGTTTCCAACTACAATTAAAGTTTAGCTATATATACAAATTTAGTTATTTTTCTTGCAAAGAAAAAAATGTGAAGTTTTGATAGCGGTTCAATTATTTTTGAAAATTTTAATTTTTATATAGAATTAATTAAGGTATATGGTGTTTTTTTTAGATGTATAGAACTTTAATTTGGCGACCCTTTTTTAACCATTTTGTCAGCTGTCAAGTGAATTATATTTCAAGTCACTAGTCAACGCTCATAAGCCCGAAACGATTGACTACTTAGAGGACATAGTGTCTTTGAACTCTCTGGACTGTTCGCATCATTGTTCAACTTCTGATTTTAAAACGATTAAATTTGGATTCGTCTGACCAGATAATGCGTTTCAATACATCTACTGTATAATTTCTGAGTTCTCTGGCAAACTTTACCCGTGCTTTAACATTTTTTTTATCGCCAGTGCAAGTTTAAATATTTTAACTGCTGTTTTGTAAATAACGCGAAGATCTCATCTTGTTTTCATCGACTATCGGTTTTGCCTCTTTTGGTGTTAAACACTTGTCTGATTCATTTCAATTAATAGATTTGTGCTTTAGGAACAATAAAACGTGTTTTTGCAGCCTTTTGATCACTGATTGACTTTAAGTTGTTTAGCTATTACTCGAGTAGAATAGCTACGTTTTGCCCTTGCTAGAATTAAGTCCTCAATGGCTGTGACAATTTCTTTTTCTTATAGTTTTAATTATAATTTGATTTGTGTTGGATAATTTGCAAAAATTGTTTACCACACACAATTAAATTAATATCAAACTAATGTTTGATATATTTGATATTTTTGTGAAGATATTTCAAAATACACATTTGTTCAAAATTGAGTATTAATTTTTTATTTCCAGAAAACTATTTTCCCTGACCCTAGAGGTGAAAATAATAACGTTCCAGGATTTCAGAGAAATTAGTAAATAAATGTATAAGTTTTTTTTTTATTAATTATTTCCTCTCACATGTGTTGTGTAAAAGTGTAAAAAACAAACTAAAGCTCGAGCTGTTTTTCTTAGCTAAAAAAATTAAAGCAAGAATTATACTTTTATTTTAGATGTGGGCCACACTAATATACATACATACGTATAAGTATGTATTTCTGTAAGTTAGTAAGTACAGATCTTTGCGTGTGTTCATTTCTTTGTGTATCCATTACATTATTTTGGTATGTAATGGATAAATCCTATTTCATGATGAACAAGACAATGCGGAAAATTGCAAGACACTAAAATTGGCAAAATAAAACTAATATGAAGATTATGGAGAGTACAGATCGACTAATATATATACTATACACAATATCCTTTGTTGTATGTAACAATGTCCTAAACTATATTAACAAATTAAAGTATGTTTAAATATTAGGTAACTTTCTTCCTAAAGGGAATATTATACTTTAATGAAGCTTTTCTTAGTTTGTATAAAATTTTTAGAGAAAACCAAGTGACTGTACCAGCGTATTGCTTTAACTTACCCGGTAGGGTAAACTTTTGGAAGACTTGATGTTGAAATGAGAACATTTACAAGTTAATGCATATGTATGTTTTGTTGGGTTGGGTTACTTCTTTAAAGAAGCACAAAAACTCATAAAAGTAAGCAACAAATTTCATTGTTTATTGTTTCCTCTATATGTACCATCATATACTACTCGTATTCGTATGTACACTATATTACAACTATTACTGTAACAAATGTATGTATGAACGTATGTGTATATGTATGTTTATATAAAAGGACCTCATGTATACAGCATTTATATATGTAAGTGTATATGTTTGTTTGTGCGTTTATTAAATAGTAGAAGGAGACTTTTATTATTTATTATTTGTTTTGTTCATAAAGATTGTGCGCAGAGCACAGGCCGCAGTTTTGAAGATATTTCAATAAAATTTGGTTCATGATATTGGCCCAAGGATGGATGGGATTGAATCTGGTGGAAATCGGTGCATTGTTTTATCTGGCCCCCATACAAATGTCCTCCCGAAATAGGGGTTTAACGACCCTAAATGTTTGAATTATGCAAGTATCACTACAAATGATGGGTAAATGAAGCCAAATTACATCAACAAATTTTATGCAGATCGGTGCATAATTGATCAAAGCTCCCATATATATCATGAAAATCGATGAACGCGTTTCGCTTTTACTCACAATTAAATAAAGGTATTTCAAAAATTTGCTCGAGATATGCAGAAAATTCTTTTAAAAACCGGAGAAAAATTAACTTGTACATTTTGTGCATATCTCGTTTTGTTCATAGGTTACTTTACGTGAAAGTAATAGGACTTGATACTTTTTTTATCGTTTTGGATTTTTTATGAATTAAAAATAAAAAAAATCAATTTTTTAGGCAAAAAAATTGTTTGTCTGTGTTTTTTTTTCATACATTTATTTATAACTGCGAAAGTGTTCCTTATGTAGCAAAACGTTGTATGAACATATTAAAGGAATTGTTATTCTTATTTTTCTAAATTTGTTTCAGCTTATTCGAACTAGTGGTTCTCGAGTTATGACAAACAAAAGAGCCTAAAACGTGACAAATTCCCTATACGATACTTATTAACTTCAAATTAGTTTTTAAATTATTATTTGATGTAACATGACCAAACGAATGATGCAGAAGTTCTTCTTTTTGCGGCTACTTTCATAAACAATTATCAGAATTGAGTCCCGAAATCATGTGTTGTTCTGTGTAATTAATTATAGCTCCTATATAGGGTCCACTTCCGAAAATTACTATAAAGAGCATAACTCTCTTAAAAACGTCGGTATCCAAATAATATTGAACGCAAATTTGTTTTATATATGTATAGTATATACAAATCATTCTGTAGAATTTTATGATAATCGATCTATAATTAGTCGTAGCTCCCATATAAGACCCACTTCCGACAATCACTTTAACAACCATAAATATTTTAAAAATTGTGGTATCAAAATAAAATTCAAACAAATAAGTTTAATATACTTGTATATAGAAATGATGACACCTAATTTTATAATGGTCGGTCCATAATAAGTCGAAACTCCATACAAAATGTATAATATTTATATTCACAGAAGTCATGGCACTAATTTTTGGATTATCGCTCCATAATAGATCATATCTCCCATAGAGCGCACAATTCTGAAAATTGTTTTATTCATATAGGATATTATATGGTCGGGCTTGACCGACTATACTTTCTTACATGTTTTATATATATATGTTTGTTTGTGCGTTTATTAAATAGTAGATGGAGACTTTTATTATTTGTTTTACTATAATTTTATTGCATTTATGTACGCTCTATTATATGGTTGATAAAAACTGTATATGCCTACACCTTTTTTACAGTAGTCTGTATGATTTTCTTTGTTATGTTGGCCGACAAACAATATTTCAAGTTAAACTGGAGTTGCCAGGTTGGTATGAAAAAAAATAATTATGGTAACGCTATAGTGAGACTGATGCAACAGTCTCCTATTTCTGATAATATTTATTCAAAGTGTTCATCAAGTTCAAGTGCTTTTTGATTGAAAAATACCACAAAACTGCATAAACACAGTAAATATTTGTGCATTCCAATTTTTCGATTTTTTTGTTGAAATAATTTAATCAAATATTTTAAAATAATCGAGTTAATTAATTTTTACAATAATGTAAAAAAAATTAGGTTTTACTTTTCGTCAATTTGTACGTAAAGTTGAATCGTCTAAAGTCATATTTAATAACATCACTTATATTAATTCTAACTTAATCTCTATCAATGTCATCCTCAATCACTTTTGTTACATTTTTTAAATTATTCGAATTATTTTTCCTATAAAATTATACCATTATTCGATATTTTTCCCATACAATAAATAAAATGTAGAATTTTTTAATACTAAAGTAAAGATAAAAAGTAAAGTTTTTTTTCGAACAAGAAATCTTTAAATTTGAACGATATTGTCACCCTTGTAGTTTTAATTGTTATAAAATCATTGGAGTCTATTGTTTTATTAAAAGATTTATGAATTTCGACCCAGGAAATTGTTTAAAAATTTAGTTTCCAAATAGAACTTTTTCAAATCGTGATGCATATAAAAACCATTAAAACTATAACTCTGTAATAATGAAATTGTATTAAATTCTTAAGGTACGGTCACACTTGGCAAAAAGAACGAACGAAAAAGACGTAACAACTAAATAAACTATTTTTCAATGCGTTTATTTATTAAAACAAGTATGAAAGTACAGTCGGTCCAGCCCGACCATATAATACCCTAAACCCAGTATATGTATGAAACAGTTTTTAGAAATGGGCGTTACATGGGACCGTTATTATGGACCGATCATCCAAAAATTTAGTGTCATGATTTCTGTGAATATAAAATTGTGTATGTTAAACTTTATCTCGATATAAATACTTTTAATAATTTTATTGAGGTTAAAGTTGATTACGGGGAGGGTCTTATATGGGAGTTTTGACTAATTACGGACCGACCATTATAAACTTAGGTGTCATAATTGCTGTATATTATTTGTGTGAAATTTTATTTGATTACAAAAATTTGTAAAAAATTTATGTTTGTTAAAGTGATTTTCGGAAGTGGGCCTTATATGGGAGCTACGACTAATTATTGACCGATCTGTACAAAATTTGTAGATGTGACTTGGCTTCATTTATCACTCATTTGTGATGAAATTTGTTTGGTTCCTTGCATAATGTCACTTACCATATTTTATCAAAATATCTTGAAAATTGCGACCTGTACTATGCGCACAAGTTTTACATGGACAGCCAGCTAGACGAACGGACGGACATCGTTAAATCGACTCATACAGTGATTCTGAGCCGATCGGTGAGGTGAGTGTTGGACAAGTATTTCCGGGCGGGACAAACATATGCACAACTCCAATATACCCTCGCCACTATGGTAGAGTAGGGTATAAAAAACTTCCTTTATTTCAAACAAGAAACAACAAATATTTAGTTTAATTTTATTTGTTGATACTGTTTGATCTTGCAAAACTCTTGTAAGAGTAAACAACGTCAAACAAATTTGTGCTAAAACAAGTAGTTACGCTTTTTTGAGTAAATATTTGCCAAATGTGACCGTACCTTAACAAATGACAGTTTGTAATTTGTGTTTCTCATTTGCAAGTTTTATTGACAGCTGCCTGTCGGCCATTGATTTAATGTGTGTTTGTTTGTTTTATTCTTTCTGGACAGTTATAAATTCTTAGTCAAACTATTTGGCACAGAAAATAAAACAGTTTCACTGTCATTATCCTTCTCCTTGCTTTGGCTTTAAGTAATAGCAGTTTTAGAAGGGGATACATTTTGTTTATAGCAACATAACAATGTTTTGCTTTGTAACATTCAGCAATTTTATGATTATGTTCTGCAACTTCTTCTTTTTTCTTTTTGTATACAATATTTATGTTCAATATTTAAGATAATTTTATGAGTTTTGTTTTCACTATTGTTACGTTAATACATATTGCTACTACTCTTTTTCGTTTTTTTTTATTTTTTCAAGTATAAAAGAGTAGTTTGTCATCTATAAAATTTGAGTAGAATATTTAAGTATTTTATATAAGTACATATCTCGTTCTACGCCATATTATACTGCTAAAGCCTGTACTGTTTTGCATTCATTTGTTTATATTTTATATGCTACTATTAAGTAAGCATGTTTGTGCGTGTCTTTAGGTCCTGTTTTGTGTTTGTTATTTATTTTCTTTATATTGTATCCTTCCCTCTCTCTCTCTTTAACACACACAAACGCACATCATTTTGTCTATGAATTTTACAAAGCGTGAAATTAAGTTTTCACTTAAATATTCATCTCAATAGGAGTACGAGTATATTTTAAAATACACAAACACATATTGTACATACGCTTAAGTTTACTAAATTATATCCAGCAATATCCTTTTAAACAACTGCCTGTTGTTGGTTTTGTTGTTTCTTAAATACCTCATATGGTATGATGATCGACATATAAAGGGTGTCCCAACTAGAACATAATTTTTAAATTTTAAATAAAACACAGATATTTAAAAAAAATCGTGAAACTTTATTATATCGTAAAGTAGACAGAATGAGATTATGTATGGAACAAGATATCGTACAGATGGCCGCCGCGGCTTTGCTGGCACACACGCGATCTTTTAATGAAATTTTCAATGACCTTTTTGCATAAATGCTGCGGTATTTCATTAATGCAGCGTCCAATTTCCTTTTTTAAGGCTTGAGTCGTCGTCGGCTTATTCGCATAAATCATCGACTTCAAAAAACCCCAAAGAAAAAAATCTAAAGGTGTTAAATCGCACGATTTAGGCGGCCAATTCTGATCTCCAAAACGCGAAATAACACGACCGGGTAATGACAGATGCATTTTCTCTGGCTGTATGACATGTGGCGCCGTCTTGTTGAAACCACATGCCCTCCACATTCATTTCTTCAATTCTAGCCAAGAAAAAACTGGTTATCATTTCACGATAGCGAACACCATTGCCTTCTAGTTGGGACACCCTTTACATACATATGCACGTATTAAGGCTAAATAATATTTTTAGTTTTATATGCCACTACTCCTAAAAGTAGACAAGTAGAGTCTAAAGTTATTTTCAGTTTTTTAGTGTTGTGATTTTATGTTGTATATTAAGGAAGCCCTATCAGATAGGGGGAAAACTGATTTAAAAAAAATCGTTTCATTAAATTTCTATTTTCTATTAATCAGTTAATAATATGTAAGAAAAACTAAAAGAAGAAACAAAAATGAATTTTCACTTATATGTGTTTTAAAAGGTGATTCAAGTAGAGATACTTTTTTCAATAGCCTTTTTTTGGTAGATTACGTGTGAGTAGTGTCATGTTATTTTTGTTTAGTATTGTTTGACAGTTGAAAATGGAAAGACTTACGACTGGACAATGTTTACAAATCGTTCAACTTTATTCGATAATTCACGTTCTGCGAGGAATGCATTTTGTGCACTTCCTTGAACTTATGGTCAACATAATCGGCCTACTGAGCGTACTATTCGCAACACCATCACACATTTTGAGACCCAGCATTCATTATTGGATAATATTCGACCGAATAGACTACGTCCAGCACGTTGTAAAGAAAATATAGCGACCGTAGCTGAGAGTGTACACGAAGACCGTGGAGAGTCGATTTTGTCAATGGCGACCGTTATCGTGCCATGATAGCCGACTATTTGATGTCTGAAATTGAAGCTCGTGATATCGGCAACATTTGGTTTCAGCAAGACAGTGCCACATTCCAAACATCGCATCATTCAATGGATTTATTGAGAAAACACTTCGGTGAACACATACAGCCATGCCACAGAATTTAATTTTCTTCGGAAGTGGAATTAATTCCGTTTTTTTTTTTTCATTCCGAAAAAAATTGTTCGTTTTACTTTTCTATAAAAGAAAAAAATCGAATTAATTCCACTTCCGAACGGAATTAAAATCTGTAACATGGCTGTATATTTCACGTTTTGGGCCGGTCGATTTGCCACCAAGATCATGTGATATCACACCGTTAGACTTTTTCCTATGAGGATATGTAAAGTCTAAAGTTTACGCGGACAAACCCGTTTAGATTAAGGCCTTGGAGGAAAATATCACGCGTGTCATTCGGCAGTTACCAATAGAAATGCTCGAACGAGTCATCGAAAATTGGACTCAACGGATAGACCATCTGTGACGTAGCAAAAATAAAAAAATAAATGCCAAAGAATGTTCTTTCAAATGATAATAAACATTAATTTTGACTTTTTTAAATTTATGATTTGTAATGTTTTTTTTTAATAACGCATTTTCTTCTTACGGTATTAATACTGGTGTTATATTTTTTTGAGCCATCATTGTCGAAGAAAACCAGATTTTTCATTATTGAACGTAGTATATTCTTTGTAAGTAAGTTCTATGTTTCTTTTAATTACATTTTTACATTTATTTGGTTTACGATTAGTGCACAAGGTTTGCTTGTATTGCTTAATAATATAATTTACATTTGAAAGTTTTAGCTTTTCAGCAATCAACAGAGTCTAATTTTCAAGGAATTTGTGCACGAGATTCTTCTTATTTTGAACTTTATTTGCTTGGAATTCGTACACACATATTGATTACATACTGATTAAATTTGTAAAAAAAACTGTTTGTTTAATTAACAAATCAAAGTTTGTTTGTTTTATAACAAATTCTATTGAAAATTTGGAAAACTTTGAATGTTTTTGAAATACAATATGTATTTAGTTGCATAAATCTACATTTTATTTTTACTGCTAACAAAAGGGACCATCCTAATGCACATGCAAATGTTTGTGTGTTTATTTGCATTATATTTTAATAATTTTTTTATGTATTTTTATTATAAAAGCTTAGTCTTATGTGAGTATTTTAAGTTTCATATTCATGTCATAAAAATATTATGCTGAAATAGTTTTATTTTAAACAAGTTTTAATACAAAATATTGATAAAATGGATTTCATGTTTAAAGCATATTATTTGTACTTATGAGGACCTAACATAATTTTCATAATCGACATGAAGTTCAGAAATTCAGTCAACAATGACATGTCAATTTATATTAAACAAAAGGATAAATATAAGTTGGTACTTTAGTTATAATCAAATTAGCCAGTAAGTTGTCCTTTGTGAATTCTTATTCAGGTTCACAAGTATCTAGTTTTGGTTCCAGGTTCATTTCAATAGCTGAATCTATAAGTAACAATTGAAAGAATAAAAGTTACGTCCTAGTAAAATCCATTTGGGTGTTCTAACATCACACAGCATTATAAAGCCTAACTTTTTAATTCTTGGTTTATTATCATAAACTATTCAAAACTTACCATTACACTATAGAAATATTATCATAGAGTGGTGATCTTTATTTAGTGGATTCAAATTCATTTAGAATTTATTGAGATATTGTAAAAGGTAAGTAAAGCAGAGTTCTTGACAATAATTTTTTTTTTATCAATTTGGAAGTATACAGCTCTAAAGGATCATAACAAAAGCAAAAATTTTTGAGAGAAAATTAATTTTAGTTAATTTTGAGCTCTTCTTAAGGATTAATGAATTATTATTATTTTGTAATCAATTGTTTCTGTTGTTAAACAAATGTTATAACATTTATGGATCCGGATATTATGTGAACAATGCTTTATTTTTCTATCTATTTTTAAAAACTAAATTGAAGCCTTGTTTAAATTCTTCAAAAAGAAACAGTTGCTTTATATTTAGTAGAATCAGTTTGGAGTATACTTACTTCCAATTGATCGTTTATTTCCTTACACAACTGCTTTCAAAAATCATTTCACATTTTTCCAATTTTAATCGAAAAAACTTCAAAATTGTCCGACTCTGCGGACTCTGGACAGACATCGTTAAATCGACTCAGGATAATTTTTTTGATATGCTTTAAATTAGGTTTTACACTATTTGTTTTTTGGGTTTTATTAAAATCAGCACAATTGTAATGTACCCGCATTATGGTGGTATAACGAACAATCAGATATTTGATGAATATCCGGAAACTGTGGTTTTTTCGTAAAAATAAAAAACCTGATAGTTTTAAATCATTTACAATAACAAATCATATGAATTGTTTAAATAGAAAAAAATTTTAATTTTCTATTAAAAATAAAATAAATTCAATTACTTTATTATTCTATTATAAATTACTATTTTATTAATCATGAATTTATTTATTATTCTATTATAAATTAAGATTTTATTAATCATGAATTTTAATTTTAATATTACCGTGTAAATCCATATACATATAAATAAGTGCATATATACATACATACATATAAAAGCAAAACTTTACCGACTGGCTGATTCATCTTAGCACAGCACAAACGCCTGAAGCTAGAGTCCTTAAATATGGACACCAAATAGATTGATATTTTAAAATTCAGTATTTTATTGATCATTTTAAATAAGTTCTACGTTGACATTTTGATTAAATTAGCCGTTGACTTTGCATCCCAGGGGTCTTTGAAATACATCTGAAGTTTTACATGAGTTTGGTTATCTGATATATTGCTACAAAATATAAGTGTGTCTAATATTTGGGGAAAGTTGATTTCAACAATAAAGATCGCATGTGTACATATGTATACCCCCAGGGGGTAATATGTCCTGGAGTAATTTCATCACCTTGACGCTTTTACCATATTGAGGAGAGATAGGGCGCACCAGTGTCATGAGCTTGCACGAACTCGAAAATGGTAAGAGCTTGATTGTTCAACCCTTTAAACTCGCAGCTGACTAGAGTCTTACCTAGAACAACGGAATCAGTTATAAGCCTCTCACTAATGCAAATCCCTTAACTGATAATTGTGTGGTCCCTTCGGTTACACGTAGTTAGTTAAAAGACTGTTGTTTGGCCTAGTGACAAATTTTGGCCCACCAACTTAAATCGAGGTGCTGCTGCTGAATCAACAGAGTCATTGAACGTAGTTGTGGTAATTGGCTATGTGTTCAAGAACTTTATTTAAGTTGTGGCATTCGTGTATGGTGCTGGTAATCCATCCTGGACAGCGTCTCACAAAGCTGGTTAATACAAAATGCCCGTTGACCCTATCCTTAGCAGTAGTGGTTTTAGTGCCTTGCTACTCACTTTTAGCTGGAGCGATATGCTACGTATTCAATAACTGTCATAGGCTTTGTTGATTGACTAAGCTATGGACGGCAGTGATTAGATCTTTATTATTGATTAAATGAAGTGCATTTTCACCATTAGTTTTGTATATGTAGGTCGACGATGTTCACCATGTAGTAGGACATAATCTGATAGTTTCGACTGGCCCTTATGTATTCGAAAACTATAAATCAATTAATTGTAACTTTTTTTGGCTCGAAATTAATGCTTTGATCGTGGGGTCACATTTTTGCATGTACGACTTGTTTACACCCTAGTTTATCTCTAGCGGAGTTGAGATAAATTGGGTACTAAGACTATGCGCTTTGAGCTGCAAATCTATGACAATAAGTCTGTAAGTCAATACTCATATTTAGTTTCATCTATGGAGCCAAGATCTTGAATATAGGTCTTATAGGCATATGGCATTCTTATAAAAAACCAAGTTAGATTGCTACATCCGCTTTTCTCGAATATGAAATACCTTTCACCTAAATATAATGTAGAATACAAAAACTACTGGTTATAGGTCTAGAATATCCTTATAAAAAACAATTTTCCATATTCACCACAATTAAAGAAACAGAGTATGAAAAAAGGATATTGAAAGATATGGTCATATATAGTCAAATATGGACCGAAATTCACAAAAGTCTCTAGTAGGATTTTTGTACCCTACACCACAATAGTGGGGAGGTATATTGGATTAGTGCTGATGCTTGTAACGCCCATAAATATTAGTCCAGCACCACCTCAAAGTATACCGATTGACTCAGAATCACTTCCTGAATCGATTTAACGATGTCCGTCCGTCTGACTGGCTGGCTGTGCATGTGAAGCTTGTGCGCAGAGTGCAGGTCGCAATTTTGAAGATATTTTAATAAAATTTTGTACGTAATATTTTTTCGGACCAAGGACGGATGGGATTGAAACTGATGAAAGCGGTTCATTATTTCACCTGGCCCCCATACAAATGTCCTCCCGAAATAGGGATTTAAGGATCATAAATATTTGAATTATGCAAGTATTCAAACAAATTTCACTACAAATGATGGGTAAATCAAGCCAAATCACATCAACATTTTGCGAAGATTGGTTCATAATTGATCAAAGCTCCCATATAACCTCCGACTCACTTTAAAGTGCATGACTCTCTTAAAAATGTCGGTATCCAAATAAATTTCAACAAAAATAAGTTTCATATATACATGAATGATGATACCTAATTTTATAATAGTCGGTCCATAATTAGTCAAAACTCCCATATAAACCCCACTCGTGATAAAGTATATTTATATTTACAAAAGTTATGGCACTAAATTTTTGGATGATCGGTCCATAATAGGTAATATCTCCCATATAGCGCGCATTTATGAAACACTGTTTTATACATATACTGGGTGTAGGGTATTATATGGTCGGGCTTGACCGATTATACTTTCTTACTTGTTGTGTAATGTTTTGAGTTGGTACCGATATTTATAAGATAAATATATAGATTAATGACTTTTTTGGATGCGATCCTTATATGGGAGCTATGACCAATTATGGGTCGACCACCATAAAATTTAGTGCAACTATTTATACATCTATGTATAATAATTACTTGTGTCGCATTTTAACCTGGTAACAATATTTATACCGGATTTATACGTCTTTAAGTGAATTTTGGATGTGGAATTTTTATGGGGTCTCTGGGGTGAACCATGGACCGAACTAAACAAAATTTCGTTTTGCGATTTCCTTTACATGAAAAGGATTTTTGCTCAATTTTTTGTTGATATTTCAAATTTGTAGGCATTTTTGTATAATTGATGATATTTGCATGGGTGCTATGAAGAATCATAGAACGATTCTAACTATTTTCATCTCAGTTTCTGTTTTTATAATAGAAAAAAAATTTAAAAAATTTCATGGTATTATCTGCAATATAAAAAAAAATAAAAAATGGTTAAAACTATCAAATTTTTATGGAGGTTGCCTTACATTTTCGTCCATAACTCTTGTTCTGCTACACCAGTTTGCTGATTTGCAATACCAAACTTCTTAGAAGAATTGTAGATAGTTTTTCGTAAACTTTGTTGGTTTTCGTGATGTATTCGTATTTTACACAGACAGACTCAATCGACTTTTCAATAAACATATTAGCATATTTACGCTCTTTTTTATAAAAAATTTTAAAGTTTTATTTCAATACTTTTTTTTTGTAATTCGAATGAAAATGAAAATTGTAACAGAAATTTTTTCAAGATTTGATATTTTGTGAAAACAAGAAGCAAGAAGTTGTTATATCGCGAATTTATGGAGCAATTATTTAAAAACATATTCTACGTGGTATTATTTGTTATTTGCACAATAACAAATAAATTAAAACTAAATTATTGGCTTGCAGTTAAGTTTATTTATGAACCTTGTGAACAGTTTGAATTGGGAAACCATTTTTGACACCAGTTAATAGATTTATTTTCAACAGCATATTTACTCGCCTAACGAAATAAATGTATTTATATTTATGGTTTTTTTTTAATAAATATAATAATAATATGAGACCACTTGCCTTTGGATAAACTTTAAGGTTTTTTATACCAGACTCTTTGATTGATTTTTGTTGTCTAACGCAATTATTATTGTGATCAGTAGAGTTACAATTGGATATTACTCGTTTAACGTGCAATCTAGAAGAATATGCATTTTGGCTTTGCACTATTTGGAACAGAGCTATGAATAGCATTATTAAAAGTACAATAACAAATTTCTTGGACATTTGTTATAATCTTAAGTGCAATAATTTAAATTATTATAATTTACTTTACTTGTGAATTCGTGTAAGATTGAAAGCTAATTAAAATATTTATTGCTGAATGCTGATTAATAGTTTTATATACCCCTTTATGCATTAGGGTGACCAAAAGTACAAATATTTTTTAATGATGAAATTTAAAATAGATTTTTTCACATGCCAAAACAGCAGCTGTTTTTGTCTAAACTATTTGAACAAAAAACCAACAATCGGGTTTTGATAAAGTCACATAGTTGAACACCCTAATATGTCTAACTATATATATAGAAAGCGAGTCGTGGTTAAATTGTACAGATGATTATGACGACTGTGATGATTCTACACCACGGATGTGTTACTCTTTCTATACTTAGAATACCAAAAACACTGGGGCTAAATCGCTGCATTCGATAGCGTATAAACTATCGTATCGAAAAATTTTACGCTACGAGTCGTATCATCTCATCACTGCATTCGATATGTATCGAATCATAATTTTTAGGAGATTGTAATAGATTTATAATTATATGTTTTCTTCATGTCAACAAATTATTGAATTGAAAGATTTTTCGGACAGAAAAAAATAAATCTAAGTAACAATTTGTAAATTTTATTATAAATAAAAATAAAATGCTGTCCGTTGCGCAGAACTTGAGAACAGCTTGGCCGATTTCGCTAATAGTTTTTTTGAAATGTGTGTAATAATGTGAAAAAGGTTTATAGGGAAAGAAAAATTGGAAAAGTTCAAGTTTAATTGACCACCTCCATTTCTACGTCCACTTTGTCGGCATATCTAACATATTATTTGTTGTTTTTTTGGTCGTAAAAAAGTTTTGTATTAAGGTAATTTGCCATTTTTTAATGCACTATCGATCCGTCTTTTTTGTTTTGATCATTATCTATATAAATAAAAATCAAAAGTCGTTCGTTGGCAATTGCATCAATTTTATTTAAATGTTCGTCATATCTGTGTTCATATATCTGTGTTCAGATATGCAACTTTATTGAGTCGATATTCGGTTAATTGACAATATTATTTTAAGTGTTCAGGCATACGCAATTTTCAGCTTACTCAATAATAATTTGACAGCTGGAAAACAATACAAAAAATACTCTAAATGGTTGTTGTGTTTCTATGTAAACAAACTTATCTTCACATAGATTTTTTAATGATTTCTTTTCTTTTCTTTTGTTGACATTTGCCATTTTATACAATTTTGTTCACTAAACACAGTTGTGAACAGTGTTGCATTCGAAATCTTACAAAATATTATAAGAATTTCTTTGCGCAATAATTAATTGAAATTTTATATGGAATATTGAGCTCAATAATAGCGTTTATTTCGATTATCGCAATAAATTTGCACATCGGAACACAGTATAACCAGTCTTAGGTTTTTATGAAAAAAAAACTGACCACGCCCACTTTTACTTTTTTTATGAAAACACATTTACCATTGTGATCAAAATGAAATGAGTTTTGATTTATTTAAAAACAAAAATACATTAAGAGCTAAAAATAATAATGGTAATTTTTCGAAATAATTATTTTTACATTTATATTTATGTGGTTGATTCGATGTTTGTTTTATGAGGAGTGCAAGTCATATTAAGGTGATTTTTGATATAATAATTTACAGGCAAATCGTTCTTATGTTAAACAGTCGATTGGGACGTAAATTCTGAATTTACAAAGTAGAAAATGATTCGACACTAAAACGTTTTTCCAGTTTTTTTTTTATTTGCTTACATCGCAATCCTAGTCTACGCAAACTAGGATTGTTTCTTAATTTTGTATTATCGGTTCTCTGCTCCCAAGACGTAAAACTGTTGTAGACACTAATGTTAATGAACATTTCAAGTTGAAAAAAATTCAGAAGGAACACTTACATATGCCAAAAACATATTTGTTTATTGGCAAATAAAAATAAAGGGGTATTGAACTTGAACTTTGTTTTCAAAAATAAAATAAAACAAACTTCGAACCACCAGTCACTGGTTAAAGGATTGATGTTGTCTGTTGACTAGCAGGCACCGTAGTGGTGCAAAGGGTCAGAACGCAAAAAGAATTCTGATGAGAGAAAGTGGTGTTTCTCGAAACATATGTAAATTCAACCAACAACCCAGGTTCGAATCGCAGTCAAGAAAAATTATCAAAAATAAAAAAATTTTTCAAGTTGTAAAACAATTCCTTCTTCAATAAAAATAATTGAATGAAAAATTAAATTTAATGAATTCAAGCCTAACTAAAAGAAATATCAAAATTAAATATTAACCCCCTTATTCAAAAACGATTATTAAATTTAACAAACGTTTATTAAGACAGATTTGCATATAAAAATTTGCTTAATAAACGTTTGTTAAATTTAATAATCGTTTATGAATAAGGGGGTAACACTTCAACTAAATACTAATTATTCTAAACAAGGAATTTTTGTAAAAATGTTTGTAAGGTTTGAAAATTATAAATATAATATGGTTTCGTGCTGATATTCACTCACATTTTAATTGCTGATTATTTTTCATTAACCAGGTCAAAGATTTTGAGTTTGAAGGCTGAAATGGAATCGATTTGCTCTATTTAGACCGTATTATTAACATAGTCCTATAAAAAATAATCCAGTTGTGTTAAAACGCATGATCGGGGCTACCAA
Source organism: Bellardia pandia (assembly GCA_916048285.2). NCBI lineage: Eukaryota > Metazoa > Arthropoda > Insecta > Diptera > Calliphoridae > Bellardia > Bellardia pandia. The sequence goes on along the minus strand of OU696532.1, from coordinate 48,909,294 downwards.
TGGCAACTAAATTTCGTGAAATTTGGTTTGTAATAAATTCATTGTTTTAGTGGCTGTGTAACATATGGCACCAACTTGTTGTAATCAAATATGTCTATATCATTAATAATAGGCTACAATTTAGTTGTAAAAAATTACTTTCTGATCCACACGGTGACAGGTTCAGCATAAAAAGGCTTTTCAACACTTGCTTTTGGATTTTCAGTGGCCCAAATGCGGCTTTTTATTCACCAAATTCTTAAAAGATGTTTTTGCTCACCGAAAATATTATCGGTTTTACAGATCCACGATTTTCATAGTGAATTTTCGGGCAACATTGAATTAATTGTAACAAGTAAATTATCAAAACGTTCATTGAACTTTGTTTCCCAATAGGGTATATTTGATAAAGACCTGTCAAGTTCTGCATGTTTCTTTTGGGAATTTGATTACAATTTTGCACGTCTAACTAAACCAAGATCAAAGATTACTTTAACGGAATGAGAGTGTTTATCCGCAGTATTGAGTATTGACATTATTTTTCAAGAAACAAAGTTTCCAATTCAAAGGCCGACAGAATTCTTTGAGCGCTGCAAAGCGAAAATTTCCGTAACTAGAAATATCAAGTTTAGAAGTTGTCCATGAAAATTTGCAAATTTCAAAGAGCGTAAAATGTTATTAAAAAGATGCACAGCTAGATGAAAGTTCCGAGAGTTGAAACAACATCAACTTCAAGACGGTTAAGCTCGTTGCTAGGGTTTCTAATTTCCTGGACATTTGCCAGAAATAATAAAATTACTACATTCATTCCCTAAATTAAACTAAACCAGTAAAATTTTTTCGAATAAAACATTAGATATGCAATAGTTTTGTTGTCCAATGTTGATCCAAGGTTTCGTTAAAATTTAATGTAACAGCGGTACTTTTCTTTTAAGAACTTTATATTTGTATTTGTAAAGTACTTTCTTTATGTTTGTCATTTAGGTTGTGCTAAATGTATAAATTATTAATCGCATGAATCGGTCGTAATGAACGGAATGTTTTCCTGTGGCTAAATAAGTTTTGTTGCGGTGTCAAAAATTGCTTTGCCAAGCGAATTTCCGTCGCTAATATCGAAAAGATACTAACAGTCTAATTCATAAAAACTAATCAAGGGTATATAACGGGCTTATAAAGCAAATATCCATACAAAATTTGCTTTATAAGCCTGTTATAAACCTTTGACAAGTTTTATGAATTAGGGGGTAAGTGTATAATTGAATCATTCGATTGATAACAAATCACAATGCTTATGTTTTCTACATATGTGCAGACACCTGGGTTTTAAATAAGGCGGAGTTTTATTTTAAAGTTTCTTAAAAATTCGCCAGTATATGATTTTTCATTGTTTCCCAAAGAAAACCTTGATCTTTTTATCTATTACAAATAATGTTTATTGCAGACTGTTATAGTTTGAATGTTTGTAAATATAATTGAGACACGGTAAAAATTATTGGTCGGATTATTGGCAAATGTTTTTTTAAGTGCTCCAATTGCAATGTTTTTAATAAATGCAAATAGTTTTTATTATGTATTACAATATATCTCTCATGTATTTTAAAATATTAATTAAACCATCGTTCCCACTTGTACCAAGGTAATTTTGTACTTTTAATTTGTTTAGCCTTAGAAGATAAAGAAATATATATAAATATTTAAAAATTAATATTAGATTGACTACATAAGATTAAATCGCAATTTACCTTTTTAATTGAATTTAGTTGAATATTCTCACTAATAATTTTTTCTCTTAAGCCTTGGGTATATTTTGCAGGTTTGCCAACACACCTACCATTGTGATCAATATTTTTACAATTTAAATCAGTTGATGTGCTTTCTATCCTTTGGATTGCAACTATTAAAAATGTTACTAGTAGTAACATACATATGTTTTTCAACATTTTAGACGAAATATCAAATACATTTGTTAATTTAAATGTAGAGATAATTAATTTATAATCCGTTTAGCTATGGATAAGATGCTGTACTAACAAATAGAGTATTAAAATTAAACATTTTATACTATTACAATATCGTACTCGTACATATGAATATTATATCATGATTAATATGATGAGAGAGATATTGTCCACAGGCGTGATGCATTTAAAAATAATTTCGATAGATATAAATGTCTGACTTGGCACATACGAGTTACGCGTTCAGTAAAAATTTAATAATAACAAGTAAAAGTTTATATTCGGCTGTGCTGAATCTTGTATACCCACCAGCAAATACCAGTAGTGTGATTTTTTTATGCTTGAATGTAATTTGTATTGCATTTGTATACGGAAACTAAATGTAAGCGGAAAGAAGTATCGATCGATATGTAAAATGTATTTATTCATTACATACTGCCTGTGTAGAGATGATACCGCAAAAAGTAAAAATACCGCAGCAACGAAAGGAATAATTTCAAATTATGCTTCCGCACAAAAAATTTCTTTCCGCAATCGCGGAACAGAATGAATAATTCGAACCTATATTTTTAGGATCCTCACATGGGAGCTATCACCTATTATGGGGCGATCATCACAAAATACTGTACCTGAGGCTTAATTTCAATAATGATATTTACATGAATGTTATGAGTGTTCCAGTTATTCTCGTAAGTGGATCTTATATGGGAGCTTAGCCAATTATGTATTAATGCAAAATCCAATAGTATAATTTTTACATATGTGCATATAACTGAGCTGTGTAAAATATCGGTTCTATATCGATACTAAGCTTATTAAGTTTCTCTGAAATAGTCTTCAAATGGGAGCTATGACTTATTATGAGTCGATTACCATGAAATTTGGTACGACGTTTTATATATACAGCTATGGGCACAGAAATAGCATACTTTATTGTTGGACTAGTGTAACAGGGATTGAATTCTTGTTTTTTTTTTCTTGATTTACAAACATTTTACCGTCAGGGCCAATCAGATAAATTTTGGTTTCATCCGTGAAAAGCACTCTTTTCCAGAATTTGATATCCTTGTTCCGGTGTATTTTTGCAAAAGACAATCGTTCCTTTATATTCTTTTTAGTCAGAAGTGTTTTTTTTTTCGACTTACACGACCATAATAGTGGAAGGCCAATGTAAGCGACATTCGGCCGCGGGCGGCAATCAGCTTAAATAAACGTTTATTAGTGTGTACATTGTGTAAAAAGAATTAGGAAAATAGAAATAAATTTTAATTTTTAACTAAACTCATATGTCACATATTATATACATGTGTGTCCTCACGAACTGTTGTCTACCGCGGTGGCTTTTTCTTCAGATCTTTATTTACATTAAGCAAATTTCCATCTGATTTGACACATTTAACGACATTTTAAGCCATCTTTGGAGAACATCCAATTTGTTTTAGCTATTTTGAACTATTTACTACATATGTAAATTATAAATAAAATGAAATGTAATATTATACAGCCATGTCACAGAATTCAATTCCATTCCATTCGGAAGTAGAATTACAGTGGTTTCCTGGTTTAACGAACTATATATTGTCAGGCCCATTCGTTAACTCCGGCGTTAAATAAAAAATCCTCTAATTCATAACAAAAACAAAAAAAATAATAATTAGTTCATATCACATTCAATTAAATAATTAGTTCAAACAGAACTAAAAAATTACTTTGTAACGTATAAATTTTGATTTTGGTAAGCGAAAAATTTCTTTACGTAGAAATAAATTTTTCTCTTAATCCATTTTTTTCGTAAAGCGTCTCTTATAACATTGTACAAATGTAATTGCAATGACTCTTTTTTGATTTCATTTATTTTTTTTTAACTTTTTGCAAAAATTCGTTAAACCGAGTACATGACATTTTCATTTGTTCGTAATATAAGTTCCTCAATGGCAAGAATATGACCAAGAATATGATTAGGATACGAAAGATACATTATTCGTAGCTTTTGATGACTTCAGGTACCATGTATAATCCTGACATTTTTCGTATCTTTTGAATCTGTACGAAAAATGTACAAATAAAAAATATTTTTTTTTTGAGTAATGACATTACAAAAATTTATTTGGAATTTATGTCATACACTTTGGAACTTTTAAACGTTTTTAATCTAATATTCCAGGCGGAAAAGCCTCGTCTACACCTTTTGCAATCTGAAGTTGAAAAATTAATTAAAAGAATTGCTAGCAACTATGTATTTAGAATTTAACTATGTAAAGGCAACAGATGCTTTGAAAATAGAATTTTCAAATCCAAATTATTTTTTACCAATTGAAAAAATTTATTCAGGTGTTTTAGCTCATAGAAGATCAGCATAAGAAATATGATTTACTAAAAAAAATTGCCAATCATTTTATATTGAAGTTTTAAAACAAATCAGTACAAACGACTTAACTCGTCTAATAATTTTTACAAAAATGAATTTGTTTTAACAACATCCAAAGATAGTTATGTTAATAAATGTTAAAAATGAATTTTCAATTTTTTTTTTCAAAATGTATCTTTTCGGGAAAAAATTTATCTTTTTGGAAACTAAAATGTATCTTTCTCGAAATTTCACTGGCAACACTGAATATGACTGTTCGTTAAATCGCGAATTCGTTAAATTAAGTGTACGTTAAACCGGGAAACCACTTCTTCTATAGAATAATCAAAACGAAAATTTTTTTAATTAATTAATTAATGCATCAGAATTAAAACTTTACAACAGATTCTTTTTAAAATTATTTGCTCAAGGATTTTTAATAAAATATTGTAAAGATAATATATTCCTACACTTATACAGTAATATATATTTGAATTTTAAATATCAATCTTTTGGTTAAAAAAAACATATCATTTATTTGAAGAAAACCATGTATAAGAAAAAGAAAAAAAACAAATTTACTACTGTCTTGCCGCTGACAAGTAAAGAAGCAATTTCTTGGCACAATATTAATAAATTACATTTTGTAAATGTAAGGTCCTACCTAAGCATATTTCATCTTTAATGCTCACTTGCACTTATGCCCAGCTATTTCTTTGTTCTCTTTTTTTTTTTTTTTTTTGCTTTGGCTTTTCTTATTCTCCCACCCATTGTTTTTGCAGATTTTTTTTTTGTATATCTGCGCTTGCCAACGAACTGTTCGTCCAACCGACCACAATACTTGGGCTTAAGTACAACACCTAAGTAAATTTCTAGCCCACTTCTAGTGCATGAAGTACGAAATGTAAAGAAGCCAGAAATGACTACAGAAACTTAACACTCTCCTTCTGGTCTTTAATTTTTTTTAATTTACCTGGAGGGCGTTTGCAAAAAAAAAAAAAAAAACAAACAAAAACAGAATAAGGACAAAAAATAATATTGTAAAGCGGAAGTCATGATGTAAAGTAAAGAAAACGTGTATTAAAGGAGTGTTGTGTTGCTGTAAAACGTTAAAGTGTTTCCGTTCCCAAAGTACGAAACGGGCCAGTGAGGGGAATACAAAAATAAAAAGAGCAACAGCCCAGCAGGTCGAGCCAGGAAAAAACAGCAAGAATATTTGCAAATGTTGCTTTAATAGATTGTAGGTAAAAGATTCTAGAGTACTCTAAATGCTTGGCTTGGAAATATCTTAAAACAAGCAATATAACAAATAAATGTAATCTTCTTATTAATCCTGGTAACGACAGAAAACGGGCACATTTTTTTAAATTACAATTGTCTCTTCACAACAAGTAACATAATGACAAATGCCCAAGATGAAGATTCAGAATAGACTGTTTCCTCAACTTGGTTTAATGCATTGGAATTGTATTCCAGTCAAATGTAAAAAGTATGTTCAACAACGCCACAGGAATCTTAAAAGCCTAAATAATAATTTTACAAAGTAAAAGCGGTTTCATTTAGAACTATGTTTTGCAACAGGGGCATATTGGATTAATGGAAACTTTGACAACTGTTACAATGAAAGTCAACACTGTTTTTTATGGTTCTATATTGAACATAGTTTCTGCAAAATCATCGAATTGATTACAGGCTTAAAATTTAAAATCGACGACGTGCTAAACTAAACAGAACCGCCAAAATGTCGCGGTGGACAACTGTGCGTTATCAGTTTTCATTTATAATTGTTGAGCGTTATTTTTTCCAACACAATAAAAATTTAAATGATATTAGCATCAATTCTATGTTTTATTTTATTTTGAGAAAGCCGGGGTGTCAATAACTCCAGTTTTATTATTGTATTCTTAACTTTTCACGAGAAGACATAAAAATAAGGAACTGTACTGAGTTTAAAGTGCTTTAAAATCCATGCCTATATCAGTTGATAAATCTTACGTGTCTAATTTCAGAAGGTTATCGTGTATGAAGTGTGACGTCCATAAAATAATAAATTGTCAACACTGAAAATATGAAAAAGAAAGTTCTCAAAACCGTTGTAGTGTGTTTAAAAAAGCAACGTGAACAAATAACTCAACAGCAAAAAAATATAAGCGAAATCAGATCGTACTTAGACCACAGTCGCTTTAGAAATATCAATCGAGTCTACCTTAATCGTACGCATGGTTTGTATTTATTGGCATCACTACTACGAGAGAAATACCTTCGAGTTTTCAGTAAAACGATCAATATAAAAGTCCAACTGATTAAAAATAGCTAACAAAGTTCAACATGCTCTACATAACCTTAATCAGCTTGAAGGGATTTGTTGGATGTTGAAACATTTCAACAATGAGAAAAAATTAAAGTTTATGAAAGATCTTGTCTAGCTCATAGATGAGAAATCGATGAGCAAGAAGAACTGAATTGACATTTGAACCTTTTTGTCTGAATGTGTCGTGACGAATATGTTAGGTTAGGGTAGCAGGCGACCGTTAAGTACACAGCTCACTTAGGTCCAATATCGCTGATCCTTTAGACGTATATGTTAGACATATCAAAAATTAACATTAGATAACATGAGATTTTGGATCAGGGCACCTTATTAATGCTGTTACGAAATTATATTTCAATTTAAATATAACTGCCGGTATCAACACACGGCATGTTTATCGCCATACAGCTTGTTTAGCATTTCTATCGTTGCATTTGTAGAAGTTTTAATTTATAAACATTATTGAGAACACCATGTTAATGGCTTTGGCTGAATATTTTAGACACGAACAGTCTAGACTTGCAGTCAAGAACAATCAAGTTATTAGCTCCAAAGCATCCTGAAATTATGATTGGTGTATAAATAGACTAACAGGGCCAATCAAGTTAGTTGGTTTATTGTGAGTCATTGTTGTGTAAACACCAAGCGTTCTCAAACTTTAATTTAAGTGTGTTCATAACCCGTAATCTAATGGCGTTTTCTTTTCTGGCAAAAATGTTACACGTTTTTCCCATTTCGCATCTTTTTTAATATTTTTGTATTCTTTTCTGAAAAAATGTCAACACTGCTAAAGTGTAGTGTGTTCTTTTCTATAAATGTCACACTATAAATTAAAAAAAATGGTTCACCTTTCACACTCTGTATTTTTAGAGGGGGAGAATCGCACGACAAAACAGCTGACCAGTGATGCCAACTTTTGAGACTCGAAACATTTTTGAAAAAAGGGCTAGGAAAAAAATCCATATAAAACCACATCCAATTTTCCTTTTTTGCGTTTTGAGTGACTAAAATTCGGCTAAATCTAGCCCGAAAAGGGCTAAGTTGGCATCGCTACAACTGACATTTGTTTTGTTTATGAATGTGTATTTGTGTTAAGAAACAAAAAAAATATACAAAATGGAAAATATTACTACTTTTTTATGTGCTGAACAAATTTTGGATGACTTGTTGAATTCATCTTCATCATCTGATGATGATGAAATATTTTATATGATTATGGAAAAGTGAAAGGCTTTGTAGAGAACGTAATTAATGAATACTCTGAAGTTGATGTATGTCAAATTTCATAGGACAATATCTCCTACTTCTTATATATGTATGTAATGTATGTCTATATATATATAATTTTTATAGTTTAAGAATAATTTGCGTATTCGTCGGGAAGGTGCCATTGGTCTTTTTGATAAATATTCATTGTCTTATTTCAAGCGATCTTACCAGGGAGCTATCTGCTTCTTCTTTTTTAACAAAAAAAACAAAAACAACTGTACATGAAAAAAAAGTGTTACACTGTTGTAATTTTATGTTCTATTCTGACCATTAAAAATGCGACATCTTTAAAATGTGGGGTAAACATTATAAAAATGTACATAATAACGGTGTAACATTTTATTTCAGAAAAGAAAACACCATAAGTGTGTAAAAGGACAGTGTTAATTCTTAATTGTTTTTTATGCATTATATTTTCTTCAAACTACTTGACGCTTTTAATTTGTAATTAAAAGAAATCCGGTTTATTTAAAGGAAATAAACCACCGTTTTTAAAAGGTAAAAACGTAATAATACATTAGTACATTTGCAAACGTTCGGTTTGATTCGATTATTTGGCCGGATATTAGATTCGGTTCGGTTTCGCTTGTAATCTAATTTATTAAAGAAACTTTTGAGTTCCTCGTGCACTTCTATAAAGATACAAGACCGACCAATATTTGGGTTCTCAAAAACCTTTACAGATAGATTTATAACTTGGTTATTTCTCTAGCAATTTTGCTAATTATTCGAACTATACACGATACACTGATGTATCGTACATATTTCAAAAATTTTAAAAGCTGATTAATAATTAACCCCAGACAATGTGTTTCTAAGCCCATAAACTCAGGAACTTGCAATTTATTTTACAAACCAAATATACATGTTCTTTTGCTGTACTGAACGATTTAAAAAGAGCTGCACTTAATACTTTGTTAGCTTGTGCTTTTTTGAATAGGATGCCAGTTTGCAAGAAGGAGGGAAGGGAGAATTTAGTATTTCATAAATACTTTTCTTTCTATTTGTTTTTTTTTTTAATATCTCTGGTTGCATATTTTCTCACATAAAAGTATGTGTGTTGTTTTTTCACTAAATCATTACGTAAGTGTTGGAGTATGGTAATGGTGGTCTCTAGACCATTTGGCATATGGTGTAACCAACAAAAGCTAGGAGGAGTATAAATACCAGAATCAAGCTGTTTTCTTTTAAACACCATCTTTCTCTTCCTTTCTCTCTCTGCAGCATTTTTTTGTTTGTGTAATTTTTGTTCATTGTGCAGCTGTATAGACATTTTGATGCAAGTCATTTTCGCATTAGCAGCATTCTCCAAGTTTCTTATTGTTGCCACTTTGATAATGATGGCTGCTACTTGTATGTTAAGTTGAAATTCTATTGTGTTGCAGGTGGTGTGTGTTTTTCTTTTACACGTTCTTGATAGTGCTTGTTGCTCAAGAAGTTGTTACATTAATTTGTGGTTCACCATTGACGGTGGCTTGATGTTGTTGCGGAAAGTATTTTTGTTTTTACTGCCACTAGAGTTTTGTAAGAAATTTATAATGAATTTTACTCAACCCCTTAAAATAAACTTAATTTATTTTGGTATTGTTTAAACAATGTTTGTGGCATATCTTCAGGGTGTGACAATTAAATGTGCATCTTTATAATTTGTCAACTGCTGTGCGGTCTAAAAGTAGGCCGTGGTTTTTGTTAAACAGGGGGCACAGTGGAGCAAGAGCCGGTTCTGAAGTGAATTTTGAGTTTTTTAACCTTACATTAATAAATAATTTGTAGTTATTAGCATTTTTAGGCATTCACACCGCTTATAATCACCCTAATTAAACTGATAAATATATAATAATAAATTTTTATTTTCTAATATCGAGTAATGAATTTACCTCTCCAAATTTAATGGTGAGTTAAATATATAATGGTTACAAGTAGATCTTGGACCATAAACATTGTTGATAACGCCCTTGGCAGGGCAGAAAATGCACTCCAATGTGCCAATTGTCTAAAAATATTACTTTACAATGGTATTCTTGTGATTATTAATTAAAAATTAACTCAAGTCAAATAAAATTTGTCTAATAGTAAATTTCTTCTTATAACAACTTAAGAAAATTGGGAACAAACACCAAAGTAGTTCAATACTCCACAATAATCGTGGTCTAAAACTTCCTTTTTCTCATAATTGACCACACAACTTAATAAAAGAAACAAATTTAAAAAAAAAACTGTTAAAACAATACACAATTTATTATTTCCACAAGAAATTCCTAGAATGTTAGAATGTTTATAAATAAAACAAAAACATACTGACATTGTTTTTCATAACTTTAACAAAACAACAAATGAATATGTACAGCAATACTGGTAACAAGCCAAAGAAAAAAATAACAAACAAATTCATTGTAAAATATAGAAAAATACAAATAGAATACAAGTCGTTGACTTGCAAAAATCAACACTATCTCAGCACACACACATTTATAAACACAAATTCAAATGAAAACAGGTATATGTATTAAGCTGCCACTAAATAAAAAGGAAGAACAATAAAACTGCCAACAAATGGAAATATTACAGAAAGAAAAAAATTAAAAAATAAAAAAAAGCAAACGTATACTGTGTTAAAACTTCAGGTAACAACCACACAACTAAATAAATTTACACTTTTATTAACAAAACTAAAAAAATAAAATTCACATGAATTCAACGGATCTCAAAATACACTCGTACTTACACTTACCTACACAGATACTCTAGCGCATACAATCATAATACGCGTTAAGTGTTTTTATTTTTTTATTCTTTAGTTGGCGGTTTTTAGTAGATTTTAAAGTGGATTTTTCAATGTAAAATTAGAAAGAAACAACAAACGGAAAAAACTTAAATTCAATTTTCACATTTTGAAAACAAGAAAAAACAAATCGAAAACCATAAAGTATTGCTCACATAAAATTCAGTGATTTTTGTAAAAAAAACTGGTAGCAAACCTTTCCCTTTTTTCAGTTAAAACTGTACGTACTATGTGGGTAATAACTGACAGTTCAACTCAACTGTTCAATTTAACTGATAAATTTAAAATTTTTATATTTTTACTGACAGTTTCAACTGAAGTGAAGGTGTGTGGGGGTTCAACTGTACCGTTCTCAATTCAATTTGTGGCGAGCGAGAATGTGTATCATGTCAGATAAACACAACCAAGTGATAGTTGATTTTATTGCCTTGCTTAATGCAAGTTAAGTCTACCGAGTACCATGATCGCGCCAAAAAAGATATTGCCTACAACAAGCTGGCGAAGAAATACAAGAAGTAGAACTTGACGCGGAAAAGAAATCCATTTTGTCAAAAATAAACAGCTTAAGAATCGCATTTGCAAAGAAAAAAAGAAGCTTGAGGCATCAAAGAAGTACACCGATAGCGGCCAAACCGTCCTGCTCCTTCGAATCCATGTTAAAATCTGAAGTATTAAACTGCACGTGTATGTACATCAGAGAACAGAAAGAGACCATTCACATTTGCTAACCATTCGCAAATTCATTGCTTTTGCATTGCTTTTACTCGACAATAATAAAAATATGCATTGCTGTTTGTTTACTCATTCCTTATTACTGTTTGCTATTTTACATTCCCTTTTTGTTATGCGTTTATACGTCAAGCAACGAAATAATTCAATGCCACATGAAAAAACTAAAAACATTCACACCATTCGTCCAATATTCGTTGCTTTCAGTGAATGAAAACATAAAGAAAGAGCAAAAACAATACAAAACCTAAGGAGAAAATAAATATTTGTTGGTTGTTGCTTTATGTGCGATTTGTTGACAGTAAACTAGTAAAGTTTGATATTTTTTGTTAGTATGTACAACTTATACAATCAGCATTGAAACCATTCATACCAATCGTTAACCATTCGTACCAATCGTTAAGTATTCATTGCTTTTGGGAGTATATGTACGTTTACATTTGTACAAGACATGCAATGCAAGCATCATTTTTCGTTACACTCCCTTTTGTGAATAATGACATGTATTGCTTTACGGAATTGATTTATGTTGTCAACATGAGGTTCGTTTTTTGTGATTGTATTCAAAATCTAAAATTAACCAATCAATCCGTTCTCTGGTGTACATCTCAGTTCACAGTTAAGTCTCTTACTTATAACTGAGCAGTTAAAACTGAACGTGAGTGGCCGGCTTTAGCGGGGTTTCAAACAATAACTTTATTTTCCATATTGTAAAAACATGAAAGTTTTGCCGTTTTACTTGTTGACATATCAATAGTAGAAGCTTTGATAAGTGCTACAATGAAATCAATTTATGTCGAAAATCACAATTCGTGACAATTTCAGTCTTAATAAACGTTCATCCGAGACCGTTATTATGAATTTGGTCAGGCTTCTGACAATCCCAGAACAACTATTTAAGCCTTATCATGTTGAAGGTGTCACTCTAAGTGGTTTGAAGATGTGATTGGGCCATTGTTTTTTTCGATTAGAAACGCGATTGAATTTACAAGACGGTGCCATAGTATGTCATACAGACACCCAAACAATGCAAACTTATTGCAACAAAATTTTAACGAAATCCTGCCATTATTCAAAAGCTGCAATTAATTGATATTGAAGAAATCAGGTAACGTAAAAGAAAAATATATAAACTGCCTAATTGTCCCCGGCTGCGGTCATTTAAACAATATTGGGCTATTGTGAAAGCAAAGTTAAAACGAAGTGTTGCTGAAGTTATTTGCAATAAAACAATGTTGCGGATTTGGAAAAACTATGCAAAGCAGTTGGATAGTTCATGCGATTCATCAAAAAAAACATAGGACTTTTATAAGAGGACATGATCTGTCTTCTTAGTTTAGAATCTAAACTTTAGATTATTAAATATCTATAAATATATGTATGTGTAACAATTTCAGCTTTTTTGGTTATACAAATATTTGCACATTTTTGTGACCGGATTTTATAAGAACAATACTTTAATTTAGGTGTTTTGTTGTATAAATATGAAACTATTCACACATATACCCATTTAAACATACATACATACATACATTTGCAAAATGAAATAAAAATACCCTGTAGGAGATTAAGCGTTAATTGCCTAAAAGCTACTAGTACAATTACTAGAACAAAAGGCACTAGTGCAAATGAGGTTAGAGTTTGTGAATAAAAATACTAGTGCTAATGAGTACTAGTAATTGATGTAGTACAAGTGCACCAGTTGTTGATTAATAGAATTTTTGCATAATAATTTTTAATTTTAAAATAATTTGGTATGGCTTAATAAATTTAATTTCAAATTTCAAAATTTGTGCCCTCAAACTTTATTATAAAAAATGTTTAATTTTATTTTGTATTTCTTAGTTTTTAAGTGCTGCCATACATTTAAAACCACGGTAACTGACTAAATAATAAAAAATGTATGGCAAGCATGCATAAAGAAGAAACATTTTATTTTTGTTTTTCCCCTTTCATTTAATTGTGCTAAAGTTATTAAACAAGTAAGTGAATTCGCTCGTACGTAAAAAAAATTATATTACAAAATTTATAATTTACTTAATTACATTATATAAAACATTTTAAAATGAGTACGTCTAAAAGATATTTTAAAACAAAATTAAAAAAACAAATTGCGGTATATAAAAATAGAGTTCTGTGCAGTGAAAATCCTCCAAAAAAAATTAGATTTTGTGAAGAAATTGTAAATCGACCTCAACTAAACTTAGAAGAAGAAATAAGTGATGAAAATAACCAACCGGCGAAAGCTTGTGAATTGTCAAATCAATCTTTGAAAGAAAAGTTGAAGAAATGGTTTTTACAAAACAACCCCACAAGAAGTTGCGCCGAAAACTTGTTGTCAATTTTGTCTGAGGAAGGCTTGGATGTTCCGCTATCTTTAGAAGGACTGCTTGGAAAAACGAACAAAATTAAAATCCGAAGTGTTTCACCAGGCAGTTTCCACTATTTAGGAATAGAGAAGCAGCTTAAAAAAGTGGAAAATGTTTTAAAGAATTATTCCTCTGTCGAACTTGAAATCAATATTGATGGCATTCCATTATTTAAAAGTTCAAAAACGCAACTCTGGCCAATCCTTATAAAAGTTGTGAACACGGAAGAAAAAATAATGCCTATGCCAATAGGTATTTTTGTGGGACCCGGAAAACCAAATTGTATAGAAAATTATTTAAAAAACTTTGTTGAGGAAGTTAAGTTTTTGAATGGTAAGGTGAATATTTCTGGCAAAGCTACTGACCTAGAATTTCGAAATTTGTGCTGTGATACACCAGCCAAATCGTTTGTGTGTTGTGTTCCCGGGCATACATCAGCACATGGTTGCACAAAATGCACTCAAGTGGCAAAAAAAAATACATAACGTTCTTACATACAGCACAGTTAGCGGAAATTTAATTTCAGATGAAGATTTTGAAATAATTTCTTATTATCCCGAGCATCATAACCAATCTTTTTTACAAAACCAAACTCCGCTTGAAAAAATAGGAATGAAAATGATTACACAAACACCTTTGGACAGCATGCACTTAATTGATTTAGGTGTAACAAAAAAATTACTTCTCCGGATAATTAATAACAAAACATTGAGAAAAACTCCAAAGTCAAATATTTCTGATATATCATCACAGCTGGTCAACATGCGCAAATGTATTCCAAAAGAATTTCCACGAAAACCAAGGAGTTTGGATGAAATACACAACTGGAAAGCAACTGAGTTCCATCAATTAATGTAGAACTAATTGTACTAGTATTCACCTAGAGTCAATTGTACTAGTTATCATCTAGTACTAATAGTACTAGTTCTTAATGTAGAACTAATTGTACTAGTATTCACCTAGAGTCAATTGTACTAGTTATCATCTAGTACTAATAGTACTAGTATCAGCCTAGTATTCATCTAGTACCAATGGTACTAGTAATTTTCCTAACACACCCAATGTTAATTTGAGCATTAAGATAGTATAGGAAAGTTTACAGTTGGGAACTAGTACTGGTGATTTTTGTACTAGTACAATACTACTTTAATACTAGTTCAATCTCCTGCAGGGTATTTATAGTATATGTTGGTTTGTGTTCATGTACTTGTATTGGTAAAAGTTTGCTCCTGTAGTTGTAGTTACAACTGCACTTACCGTTATCGTACCTACGTAAATATAGATAAAACGAACGAACGAACAACTTGAGTTTTTAAACATGTTCTTTAAGTTGCTTTAGTAGTTGTTGTTTTATCTTTTTTGTATGATATGAAGTTTATTAGTTTTTAATAATCAAACATAAACAGGTTTGTCGTACATCATGCCTGCCCAATTGTGGGCCTTTTAAAAGTTCATACATATTCGTGGTACCAAAAATGTTTATGGTACATTTATTTTGTCTTTTCATTTTTAAAACATCGAAATAGTCTTTAAAATAATCTACATTCATGTGCATTTAAAACAATAAAGAAATTAATTTATAACAGAACTAATGAACATTTAAATGATTTGAATAATTCATTTTCTTATATTCTCAATTAAATCCTAAATCCAAATTTCAAAAGAATATGAGAAAAGCTCCACAGAAAGGCATGTCAGTCTCTCATCCTTTCTACTTAAGACATTGGAAAGGATTTTTAATGTCTACATTAGATCAACAAGCCTACACGAAAGATAACTACTGAGACTTCTCTGCATTCTTTGGAATATAGAGGATGCCTTTAATAACGTTAAACCAGAATCTGTAATAAAATACATAAGACAACTGGATATAAATCCTGCGATCATATAAATTGTCGAAAGACTTCTAAATCACACATTGCATTAAATCTACTGTAGACGCCTCGAGTATTTCCACAGTGGTGGTCCGGGGTACATCACATACACGAGTACGTGGCGTACTCTCACCATTGCTATGGAAGCTCAATATTAACACATTATTAAAAGCCACGGGAAAACATGCTGCATGCCAGAGATCAGTTATGAGTACTGAAAAAGTGAGTATACTCGAATCATGACTTATAATTTGTTGTACTTATACGTACTCATACTTGTCTCAATATCATCAAACCACTACTCATCTTTAAAGTTTGAAGTACTCATTATATTCATACTTAATCTCATGTATGATGTTGTTTATTTAGACTCTCCTTAACTCAATGTACGTAGACGATAAAAAAATAAGTATGACTCGCATACACTCATGCGAGAGTCGTTCATTTTTACAGTCCGCTTATAAAAATTATATAAAATAATAAATGTTATATTTTCCCCAATATGTTTTCCTATAAACTTACTTGTATATTTTTATATGTCTTTTTTACTTATTTTGTATAAATGCCTAATACCGTAGACAGACGACAGAGTTAATGCGCATTAAAAACTCACTAATGTGAATTAAGATTTTACCGTGACAGACGACAGTTTCTGCATTTAAACTGCATTTAGGTAACAGCTGTTTGTTTGTCAACAACTATTTAATTATGAAAAAATTTGTTTGGCATTTGCTGAAAAAACAGTATTTCTTTGAAAAAAGACTGAAATTACTTTTGCTGAAACTGTTTCATAATGCAAAACTTGTTCATGCACTAGCAACCATCAACCTGAACGTGTTGCTACATGTGGGGACCGCAGTGGGACACTCTGAAATAATAGAAAGGCAATTGTGGAAATCTATTTTTATTATTTTAATTTTACAATTGTCTTCTTCTTATTTTAGAATAGTAAACAATTTGATAACATATTATTGTTTTCGACGATGTTGCCATATTGAAATAGCTAAATGCAGTATAAATTCAGTTTGATTTTGTGTATTTACGTCTAACTTAATGCGCATTAAAAATGGATAATTCACAAGTTAATTTGAATTAAGACTGTTAATGCAAATTAACTGTGTCGTCTGTCTACGCTATAACGGAATATGCTGAAATTTTTTTTTCAATGACTTAACTGAGTTGAATTCTTTATGAGTATGTGAGTATTTTTATTAAAATGTAAATCTAAATACCGTGGTTTATGAATCAAACATATTGGGAATGGTATGAGCTCGAAGTCGGCGTAGTACTCATACGTATATCCACCCGCATTTATAAGTCAACGTTGTTGTGAGTTTGAGTAACTCAGAGTAGTTAAATTTCAAAGATATAAAACCACTTATACTTAAAATGTTATGAGTAGTTGTGAATCGTAAAAAAACGATTCATTGCCGATCTCTGCTGCATGCTGATCCAAATATAATAAATCCATCCAAAATGGAACAAGTTGTATTCACAAGGAAATCAAAAATCCCTCAATTTGTTACCCCTAACATTAATGGATTAATACTTACATTATCCAACAAATTATACTAATACTGGAGAATAAATTAATTTGGAACCTGATTACACTAGCCAGCACCACTAAAGCACCACTAAAGCGACCACTAAAGCGACCACTAAAGCGACAGCATTACATTGCTGTAAAAATGCAATTGGCCTCAATCCAAGAAATGTATACTGGCTATACGACTTTATCGTGCAACCAATCTTATTCCACGGGGCAGCTGTTTGGTGGACAGCTCTGCAGAAGAGAAATCACCAAAACTGGTTTGAGAATGGTGGCGATTATGATAACAGGGGCACTATTTAACTGGTAACCATCAGATCTAATGGCAAAACAGATAGCCGTGAATACCGCAATGAGACTAAATGCCACGAAAGCATGGAAACGCAGAAATTATGGCTAAGCCAGCATAGTCCACTATACAATTCCTAAACCAGCTTTCGATCCAAGTTTTATGACTAATATACCTGATAGATTAACTTTTGAGAACGGCCTTCATCTAAAGGAGAATGTCATCCAAATATTTACTAACAGATCAAAATCACATGATAATGTTAGATGTGGTATCTTTTCGTATCAGTTGAATCTGAAAATATTACTTAGACTACCGGAGTATGTCAGCATTATCCAGGCGTAATAATGGCTATAAAAACTGACGCAGAACAGACTCAGTATCGAGGAATATTGAATATGGATATCCCCATATTTAGTGTTAACAAAGCGGCCACTACAACCCTGGAGAGTATTTACATCACCTCCAAAATTGTCCAAGAATGCTGGTTGTCTTTACATGAGATGGCAATACATTAATCGATGGGTTCCTGGACATGAAGGCATTGAAGGGAATACTAAAGCTGACACATTAACGAAAACCGGTACCACCATAAATTCAAAATAATTCAAACGTGATATTGGCATACCGCTGCCAAAGGAAAATAAAGTGATTTTACATAAACTCCATTTAAATCTCAAGGAACGTTAGAAGATGGAACCCACTTGCAAAAAAGAAAAAAAAAAACAGAAAAATCTGACAAATTTTGAACAAGATTTATGATCAATAACATCTAAATAACAAAGTGGCGGGCATCACCGGTCACTGGCCTATGGGTATCAGAGATTAGTTATGAGTACTGAAAAAAGGAGTAGACTCGAATCATGACTAATAATTTATAACAATAATATTACTGCAGTTAACTTTTGTTTTATATTTTTATATTTCTTTTTTACTTATTTTGTATAAATGCTGAAAATATTCTTCAATGACTTAAGTGAGTATGTGTATGAGTATGAGTATGTAAGTATTTTTCTTAATATGTAAATCTAAATGCCGCGGTTTATGAATCAAACATATTTGGAATGTTATGAGCTCGATGTCGGCATTGTATTCATACTTATGTATATCAACCAGCATTTATAAGTCAACGTTGTTGTGAGTTTGAGTAACTCAGACTATTTAAATAGTAATGATGTAAAATCACTTATACTTATAATGTAATGAGTAATTGTGAATCTTAAAAAACGATTCATTCATACATGCCAAAAGGCTGGGGACCCCCTATAACGACTTCTGTAAAAGCTGACTAGAAAGAAAACCTAAGACAGGAAATTCTCGGGCAACAAATAATTACAAAAACTATCCATCAAGAGTGGATGTAAATAAAATCCATACCTTCATTAAGGCATCAAGATGGAAAGAAAACCCAGGCAGCCAGGAGACAAGGGACATTGAACCAAAGTGAGCTATGCTTCTGATGGCTGCCAATTTAACCTAACTTAACCTATTTTATGAACTAGATATCAAATGTTATTTTGAAAACATTAACAAGTTTAAAAATATAATATAAATAGCCTGTTCAGCGATCTCGAACGATAACGTTCGCTTAGATAAGACTTAAGACACAAACTTGATTGTGGAATAAACAAACTTGATTGAGTAAAAAATAGATACGATAAAAAGTTTGTGTCTTAAGTCTTATCTAAGCGAACGTTATCGTTCGAGATCGCTGAACAGACTAAAAATGTTTGCAAAAAACCAACATACTTCGAAGTTTTCATAGACTAGCCAGAAACAGAAAATATTTTATGTGATAAACATCGATGATATTTGAGTTTGATAATTACATAATCTAAGAAAAAAATTTTTAAATGAAATTTATAAGGAACAAAGCACATTTCAAACACATTTGAGAATAAGGTCTAAGGCCGTGCTCTAATTTAGAATAAATTTTACTTAATTTTGTAAAATAAATTTAATTATTTTAAATTCATTATCAATCAATATAAGAGAAAATTTTCCTCTTCAAGTCACGTCTCAATGAACGTTCAAATCTTCGTGTTTGGTATTTATTTAATAATTTATTTAAGTTTATAAAAAAAATAAAGCTATTACATTTCAAAAACAGCTCCTAGAAGTCAAATGAGGCCTTAGTTATTAAGTTTTTCAACAATCCGTACCTGCCTTTTCACTTTCTCGTACCAATCTAAAGGGGTTGGTAAGCTGGTGTTGTAGAAATATTAGTAAAACTTGTTGTATTTTGTAGCACATAAAATTGTAATAAAAACCTGAGTTATAACGTAAATTCTTAAGCTACAATATACTTCAGTTAGTTTGTATATAAATTGACCACTCCTGGAATTTGAGTTTTTCCTTGCTTTTTTATTGTATTTTTCTAATGTTATAGTTGTTGTTATAATTCAAAGTTATTCAGCTCACTAAAACTGCTGGCAATAAAATTATTTGTTGCTATAGTAAAAGCACAAGTATTCTACTTCTTTTGCAAAAAAAATTTTGTAATTTCATAACAACTCTTTAAGTGTTAAATTGTATCTGTTAAAGTTTGCTATTGCCGGTGTGTGAGTATGAGTAATTGTTTAGCTGGGTTTGTAGAAATCTATCTATGTGTTTATTGGGTTGGGGTTTGTTATAGTTTATTAGTACGTTTTTCTTCTTATTCTTGATATGTTTACGATGCAAACATTAGATAATGTTGTTGTATTAGTTGCTAGAGCTATTGTTGTTATTGAATCTTAACTATCAAGTTGTTTCCTTTAGTTTGTTGCAACAATTTACCCAACCACACACTAACATGCATGTAAGTATGTAAGTATCTATGTATGTGTGCTAAAACTTCTTTGGCCTGATATTTATATTGTTGTACACTTTTTTTTAAATATTTCCGTTCAACCTAGAATCTGCAAGTGTTTTGTGTGTTTACATATATACATATACGAGTACATACTTTTTGTTTTGTATCTTGTTGTAGTAAATTGAATTTAATACATTTTAATTATGAACTTTATAATTTATAATAGTTTATTGCAGCTAAGCACAAGCTATAGTTCACAAATACATACTGTTGCACACTGCATACTTTAGTGTCTTGTGCTCCTGCCGTGTTTTCGGGCAGTGCAATTGAAGGAGTGTTAAAGTGTCGGATGTTGTTTTTATTTTTCTCCTCTTCATGCATAATTTTGTGTTTTTGTCTAGACATGGTTTATATAGTATTTGTATGCATAAAGTTCAAGTAGAAATTTCTGGGTATTTTTGGAGGGTCATTTGGAGTTTTTTTTTTTTTTTTTTTTGGATTATTTAGTATGCAAAATGTTTATTAATTAAAAAGGCAATGTTTTTTTTTTAGTAAAGTTGTGTGATAACTTAAATGTTATAATTTAAACCATGTTCAAAAGTAGAGCCGGCCGTATGATACCGAACACTACCCTGCAAACATTTGTGGAGTACGTTGCTCATTTTTTATTTATTTATTTATTTGAAAAATATGCCGCAAGCCCATGGGGCCAAAATTAGCAGTACTACTAACAATTCAATAATATAAATACAATTATTTAGATATATAACAATAATTTTAAGTTAGAAGAAAAATTAAAAAGAAGTTAAGATTAAAATAATAATAATGAAGAGAGTCCTTAATATTTGCACAAAACCTATAAAAACCCATGATAAAACATACAAACAAAGCACAATTTAAAAATAAAGTTTTTTTTTTCTTTTTTTTTTTATTACAAATAATGGCACTCCTAATAATTTTACCTGTTTGAATGTACCATGGACAGCTCGAAATAGAGAAAAAAGTATTAATTCAATATTCATTTATAAATTTGACAAGAAAATGAGTTTGAAATTTGACAAACTGTGTGAAAATCTGCGATCCTCATATGGAATCATTGAATTCCATAATCTCGATATAGTCACGCAATACGATCGACTCATAACAATTGAGAAGTGTCTAGGTATAATAAGCGCATGCGTTCTACTAGAACTACCAAAAATAAATTTTTGTGACAGATAACATGGATTTCCATATTTAACTGTCTTATAAAATAAATAAGATTTTCCTCATATTTATATATTGGTCAAATTTACACCCTAAAATTAGTTTCTGGTATTCGGAAACATGTTCCCGAACACTTAGACCGTAAATAAATCGAATTACCTTATTAAAACATCGTCGTAGTTTCAAAATATTTGTGGCAGATGTGCCCGAGTAAATCTCCAAACAATACAGGAAAAGTGGAAGACAAGTCGAAACAGCAACACGATATCTCACAGCCAATGGCAAGTAACAAGCCACGTTATAAAGGCCGCGTAATGTCAAACAAACTCTTGTAAGAACAGAATTTACATGTTTATTAAATGAGAGATCATTTTCCAAAATAACAACCAATGTTCTATATTTTCAAACAATCTCCAAAGGAACACTATCGGAAGGATAAAGGAACACTTTACATTTAGATGGGTTTAATTCCAAAGAATTTACCCTAGACCATTCCACTACATAATCAAGTTCCTCATTAATACAGTTCTGAAACCTTACCAAATCAGAAATTTGTGAAGTGGCCAAGAGTTGTATATCATCAGCGTAAGTATAACAATTTAAAAAAGATAATCTCTGTAGTAAAAATGAAGTGACTACATCAGTGATGTTCAAAAATAAAATGTAGATGTATTTGTGAGACATTTTGCACAGCAAACATATTGTCAAACGCTTAAAATCAGAAAAAAGTAAAGAATTTTTTCCAACTATAAACACCTTATGAAACAATATCAGGGAGCGTAAATAACAATTATCAATATCGAAAACCAATTTTAGAACAGTTATTTTGATAAAAAACAAAAATAAGTCTATCTAAAACAGTTTTTTATTTTTCGTCTTCTATTGTAATTGAATCTTCGATCAACAAGAAGCAACAACAATGCTTAACAAATTTCTGAAAAAAATGACTATAATCCGTCGCATGTGTTCTCATCGCTTGCTCAACGACGACTGAATGAATGTTTTTAAAAGAGCATAAGAAATGTGTGTAAATTTTTCAAACAATTGTTGTATGGGCTGAACATCACTGGACTACATCACGGTCCTATATACTGCATCACCATCCATGGACCATTTCATATTCAAAGCAGAACTTCTTGTTACACGACAAGTATTCGCGCTTTAACGACCGTAATCGTTGTTGTAAAACATTTGAAGTAGTTACAAGCAGTACTTTTGGGTCTAGTCTCGTGTTATGCAAAGCTGAATTATATGGTCCAGTCGTAGGACATCGTAATGTTAAATGGACTAGATTTTTTCATACAAATGGATTATGTTTGGAGTACTCCTAGTCCATTGTACATGCGTGTATGGACTACTCGCGTTTTTTGCAGGGTAGCTATAAGTAAATAGTAAAGTACTAGGACGGTTCGGAAACTTATAAGTCTAGAACAGAAAGAGCGCAATAAACAGAAAAAAGTTAAGTGCTTTGAAAACTTCCATCTGTGCTATGAATACATGTTAAATTTCTGTTTGATCTGCCAACTTCTTCATATAGAAACAGGTGTTTAAAAAAGACGCATCTTCGATTTTTTTACAATGGCAAAATTAGAAATTCGTGGTATCATCAAATATTTAAATAAAAAAGGTTTATCGGGATAAGAAATTTATAATGATATGATGAGTGTGTTGGGTGAAAGTACTCCTTTATATGTGATAGTAAAAAATTGGGTTGCTGAATTTAAACGTGCTCGTACAAGCATTGGGGATGAACCACGTAGTGGACGTCCAAAAACAAAGTTAGAGGAAGTGCCCCAAAGAAGGCAAACGGCAACGGTTTTCTGGGACTTCAAAGGTATTTTATTGATTGACTATCTGGAAAAGGGTAAAACAACAAATTCACAGTACTATTGCAACATTTTGGATATATTAAATTTAAAAACTATAGAAAAACATCCTGGCTTACAACACAAAAAAATAATTTTTCATCAAGACAACGCACCAGCCCGCAAGTGTTTTAACAATGGCTAAAATCAACGAATTAAAGTACGAGTTGCTTGATCACGCACGTGATTTAGCTCATAGTGATTTTTACCTGTCCCCAAATCTAAAAAAATTCCTAGCTGGCAAGCGTTTTACCTTAAATAAAGATGCAATTACAGTTGTAAACCACTGTTTTTTTAAGGCCTTGCGGAAAACTATTTTAATCAAGGGATAAAATTGCTAGACAAGCGTTGGACTAAGTACGAGTATATTGAAGTTTCACGAGATTGTATTGAAAATTAAATGTTTTTAAGAAATTAACTATGTATTCACTTTCTGTGTAAGTTAAGAAGATTCCAAACCTGCCCCCGTACACATACAATTTTAATCATACATATTGTGAAATTTCACAGTCACATTTTTAAATTTATAAAGGCTCTGATAAGAAATGTATAATGTAATAATAACAATTATTATTTTTAGTCGAACTGTTAATTTTAAATTTTTGGTATATTTCTTTAGTCAGGCTTTTAAAATCAAATTCAATTTTAAATTAACAGTTCGACTAAAAATAATAATTGTTCTTAAAAATAGCAATGGCACAAGCTTCTAATGTTTGTAGTTGTACTTCAAGTATTACACATAAAAATGTCGACGAAAGTAGGCAAAAACATAATAAAACAAATGTATTCAGGTTTTCAGGACAAAGTCTTGACAGAAAGAATACGAAGAAAAAAACTGAAGAAAAGGAAGCAACAAAAATTGAAAAATGATAATTACAAAAAATTTCGAACCACCGGTAACACTGGTTAAAAGATTGATGTTTGTCTGTTTGGCTAGCAGGCACCGCAGTGGTGATGGAGATTCTTGAAACATGTAAATTCAACCCAAGTTCGATTCCCAGCTCAGTCAGCCAAGAAAAAAAAATTATCAATAAAATTTTAATAAGATTTCATGTTGTAAAAACAATTCCTAATTTCAGTAAAAATAATTTAATAAAAATTAAATTTAATGAACTCGAGCCTGACTAAAGAAATATATCAAAAATTTATAATGTAATAATGTTTACCAATTCTCAGCATCAGCCTAATAAATTAAATATTTTACATAATTATTAAAATTAAAATTTAAACATTCTTCTTTAGGTTTTTATTAAGAATATATGTGAGAAACACAAATTAGAAAATGTTTTATGCTAAATAAAATATTCAAAAACGGTCGTTTTTATAAATAGATAGGTATCCGGTTTCGGTTTTTGAATACTCTAGCTTTGGTCTAAATATTAAAAATACTATAATTCCCTAAAGTTTTTTGTATGGTGCAAAACTGAGAACATGCGAATTGTTGTAGTTTTTTTGCTTTTTTTTCTGAAATTTGTAGGAAATCAAAAAATAATAATAATAATATACTCACATTCAATAAACTTCTATTCGCACAAACAATTTAAGTTAAACTTGCTCCCTGGATGTGTGTTTTTTTTTTGTATTTCTATGGGCTAACGAAGACTTTGTAAACATATTAACAGTGTGAAAAAATCCTGCCACAAAACAAAACCAAAAACGTCAACCACATCCGCACTGACAGCAGTAAATAGACAGCAAATGCAAAAATATGCGCAACAACAAAAAATGTTAAATATTTGAAACATAATTACGACATTATTGATGTAACAAATGCTCATAAAAAAAAACGTTGTAAATGTGGTGTCTCACCACATTAAATACATAAGCACCCGCAAACGCACGTATTCATATTTGCCGACATGTACATGCATGTAGAGCCTACCCAGCAAACAAACTAAAGTCATTAAGCTTGCAATAGATAAAAGCAAAATATCAATACAACAACTTTTCGTTCTAATAACCTACACTTGCTTAATGATAATTTTCTATATTTAAAATACCAGATATTCACTGGGTTATTCTCTATTGTCAGTGTGGATAGACAAACACATGCACATCACAGTTATAGAAGTTATTCTGTTCATTTCTATATTTTACGCATAAATGCATGCGCATGCATGCAACAATACCAGACGAGTGGAATTATGCGTTTATTTGTAAAACCAGGCAGCCAAGCAACCAGCCAAAGTGAATTTTAAATGAAATTTTCAAATTAAAAAACTATAACAGTGTTGGGGATTACTTTACTTGGCTGTTGCTGTCCACACCCATACACAAACAAACATACACCTACCCAATAACAAATAAAGCTCATGATCCTTTTATATCCAAAAGGCATTTATTACTTCGAAAAATCACAAAAACAAAATCATTTCGAAAAGAGCAATATTTGTACACGAAAAAACGGCATTCACATTCATGTTCTGACGTTATACCTATAGGTACAATGTCATTAACCGTAACGACTGTTCCATCGTTGTGGAGTATCCCAACGTCGTCTTGTTGTCTGCTTTACATATGGTTTGTTGGGCTCCGTATCGAAATAGAAATTACCATGAGTTACACGTTGTGAATGAATGCCGAAACGACCACGACGATTGTTCCAGCACTGACCACGACGATAACTATAATAACTATCACAATGGTAGCCCATAAAGACGTAACTGGGATCCATGGACTGTTTAAAAAACACAGCCGCTGTGGAATGACTGCAGCCTATGGGATCTGTAGCAAAATAATACAAGAAAAGCAAAATATTCAAATATCACATTTTCAATTAAGCAAATTCAAACTCACTTCTGTTTCTTTGCATATCATTTGGAGTCGTAAAGAGACCACAGTTCCTCTGCGGCGCCTTACCACCATTGGGATAGAAGTCAGCATGTCCCGATTTCACACTCGAACCCAAAGTACCGGCTGAGGTGTGTAGAATTTGTACAAATTGTGCATCACTCTGATCCAGTCTATATTTGGTTGACACCACCGAGGGCATAGTGAATAGTGGACCAGCTGGATCTAAACCAATAATATGCTCAACTTCACCACTAAGAGAAGATCCTGCAAAACCAGCTGCATGTGCTCCCAAACTATAACCAGCTATAGTTACATTGTTACGGCTAAAGCTATTAGTACTTAACTGTTCTAAAGCTTCGACTATAGCCGCCACAGTTAGTCCCACCTCAAAGATAGACATGGAAGCCGACTTATAATCATTCTGTGACAAGTGGCCCCAATCGACGACACAAACATTGAAATCGGGATCAAAAAATGTCCAATCTGAGGTAATTAGAAATTATTAAATGCTTTCATGTTGAAAATATAAACAGTTTACTTACTTTTCAACATATCCTGCACCCACTTTTTACTGCCCTTATCATTCCAGCCATGCAGAAATAAAGCCAGTTTCCTATTGTTATCCAAGAGACGAAAACCTTTTAAGTCTCCCAATTGTAGTTTGAAATGTGATTTACCTCCTATTTTTAAATTTGAGCTAAATTTAATGTGATTCGCGGTTAGTTAGGTCTTTTAAAATTTAATAAGAGTTCTTCGAAAATGAGATCTAGAGTTTGATGGATTTTTCAGAGATAATTTATAAGACTCAAAACTATTATAGATCAAAGTAATTAGGCCCTTTCATGTTTTTTCCATATATTTCCGGGTCTATGAAATAACTCGCACGAAATAAGTCCCACTTTTAAAAACGAAATAAGTCCCACCAAAAATTGCTTAAAAAAATGAAATAACTCCCACGAAATAAGTCCCACTTTTGATAGCGACATAAGTCCCACCAAAATGAAATGATTTAAAAATTTACTTGAAATGAAATAACTCCCACTCAAAATGAAATAACTCCCCCTTGAATAATATATTTCTGAAATGAATTAAGTCCCACTTTCATAAACGAAATAAGTCCCACTTTTTCACTGTTTAATGCGATTTAAATAAGAAGTATTTGGCTCTTCGAAAAAAACACACGTCGAATAATATGAATAATCAAAGCAGAGGAATATTAAAGAGAAATCGTTTGCAAGCTTGCAGAAGGCTTCTAATGGAATGGATATTACGAATTTTGATAGAGTTCCAGAATTTATTATTAATTCTTTTTTCGGTCAAGGAACGTATAGAGAACGCCTACTAGTAACAACGTTTGGATTCGTAAAAGGATTAAGTACAGATCAATTGTTCTAATTATTAAGATGGAAACCGTTTCGGAAGGACCATCACATTAAAATTATCGACCTTTATAAATGGCTTGAAGATCCAGTGCATGGTAGACGGTATTATAGTTTTAACGTGGCATTGGGATTAGTTGTATTTTGTAATGGTGATATTAGAAAACATGGAACACGAATTCCAATTTCCTACTAAAAATATAATAAAACACATACATACGTAATTACGTCAACAATTTTTGTTTATTATTGTTTTTCCAGTAGTTAAGTTCGGTACCTATTTGTACACATTTCTTTAAAGTTTTTTTATTATAGTAAGTATAAAGTAATTAATAACAAAAAAAGGAGAGCCATGAGAGATAAGGACAAAAAATTATGGTTGTCCCTTTTACGAAATTTCCAATATATAACTTTTTCCATAAGAAAAAAATGAGAAATAAAGCCATAATGGCCTTATATTTCATGGCTCTATCGCACCCCTCCATAAAAAAATCATTTATTTATCAGACAAATATTTGAAGGGTTTCATGAACTTCTGCACGACAGAATAGACATACTAGTTTACTGGTATGAAATAACTCCCACTTCACAAAAAGAATTTATTCCCACTCATAACGAAATAAGTCCCACTTAAAATAAAAACGCGTAACGAAATAAGTCCCATCAATTGATGAATTAAGTCCCACTTTTAAAAACGAAATAACTCCCACTTTCGAAACAGCAATTTTTGGTGGGACTTATTTCGTTTTTAAAAGTGGGACTTTCCACGTTATTTAAATAATTGTACACAACTGTCTCTCCTCTATTAATATTTTTGTCAATATAATTTTTCAAATTTAATCGACCCAATCATGAATAAAAAATCAGCGGGAGTTTTTTTCCCTTTTTATTTTTGTAACCTTGAATTTGAATAGGAAAAATGGAAAAAGGGGAAAACGCCCACGGAGTTTTTATTCGTGATTGGGCTGAATATTTCTAATTTAAATGATTTTCATATAAATTCTTCGTTTTATATTGAAAAACAAAGTTCTGGGTAGAAAACATTTACTTTTGAAACCAGACAAAAATTTGTATTACATTCTTCCTAAACGTTGATAATTTACCACAGTTCACAATTTACAATGTTATTTAGTAGTGGACGAAATGAGATTAATTATTATTTTTTTTTTTTTTTTTTTTTTGTATTTTCGGAATATTAAGATTTCTAAAATTATTTCTATTAACAATCAATTACTAATTAATGAATAGTTTGTTCTTGTAATTCACTAATTGTTTTCTTCATTTTTGTTATTATTTTTTATTTGTTTTCTTTCTTGTTTTCTTGCATTTGTTGTTTCTCTAGCTTTAGCTGATTAATGATAAAAATATTTCTTTCTCAAAAATATCTTGCATAGTTTTGCTATTAACTGAGGGCATAATTTAATAAACATTAACTGAAATTAGCATAAATTTAATATTGTATATATTTATTTGCATATCGAAACAAAAGCAAACACAATAATCAGTAGAGAACAACAAAAACACAACTCTGTTAATTCTATTTCTTAAAATACGTTATTC
Organism: Bellardia pandia; assembly: GCA_916048285.2. Classification (NCBI taxonomy): domain Eukaryota; kingdom Metazoa; phylum Arthropoda; class Insecta; order Diptera; family Calliphoridae; genus Bellardia; species Bellardia pandia. The sequence goes on along the minus strand of OU696532.1, from coordinate 48,880,241 downwards.
AAACTCTAGCTCTATTTTCGAGTAAGACGCGCAGGCACACGGACCACCACACACTTACGTTGTGCGACATTCAAAAATAATACCGTAATTCAGCTGAGCACGATTGAGATTTGTTTGCAACATGGTCTCTTGTAAGTAGCGAAATATACTTTTAATCGCATGCGACTTGTGGCCAAAGGCTATACTGAATTTTGGTTTAACTAGTAAAAACACTAAAATAAAAGCAGCGATGCTCACAAAACGTAAATGCAGAAAATGCATTTTACTCTGCGGTTATTTAAGGCAAATTTCCGTTTGATTTTTAATTAAAAACACCAACTCACACACACGTTCAATCTTAACCGAATCTCACACGATATTAACTCTCTTTGAGCTTTAGACTTTGGCTTCAACCAAATATTTCAATAAACGTCTTAAAGCGAGACGAATCTTTAAATAAAAGTCAACAATACTTTTCTTTTTGTTAGTCTGCTTTTTTTTTATACACTTACACACATGCATACAAGTAGAAGTGAGTGTGAGATGTCTGTTTTTAAATTTACTTTCTCGCTGTGTAACGTCGCTAATGCCCGGTGGCATGTACCTGCTGCTGCTGCTGATACGGCTACTGGTGCTGACAGATGTCTTCATCGTTATGTTTTCTATTTCGGGTTTTGTAGCAGTTGTTGTGATATTTAAACTTTATTAGAATCTTGCGCATTTTCTCACCCGATAGTAAAATTTTATTGTTTATAATTTGAATACTTTTATCTTTATAATTAAGTGTATTTTTCTTGTTGTAGTTGTTGTAAATTTGATCATTTTGAATATTTTGGTTTTTTTTTTTTTTTTTATTGGAGATCTTAACTTTGCCACCGTCTTTAAACTACTGACATCCAACATGGTAAATTTTCAAATATTTGAAATGTATTCTTTAGCATCGTTTTAATAAAATGAGATAAGAATTATTCATTAGTCGAAGTCAGAGCACACTATACTCAAATATTTTTCTGGTTTTCTTTAGACCACTCAGATTTGATATTAAATTGGTCGTGATTGGTAAACAGAATGTTTCTTAATATTTATTCATTTATTTAATACCCTGTACAACAAAACTAACCTCCTGGCCCGCCATGTCGAACGATAACGTTCGCTTAGATAAGACTTAAGACACAAACATGATTGTGGAATAAACAAACTTGATTGAAAAAAAAAATAGATACGATAAAATGTTTGTGTCTTAAGTCTTATCTAAGCGATCGTTATCGTTCGACATCGTGGGCCAGGGGGTAAAAGTTTTATAATTACAGTAAGCGATGAGTTTTACGTAAAAAAGTATGTATAGTAAAATGACAAGAAGATCTCATAAAATATAATGAAAATAACATCAAACATAAAAATTTAATTAAATAAGTTAAAAGTTAATAAAAATAATAATAATAATAATATGTAGTAAAGTAGGTATAAAATTATGCACTAAAGTAGTTCTATATTGATTTCCTAAATTCCGCTGTGTTGTTCAAAAACTGTATTCTAGGTGGTAGCGAGTTTTAAAGAGTTCTAAATAAAACAAGTAAAAAACTAAAGTCAATCAACCCCGACCATATAATACCCTACACCCAGTATATGTATAAAAAAGTTTTTCAGCAATGGGCGCTATATGGGAGATATTACCTATTATGGACCAATCATCCAAAAATTTAGTGCCATGACTTTCGTGAATATAAAAATTATGTATGTTATACTTTAACTCGATATAAACTGCCGTATTTATAAAAAATTAAAGTAGACTTCAAATGTACTTTAAGAAAATTTTGTATGAAAATTTTGTCTAAAAGCACACTTCAAGTCTACTTTATTTTTTATAAATACGGCAGAAATACTTTTAAAAGATTTATGAAGGTGAATTACGGAGAGGGTCTTCTATTGGAGTTTTGATTAATTATGGACCGACCATTATAAAATTAGGTGTCACAATTTCAATATATATGAAATTTATTTGTGCTGAATTTTATTTGGATACTAACATTTTTAAGAGATTTATGGTCGTTAAAGTGATTTTCGGAAGTGGGCCTTATATATGAGCTATGACTAATTATGGACCGATCATCATAAAATTAGGTGTCATCATTTCTGTATAAATGAAACTTATTTTTGTCAAATTTGATTTGAATACCAACATTTTTGAGAGAGTTGTGCTTTTTAAATTGATTTTCGGAAGTGGGCCTTATATGGGAGCTACGACGAATTATGAACCGATCTGCAAAAAATTTGTGCATGTGATTTGGCTTCATATACCACTCATTTGTGATGAAATTGTTGTGTTAATATGCATTATAATAAACATAATTAATTGGTATTTAAACTCTCGCAAAAAAAGACATTGTGAAAAAGTAGTTGGTTTACAATTTAGTGCACTGACTATAGTTTGCTAGTTATAAATTTAGTTATAGATCTGTTTTGATCTGGTATAGTCAAGAACCTAGAATGGATGTTCCGAATATTGTCATCTACTTGTCTTGAATTTTGTTAAAAATTATGATCAATTTGCAATCAATTTGAGTTCATAACCTCTTTATTGGAAACAACAAAACGCCCTTTTTTAATTGTATTAAGAAAATATTAAAAAATTACGATTTCTTTATTTTACTTGAAATGTCGCGTTCTTTACCATGAAAATATAGATATTTCTAACTGCTACATTTCATTAATTAGCAATAAGTTTATTAAATTTGCTTTTATTTGAATAGAATTTGTTTCTTATTAAATTAATTTAAGCCATTGCTATTATGACTAAATTCGTTGGTGATAAATTAATTAATTAAAATCATTACAGAATCAATAAGTTTTTTTAAGCTAATTTGTTTGATTTAAAGAATACTATGATAATTTAATAATGTTTTATTGACTCCAATTCTTCGAAGTCAACAGAGTTAAAGAGGACTACAATTTTAATCGCTTTTGGGTGACTAACTTTCGAACTGATCATTAAAGTACAAAATAAATAAACCTATGAAAGTACAAGAGATCAAGTGATTAATTATAAATTCTTTCGCCAAAATATTGACACAATCTGTTGCAGCAATCTATCAGACTAAACAATTTCCCGTCTGTCTCACTAACTTTAATGTAGGGCACTATAAAAACATATTAACGCCTGTCCACTCTTATTCTACTATTTTGTGTTTCTGTTATTGAGGCTGCATTGGTATCTGTTTCTGTTTATGTAGCTGATCATTCAAACGTTTTGTTAAACAAAAGTCCAAAGAATTTGTTGATGATGCTTGAGCAAGTGAAAATGATCTAACAATTGAGAATAGTCTATTGTTGTTGGTGGTTTATAGCTCTCTACACGCTGACTACTGCCTCCAGCTGGCTTAAACAGACAACCAAGACGTTAAACAACTGTAGACGATGGTCAGAAAAGACTTGAGAAAAAAAACTCTGAATGAAATAATTTTATTGTAAATTAGTTACTTTCATGTATAAATTTTAAGATGGTCTTAATAATCCGTAAGTTAAACAAAAGAATTTCATGCGTGAAATATATTTATCATGTAAACGATTGAAAAAAATTCTTCAGATATTTTTTGTGTACAAAAGTTTATTGTTGTTAAAAAAAATATTTTTAGATACTATGACTTGAGGCAATAACAAACTTTATAAAGCTAACAGAAGGTGGTTCAAATAACATACCATAATAATATTAGTAAGTATTAAGTTTTATTTACACCCATACTAAGAGCTGTAAGAAAGTTATTAAAGTTTAAAATATGTTAAAGCTAATCGACAGTGAGTAACAAAAGTTAAGCATATAAAAATAAATTTTAAACTACTATATATACATATGATTGTGCTATTTCCAATTTAAATTTCACTTAACTTAAAAAAAAAAAAAATTCTTATTATCTTATTAGAATATCGCCATAACCCTTTTTCTTTTTTGCCTAAACTGCTTAATCAGCATTATTTAAATTCTTCCAAATAATATTTACTATAAAACTTATTGATACTCGTACGTATCAAGTGAAATTCTATGAGTATGAAATTGTAAGTCATTCAGAAAAATAGAACGATACATAAGTAGACGTATAAGTACATTCAACCATAGCTCCTCCAGTGTGTATTAAAGCCAATAAACTCTAGTTGTTCTCTTATTTACCTATGATATTTATTATGTGCCTCCTTCAATTCTATTTCCAAAAGATACTATCAACGACAACAGTGAAAGACACAACTCTTTATTTTTTTGCTTTTTGTTTGTATGACTACTGTAGGTTAAGTTAAAGACAGTGAGGTTAAAGTATGTAATCATAATTATTGACTTTAGTAATCTTGTAAGAAAACAGATTATACACTATTGGTTATTCGTCAAATTACATACATACTTGTATGAGTTTAAACTGGCAAATTATCATGTACATATTATTGACATGATTTGTTACCCTTTGCATATTTATTTACTAGAGAAATAAGTAGTGATTAGTGGCAGGTGAAAAGCACAATAAGAAGTCTTTAGATTTTTTTCATTTTTAAGGAAGGTGAAAATCATACTGAATATATATGCTATCATATTTTTTTGTAGATAAAGATGTTAAGTAGCTACTCATCTGTTATACTTTTCTGTTTAAGTTTTTTGTCAAAATCTAGATGTTGAACTAGCGATTTTGTTGTTGTCAGGTAGTGCAGAGGATATTGACAATATTAATGGCATGTTTCTCCATTTTAAACGAATGCTTTCATTAGCTTTTTAAACGAAATGATATGATTTCGGTTGCATTAACATCATATCAGTTTCTCTAGTCTTGACTGTAAAAACGATAATCAGTTTTTTTTTTTTTTTTTTTTTTTTTTTTTTGAAAATCTAAAATCAGTCGAACAAAAACTTTCGATACAGAAAAATTCAAATTATAATCAACTTCGTGTAAAAAATTCATTCGGTGTAGCGATATAATTATATTAATTTTATTCAACGCATTCCTTCAAAACCCGGCTTCCAATAATTTCACGAAATTGACATTGATGATGATTATAGGGAGTAAATAGAATTGAAAATGTGTAAAAATATTCAAGTAACAAAAAATGGCAATTGTCAACAAAAAAGTATTTGCAAGCAAACAAATTAGACTGAGCCAACAAATTGTTTGCAGACACAAATAAAAGTTTTTATTCAGCTGTGACGAACATTACATAGCCATCACCTTGTATACAGTCATGTGCCCTGTGTTACGTTTTGTATCGTTATCCCTTATAAGGGATCTACTACTTGTTATGGGACGATTGTCATAAAATATTTTACTGCATTTGTGTCTTTGGTGAATTTCAAACAATCTCAATATCGATATATTTTAGAGTTATTCTGGATATTCCATTTATACTGGGAAATGGAACTTATATGGGAGCTACGGCCAGTTATGGACTGACCTAACAAAAAAATCCAATATTAAAATTTTTACTTTTGTACATATAACTGATCTGTGTAAAATTTCAGTTCGATATCGATATTTTTCAAAAATAATTACGTAGGTTAATGTTTTTTGGGAAGTCTACTTGTTAATGATTTCTCTAAAAGATATAGATGATTTTCGAAGGCGGACTTGGTAAAGATTCGGTACACTGATTTATATATACATCTGGATTAATTGTGTCGAATTTCAACTCGATAGTGAGTTTTATGAGAGATTTATAAGTATTTAAGTTATTTTCGGAAGTGGATTTTATATGGGTGCTACAGTCAACTATTGACTGATGCATACAAAATATCGTTTTCTGATTTCCCTTATGATTAACGAAATTTTAGCTGCATTTTGTATGAACACTGATTTTCTATTGGCATTTATTTATGCCATATTTTGGGAAGAAATTTGTTTGGGAGCTAAGAGAAATCGTTAACCTATTCCTGCCATTTTCAACTGTGCTTGTCCTTCTATAATAAAAATAAGATGTGTAAAATTTCATGATACCAATATCTGAAAAATATCGAGGTTGTCTGAAGCTATATTCTAAAACTCTTATCCTACTGGCCCAGCATTGCCAATTTTCAATATATGTTTGGTTCGGTGAAACAAAGAATGTTTAAGAAATGTTTCATTGTTGTAAGTATTTCTTTTCAAAGCTCTATCGTGTTTTCAACAGTCGGATAGGCGGACAGACATGGCTAGATCGTCTTAGAATCTTAAAAAGACTCAGAATATATAGACTTTTTAGTTCTACGATCAATATTTCGATGTGTTACAAATGGATTCAAATACAAGACTATTTTATTTCATATTTGTTCATTCCTTTATTAACCGAAAATATAAAGTTGCATTTGCCGCCAGTTGTGCAGTAAATTGTTATCATTAAAAAAAATCAGACAATAGAAAGTTAGGGTTGGTAATTGATGAAGTAATGCGTTTTCATTGTTGGACCATATTTCCAAAATAGCGAAAGTTTGAAGGCTGTTGTGAGAAATTTAGTTCAGTTTTGTGCAGGGAGCAATTGAAAATGTCAGGAAAATTTAATCCATAAAAGATGATAAACACATTGGTCGTACAACAACAAGCCAGTCAAATGTCAAAATCAAAGAAGTACGTGGGGAACTATCAATAGCATAAAATAAAGATCTTCATACGGTCATAGTCGACTTGGGACAAGAACTAAGTCGTGCTCAGCAAATAGAATTGAATGGTTTGTTGAAAATCATCGGGCAGTGCAGGCAGATTGCGAAGTTTCATCTTGATGGCTTTTTTAATCGTCAAAATTACTACATTTGCAAATGCATCCACAATGTGCCACTTTTTGGTGCGTAAAAACGGCTGGAGACATCATACAAATATACTTATAGTCCTGCAGTGACATTTAGTGCCTTCTAAATTGAATGATATTGATGTATATTTTCGTATCAAATGAAATAATTCATTTAAGAAATTGTATTAATATCATGATTTTCAATCGATAGTGGAAAATTACCTTTCGGATTTTACCATATTCAGTGTTTGAGTGACATTCTTACAGGAAAATAAACGAGTCTTAATGTCATATGAATTTAGAATAAGTAAACATTTAAAAAAAATGTGAGGATTTTCGATTAAAATGTACTAAATTGTTTTCACGGAGCTGCCTAATACCCAAATACAGCCAAACATACATTCTCATAGATAACGACATTTTTGTTTACTTTTTTCCACAAAATAAGTATCCACGTTATGCATGAAGGTTTGTATTTATCTGTCTATATTCCTGTAAGTAGGTATGGATGTATTTTAGTAAGTTTTTGTTTGTTGGGTAAATTTCGAACAAACATACTTATAAATTGCAAAATCAATTGAGCGGTAAAATAGTTGAACATTCTCAATGCTGATGATGACAATGACAAAAACAAAAATGGCAATGACAACAAGAACAAAATGAAAGAATGACGATAATGTTGATGAAGAGCACAGCAATTTATAGGTATGTACGAGGTCTGATCAAAAAATAACTGTTATTGTCAATTTTTACAAAATTATTTACTTATTCATCAATAACTATCTTGTCCCCTTCAAAGTAATCCCCCTCAGATATAATACACTAATGCTAGCATTTTTTCCAATTCTCGGAACACTTCTGTAACGCGCTTTTTGGTATCGCCAACAGCTCCTGTTTAGATTTTTCTTCTATCTCCTTAATCGTAGCAAAACACTTTCCTTTCATCGGTGTCTTCAGTTTTGGGAAGAGGAAAAAGTCAGCGGGGACCAAGTCCGGTGAATACGGTGGTTGAGGCATGATAACGGTTTTGTTTTTGGCCAATAACTCACTCACAAGCATCGATGTGTGAGCTGGTTCGTTATCATGGTGCATGCAAAATCCATGATTGGTTTTTCCACAATTTTTTGCGTTTCTGACGAATTGCTTCGCGCAAACGGCGTATAACTTCAAGGTAGTATTCATTATTGACCGTACGAACTTGTGGCAAGAATTCTTGATGCACCATGCCATTGCAGTCGAAGAAAACAGTGACCAAAACCTTCACATTTGACCGAACTTGACGTGCTTTTTTAGGTCTTCTGGACGTTTACATTGGGATGATTGGGCTTTGGTTTCAATGTCATAGCTATACACCCATGATTCGTTACCAGTTAAGACCATTTTGAGGAAATCTGGATCGTCGTTGACGATTTTCAACAGCTCCTGAGCGATGTCCAAGCGACGTTGTTTTTGCTCAAAATTTAGCAATTTTAGAACAATCTTCGCTGCCGCACGTTTCATGCCTAAAACATCCATAAAAATGGATTGGCATGAGCCAAGCGATATGCCAACATCATCAGCAACCTCTTTGATAGTGATTCGACGATTATCCAAAATCATTTTCTTCACGGCTTCAATGTTTTCATCGGTTGTTGATGTGCTCGGCCGACCAGGACGATCATCGTCATTGACATCTTCTCGGCCTGCCTTAAACCGGTTATACTGCAATTGAACTTGTGTTCTGCTCATAGTAGACTCGCCAAATGCCACAGTCAACATTTCAAATGTCCGTGCTCATTTAATTTCATTTTTTAAACCAAACTTAATACAGTTTCCTTGATCCATTTTTTCGAATAGTAAAAAATCAAAGAGCACACCAAAACATATGTAACTCACGAAATTTGAAAATAACGATTATTTTTTGATCAGACTTCGTATATATTTTTTCTGGAATTCAAAAACCGAAAATTGTTTTCAAACTTAAATGTTAGAAATAAAAGTTAAGGCGAGTCAATTTTTTTTTTTGCAGAGATGACATTTTTACACAAATTTGTTTCATTCGGTAATTGAAGACTAGCACTAATACATAAAAAAAGAAAGAGTTTATTTAGTGATACCTTGAGTGTATGAACTTTTGTTTAGTCAAATTACCATTTATGTAGTATTTAGTATAAGTATTTGTGTTGAAGGTTTTCAAATATATTGAATTTCAGGGAGTCTAAAAACCAGAAAAGTATAAGTTGTTACCCATTAACATGTGTGCTTTAAGTACGTGCTATATGTAGTTATGTACATGTTAAATACCTTTGAGTATAAGCCACATATATGCCTGCATGTAATGTTTTGGCAAGTTTTAGTGATTTAGCTTAAACTAATGTTTATTATTATAAACAAGTATTAATGTTGGTAAACAAATGTATTAACATGTTTAAACCCTTTATTTAAAAGTTTGGTTAAAAACCTTAAATATACTTACACCAGCCCACGCACACTCATCATATTCTGGGAATAGTTATAATGAAAAATAAGTTTATTTTTCACCGCATTGTTTTGCATATAACTGCACGAAACGTGATAATGCTACCGTAACGTAACGAAATGTACGAAAAAAAAGGATTTAAAAATGTTGGTTGTTGAATTTGCGATGAACAAACATATATTTAAAATGTTGCAACTTATGGGTGGTTTTTAGGTTGCCACACAGTATTTGTGTACACATGTGGTGGGTATTTATGATTTTAGCGTACTTAATGATCGCTTTAATGCCTGACACAAACAACATACCTATTTACAACTATTTACAAGGGTTTTTAATAATAAAATGAACACGTATTTATGTATACACACACACACATTGTGATGACTTACAATTTACAAACAGCGCAATTGTAGTAACCCCAGGCAACATATTAAACAGTGGGACGAGCTATTATTGACTAAATAAATGTCTGTGGTTGAGAAAAATCATTTGTCTGTACTGAACAACTGGTCCGATAAAAAACTATATACATACATGTAAACTAAACCAAAATTGGCAGCTTAACAGTTAAAGTATAACTATAGCAACAAACTGTAATAGTTAGAAAGAGTTGTGAACTCTTATATACTGTCTTATCCTGCAGAAAGTCTGCAAAAGCCTGCTTTAAAAATATGATCATCCTCCTCAAAATATATTTTAATGGCAACCGATTTATTACTACCTTTAAGCTACTGGGCTTAAAAAATATCAGTAGATGGTGCTGATTAAAAGTTGTAGGCAATATTTTTGAATTTGAATTTAACAGTTTCAAAACTAACTTGTTAACCCACTAACTACTCATTTAAACCTGAAGTACACATATGTGCACCTCCTTTTTCTAAATTTTAAAAAAATAATAATAAAAACAAGTATTTTATTTACACCTCATAAGATAAAAAAACAGTTGAAAAGCCTTTTACTCAATCGGTTCACGTTCAGGTCTTAAGAGGTTATAGTAATATATTTAATACAGTATATTTTCTTCACTTCCTGCAGTAAATAGAGGGCCTAGAGCTTAAAGAACAAAAATCTATCATCATTTTTATTTCTAAAAAATTTTTTCAGTAAACTAGAGCATTAAGCTCATAAATGGTTATTACTTTTATAGGGTGTTTTTTTAGATGTATAGAACTTTAAGTTGGCAAGACTTTACTGGCGGCCATTTTGTCAGCTGTCAAGTGTTTTATGTTTAGTTTGGTTTAGCATTTTAACATGAATAGATTGACGCCTGAACAACGCTTCCAAACTGAGCAAATTTATTTTGAAATCATGGTTCTGTGTTTTCTTAATGTATAGAACTTTGAAATGAAACAAAACAAAGATGCTTTTTTTAAATTGACATGAACCTGACTTTATTCGAAAGATAATCTTCTGGCATTATAATTTAAATATGAACTCTGGCATATAACTGGCTCTCAGTTAATCTGGAGACTAAATTTTCGCTGACATTTTCCAATATTTGTGGCCGTATATCGTCAAAAACGCGGCGAAAGTTGGCGATCAAGTGATCAATCGTTTCGGGCTTATCGGTGTAGACTAGCGACTTCAAACATCAGATCACAGAATTGCTGCCAGTTAAAAAAGTGTTGCCGTCTTACATCATAAAAAAACACCCTATAGATAAAAATGTACTGAATTTTCTTTCCAACCCATCAAACAAGAATACGCTGCTGAATAAATGAAATATTTCCAAAAATTCGTGTATTTTCTGACCTTTTAATGAAGCTTTTGATATAAAAACCAAACGAGCTTTTAATCCAGCTTTCTGAATTATGCGACTGGTAATGGATGCACAAAATTAATTTTAAGCTCTTCAATGACTAAAATAATTTGCTTTTACATATTTTACATAAAACATTATTTTTCGCTTCCTGGCGCTTAAAGGTCGTTCCTAATTCCTTTTGCTAAGAATATTAACATTTAACATAAAACTAAAGCAATTAGCTTTTAACTATTAAATAGATCCATAGAAAGCCTTTCAGTATAGATACACCATAAGATCATCATCAGTTTCACATTAAGAATTAACAAAGTTATTTTTTAGTTTTTAAGGTTTTCTTCTTCACATATCTAAAGGGCGGAAGGCGACCAGGAAATGTTTAGTTATTGTCTGGGCTTTATGGCAAATGACATTGTCTTATTGAAACCACAAACATGTCATTCTCAACAGTATCGTCCAACATAGGTAGGAAACACTCAGTCATTTTATATAGCAAAATTTGTTTAAGGCCAAGAGCTACAGTACTTTCCTTTTGACAATAGCCCAATATATTGTTCAATTGAACAAAGCTGACAACAATTAGGGGAATTAAATTTTTCTATTACATCGATCTGATTTCTTCGATATTAATCAATTCTATTGCAGCTTTTGCATAACTACGGATAGCTAAATCTGGCTAAATTTAATGTGACAAATGCTTTAGTTATCTTAGTATTCTGAGTTTTCGAACCAAACCATTACATAAGAATTTTATAAGAAATTATTTCACTTTCACCACTGTGCATAGTTAGTAAACAAAATGGTTTATAGCCACATTATAATTTTACATAATTACTATTGTACTACATACATCTTCCATACATTATAAATATAAACATGTGTGAGTGTGTGTGTGTGTGTGTGTTAGATACCTGGTAGTTGTTGGTAATTATAAAATAATGTTTACATGCATTGTTTCTATGTAAAAAAAAAATATAAAAACAAAAATATGTATATGAAAAATATTGCGTGATTTTGAACAGAAATATTTTGTTTAGTCTTTTCATATGTATTTTTTTGGCTTTTAAAGATTTTGTTTTAGAATGTTGTATGTTTAAAGAATGTAAATATGCCGTATTAAAATGCTATTTGACGTCATAAGTACGTAAGTATTTGAACAAAGGCTTTTTAATTAAGAGCTTTAGAAAATCACTGTTAAAGAACCATCGTTACCTTGAAAGAAAACTGAATATCGAACAAAAGCAGATGTTGTATTCATAGTTGGGAAATTCCAAAATTATTCGAAACAAACATAGAGTTTTAAATTTTTAAATCAATAGTGAGTAGGGTATATTGGATTTGTGCTGATGTTTGTAACGCTCAAAAATTAAATTTTTTTTTGGCAAAAAATGGTTTTTTCTTCATACATTTATTTACAATTGCGAAACTGTTGCCTATGTAGCGAAACGTTGTATGAACAGATTAAAGGAATTGTAATTCTTAATTTTTTAAATTTTTTTCAGCTTATTCGGACTAGTGGTTCTCGAGTTATGACAAACAAAAGAGACTAACTTCAAATAAGTTTTTAAATTATTATTTGATGTACCATGACCAAACGAATAATGCAGAAGTTCTTCTTTTTGGGGCTACTTTCATAAACAATTATCAGAATTGAGTCACGAATCAATCACCCGAAAACTGTTGTACTGTGTAATTAATCAAAGTTCCCATATTAGACTCCTTCGAAACATGTTAAATTCTTTAATCCATATACAATTTAACACAAATATTTACATTTATATACAGAAGTACTGCCACTAAATTTATCCCCTATAAAGACATTTCTGAAAAACTATTTTTGCACTTAAGGGTATTGTATGGTCGGGCTTAATCGACTATACTTTCTTACTTGTTGATTTTGGTAAAATTCAAATCATGTAATCTGCTCTTAAATTTAAAATGTATGACTTATAAATCAAACTCATATCATATCATAAAATATGAATTATATTTGATAGTCCTCCAAAGCTGGACACCACGAACAGTTTTGTGAAAAATTACCAATGTTTAGGACTGAATATTTGGAAAGCGGTATTCGGGTTGGTGTCACATGAAAGGATTTCGTTTTATCTTTACAAAGATTTCGCAACACAAGAACCTTCAAAATCGGAAAATGTCCTTTATCCTTAAATATTTTGAAAAAGGGTACCTTTTTTTCTTAATACACAATGGAATTATTGTGTGAACATTAAAAAATGTGATGCCAATGGATTCTATTGTCAATATGGAAGTTTTTCTTTAACAACTTATACAATTTTCAATGAAAAGTATTAAATTTTAGATATTTTAGTCAAACAACAAAATATGACGTTAAAAGCTTTAATAAATTAAATTTACATTATCAGAAATACTGAATGTCAAGGGTCAAAAAATCTTGTTATTTGATATATCTTGCTTGTTTCGCATCATAATAGTTTACAATTTATCTACAATTTAGTTAAAGACACATTTAAGATCTCAGCAATATAGGCAATTGTTTTCCTTTTTTAATTTTTAATAAAACGAGTTTGATAATTTTTTTTTGCAACCATTAAAAATAAAAGTATCAAAACATTTTATAATATTTTTAAAATCACACTCTCATCTAACATATAGTTAAAATGTTGTTTAAATTTTCTACTAACTTAAAGTATTTGAAGGGCCCATATAATCATAGCGGCTCCATTTCGACTTGCTAAAAATAATAGAAAAAGCTTTAAAATTCAAATAAAAATTTTAACTCTGATTATTTAACTGATTGTTCGATCTTTTTATTTATTAAACAATTATATTTTATTTTTCGAAATTAAGGTCTTATATTTTTATATTATATATATTGACGATTTATAACTATTTTCATCCAAATATTAAATTTACTATAGAAAAAGAATGTAATTCTATACTACCTTATTTAGACACTTTAATAATAAAGAGAGGTAATAAATTATTAATAGACTGGTATCAAAAACCTACATCATCAGGAAGAATCATTAATTACTATTCAAAACATCCTAAAAGAATTATTATTAATATAGCTAAAAATCTTATAGAGAGAATATTGACAATAAGTGATAAGGAATTACACAAGAAAAATATAGAAACGATTAACAAAATATTAAAGGATAATAATTTCCCTGTTAATATAATTTGTAAATTAATAAGACAATTCAAAAATAAAATGAATAACACAAAAAGATTTTCTGAACTTAAAATATATAAATCTTTAATTTATGTACCTAAAATATTCGAAAGATTAGAAAAATCTAATATATTTGATAACACCAAATATGGCTCCAAAAATGTATAATACAGTAGGCAGATTATTCAGGAAAATAAAAGATAGGATACATAAATTAGAAATGTCAAACGTATTTTATAAAATACCATGCTGAACATAAATCTGATCAAAAACATAGAGATATATCCTCACAAAAAACAGCATTATCATCACATTGTGCAAATTTGAATCAATATCCCTACTTTGATAACATTTCAGTTTTGAAAACAGAAAATAATTATAAACGTCGTTATATGTTAGAAATGTTAGAAATTATTAATGTACCAACAAATCTTAGAATCAATTTTAAAGTAGATACAGATAATGTTGCTCAAACTTATAGACACTTAATTTATAAAAACACAAAAACTAAAAACTAAAATATTTTTCATACCAATATTTTTGTTTGTGTAATATTTAAATTTTTGATAATTCTGTTATTTTTGAAAAATATTTTTTTTGTTATTAATATTAAATTTTTTATTGTTTCCCTGAAGATGCTACACATTATTGTAGCGAAATATTGAAAGAAATAAATAAAAAAAATAAAAATATAAGACCTTTATTTCGAAAAATAAAATATAATTGTTTAAAAATTTTAACAATATAGCAAATCAATATCGGTAGACTGTTTTTGGTTTACCCTATTATAATACAAGACAAACTGTAAAAATACCGGTACGAAATCTCTCACTTTCATATCACTGAAGACTACAGTTCGTTGTCATTTTGTGAGATTTCAAGAATTATTAATTTTAATTAAATTATGAAAATTTTAACAATTAAAAACCACAATTTTATACACATGTCTTCTACAAGTGAATAGATAGACATATGTATGCAAAAACACTTAACGACATTTAGGCATAAGTTTATTTAATTAACAAAAAGAACAATTTATGTACGAGTATATGTAAAGTACTCAACATACACAGAAACCATTCCAACATATATGTATCTACAATAATATACACTTGCACAACTGAACAATTAAATAAAATTTCTTAATAAAATACAAGTTTATGAACACATTAGGCTGGCCACTATAATAAAAGTTTAACAGATTTGAAAGATGCAATTTTTACTCAAATTAGTCTTACCTTAAATGTTTAAAAAAAGAAAAGTGTTAATTTTTTTATTTTAGTTTATTTGATCGAAATAAAATATAAAGATTTTATTTAAACAAAACCTTAAGCTGGAATAATTATTAAGATATTTTTACGGATATATTGAGTTCTTCAAATGGCTTATAAAATGGCATCCGGATAAATCAAGATAACAAACTTTTAATTCTAAATGGAAACATCCGAAGCATTTCCCCCATTTAATCGAGGCCATCCTACTTTTACAATTTACTTGCACAAACAAATATCGTCTACTCATACCAATCCGACGAAACCAAGTATTTTCTCTTAATTTATACAATTCTAAGACAAATATTACAATAAGCTTTTGTACATACCCACATTCATAGATATGTATGTATGTACGAGTATGTGCATAAGTATTATTTAACAAACATATGTGCCTGAGTATTATTAACAATATAATAACAAAAAAGTTATAAAAATCCTTTTTTTCTAGAATTTTGAACCAAAAGAAAATGAAACTTTTTCCTTGCGCACTGCCACATACCGACATACTCGTACATGAGTAAAAATCTACAACCAATTAAATTTCATTTTGCCTACTTTACGAGTATGAGGTTGAAGAAAGACTATTAAAAAACTTTGTTTCTTATTTTAAAATACTCATACAACTTGTACGCTTAAGTTTATGTTGTAATAAATGCTCACATCATTATTGAAATTAAATGATTGTATTATATCGTATCACAACCACCGCCACCACGAAAACTTTTCATTATTGAAACCATAATGATATTTTAATCAGACAAGCACAAGAAAACTTTATCGAGTGTTACTTAGAAGAAGAAATCGTTAGGGTGTTGAAGAAGTTTCGGGTTAAAATGCTAATTATAACTAATTATTGTAACAAGTAAAAGTGATCGCAAATAAATCGAGCAAAAAGCCTACAAAGGTTTTGTGAAATTTTCCATAATGCCTCTAGTCCAAAGCTGCATCTACGTGACACATGATGAATGCATTTGTTGTGCGACAATCACATGTGAGGGGTTTTTTGGCCAGACTACAACATTATTCTTAGACAATATCTTTGGAAATTTTTGAAACTTTTAAACAGCCTACTTTTGCCTAGAACCCAATTAACACTATTGTCGTATTTAAAATGCTTGACTTTAAAAACATTAGTTTCAAAAATAAATTCATTTTATAAAATCAGGATTTATTACTAATTATTTCGTTTATAAGTTTTGTACAAAATTAAATGCATAAATAAATCAATTATTTTTATACCCACCACCAAAAAGATGGGGGGTATATTAAGCTTGTCATTCCGTTTATAACACATCGTAGAATCAAAAAGTCTATATATTCTGGGTCCTTATAAAATTCTAAGACCATCTAGCCATGTTCCTTCGTCTGTAAGTCTGTTGCAGGCACATTCTGTATTCCATCCAAATGGTATTGTATTGAAAATAGGCAAAATCGGTCCAATAGGATCGAGTGATACACCAAAGTTTCAGACATTTCAGACCTCGGCGTTTTTTATGTTTTTTGCTATTTTCTTCAAATATAATGCAGACAATATTTTTATTATAGAAGGCAATGTCCTGTTGAAAATTATAGGAATCGGTCCACGATTTCTCATAGTTCCCATGCCAATGTCTTCCCGGAATATGGCTTTATGTTACATAAATGTCTATAGAAAAGCCCTATCTATACAAAATTCTGCAATAATAAGTTTCATGCAAAGTGAAATCTCAAAACGATATTTTCTTTGCATCGCTGCATATAAAGTCTACTTCCGAAAATCACTTAAAAGCTCATAAACCTTTTATCAAAACCACTATCAATTTGGAATTTATGTAAATGTAAAAATCGCCACTGTTAATTTTACTATAATTGGCTCATATTTGACCGTAGCACCATATAAAGTCCACTTCCGGAAATCACTTCAATGCGATACTCTAATAAGTATCAGCAGCAAGTTTAAGTTCGATGCAAGTCCATATATAGAAATATTCATACCCAATTTTACCATCGATCGGTCCATATTTGATTCTAGTCCCCATATAACGCTCACTTCGAAAAATTACTTAAATGCGCATAAATCATTTATAAAAATCAATATTACGTTGAAATTTAATACAAATCATTCATATACTTATACATATAAATTGTAGTACAGATTGTCATGATGATCGGCTCATAGCTTCCTAGAACTTTTTGCTACCTCATTTATTGTCTGTTAAAATAAATTGCTTTATGTTATATGCTGCAAAAATATTAACAAAGCGAAATTGTGAATGAAAGAGAAAGAAATTCTTGATTATAACTGGAATATGCATAAAATTCTTATAAATATCGTTATTGATATGAAATTCAGCAAAAATAAACCTAAAACAAATAGAAATTACTGTGCAATATTTTCTGACGTTCACACCATAAGAGGTGATTTGTTGGTGGATATATAAGATTCGAGACAGGCGAATATAAACTCTTATTTGTTAAATGTTAAGGATCATCACAAGCAGCTTACAGATAACTTTGAAACAGCATATTCAAGGTAAAACATAACCTAATATTGTGGCCACATATAAAAAGGCAGTCGGATAGGAACTGAATGAATATGAGGAAAGGATATTGAAGTATTGGATCATATTAATAGTGTCAATCAATTCCGTGTTCGAAGAATATAAAAACACACTTAGTTTGAAAAATTAAGCTTAGAATACTTTATTATGGATTTTTTATGTCCACGGGTAAAAATTGGTGAAGAACGCGACATGTTTATGATTTTGATGTGCAAATAATAAGAAATGCTTAAAAATTTGTTTTTTGTTTTCATTCTAGTCGCCCTATGTTTAGTGTAATAGACACAAAGAACTAAATTTCTTTTTGATCGCATCTAGTAAAACACAATAATCTAATATTATAAACATGGGATCAAGAACGTGACAACAAATAGAAATGGTTCTCGACTGCATTTAAAAAAAAATCTAATATATGATTATTAAACATAGGATCAAGAACGTGACAACGTTTTCCACTACATCTAAAAAACTGCAAAATTCTGCAAATTGAAGCAAAACTTTTTAAATAGATTTTATTAAACTAAAATATATGATCGGGCATTCTGTTTGATGGTTGCCATGTTGAAATATGATTTATTACGCGACATTTATAACGCAATATATTTGTCCATAACTTTAACAATAATAATTAGTTTAAGGCATTTGATCTAAAAAAAACTGTTAACTACATTAATGTTTTGTATTTATTAGTTCAACATACTTCTCTTCTTTACACTTAAATTTTGCAGCTTTTTTTTGCTTTGTAGGATTTTTTCCATTTTGTTTTCAGCAATAATTTCAATATCTCTTCGGGGACTTCTTAATGGTTTCATTGCAATATTATTTAGTGAATATCTTTTAAGTTTACTCAAGTGCTTTCCTTCTTCTTAAGGCACACGTTTTAAACATAATTATGTATTGAAATAAAACACTTACTATAGAGAACGCTTCAAAATCAAACTTAAATGTTTAGTGTAATTATTATATTCAGTAATTTTGAATAAACAACTCCAATATGATGGAGGTTTATTGATTTTAACATTACAATAGGAACAATGCTAAAGTAAAGGAAGCCTCGTGATTTCTGAAAGCACTAAGTCTCTAGGCCGGGATTCACGAACAATAGCGTGTAAATTTCGTTAAAGCCACGCTAAAGGTGCGGTCACACTTGGCAAATATTTGCCGAAAAAGACGTAACTACTAAATCTAATATATTTGAACTCGTTTATTTATTTAAAAAAAATCGTTTATATAGTATAAGACACAACAAATATTTAGTTTTAAAAAACTTTTGTATAAATTTGTACTGAAATAAGTGGTTACGCTTTTTGGAGTAAATATTTGCCAAGTGTGACCGTACTTTAAATTAAAATTGTCAGCCACTTGACTAGAACAAGTACTTACTTGGTGAAATAAAATGAAAAATTTACAATTAATTGAACTTTGTTTTGTTTCATTATTTTTTTTTGTATTTATGTGTCTTTAAGAAACAGTAAGAAAAATTATGATTTTAATTTAAAGGTAAAAATTCACAAGAATTTTCTTTAAATTAATGTTTAGAAAAGCTTTCAAATTTTCGGTCACGGTGGAAATGCTGTGGATATGATGAGAGTATAAAGAATTTCAAGATAATATTTGTCTTATTATTGATTTAATTTAAAACTATGTATGTATCTCTATTCTTATTGTTGGCATTTTACTAGGCGCAAAACTGCAAAAATACTCTCACATTGTAAATTAAATAACTTCCTTAATAAAACTAAAAGAAATTTCCCGATACTATAACATCACATTTACATTTATTTAATATTTAAGAAATAGTCGTCCATGCTAACAGCAGCAAACTTTCCGTAATGGTGTCTTCATAACATTATGCCCAATTGACGTTTTCAACCAAATTAAAACAAACACCTCAAGAAACAAAAAACAGATACACCAATGAAGAAACCAATTACAGTCTATATGAAAAAAGGCAAAAACAAAATACGTATGAAACCCAAAAAATATGGAAAAACTATTTAAGAGGAGTATCGCTTGGGGAACAACTAGAACGTAGCACTATTCGTATCCATATGATGGCTATTATGAGTATCTTTAAATGTTTTTTTACAAACAATTTTTAGAGTTTTTATTATTCTTCTACACAACATTAAAAGAAAAACGGAAACCTATTTATGTACATACACATACAAATATTCAGTTTCAAAATTGTTATTTGTCTGTAAGAGTATGTTAACGTTAATGTGTATGGCTCATAAAAAAGGGTCCAAAGTGACCCTAAAGAATACGAGGTGTCGCTTACAATTTTTTTTTTCTTTCTTTGCTTTTATTTTAGAAAATGGCGTTGTTGCATACACAGCCACATGGAATTCTGAGCAAACACACATTGGAGGAAACGGGTAACGTTTACGTGAGAGTGTGTGTTTATTGTTTGTGTATTAAAGTTAATTGTAACTGACTGC
Organism: Bellardia pandia; assembly: GCA_916048285.2. Lineage (NCBI taxonomy): Eukaryota > Metazoa > Arthropoda > Insecta > Diptera > Calliphoridae > Bellardia > Bellardia pandia. The sequence continues at coordinate 48,859,904 of OU696532.1, read as the reverse complement.
ACTTTTATGCTGACTGTTTGTTTACCAGCACGTCCGTATACCTACATGATATTAGAGAAATTTACACATTTTACCGCCATATCAATTCATGCACTGTGGCTAGAGTAAAACGATTCGATTTTAATTTAAAAATTGGAGTCTCTTTATAATAAAACCCAAGCCTTTCTGAATTTTTAAAAATTGGTTTTACAAAATTTCAAAACGATGGGGAGGGGGAGGGAAGGAAAAGTGGTATAAGGTCAAAGTTCAAACATTTATTTCTGTCCAAAAGTATGAACAAAATCGTAGAACCCAAAAGTTTTTAAAACGTTTTTTTAGTTTTTTTTTTTAATTTCTTGACCCATAGTGCACTCATGAATATTTCTGTGAAAAGTTTGTTACTACAAACATACACACATACATGTGCGTGTGAATGTATGTATGTTTAAAGTTTTTACGACAGTTTATGGTTCATAAGGGAGCACTTGATCAGTGTTGCTGGGTTGTCGCTTTTCTTTTCCAGAGTTTTTTTTTTATGTTTTGCTCTCCTCCAGTACGAGTAGCAGCACTCCTGCAGTAACAGTAGTTAGTAGAACCAATCGTTATGGCGTTGTTACACATTCATATTTCCATAAGTGTGGATTGAATAGTTAGCAGTAGTGTTTGGGTAATGTCAGTTGTTTATTCAGATATGGTTTGTTATTGTTTCTAAGAGTACGAGCTGTTTGCTCTACATTGTGCAAAGTGTAACTACAGTTGTTGTTACACTATCACTATACTACATATGTATCTCAAAAATAGTTTAATATGTCTTTTTTTCAGAGTTTCTGTAAATCTACATACTATCTACTCTTCCGTCCCCTGTTGACTAATGTCAACTAACGATTAAACATTTTATTTATACTTTTGCTTTTGGATTTTTTTCTATCTCTTTGTAAAATTTGAGTGATTGTTAGTAGAGTTTTGTTGTGCACCTCTGCTGTAAGTGGGAGCTGTAAGTTTTTATAATTGTTTCTTATGTATGTATGTATGTGTGCTGGTAGTTGTTAGTTGTTGTTATAGCTTTAGTTGTTGCTGCTGTTGGATATTGTTAACAGATTAAATTTGCATATGTAAATACACATTTGCATTTATTACATAACTACTAGCAGTACTTGTACATTCACAAAAGGGATTAGAAAAACAATTTTCTATGTATTTATGAATTATAAAGAGGTCTTGTTGTTTTGTGTTCGGACACATGTTTAATTAAATGGAAGTGAGGTGAATAATTTGACTGAAGTGAATTATAGTAACGTTTATTAAGAAATTCTCAAATAATTTTATTCTATATTCTTCGACCTTTTTAATGATTTTTATTAAATAATTTTTAAGCTTGAGGTCACTTTTTTGTTTTTTATAAAAGATTTTTATTTCTTATATAACTATAATTTACTCAATATTTCGATTTCCTTTGGAAATGTTCTTCAGGAGTTAATTTAATATTATAAAAATTTTCTATGTGTAAAAATTTTTTTGATATAAGTTTGAAAGGGGTTGACAAAATTGAAAACATGTTTTACAGAAAAATAATTTTAAATTTTCGATAATAACATTGAACAGTAAAAAATTTAACAGAAATATACATAATAACATTTTAAATAATAACATTTTGGAATTATAACATTTTTTAAATACATAAATTGTGTTAATTTCTCCTATTGTTAATATTTATATTTTTGTTCAATAGGTGTCTGTAATTTTAAAAATTATTTAATAAAAAGAAATTCTCAAATTTAATTTAACATATATATTTAGGTAAGTATTAAGAAAATTATTAATAATCCAGTAACGAACTACATAAGTTTCTTTAATCAAGAACAAATGTTTATATTTATATAACTGTATGGAATCTGCGATCTCTTGCCATAAAATATTAAACGCAACTAGCATCCCATAAATTTCGTCGTGACTCAACTTCCTCGATAAGTTGAAGTATTGACCACCTTTTTGCGGTAAGATTTTTGTTTTAGGCTTGATTTTTTGTTGCCTTTAGACCCTGTTGGCGACTGAATAGGTCAATATAATTCAATTGGCTCATAGCTGCAGTCTATGAAGCAGGCTTCATCAATAGATATGCCGCTATTAAGACACTTATGCCCGAATTCTCAGTCATTAGTTAACCATTGGTAAACTAATATACTAACTGTTCTTTAACTAATACTTGTTATTCTTATGGCAAACTAAGCATTGCGAATAAAGAATCATTAGTTAAGCCTTTGTCATTAGCTAACTAAAGACTGTGAATTCGGCCATTAGTAGACATAATGTAAGGCTTTATTCCCACAAAATTTTATTCAAATCGAAACATGGTACGTAAATCAGTTCAATACTTTATTGAAGAATTCTGAAGTCTAATAAACTAAAGAGTTCTGTTTCACACCACAAATACAAATTAATAAGGCAGTTATTGGATTTTGTTAAAACTTTGGCGTAAAGATTGCGTGACCGTTTTATAATAACATAATTATGCTTTTCTCCAGCGTTGTCAGTTTAGGGGATTTATCCCCAAATTGAGGATTTTTTGTTCGTAATTTGGGATAAAAATTTCATCTTGGGGATCTGGGGATTTGTTGGGGAGAACAACACAATTTTAAGGGATTTTTGTTGATATTTTTTTAAAAGTGATGGTAACAATAATGATTTTGGAGCTAAAAAATGTGCGTCTGGCAAGTCTAAAAATGTGTGTTATTATTTATAGTGTATGGTTTATAATAAAAAAGAGGTATGTAAATATTTAAAAAAAGTACATTTTTACCGTTTAAAATGGCTGCAAATACTAATGTTAATCATAATGCTTCTTGGGAACGCAAAGATTGGGCAAAAGGTTTGAAATATACATATACGAGTATATTTTTAAAGGGTAACGCTTGCGTTGAATGCGTTTTTTCAATAATGAATACTAGCAAATCAAAAATACGTAACAAAATGCAATATGAATTATTGGAAGCACTTCTCAGAATAAACACATACTTTAAAAATAATTAAATTTGTTTTGAGAAATTTAATCCATCTGCTGAAATGCTAAAGCTTTTTAATACAAGCAATATGTACAACAAAATTTCTGAGGCTGATGAATCAGAAGATTTTGATTCTGAAGTTTTTGAAATGCTAAACTCTGGTAAATAATTTTTTATACTTCTATATATTAAATTATGTGTAATTTTTTCTTTACAAGATTTATAATTACAAATCTAATTAGTTTGAATACAAACATATGTAGCTATCGATAAAAATGAATTTTTATTATTATTTTTATATTTTTTTTTAAATAAAATAAAAATTTTACCAAAAATAAATTTGAATCAAAAATTTAAAAAATCAGTTTGGGGATTTTTGGAGATGACAAATCAAAAATTGGGGATAAGCTCTATAAAAATACTGGCAGCACTGCTTTTCTCTACGATTTGAATATTTAATTGAATGTTAGGTTTAAAAAAAAACACTAACAACATACACTGCGTTGCATATGTATGTACATAAAACTTTTCTTAATTTTGTAAGTTAAAGAAAAAGAAAAACAGTTTTAGCTACATACATACATATGTATATGTAAACAAAACAAACAGCTAATATTATTAAACAAAAAAAAAAAAAAAACAACCAGTATTTTTGATTTTAATTAATTAGTTTTTCAAAAAATATGAATACAGTGACATTAAAATAACTTAACCAGATGCACATGTATCTGGCCAGATATTTTAAGAATTTAACTGTGAATTAAATAAATTTCTAATTCAGCTATGTAGGTGTTTGAGTCTCCAGTAGTGGAATTCTGTAACTTATTTTAACAACACTTGTCATTGTTAAAAAACTAAACAACTGATTAAGCGATTTTGCTATTCTCGAACTTATTTAGCAACACTTGTTATTGTTTACAATCAGCTGAGTTGTTAAATTTTTTTTTTTTTTTTTGTATTCCTTTTAGCTCTTTTTGTTTATTTTAACAGAGGTGTTACATAGTGCCAAATTGTAACAATATTTTTAACATTAAGTTACAGAATCGCATAATCGTTACTGCAAACGACAAAATGAGTCGACAAGAAAACAATTCTTGCTATTGTTAAAAGTTACAGAATTCCATTACAGGTACCCTCTACGAATATTGTTAGCGATCGTTTAATGAAAAACAAAAACATAAAAAACAACAAAAACAATCTATGTTGATTTTTTTATCTATACATCACATACGTAGCGCCAGATACACTTGTATTTTGTATAAAGAAAAATGTAATTTATTTGCATTTTTTATTTGTTTACTCAAATCAACTAAAACTGTATTGTATTTTTACTCTATACTGTTACAGCTGTTGTAGAGTTCAGATTTTTGTCTATCCTAAATTTCCAACCGATGACAATGCCTTAGATATCGAAAATGAGTTGATTATGGAACCAAATAAAGTGTTTGATAGCGACGACGATGCAGAATTTAAAGAACAGAATGCTGCCAAAGATTCTTTCCTTGGGAAGGATGATACTAAATATATGGTGTAAAAATTAACCAAATAAAAAATAAAATATTAACAGTTCAACTACATACTAATTATTATATAAATAGCTAAGGCACAAGCCGTAATGTTTACATGTGTACGAAAGTGGACAACAAACATAATAAACAAATGTATTCAGGTTTTCGAGACGAAGTCTTGACATGACAGTCAAGAAAAATTATCAAAAATAAAAATTTTTCAAGTTGTAAAACAATTCCTTCTTCAGTAAAAATAATTAAATTTAATGAATTCAAGCCTAACTAAAAGAAATATAAAAATTAAAATATTAACAGTTCAACTAAATACTAATTATTCTATAAAACTCGTTAACGTCAACACAATATCATGCGTTTTCGACCTGGTGTGAAGCAACAAAACAGTGTTGCAGTTGAGGTATACAAAAAAATTGTTCACCCAAAAAATTATATTTGTTATAATTTCTGAAATGAATCGCCATGGAAAAGCTGTAGTCGAGAAATGGAATACAGCGAATCAGGGTAAAAAACGTTTGAAAAGTTATGACCGAAACTCAACTACATGCATTCGTAGGTATTCTTTTGGCAGCTGGTTATTCCCACAATAATATGTGTGTGACAGCCAAATAATCAGAGCAGCCATGTCTTTCAATCGATTCTCATATCAGCATAACAATTGATCAGCAACTGTTAGCATATCGTGGAAAAATAAAGTGCACACAGTACATACCATCAAAACCAGCAAAATATGTCATCAAAACTTAGAGGGCTTGCTATTCCAAATCTAAATATCCACTGCAAGGCAAGCTTTATACCGGTAGACAAGATGGAGAAGAACGAGAAGTGAGTCAAGGTGAAAATGTTATGCTACAACTCGCAAAGCCATACAGTAATACAGGTCGTACAATTTTAGCTGACAACTTCTTTATCACCTTAGAAGGAGCATAGCGTTTGGCCAAAATTGTTCTTGCATTCGGTCCAATAAAATATATCTCTCTAACGAAATGAGGAAGGATCGTTCTCGTCTAATTTGTTTGAAATTAAAAAAATTTATTTCCCGTTAATTTTTTTCCTGGGTATGTGGTTTAACATTTACTAAGAAAAAGCACACAAATAGAAACCATGTATCTGATTGGCGTACTAATAACACGGTGCTACAAAATTTCCATTTTTGAAAGCACTTTCAAAGTGACCTAGTGTATGTTATAGGTCTAAATAAGTGTATTACAAAACCGGTTTTAAAAGTTTCAATATAACTCCAAATTCCCGAGTTATGGAACAAAGAAATTTTTTTGAGGCTGCTATGCTACTTTTAAACATTTATAACTTTTTTATTTATTAACCGATTTTTGAACGGTTTTGGAAAGAAAAATAATTGTTATTTTCAAATATTCTTCTCATACAATATTAGCGCAAATATGAATAGATTTTTTCAATTATATGGAAAATTTTAAATTTTTTTAAATTTTTAAAACTTTCTTCGAGCCTTTTTCCCAAATTTAGTTTAAAGACAACAAATATATTTGTATATGTGTAAAAACTGTTGTTCGGAAATGAGCGCTATATGGGAGCTATGACCTATTTTGGACCGATCATCCAAAAATTTCGTGGCATGACTTTTGTGCAAATAAATATTTGTTGTGTTCAATTTTATCGCGACTTTTAAAAGATTACTACATGTTCAAGTGATTTTCGAAGGGAGCTATTTGGTAGCTTTAACTAATTATGGACCCACTGTTACATAATTAGGTGTCATGATATCTGTATATTGGAAAATTATTATTGTTGAATTTTCTTTGGATACCAGAATTTGTAAAAGATTTATGGTCGTTAAAATGAATTTCGAAAGTGGGCCTTATATAAGAGCTTTAATTAATTATGCACCGATCGTCTTAAAATTCGCCCGAATGAATTATGTATATGGGCAACTTCACGTCAAGTGACCCAATTTTAAAAATCGATGTCTTCCAATTTGGATGAAATTTGCACCAAGATTAGTACTATTGGATAGTATGCCAGACCCAAATTTTCAGCTCTATCAATCTAGGACTGCCGGAGTTAGAGGGAGTCAAAGTTGGACATTTTAGTCATACAGAGTTTTTTTAAAATGAGGGTAACTTTTCACCTATTGGTCCTAGAAAAAATTGTCTAAAGGACTTTAAATAGCTATTTCATCAATCATTCCAAAAATATTTTTTTTTTGGGTCTGAATGGATAGTATACCATCCAATAGTACTAACCTTGGTGCAAATTTCATCCAAATCGGAAGACACCGATTTTAAAAATTGGGTCACTTGACGTGAAATTGCCCATATATAAAACATATATGTGTTGAATATTATTTGGATACCAGTATTTTTTAAAGAGTTATGCTCTTAAGAGCAATTTTTGGCAATTGTCCTTATATGGGAACTATTTTGTGCATGTGATTATTTTTAGAGAAATTTGTTTGAATATGTGCATAAATCAAACATTAATGACCGATATTCGGCAGGACATTTGTATGCGGTCTAAGTGAAATAAAGGACCGATTTACCAATCCCAACCGTGTAAGGAAATATCGTCAAAATTGCGACCTGCTCTCTGCGCACAAGGTTTATATAAACAGCCAAACAGCCAGCCAGCGGATCGACGAACGGACATCGCTTAATCAACTCAGGAATTGATATTGATTCTTAATCAATAAGTATACTTTACCCACTGTTGGACTAATATTTATGGACGTTACAAACATCAGCACAAATCCTATATACCCTCCCCACTATGGTGTTGTAGGGTATAAAAAAAACTATTAGTATCCTTTTAGTTTTAATTATAACATCAAAAATGGTCTCTTAATAGCGTGACATTTTCCTAATATGCATTAATTAAAATAACAAAATAAAGAAAGATAGAAAAGATAACTTAGAAAAAAAACCCCTCCAAATAATATGTTTAAATACAAATCTTATGATTACATCATTGACACCATTATTAAAGGTTTCTTCATAATTTCCATTACAACATCCAACGTTGACAGTAATCTTTCACAAAATATTAATTAACTAATGAGTAAGAGAAAAATTCACGATTTAAACAAAAAGGTGACACAAGGAAAAATATGCGTAAATGACATTTACCAGACAAAACACGTTGAGCTGTTATCGGGAAACATTAATCTTTAAGAGACATATAAATAACAACAAAAAACAAATAAAGAGAAGTGAAACAGAAGCAAAAGAAATTAAAAGAAAATGTAGGCGAAGTCGATGGTAATTCAAGACATAAGACACAGAGAAAAACAAAGCTGATAACAATTGACAAATGCAGCCAATGGTCTGAATTGTACTGGACTGGGCTGTAGTTTAAAGGTTATTTACTACATATATGGATAAAAGTAAACCAGCGAGTGTGCTGGCAGGAATGGCAAGACTTTTATACTACGTCATATTATATTCGTAGGCGAGATGAGTGCAGAAAGAAATATAAAATAAATTGAAAACAGAAAAAGTTAAATTTATATACTCAGAGCAGAGTAGCATTAAATAACAAAAATCATTAAGGACGAAATGAAAATATAGTCCAACACACCCTTGAAATTATCAAAACGGCCACAATCTGCACGTATGAATGTAAGCAAGTATTTATGAATGTCCTCCAACAAAAGTTACACACAAAAAGAAGGTGTTCCTTATGCACAATAATATTCATTGAATAAACCATTTTCGTTTCTTTTTATTTTTATATATTTTCCGTTTTTCATTTTCTTAACAAATACAATCACTTTTTTTTTTTTTTTGTTGTTGTCCTATGTAGTAAAATTGCGTAAATCATAAAGGAGACATTAAAGTGTAGGGCGGTAACAAAATTATGATCGGCATGCAACATTAATACAGGCATACACCAACCTTCAGCCAAATATCATAAATTCCAACAATGTTATTTAACGCTAAAGCATGTTTAAAAAGGAACATCTGAGTGGGAGAATCATAAGGATGTTGTATTAGGAAAAGGTTCATAATCTTATTGCCAGGGCAATGAGAAAACAGAAAAAGGGATAAACTTATCTTCAGTGTTATTGTGATTTTGTTTTTGTTGTGTGTTTACTTTTACTTTTTATTCTTATTGGGTTACGCCTGATTGCAAGCTGTATTTATTAGACAAAAAACTCTGAAGGAACGTGTAAAGAAGTGAATATTTCTTTTAAAATATGCTGACTTAAAAAGAGCTATTTATATGTATGAAATATTGTGGGATTTTTAGAAATTCCCGATATATGGATTCAGCAGAATATATAGCAAACAAATAGACTCAGGAAGTGATTCTAACTCTATCGGTATACTTTAAGGTGGGTGTTGGACCAATATTTATGGACACAAATGCCACTGTTGTGGTGTAGGGTATAATTATATGAACCTAATTGTATGCAGCTGTAGCCAATTGAACAAAGTTGAGCTAATGTCAATGAAAAGTTAATGTAATACCTGGAAATAACAAATTTTAAGTAATAAGTTTGCAGCGCAGGCAGATCGAAAGAAAAGCACTGCTTTTTATAAGAAGAAATTAATTTTAGTTCTTTAACTTTCATTTAAAATTACCAAATAGGTATCAATCCATAACATTTATGTTATGGATTTTATGTGAACAATGTTTTTCTGTTCGACTACAACAAGTTGTTTTCTCCATTTTTTACTAACCAAAACTGTTTTAACAATACTTTACTGTAAAACTGGTGGATATTGAAATACTTGGGACACCTTTTAAAAAAGGGTAGTTTACGTTTTAACTAATGGTTCATATTTCACTTGGTCTTAATAATATGCGAAATAGTGCTTTTGCTCTTACAGGCCAGGTAACAAACAGAAGACCATACAGTCTCAATTTACACCAAGCAATTCTTTAAGGTAAACTGATTACCTTTTAGACATTGGATTGAAAGGAAGATAAGACGAGTACATACTTGATTATACTAGCAATTCGTGTTACTCTCTTACTTGTATACTCTCAAATAAAAATACGAGCGATTCAAGCAATAAGAATTGTGCTGTGTGAACACCGAAAAAATTTCATGGAAAAATTGTGTTAATATTTTCAATAAAATTTGCTTCGTATAAATTGGGTCTAATTTTTTTATAGTTAATTTTAAATTATTTTTCCTTTTAATAAAGACGGCTCTGTGATATGTAGCACCATCTTGTGCTACATAACTTTACAGACAGCACCGGAAGACAGACTTTTTAATTTCGTAGATTTGTCAGTCCTATATTAGGTGTTGCGATGATCGTAGTATTAATTAAGCCTTATTATTGTAATTTGCTGCGAACTCTCTAAGATTAAGATCAAACTGGAAGAGTCTAGCATTTCCTTGACAACTATAGAGTGCACAATAATGCCCTTTGCCCACACAAAGTACAGATCAAAATTCTTTCAATAGTGGATACATGTTAAAGTTTATTCTGTTGTAGGCGTTTACCAAACCATAAAAATAATAAACTCTGTGTGTGCGTGATTTCGTGTGTGTGGATAAGTTTTTGTGTTTATTAAAGAAAACTTAGTAAATATTTCTTAGGTTTTTTTTAGCTGTCTTCTGAGTAAAACTTTTGCAGCTGTAACAGAACACATCCTTTTGCCAGTCCTTATGGAAAAAGTTAAACGAAACTCTTGATATTTATTATAAACATGTACGGTCAACATTTACCCAATACACCTTGTAATATCCGTTTTAAAATGAAACATTTTAAAACATTTGAAAACTCAAATACAAACTAAATGATAGCGTTTCTAAGAAGGAAATAATAATGACAAAGTAAAGCGGGCATAAACTGAAACATTAACACGTTAAGGAATTATAATAAAAGAGAACTACATAAGTGTAAAGATTAAAAATTAATTTATAGTTACTGCAGTTTAGTAAAAAATCTTGTAAATTAATTTAGTATATTTAAATATGTAAGTAATTTATTAAAGCAGTGTTATTAAAGCGTTAATAAATGTTCATGTATCATGTAGTAAATGAAACTGCCACCAAAACGCCACGTACACAAACTTAACAAATAGTCTAACACAACAGTTACACTAAATGTTTCATACGAAAAAGTCACTTAAAACTTAACAACAACAACAACAATACACTCCTGAACTGGCTGACTGACTGACTATAACTTAAAATACAATCAAGAAAATAAAACAAAACAAACAAAAAAAAAACAAGTCACAGTGCAATATTCGGTTGTACCGAATCTTAATACTTACTCTCCACCTACACTTAATAAGAAATAAAAAACTATACTGGGGCCTAATTACCGCATTCGTAATCGAATGAGCTATCGTATCGAAAAATGATTTCGATATCGAAATTATGATAAAATGTACTAAATTTAGAATCAAATAAGAATATTACGATCAATTTTACTCGATATCGGATGCGGTAATTTGGCCCCTGGTTATAGGACTCCTATATCCTTATTCTGTGTTTTCTATTCAGTCTTAGAGCAAATTTTATAGTATTTTTATACATATTGTTTGTTAGACAATTTTACGGCCAAGATAATTTATTTTAAATTATTCGAAATTTTATCTAATTTTGACCATTTATAATTGACGTAATTACCGATTCTTACCATAATTTAGAGAGTTTGTCTGATATTCATAATAATTTTGAGTGTAATTTAACAATTTATAAAAATAAAAAAACATTTTTCCATATTCACAAGTTAAGCAGCAGGTAATAAAACAGAGTATAAAAAAGGATAAGATATAAGTTAAGGCTTTTTTGTTTAAATTTCATCTCAATAATATTATTTACAAAAGATTTATGGGTGGCACAGTAGAAGTAGACCAATTATGGACTGATAGCTTCTAAATCCAGTATCCACTAATGTGGTTTCTACGTATTTGAGACTTATTTTGGTTGAATTTCATCTCAATAACGTTATTTACAAGAGTTATATGGTTGTTTAGTATGCTCAGAAATGGACTTAATTTACAAAATCCAGCAGCATAATTGCCGTATAACCGATATTAGTATGATTTCTGGATTAAAATTACTGATCTATATAAAAGTTGGTTCGATATCGATATTTATTAGACATTTTTGTGTTCAATTGTTTTTCGGAAATGGATCTTATATGACAGCTATGACAAATTATGGGCCGATCTTCTTAAATTTTCATGCATATGAAGATATTTCATGTCGAATTTCAACATAATAACGGTATATTTAAGATATATGTTAGTAATAATGTGGATTTCGGGATTCCGTTATTCTCAGTTTGATTTTGGCATATATATAAATGATCCGTGTAAAATTTTGGATCGCTACCATTTTTTATAAGAGATTTATGAGTATTAAAGTGATTTTTGAAAGAGGGCTTTATATGGGGCATACGGTCAAATATGGACCGAAATTCAGAAAATTCTGCAGAATGATTTTTGTGTATATGTTAATTATATATACAAAGTTTTGAGTCGGTACTGATATTTATAACATATATATAAAGATAAATGATTTTTCGGATATGGTCCTTATATGGGAGCTATGACCAATTATGGGCCGACCACCATAAAATTTAGTACAACAAATTATTTACCTATAAGGATTATTTATGTCAAATTTAAGACGTTTAACATTATTTGTACTAGTTTTATACGTATTTAAGTGTATTTTGGAAGTGGACTTTATATGGGGTCTATGTGCAAACATGGGCCGAAATTTCGTTTTGCAATTTCTTTTTGCATGAAACTTATTCGTGCTGAATTTTGTATTGATATTCCAAATTTATAGCAATATTTCGGGAAGATTTTTGTATGGAGGCTATGAGAAATCATGGACCGATACTTACTAGTTCTCTCACAGAGTCTTGATAAAATCATAGAAATAACGTGTACAAAATTTCATGGCATTATCTGCAATATATTTAAAAAAATTGCAAGGAAAATATTTAAAAATATCAAATTTTTATGGAGGTTGTCTTAGCTTTTGGTCTATAACTCTGGTTCTACCGATTTTCAATACCAAACTGCTTAGGAGAACTAAATATAAGAGGTTTTTTGTAAACTTTGTTGATTTCGATAGTGTCGTTTGGACGTGGGAGTGTTTTACACAGACAGACAAACAGACAGACATGGCTCAATCGACTTTGAATTTCGTACTTTGTTGGATCTCAGATGAATATTTCTTTGTGTTACACACGGAATGACAAACTTATATATACCCTCATTCACTACTTATGGTGGTGGAGGGTATAATAACATGAAAACAATGGTAAGAAGATGGCAGTAGCAGCAGAACATTCAAAACGAAGAAGTATCGGTAAAAAATTTCACTGACAGACGACTACAGTATACAATTTCCTTGATTTGACTTTTGTAGCAGACATCTAAACATGACTTATGACTGTTACGTGATGCAACATAAAAATGCCATTACACTCGTTACGTTTTCTATACGTTATTGTATTGTACGAACAGACACAGTACAACACAACACTTAACCATTGATATAAACAACTGTAACGTTTTACGTGTTGTGTTGTGTAGTGGAGTGGATACTGTAAATATTTGTATTGTTTAGTGTTCGAATAGTAACCATGTTCTTCTGCTGCTAAACTAACAAGTCATACATGACGTATGAGTATCTCACGTTATGGTTTTTGTGTTCATGTCACTGACATACATTTGCAGAAACTCATACTTCTCTGTTAGCACACTTATTTCACACATAGCTACTTATTCTACACACACATACTTATGCAAACATACAGTGTTGGAATAAATAATAAGAACTAGTTCTTCATTTTCCAATTATGCGAAGAAGAATAACATTCTTGAATCTCACTGCCAAACTACTTATGACCGTATGGTGGCTATATGAATCTCTTAAATAGCCCTAAGTTAATTGCCTAAATTTTGTGGAAAATGTTAATTGGCCGGGAAGAAATACAAGAACCGATATATTCAATTCTGTATTTAAGACATTATTAAATTTTATTTCACAAGCACTTGTGGAATGTTTTGTTTTTTTTTTCTTCCATCAGCATGAGATCGATTGTCACATTTTGTTTTGAAACTTTAAAGTGGTATATTTTGTATCTAATCAAGCTTTTGACTTTTTTATCTAAATAAAACAATTTCAGGCAAAATATTGATCAAATTGTTCCTGACATTTACAAATTATTAAAAACACTGTTTTTTATAGATTCAAAAATTATGTAATAACATCCTTATTTATTAACAAATTGCTTTAAATTTTCATGTGTATGAAGATAAATTCATATTTATTTAGCGCAGACAAAAACCACATTTTTAACATTGATAATGTTACGGTCCACAGAGCACTGTTAAGCTTAGTCATAATACTTTTTCAAAATGTAAAATAAAAGTTTCTTTTAAGATGAAATTCTTCAATAGAGTTTGGACAAATATGGAATTGCACACGTGAAATGACATCAGTCGAGTTTCTGAAATAATTTTGGAATTTGAATTAAATGATATCGAAAAAAAAAAAATTTTTAAAGTATTTGGACAGATATAAAATTGCACACGTAATCCATTATATAGAGAAGGTAGTCAAATGACTCCAAAATGAAAATACACTAGACGAATTTCTGAAATAGCAATAGGACTAATATAGTATTTTTTAGGACCCTTTGGACAACCCTCTCTGTATAATGTGTTACGTGTGCAATTCCACATTTGTCCAAAATCTTCTAGAGAATTTCATCTTAAAAAATACTTTTTTCAATTTCATCCTAAAATTTACTTTTTTCAAAAATGCAAGTAATATGAATGTAAAGTACTTAACAGTGCTCTGTTGACTTAAAATATGTGGTTTGTTTCTGTGCTAGTTAAATTCGAATTTATCTGCACACATATGCAATTTTCAATATACACTGTCGGACAATATAAATTGGAGTTTCAAATATTTCCTGTTTTTTGATGTATTTATTTATTTTTTTTATGTATTTATAATTTCCTAATAATCATAAATTATAGTTTTATTTTTAATTCAGTTAGTATTTTATATAATATTAATATAGTTCTTTGCAAAGTCTTTTTTCGCTTTTTTTATATTTACAGGTCGTAGTAAACGTACTTTTGAACCGCCTTTGTTAAGTCTTCTTAGAACAGTTCGATACGAAATATTTAATTCTAGTTCCTCCTTTACATCTCTGGCTGTTCTTTTTGCTAGAATTGTAATATGATCATCGTATAGCTTCGTGATCTTACGTTTGCTGCCACATAAGTTCTTTAGGCTTTTGCTTGATTTTCTTATTTTATACAATTATTTTATTGATCGCAGATTCCGATATCTTATGCTTATATTCCAAATAATAACCTTTAAAAAAAGTCACAAAATTCGCAAAATATGTGACAAAAATCCCAAAAATTTAATTTTTTTTAGAATTTGCTCATAAGGTCCACATTTTTATCGGGGCTGGTAAAATAATTTAAGGATAAATAAGAATGCATGATGTTTTTTAAAATGGTTTTCCGTTATGTAATCCCAGCTTTGAATTTCTAGAACATATAAACATATAAATTTGAAATTTTGATAAAAAAAAACTGGTCAAATTCGGAAATCCGAAAACTGTGATTTTTCTAAATTTTATTCATAAGATCCACATTTCTGTAGGAGGTGGTAATGGCTTTTCGTTTTGTAATCCCAGCTTTTGATTTATAGAACAATGGACCTAAATATTAAATTCTGATTAAAAACTGTTTTGGAAAATGGTAGATGAGTGATGATGATTACCTTTCAGAAATAGGTATATAAATTTGTAGAAGAAAGTTATTTAAAAAAAAAAGAGTTACGGCACTTTTTAGTCCAAAAATTTATATTTTGGCCTGGAAAATATATTGCTATAAAATATTTTGTGTCTGATGGGAAATTTTATTGTTAACTAACAAAAAAAATCTAAGGAAAATCGTAAAAAAATTCTGCCCGATATATCAAAACAAAAAACGAACCTTGATTTGGCAACATTTTTAAATGTCAATTCTCAAATGCATCAAATCAAAGCTGCTCTATTTTGCGCTGTCACAGCTCTGCCGTTGAAAGGTTTAAGGTTTGATCTTCACAACTTAAAATCGAATACTTCTTGTGTGTGGTCATATCAAATTTTATCTAGAGCAAGCCGCTGGTCTAGAAATGCCAAAATTATTTCCAAAAAATTTAGAGTTGGCCCTACTCTGCCGACTGAAGTTCTTTAATTTTACATATAAAATTGTTTATTATTTAAATATGACCAAAAATTAATTTAGTATCGTTGTTATTATTTTTTCCATCACTGTATGTAAGTTTGTTTGTATATAAAGTAAATTTCCAGGATTTTATGTAATGTATTTCGTAGTTAATACTGTTGTAGAGAAATAATATTCAAGGAAATGTTTCTTTGTTTTCAAGCCAATATGGTTGCTTGTGAAAAAAGCAGACCGTTGCTAATCGGCTTAAAGTTTGAGCTGACCTGAAGTGGTCAATGCCGTCAAAAATTCCCTATCATATTGATTCTCTGATTCTCTGTTGCATACTTTTAGTCTTGTAGATATTTGATAAATACAAAATAAATATCTTTTAAAATGTAAAATTTAACTTTGGGAATAAATTTATTTTATAAAGTTAAATTTATTGAAATCTCTCTATAAAAAGTTTAGCATTTCACGCGATGGTCACAAGTTCTATTTTCTGAACAAATCTTTTGTAATTTTGTTAAAAAGATTGAAATAAACTCTGAGCTCTTAATATAATTAAAATATATTTACTTTAATATATGTCACAGTTTTGCTAAATTTAGGACAGCATTACTGAATACCTAAGAAATATATGCTGAAAATTCTACTGAAATCGGAAGGCAAAGTTAAGAGTATTGAATGTTAGAATTACAACCACAACCCTAGCCCCAAAGAACTCGCCATATAAAGGGTGTCCCAACTAGAACGCCATTTTTAAATATGGCGCCATTCGAAGTGTCATTGTTGGAGGAATCACTGGACCTTTTTTTATGAAGATGAGGCAAATCAAGCGCAAACAGTCAATGGTGTTCGGTATCGTGAAATGATAACTAGTTTTTTCATGCCTAGAATTGAAGAAATGAATGTGGAGGGAATGTAGTTTCAACAAGACGGCGCACAGTGGCTGAAAATCGTTTTTCGTTGGCCAAAATTCTGTAACTTTTGAACCGATCAAAATATTGAAGTAATTTTTTTTTTAATGGATAGATATTTAGTTCAGCTTGGCTCAGTTTTAATTACATTAAAATTGATTGATGACTTTTTAAGGACTTCTAGGTCAAAGTTGAACTTTTGATTTTTTTTTAACTTTTGGAGTGAAATATGGGTTTATTTTTTTTATTTACATATTAAAAAATTTAATATTTGGAATTTAATAATAATTATAATTATTTTTTGTGATAATGGAATTTTTTTAATGTTACACTCAAAAAAATTTTTACACTCAAAAAAATGTTTACACTAAAAAAAAAATAGTAAAATTCACTGGAGATTTTGCTGTTACTACAGAAAAATTTATTCTTTTTTGCTGTCAGATTTGATAATTTTAAAACACATTTTAAAAATAAAAACTGCAATAGATTTTATTAGCATTTGTAACAATAGTAGGTTCTATTTATTATTATTTTTAACCGACTTCAAAAAGGAGGAGGTTATCAATTCGAATGGTATGTTGCTTTTTTTATGTTTGTTCCACGATAACCATTTCTGAACCAATTTTAATTTTTTTGTTTGAAAGGGTTTGCTTGCAGGTGGGTCTCATTTAATTTTTATGAAGATCGGACGGACATACGGTTTTTTATTTACCGTTATCTATATTTTTTCTGTGCTTCTCTTATAAATTGTTGAATAACTTCGTGATTTATGAATCAATTTTAAAAATAATTTTTTTATTTGGAAGATATGGCTTGCAGAAAAATATATTTAAGGTAAAAAAAATTAAAATTTCAGAAATTGATTGAGATATATCGGGGATATATAGCATAAACCGATTTTTAAGAATATATCGAATATGGGTGTCAAAATTTAGCTCTGTTAATGGGAAAACATTATAGATTTATCATAAACCGATTTTTTAGAAGATTAACAAGATTTTCAAAATTCTTTCTTTCAATCAAAAAAGTGCAACAACATTAGTTATATTAAACATTTTTGAAAGTTAATCCATCATTTTATTTGGCCGAAATTTTGAAGTCGGTTTTTTTTTAAAGAATTATTTACTAATACTATGTTTTTCGTACTTAAATAACAATGAAGGCAATTATAATTATTATTCATTTGAAACAAATATTGATTGCAAATATTCTATATTTTGTTCTGCGCTATTTCTGTTCTTTAGTAGTTTTTTTGGCTTCTTCATCTAAATCCCGATGTTCCACTTTCCATTGATTTCGAATATTGGATATGAACGGATCTGATATTGCCAATAATAAATTAAATAGATCTTCATTTGTGGAATTTCGTGAAATTTTTCTAGTATTTTGCTCTCTATAAAATCTGTAATCCTTGTTCCTTTTTTCCTGAGCCTCCTCTGATAGATCTCCAAGTGGCACCAAATGATATTTAATGATATCTTCTCCATGATAAAGGATTTTGTGAACTGTTGCAGACATATTTCTCTATGGGTAGTTGGTTGTATATATTTTTGCAGTTTCCTTAGCATAATCTCCAAATTGTCTAGCGTCAATTTCTTCATTGCACGCAAGTACTTCTAGGATTATTTTAAATCTGAAAACAAGGTTTAAATCCACTCTTGTTATTTCAGATGCTGTTTCTGGATCTAAAAAGAATCTTCGTGCGGTATTATCATCATTTGTATTGCCTGACCCTTGTTTTGGCTGATCTATAATTAATCCAAATTTGCGATATTCATCTTGAACATGTTTCTTTTTTGAACTTCTTAACTCTTTGTTCCATTGTTTCTTATGGATCCTGAAGACCCGAAATCCAAATCATAACTGATTTTTAGTATATGTTCCATAAGTCGTCATTTGATCCACAGTAAAAAGTCATGAAAAAATATGTGATGCTCTTGGTAGTCACAGCTAAATTCAAGTGCGGCCGAAAGGGTTAATATCAGGTAAAACTAATTAGTATCTGGCCAATATTGGGTTTTTTTTCTTTAGTGGTTTAATGCCGCGATTATTATTATAAAATTGTTTATGACTTTGGTTGACCCTAACAGTTTATAACAGGTATATTAGAAAGAGATCATATGTTTACTGTAGAACCTATTGTGATATTTGTATGACTTATTTTTTTGCTAATCAAAACAAAGCCATAAAACCCTTTCGCAGGTATTATATGTAATTATTTTAGTTTTACGTAGTCTAAAGTAAAAAAAACATAAACCTTTAGGCGAAAAAGTGAAAATTTAATACACCATTGTATACGAGTAATTATAGGGCTGTTTAAATTATCGTAATTTGAATTTTTTTAGAGTAATTTCATTAAAATTAAAAAAGTGTTCTACCGGCGGGTCGTGGCGGGTGCAAAAGTATATATAGGATTAAAGAAGACACTTTCACCTTTCTTCGGGTGGTATACGTTTCTTGTTCCCTTTTGTTCCCTAGAAGTTCTATTCCACTAAAGTTTAAATTTCAGAAAAATATAGTAGTTTCATAAATATTTCAGAACGCCCCTAATATTAAACGCTAGAGCGGTAACCACTTACAACAACTAAAGACTATAATCCTACCAACATTATAAAAAAGACCGCAGGCCACTATCGATGATAGCTTGCGAGTAGTAACCATTTATTTTTGACAAAAAACAAATAAAAAACACCTTTTTCTGAAATTAAAAAAAACAGTTGAGTTTGACAGCATGCCACGCCCACAATTATTAATACTTTAACCTAATTTTTTGGCTACCTTAATACGGATATATTAGCTCCAAAAAGGTGTAAAAATTTTAAAAATCGGTGACAAAAAAAAATTCGACTTTTGGCCAATGAAAAACGATTTTCAGCCACTGTGCGGCGCCACGAGAAACAATTCAATTGCTGCATCAGTCATTTCCCGGTCGTGTTATTTTGCGTTTTGGAGACCAGAATTGGCCGCCTAGATCGTGCGATTTAACACCTTTAGATCTTTTTCTTTGGGGTGTTTTGAAGTCGATGGTTTACGCGAATAAGCCGACGACGACTCAAGTCTTAAAAAGGGAAATTGGACGCTGCATTAATAAAATACCGCAGCATTTATGCAAAAAAATCATTGAAAATTTTATTAAAAGATCGCGTGTGTGCCAGCAAAGCCGCGGCGGCCATCTGCACGATATCTTGTTCCATACATAATCTCATTCTGTCTACTTAACGATATAATAAAGTTTCACGATTTCTTTTTTAATAACTGTGTTTTAAATTTTTGATATATTTCTTTAGTCAGGCTCGAGTTCATTAAATTTAATTTTCATTAAATTAATAGGCTTTTCGATTACAATAAATAAATAAAAAAAAAAAAAAAATCTTATTAAAAATTTATTGATAATTTTTCTTGGCTGAGCTGGGGATTGAACCTGTGTTTTATTTAAAATTTAAAAATTGCGTTTTAGTTGGGACACCCTTTACAAAATTAGTTATGTGCTAATTTTCTTTCCATTAAAAAATGTACAATTAATACCTTAACATCTCTGTATTTTTATTATCATTAGGCACCATAAACGCAAAATTCTCAAATCATGCTCATTTCTGTTACACACTCGATATTTAACAGATACAATAGTTCAATTTTCGATCATCAAAAAAACAAAAACGTTATTCATTTCCAAAACGGAAAAAAAGAAAAATAAACGAACACGTTTTTTTCTTTCAATAAACTCTATCATTGTTTGTTAACCAAGCGCTTTTTTTTCATTTCGATAAAGAAGATTTTATTTTCATTAAAAAAGTTTTATGAAGGTATTTGTGTTGTTAGCTTCTCGTAATAGTAATGGCATTTAAAAGTACTGGCATAATAATAAAACAAAAAACACAACAATAACAAAAACGAAAACAAAAGAAACAAACAAAAAATAACAACAAGAAAGTTTTTAACATCGATAGGTGCAAATTACAAAACAAACGCTTTCGTTGTTGTGTTTTTTTTTTTTTTTTTTTGGGGGGGGAGGGTGGTGTAATTTTGTATTTTTGTGTGGCATTGCCTTGTCAATGATGTTTATTTTAAAAAATAAAAGTTTTTTTTCAGGTTTGATTTTTATTATTGTTTCTTGCTTTTGTTTGAAAGTTTGCAGGTAGGTGAGTGATCCAGCTAATTCCTTTTTTAGTTGGCAACATTTCGAAGGTGAACACAAGAAAAAAAGTTCTAAAACCTTGAAAATTTATTGCGCAATTTAGCTGTTGATAGAATAAAACACTTAAAAACTAAAGTGATATTGCGTGCAATGCAATTGGATATAGAGTGGGTTCACACGCCGTGACTCTGCTGACGTTCTATTTTGGTGTCCCTACTAAATTCATCGCCTGTTCACATAATGAAACATTTTTTGCACCATTCTTGCGATATTTAACATTAAATTGTTCATTTCTTGTATTTCGCTCATTAGCTGATGTGTTGCCCTAAAGGACTTAGTTTTTAGTTTTGGAAGTTTATGAAAAATATGTGTAATAATATATTTTTACATACAGCAGTTATTTATTTTGTGGTCTAGGGGCTTTAAAAGGCGAATATTTGAGGGTATGTTATATGAATTTTATGTAAATGGTATTCGTAAAGAAACAACACTGGCAACACGGCTGGTAAATGAAATGAAAATAATACAAGAGAAAATACCTGCGACACTAGCTTCCCCGTACTCTCTGTGTATTTCTCGAGTCGGAGGAAAAAGTGGCAGCATGTGAACCCACTCCTACAGTCAAAAGCCAGTCAAAAGCCTTAAAGAAACTAAAATTATGATATTCAGTATCTTGCTTTAGCTTCTCATACAAGGTGGCGCAAAAGTAATCCTCCTATCAGAAAATGCTATAAATTTTGCGAGGCCCCTAATGTGAAATTAAAAAACTTTTAATTAAATAAATTAAAGATAGTTTAATTATATAAACAACAATTGTATAAACATTTGTTACCATTTTGTAAAAAAATTTATTAATTAAAGAAAATTTTTTTATAAAACAGATTTTATATTTGTTATTAAACACAAAGCAATTTAATTCATCATATGTGTTGTTAAGTTATTAACACTACGCATAAAATAGTGCTCATTAAAAAAAATACACATAAATGTTCACATAAATACAGTGTTAGAAATAATAATAAGAACGACATTTTAATTTTAAATTATGCAAAGAATAAAAATTTAAGAACGGATAACATTGTTAATTCTTACAATAGAATACATATGTACATACATATTAGCAACCACGTTGCGTTTTTTTTTTTTTTTTTTTTTTTTTAGCAACTTTGTCATTTTGATATTTTCATATATGACTTGGCCTTAGAGTTTTTTCTCCCGCAGTTTTTCGCTTCCCGGGAAAGCGGGAATTTTTTTTAATTTCCCGGGATCCCGCTCCAAAGAAAAAATAAAACGTAAATTTGTCTTTATTTATGAAAAATCTTGTATTAAAAAACGTGAGCGAAAAAAACAAGGTAAAAAATACTTAAATACTACAAAAATTAGTTTTAATTCAAAGACGAACTTGAATTATTACATTACGCTTTTAAATGCAAATTTCTTATTATTATGCTCTAGATACTAGATAAAAAAGAAACATAAACATAACAATTTAATTCATAAAAAAATAGTAAAAAATAAAACAAATTCAGGTACTCAAGATATGAGATCAAAAAATTTAAAATTTAATTCATAAAATATATAATATAGTATTTTAAATAACTATACTAAAATTTTAACGGCTTAGGAAATTACTTTTTAACACACTCAAAGCGTTTATTGAGTCGTCAGAAAGTATTTTATAATCAGAAATAATTTTATTTACAAATTGCCCGCTTTACTGAAAAAACTCGTTCACTGTCTACCGAAGTTGGACGAATAGTTAAAAGTGCATTAAACAAGTACCTATTCAATATTTTGAGTTCTTTGACCGCTTCCTTCAACAAATTTTTACTCCTTTTTTAAGTATAAGAAGCGAGTTGCCAGTTTTTGTATTTCCCGGGATCCCGCAAAAAAATCTCGGGAAACGGGAAATCATAACAATTGAAATACCTCGGAAGTCCCAGGACGGGATGAAATCTTTAAGAAAATATCATATAAGAAAATGTCATTGATGAATATAAGCGACAACGACACAATTACAGACAGTTTTGGAGACATTATAGCTACATATTCATTGTATGTATAAAGGAATGGTAAAAAATCTTGAGTTTGTCTGTTTTGAGTCTACCTAAAGTGAGTTTTGCATGAGTTTGTCTGCTACAAGTCAGCATCAATGATTAAAAGAAAAAATAATGGATTTAAAATATTTTGCTTGGTTACTGAATAATGAAAATTGGCGATATTGTGTGCTAAGAGTGTCTGTCACGCTGAATTTTCCTGCTACGAAGATCGAAGCGAATTTAACTGTAGCTTGTTTTTACTTCTTAAATTATTTTCTATGCTTTTGTTAACTTCAATTTAGAAATTGATGTCTTTATTTCTTCATTAAAGTAAAGTAGTTTGTGAAAAGTGTTTAATTAAAGTGGTTAAAATAATATTAAAGTAAATAAATTAACATACATAATTTTCAATTAAATCGGATGAGGACCTTAAGGTACTTGATGATGAACTTACGGGAGAAAAACGTGGAAACTTAGTAAGTTAAAAAATAGGAAAAAACATATTTACAAAAATGTTTAAAGGTAATATCTATGCGCCGATTATCATGTAATGATTTGGCAAAAAATTTAGAAAGAATTTTCGACTTAAGTTTGATTTCTGAATACAAGTATGATGGCACAAAAGGAAAAAAAAAGCGTTCAAGATTTATGCAAACATCATGGCGGCATTAAACGACAAATTTTCGTTTCTCGCAAAATTAAAATTTTTATAATTAAAATATCAATAAATCAATACGTCAAATTTATCTCCATAATTATTAATTTTATATATTTTTTCTTAATTAGACTACATAAGCTGCGCAACATTCGAAGAATTTCTATGTTATTTTCGTCTAACTATAAAAAAGAGTTCAAAATGGAGACACTAAGCGTCATTCCAGAAGAGATGATTTGCAGACGGACACCCAAAAATAAGAAATGAACTAATGTAATTGTCTAATTTTTTCAAAATTTTTTTTTATAAAAATATTTTAAATCCTTTATAAAATTTACGAAACTCTATGATGGGGACAAATAACATAAAAAATCATATATGAATATCTACGATATTGTCTGTTAGGAATTACTGACAAGCTGACGTCTATCAAAAAAATTCAACGTACATAGTATGTCATCTATAACATTTTAGACAATTGCTTCAAAATTTCATGCATGAACTCAAACAAAATTCAGCGTCGGTCATTGTTGATTTAACATTGTCAGCGTTTGTCATCAATGAATCATGGTGACTTTCGCAACGGGGAAGGTATGTTATGTCTAAGAGTGTTTACTAAAGAAAATTTTACACGTGACAGACAGTGGCTTAAATGAAATATTTTGTGTATAACTAAGTTTTCTATAGAATAGTTTGTGTATAACATAGTTTTCTATATTGTTTGTCTAACATAATTTTCTATAGAAAACTATGTTGTTTCTATAGAAAACTATGTTACAATATATTCTCGTATGTCTGTGAAACCATGTACTTGTAATAAACTCTATAACATTCATACAATCCTTTAATTATCCATGTTTTACTATATCTCTCTTTCAAAATGCATTGTTTGAGTATAAATATCTGTTAATTTTTATTTACAAACCTTATTATACAAATGCAATCATTACCATATTGGTCATTGTATAATTACTAAAAGATACACATACTACATACTGCTATCACAGACAGCCATGTCATGACATTCCATTATCTTTATCACACTCTGCAATTGTCTCCCTTTGGCATAATTGTTTTACACTAGTATAATATACATATATTTGTTGCATCATCACATGAAAACATGAAAACACATACACACCACACATATAGGTGTACATTTCAATATTGTATATTTAGATTACACTTAATTTATTTTCAATTGATTATACTTTAAATAAAAATGCAATTAAATTCAATAGTTTGATTTTTATATTTGTCTGCAGTTGTCTAGTGTTTCCTCATTATTTTATATTTTTTGTATCTTGTGTTGCTTTTGCTATTGTGTTGATTTTGTATTTTATTTAACAAATAATTTGTCCAATTGAATTGTGTTTTATTTGATTTGTTTTTAATGCCCTTTTTGCTTTAAAATAATTTTTTTTCAACTTCTGTAATTGTGGCAAAAACTTGACAATTAATTAATTAATTAATTACTTTATTAATTAATTACTTTATTCAACGACCTGTAGCCGAACAAAACCAACAAATAATTAATTACTTTATTAATATTAATGTATAAATCGAAAATGCTATAAATTTAATATTGATTAGCTTAAATTTAAAAATGTTGCTTAATCAAAGTTCCAAAATATGTATATAAGCCAATAAATTTGTTGTAGATGGCGTTAAATACATGCATATATATAAAAACAAATAAAAGTAAATTTGTAGTAAATCTTAAATTAAACATGTTTTTGTTTTAATTTAAATTTTATTTAGTGGATTCAAAGAGCGAACTCTTAATTATACCCAACACCACCATAGTGGGGAGGGTATATTGGATTTGTACTGATGTTAGTAACGCCCATAAATATTGGTCCAACACCCACCTTAAAGTATACCGATCGACTCAGAATCATTTTCCGAGTCGATTTAACGATGTCCGTTTGTCCGCCTGCTTGGCATGTAAAGCTTGGGCGCAGAGTACAGGTCGCAATTTTGACGATTGTTCGATAACATTTGGTACGTGATATTTTTACGGCCCAAGACCGGATGGGATTGAAACTGGTGGAAATCGGTCTATTATTTAACCTGGCCCACATACAAATGTCCTCCCGAAATTGGGGTTTATCGATCATAAATGTTTGAATTATGCAGCTATTCTTTTAAAAACTTCTTTTATTTACAATATTTATAAGTCAGGATTGAGTTTTATTAATACTTAGCGGAGTAAAAATTGTGCAAAAAATTTGTGCCAAGAATGCGGTATATACATATTTGTCGTGTATGAGAAATAAAAATAAGAAAATCGTTTATCTTATTGCTGTTCCAAATATATATATGCAATAAAAACGATCTAGAAATGTAGTTATATTAAAATATTAGCATTCGTTTGCTGTTACAAACTTTATTATGATTTACCACATGAAATTTATTTTCTCGTTACACTTCCGATGGGGATCAATTCATGTACCTTAAACAAAAGTTTATATGACTTCAATGACTGCATCTCTTAATAAGCCCATTGGTATTGCAATTTCTGTTTTTTTCTTTTATCATGTTTCCTAATATTAGCTTTAATGTATAAGCCGCAAGGTTCTCTGTTTCTTTGGAAGAATGATAAATTTATCGCGCAACTGTTTCTGATAAATATCCAATTTAAGCGAATAAAAATGATTATTTTTGAAAAAGAAACATTTACGAAAGAGAACGCGACACACGTAGAAAATTTAAAAAAAAATATTTAGAGTGATTATTGCATGTCGTAACATTATAATATATTTAACCACTTAACTTTAACACTGATAACAAACAATGATTTAGGCACAAGAATGCGACATTAGAATATGTCAAAGGGTACTGTAATAAAACGCATAATTGTAAAAATTGTTTAAAACTTTGAATACATTTTCCCAATATTTTGTTGCTTATAGAATTACTGCAGCAATACCGTCTAAAATGTCCTTGCCACTCAGGGTAACGAAAAAAAAAACTCAGGGATGGAAAAGTTGATATAATCGTTCTTTTGTTAATTCATATTAAAAAATACCATAGTACAAGTAACAAAATTTTCTATAAAAATGTTCAGTATTTTCTGTAGTGAAATCTTTAGAATAGCCGTGTTTTCTTTAGAAAATTTTCTTCAAGCTTGATTCAACAGTATTTTTATATATTTAACGCAATATGCGCGGATAGAATTTTAAGTTTTAGTACTCTAAGGTTGAAAAAAATAAAAATTTAATATTATTTTGAAACCTGACTAAAATTTAAGTTTCCATCTCTGTTACATAGTTATTATAAATATACATATATGTATTTACTATATACATGTGTGAGTGACGTGCATCATGTGGTTTAAAATAGTCATTAATATTTTATTACATTTTTTAATACTCTAAATTAGTAATTTATCAGTAATTTATTTACAAAAAAACCGTTTAGTTTTGCAAATCTCATTTAAATAAAAATCTGCTAATTTGTTGTATATAAATATATAAAATATATTTAAATAATAATCAATGTTGTTTAGATAAATTTGCCATAAATAAGAGTAAATATTTTTGTTAAACACAGTGGCGAGTAATAAAATAGCAGTTTACAGTAGCAGTGTTCTATTTATTTACTTTAATAGCAAAAAACTATAATATTAATAAATTAATATATCCAGATTTTTGTGAAATTATTGCTTTGCTTTGAATGCACAAATTCTTCTTTATTATTATTATTATTATTACACATTTTTGTATTATTACAAATTTGACAATAACAACATACTTTGCTGATATTGTCAACCAACGGTAGACTCAGCAAAAGTAACAACAAATTTGTAGTAATACAAAAATGTGTAATAATTATAATAATAAATAAGAATACACTTACATTTGTAAAAACTTAAGTATATTTCGTTCTAACTCATAATATGTAATAAGAAATATGTCAATTCCCAAATTCTATTTCTCAAAAAATGATGAGTTAAATATATGATATTTACAAGTATATCTTGGACAATAAACATTGCTGGTGAAGCCCTTGGCAGGGCAGAAAATGCATTTCAATGTGCCATTTGTCTAGAAAAATATAGTTTTCACAGTGGTATTCTTCGAGTTATTAATTAAAAAAGAACTCAAGCCTAATTAAAATGTTTGTCTAATATAATAGTTATTCTTTGACTCTAACATTTCTCACAGAATCCTGATTTTACAATAATAATGATTTGGAAATGTTGTTGCGGTGTCAACATTTCCATGATGAATTGTCAAACAATACTAAATAAAAATAAAATGTAAATAGTTTTGGATCTTTGTCATAATGTTAAAGCTGCAATAGCTTAGTTAATATATCAATGGAAAGTTAAATTTGGAACAATACTTTATGTCCCCGCAAAAAACTTACATTCTTAATTTTAGTGACTTTCAGAATTCAATATTTCGTAGCTCTATTCGCCACTTTTTATATATTATATATTAAAGCAATATAAATGTACATATGTATGTATATCACAAAAAGGTCATAAATATTAAATCAAAACAATTTACTTCATATAAATGGATTTAAAGAAGTAAGTCCGCTTTCACACTTTTCAATTCTGGCTCTTCAAGGCAAGTATTTTTGAGTTAGAAGGAAAAAGAGAATTCAATTCAGAGTAATTTTTTTACTGCCTTTTATTTTCTTCTTTTATTTTCCCCGTCTATTGTTTGCATGAAAAAAATAAAAACTTGATGGTAAAGAGCACTAAAATTAAAGATAAGCGTGTGAATGAAATAGGAGGTTCAAAAAAGAATTGAACAAAAACTGGTCAGTTAAAACTATAACGTGTGAAACAGCACTTATTATATAATTATAAATCTTTATTAATAATTATTTTGCAAAAAGTTGCCTCAACATTAATATAGCTTTTAAGTATAAAAGATAGTTGTTAATTTTTTGGTTAAAATTGGAAAAATTATAACAGATTACCTTTGGTAATAAGTACTTTTTTTTAGTAGATTTATAAGTAGTCTGGTCGACAATTTCCTATTACTTTTTAACTTAATTTGTAAGTGAAGTTTTTATTATTTTTTTTTTTTTTTTACTTTTCTATAGATTTTTATTTTGTAATTTACTGCTATTATATTCGAGCGGTACTGTCGACCTACACATTAAAGTAAATACGCAGTATTTAAAAAAAATGTGAAGGACACATGCAAAATGTTATTATCAGTTAAGTACTCTAAAGGGACTGTATAAATTTTATTTTATTTATGCTCGTTTGGGGTTTTCAATAATTTATTGTGCTTATACACATTTATAATGACCTTAAATATGTATTTAATGAAAAAACTAACTGCAAAATTAAAATAAATACATCATACAAACTTATAAGCCAAATCAATGTAAAATAATAAAGGGTATCCCAACTAAAACGCAATTTTTATTCCTCCAGCCCAAAACCACACCACACAGTGAAACGTTGAGGATGCATTTGCTTCTCGTGAATCACTCGAGGATTTTTCTCACTCCAAATGCGACAATTCTGTCTATTGACGAAGCCATCAAGATGGAAATGGGCCTTAACGGTTCTAGCAAGGCCGCGGCGGCCATCTGCACGATATCTTGTTCCAAACATAACCTCATTCTGTCTACTTTACGATATAATAAAGTTTCACGAGTTTTTTTAAATATCTCTGCTTTATTTAAAATTTTAAAATTGCGTTCTAGTTGGGACACCCTTTACTATTGGTATAAATACAAATATAAACTGAATTATATTTTACCTAAATCAAATTAATTCTCAATTTTTACAGCAATTGTGCTGAATTTATTAAATTTTTTTAAACACATAGTTTTATCTTCAACAACAATCTGCTGACACAAAACTCACATTTAATAACAAAAAATATATCGCACCCTAAATACAAAAGGGTCACAACTCAAAATACAAAAATTTTCAGGAGACAAAAAAAGTTCACCGTACACAAGCAACACACTTAACATATAAATAAACATAACTGTATTTTTTCAGTTAAAGAAGATAGTGATCTGAAAGAAATTTTTTCAATAGTAAGAGTTGTGTACTCTGAAATAATTTATGGAAAAAAGTCAGTTTTAAAAATTTTTGAGTTGTGACCCTTTTGTATTTAGGGTGCGATATATAAATTTTTACAGACAACAAAAATCACTTAAATCATGTCATCTACCTGGGTTATTAAATAAACCTTTATATCGTAAGATTATACCAAGGATAAACAATACTTTTAAAGGCCTTGCCCAAAAATATTCCCCCTCACCTTAAATAGTAATAATAAAAATAATAAAAAATAAAAATATTGATAAAACTTAAATCACATTTAAAAACGCACCAGAAACATTAGAACAACAATTAGACAAAACTTTTATATTTATCTGTTTCTTTGACAGCTTTATGTCCGCACAGTGGGCATATTTCATAAATATATAAATAAGTCTATAATTTTGAAAGACAGAGTACGATTTTAGTTATGCAACGCAATACTGTAGAACAGGCATTTATAGACTGAGATGCCAAACAGGGACACCTTAGTTATATACAAATTGAAAATTATTAATTCGATGCGATTTAAAAGACATCTAATCTTTATGTTTCGCCCCTGTGGCGTTTAAATTTCTAACTCAATATTAAAAGAGCTTGTCTAGCAATTTTTTTTATAAAAACTATTTCTTTACTTTTTCCCCAAACACACACTTTATTTGCATATAATGTTTAAACACATTACCCCCCTAAATGCATTTCAAAAAAAATTGTTACATAGTTATTATTCTATACAACATCTATAATGACTTATTCAAATACCAATATACTTTGATAGCAATTGTCAGCTTTACAAAGAACAGCAGTCAGCAATTGATGACCTATAACACACATTGATAAGAAATAAATTTTACTTTTATTTGTATAAACCATAAATACAATTTATGCGGACTATAAAGAAAAGTATAGAAGCAACAATAGTTTTGAACAGAAAACAAAAAGAAAAAAACAACAATGGTTCTTTACAAAATCAAACTCAAGAATAGATAATATTCTTTCTACATTGTACTGAAATAAATCTCGTTTTAAAACACTAAGCTTATTTTAAATTTTATTTTATTCAATTATAAAAGCTATTTCACACGTTTCAGTTTTAGCTGACCAGTTTTTGTTCAATTCTCTTTTGAACCTGTCATTTCATTCACACGCTTTTCTTCAATTTTAGTGCTCCCACTATGCAAATCACATGTAAATAATTTCGCCTAGTAGAAGACGGAGAAAATAAAAGAAGAAAACAAAAGGAGCTAAGAAATTTAACTAGTACCCAGCTAGCATTTGGATGATTGTTTGACGAGCGCGATCATTTCTTTTTTTAATCGTTCAGACGATTGTTAGAGTAGATTTATATTTTTCGCTTCCAAACGGTGCTTTTGCGAGTCATTTCGACGTTTGTTCGACGAGTGAATCGTCGTTTACGAGCATTGGAAGATTGTTTGCAGTCAACGATCGTATGACTTTCAGGAGTCATTTTCATGTTTGTCGGACGAGTGTTTTTTATGTTACCCCACAATCGTCGTTTAAGTATTCTTTGCTCATCGTCGACGATATGAGAAAGGAATAGTCGCTGTCTTGACACAGTTACTTCAGTTGCTCTAAACGTGCGCGATTGGAATACGACATCGTGCACGATTGCTTTATTCGTCGGCTCCTATCGTGAAAGAAAGTTATATTGTCGCGTGCCGCCTCAATTGTAATTGAAATGCATTAGCACGATCAGTTAGAAGTCTGACACTCTGCATCAGTGATGGAAAAATTAAAATGGTACTGACCGTCAACAACATAAAAAAAACTATTATAACAACAAACTAAAAATTAATACATTTTTATGTAAAAATATATGTTTCAAAAAATGTTATTTGTTGTGGGTTAACATAATAAACATATGAGCATGTCTGCATTTTGTTAGTATTATTGTCATATCATTAATAGATCGTTCACCAATATGTTTGAAGTTTTCAAACTCATATGATACACAAAAAATCTCAAACAAGAAATGAGAATTACAAAAATGTACGAAACATAAGAAATTTATCAAAATAGTACCACAAACAACTTTAATTCTTTATGAATCTCTTTAATTTTGTTAATTAGCTTATCCCAGATGAAATAAATAACATGAATAACGAATTTGTGCATTCCTTATGTTCTTGTTTTGAAGCCAATATTGTCAATGATTATAAAAATAGTAACGCTGGATTTCTAAACAGGGAGCAAAGCAAAACAAACAAAGAGTACTAAATATGATGTGGGGGTACTGTGGTACTTTTTTTGTGAAAAAGTTCTGAAAATAGTATTGAATTTTCCATCACTGCTCTGCATAGATTTGATGACATCAATACTACTTACATACTATACGCAGCAACAACAAATAAAATCATTGTATTAAGAGAACAAATAGAAAACACAATTACGAGAAAAACAAATCAAATCAATAAAGAGTAAATAATAAAATATTTAAAAACATAAACAGAAAAGCAACAATAACATATACGAGTACAAACGTTATTTTTTACAAAATTAATATTACTCATATTTGTTATTGTTATTGTTGTTGATATTTATAAGCCGTATTTCAGCTTCAATTTCAAATTTTTTTATTGTATACGGTTTAAGGTTTATTTAATACAAAAAAATTGTGTGATTTTTTTTTTTTTTTTTTGTTTTTGTTGTTATTTAATTTATTTTTATATTTTGTTGTTTGTTTTTGTTTTCGTTGTCTTTGCTTTTCTAGACTTCACACAGACTTTACTTAAGACACTGATTTGATGGTTGGCTTTAGTTATTGTTTAAGACTCGTTGCGTTCAAGTCGCATCTACATATAAGTTATTAAGTTTGTTAAAGTTGTTTGTGTTTAAATATATAATTTGTTATTGAAAATCAAAATGAAATTTTTGATTTTATTGTGTGCCCTAGTGGGTGCTATAACAATTCAGCGGACCTCAGCTGTGGGTACCACACATATGGTGTGTTACTACGATGGCAGCTCATTCATTCGAGAAGGTAAAATGATAATGTTAGACTTTAGTTTTATTATTTAAAAAAAAAAAATACGAATAAATTACTAAGAAGTAGTAAAAACATTTTGTGATATTGCTTATTATATTGATTTTTAATGGCAAGACAAGGTTTAATTAATTTGCACCTAAAATTTTTCTGGCAACAAGTAAAGGATTATTATTTTTGTGTTCAGATCAATTATAAAAATAAGTTTGCTTAATTTAAGGTGACGTGTTCATTGCAATTACTCTAGAATCACTTGTTGTTTAGATTTAAATTTCAGTTTAATTTTAAACTAAAACAAATATAAATAAATAAATTAGTTGGTTCATTCTCTCGCTAAATGAAAGATGTTAAAAAGGTTATCATTGCCTCGTTTATTAAATAATATTGAAATATATTCGTACGCTTCATAACTTGGGACTTTTTTTGAAATTGTGTATTTAAAATTCCAAGAAATTATTGGTCGAAATGTTTGTGTTTTATTAATTTTTAAATGTGCCCTGCAAATAATATTGGACTACGTGATCCATTTTAGATGATATGGACTACTCCAAACATGGTCCAATGTTATGCAGTCATGGACCATGTCATAGTTAAACAAGAGTTTGTAGTTAAACGACATGGTTTCGTGTTAACACGATTGCATATTGAGTTGTTGTTGTTGTTTAAAACTAACCCTCGTGAGTACTCCATGGAGTAGTTTTGGGACTACTCCGATGGGTTATATGGTCCAGTCCTAGGGCATCGCAATGTTAAATGGACCACCTTTTTTCCATATATTTGGAGTAGTTTTGGAGTACTCCTATTCCTTTTTGGACTAGTCTTTACATGCATGTATGGACTAGTCGCGTTATTTGCAGGGTGTATACACACATATACTCGTATAGATATGTACTATATATGAATGTATATTTTACTTGTGTTAATTTAATTATCAAATACTATTTAACATTTAAAACAAAATAAGTACCCAGTTCAGTTCAGTTTTTAAACCTTAAGCCGGTTGAGAGAGCGAAACTTGATTACGATCTGTTGACTAAAGACGAGTTTGTATATTAATTGGGGCATATTGCCTAGGCAATTTGTCTCTGTATTTTATTATTTTAAAAAATAAGAGGATTATTGTTATACATACCGGTATAACGAACGATATGTTCTCAGTCCCATTCGTTACAGCGCGATTACTTTTTACAGTTCATAGTTCACATTATAAGCTAAATGTTCCAAAATTGATTGAAAAAGATCCTTACTTTATTTGTATAATGGTAGTTTACATTTTATAGGTATGAAACAAGCGGGGTTTCTTTATTTTTCCAATTGTAACTATACTTTGATAACTTTCTTCCTGAACTACTGGTAGCATTTCCAAATAGAAAAAGCAATTCAATTAACTGAAATTTGTTTTATTCTCTGAACCTAATTCTTCGGTACCAATCCAGTGCAAGTTTTGTTTAATGACAAAGATCTGAGAAGTGTTGACGTTTAATAAGAGGCAGCAAACATTTCTGCAGGTAATCTTTTATACAAATATACGACGGTATAGTAGAAGCGGGCACCAAATAAATGATCTTCATAACACAACTTTAAACCCTTGACTCTTACAAATTTATCCATAGTTGTTTGTTTACATTTGGACCCTCAATTCGCTGGAGCATAAAATATTGGTTCGGATAGCTCTTTGAGGTCCATTTCTTCCAGATGTTTAATCATTCATTATAAGGCAATTGCTGAATTTTGTTAAAACTTTGCGAAGTGCTTGCCCTTTTCATATCAACGCCTTACTGCTTATAACTACGATTTGTATATTTGGTTTTCAAACATATCGTGCAATTATATGTAGATTTGCAAACCAGCATCCCTATATTTTATTATTGTTGTACTCACACCGGAGTACAGTCGGAGAGTGCCGGATTTGATTTTATTGGACGAGTAGTCTTTATATGTCCCTGGTTTTAAAGGTTTGCGTGTGTCGTTTTAAAACATACTTTACAGTATTTTTTGCATGCTTTACCTTTTTTTGCAATCATTGAACACGCCAATATCGGATTTTCAAATAAATTTGTGTATGTTTTTCTTTCTATTTTGATTCTTCATTGCTCAGCACTTGTACAAATATTTTCTGATTGATTTAATTTATATTTAAATATTAATCACTCCTCATAACGAGCAAGGCTTAATTTTCTGTACCAACAAATACTTGGCAAATTAAAGTGTGTAAATACAAAATGTAATTGCAGATTAAAGAGTATTTAAAGATGTGCCTGAAAAATTTTATAATTTACAAGACTAGATCTTGCTTTCGGTAGAAAATATGACAGATGAATGTGCTTTTAATGAGTCCATGATTATTACATATAGAATAAAAAATTAGCTGGGATCATGTCTGGTACGGGCAAAACTCTTTTGGCTGTTGGTAGTAATTCAATAAAGCTTTTATAGTGATATCACATACATATGTACATATGTAACAAACAAAAGGAGACAACGCTTCCTAACCCGCTGTGCGAGAGAGTAGACCAAGATGTTTCTTTCGCAATCTGGACTGTTTTAGTAATGCAAGTGGCATCCTAGTATAATTTCGAATTGCTAGAGACACATGTTATCTTAACTTATTGATCGGTAAGGGCTACTTTCCAGTGGGCATGATTTTAATATATCGTTTGCTAAGTTATGTTAATATGTTATATGAATTATAATGAAACTTAGAAACATATTTTCTAAACAGAATATAAATAACTGTGTGAATTTATTATCAGCCCAATCATCAATAAAAATTCCGCGGGAGTTTTTTCTCTTTTCCCATTTGTCCTATTTAAATTGAATGTTAAAAAAACTCCCGCAGAATTTTTATTCATGATTGGGCTGTATATATAGGTAGTAAATTTACAATAGGCTATATAATTTGCTAAAATTTCGGACATTTTTCCAATAACAATATAACACTCTGACTTGATTTCTATTAATTAGACATTATTATTTAAACACCTATTAATTAAACATTTTATTGTATTACTGTGCTTTATATTGAAAAAACCCGCCATTAAATACTTTTAAATTAATAAGGCGTTATTATTTAAACATTTATTAATTAAACATTTTATTGTATTATTTATTTCAAGAGGTTATTTTTATTTAATTAATTACTAAAACTGTATATTGAAAAACCCGACATTAAGTACTTTTAAAATTAAATAATATTTTTGGTTTTGATGTTTATTAGGACGGCCCCACTAAAAAAAAAAATTTGAAAAACTATATACAGTCAAACATCGATATAGCGATTCTCACTATAACGAATTCCTCGATTTAACGAATTTTTTGAAATCCCCTACAACGCTCCATAAGATTTAATACAAAATAAATCTCTCTATTACGAATACATTTGTCAATAGCCTCATTATAACGAATTTTTATTCACTGCAGACTAAAGAAATAGAAAGAATTATTTACCTCTATTTAACGAATTTTGTCAACTTACAATCTTTGCATAACGATTTCCATCAATTAATCCAAATTATATGAAACAGATACACACAAAATTATTGTGTTTGCAACGACAACATCTCCAGCATTGAATTAAATACAATACTATTTTTGAAACTAAAACTACAAAATACAGTGTTTTCCTTCAAATGTGTTTTGATTTATTAGCGGAAATCGTTCGCTATAATATGGTAAGCAGATGATGATTAATATACAGAAAATTTTATTACCTCGTTATAACGAATAAAAGTGAAACTTCACCTTGATATAACGAACCTCATTGTAACGAATTATTCGATATAACGTTTTTTTTCTAATCCCCTTAAGATTCATTATACCAAGGTTGAACTGTATAGTAATTAAACATTTTTTTGTTACCTTGCAAATATCTTTCACATAATATTAAAACTTGTAGAAATATGAAAAAATTTTAAAAACCTTAAAGGCGAAGTTGTAACATTCATCCAGCTCTTTAGACATTGACGACAGGAAAAATAATTTTTAGAAATGGTCTGCTCAAACTAAACTTTAATTCTAGTTAGCAACATCAACACCTACCATTTTCGACATACAAACTAAATTATATTATTTAAACATTTAGATATTAAAATATAAGATGCATCACCGCCATCTCCTAACATTAATCATAAAATTCGCATATAAAAGACAATTCAGATTGATGAATGGATTATAACACTAGCTAAGCTGTAGATCAACGGTTCAGTAATTTCTATTTTCTGATTTTTAAGACTTTTACATTACTACTATTAACGTTCACGGTAGTTCAGTTGCAAGCGAAGGTTAGTAAAAATAAAAATATATTACAAAAATTCAGCCTCATTGCTCATTGCTAAAGCATACATGCCCGAAATTTTTAAATATAAAGATTATATTTGTGTACGAGTATTTGTATGTATTGAAAAGAAACCATTTTCCAGCTTAAAAAAGACAATACTAAACTTTTTATCTATCAAATTTTTAAATTTTTATTAATTTTAACTAAATTTAATATTTAATTAAAACAAATTTATTTTGTTAGGCATTAAAGCATTTAACAACTGCTATACAAAAACCTTGATTTGAGTAATGCTTTGCTTATGTTTAATATGTGAAAGTTTGAATATATAAAAATAACTTTAAATGTTCTTAGAATAATTATAATAAATCCTATTTGTTAATTCACTATTGAAAAAAAATACGGCAATTTGTAAACGCTCTATTAAAAAAACAAAATTTTTGTATTATCAAATCTTTTATTAAAAAATATTAGCACGTTCTTCGATTATCAAGTAGTTTTAAAAGTCTTATCAAACAAAATAGACTAAGTAAATTTTGTGAAAAAAATCTATCATAAACAATGTTTAAGACCGGACGGTAAGTCCAATTTTATAGTAAAAGCGAACAAATTGATGGAAAGTTATTACCTACAATCTTCTAAATGTAAAAAACGCAACAAATAAGTGCAACTATGTTTTGTGGATAGATTTTGTCGGCTTGACATTTAGGCCCCTTTCAGATTAGACAACTTTATTTGCGCAAGTCTTGTGTTTGTGGGTGTGAAAGGAAAGGTGGGTTGGAAGGGGAAAAAACTGCCGAATTGCTGAGTACAGGCTTGTTTGTACTTGGCAATTCTGCAGCTGCTGTCATTCTTGTCTTGGAATATTTATTTGTTTTTGACGTTCAAAAGAAAATAAATAAAAATGAAAATTATACTTGCGCAATTAAAGTTGCCTAATCTGATTTGCGAGAACCATAAAATAGTATTTTCCAAAAACAGAAAAATTTATAACTAAACTTAAAAAATATCGAAATCTTTTTTAAAATAATAATCGGCCAATTTTAACGACGTCTTACTTCATCTAAATAATAACTGACTATTGCAGAAAAAAGTAATTTGTGCGAAAAGTACAACTTTCCTGAACTTAGATATACAAAAGTTTTTTTTGTTAAATATAGTATATGGAAGGTTTTAAGGAAAGAATACTGTGCAAATCTAGAATATTTAAGTTTTTAAGAGAAGACTTTAGATGACTTAAGTCTTTAATAGACGACTTAAGAAGACTTAAGGCTTTAAGAAGACTAAAGTTTTTATTATAAGATTTAAGAAGAATTAAGTTTTTAATAGAAAACTTAAATCTTTAATCTCTGTAATAAAAGACTTAACTTTTTAATTGAAGACTTATATCTTTAATCATGTATTTCCTGTTTATATATGGACCTGTTGAAAAACAAAGTTCTTGCTGAGAAACTCGATATTATGAATTTCTATAACATTTTATGCTAAAGCATCTTCACTTAAAATAAAAGTAGAGATAAAACAATCGTTACAAAGAGAATTCAGAAAACAATGTCGGAATTACGGAATAATATCGAAAGGCAAAGCTATATGGAGTCAATATTATGTTTTATCATATGAATATATCAAGTTTAAAATATTGTATTAAGCAGATTTTCGGTCTGATAACAAACCAATTCTAAAAACAATTAAATCTAGAAATATTTGAATTTACTTTTCAAATATTTAACCTTTTCATAAGAAATCATATAATAAATGAGAGAATAACGTAATGTTAAGTTCTAGCTTTGACTTGATGATTTTATATAACAAATACACTTTTTGCTGTGAGTCTGTCAAATGTATATAAAACGAATTTCCATTTACAAATTATCTCATTTTAAGCATATGTATTTTAGTTATGCTGATTTTTAATGGGAAACGTACATACATATGTATTTTTCAAGGTAGTCAAATTTTTAAATTTGTATCACAACTTATAAATACAATTTATTGTTGACATACATACATATCTATTTCCTAGAATATACAAAATGTTAATTGAGATATAACACAATTATTTATTGCGGTAATTAGTTACGTTCGTATTTTCTGTATTATGAAGTAGGTCGCATGAAATATGTAGATTGAAATTATTTGTAAACATTTTACATACAATAATGTAAATTTGAAAGATTAGAAAGGAACAGTAGTTATACGAGACAAGTAAATACTTTATGATCTTTTATGTTGTGACCACTCAGTGTATTATTTTGGGCTATACCATGCTTTGCTAACTCAAACACAGTGTCAAGTTGTGCTGTTTTAAAGCAACGAATTGGCTGGGTTATGCCATCAAGTTAAGTAGCATGTATTTAATTATTGTATACCCTTGTCATCTTTACAACTATAACATCTGTCTCTGATTAGCAAACTGTAATGATGTTATACACTTTTGATTAACACAGCATAACTTACATATATTTGTTGTGACACATGTTGCCTTCAAGAACAATAAAACATAGGTTTACAATCCCTTAAAAAGACCAATATAAATTACAGAGAAATTTGTTAT
This sequence comes from Bellardia pandia, assembly GCA_916048285.2. Classification (NCBI taxonomy): domain Eukaryota; kingdom Metazoa; phylum Arthropoda; class Insecta; order Diptera; family Calliphoridae; genus Bellardia; species Bellardia pandia. The sequence goes on along the minus strand of OU696532.1, from coordinate 48,820,650 downwards.
TAGACTTGTATATTAAAAAGCCTTATTAAAAAAAAACTGCGGTTATGAATACTAATTTAAGTGTCTGCTTCAATTAAATACTCTCAGCAGTCATATTAAACACTCGCTTGTACTTTATACATTTAATCTGCACTAATCACAACAAAGTATGACATAATATTGTTGACTTGAGATCTTTAACAACGTCCCCACTTAAATTACAATTAGTTTACGTTTTAAATTTTTTTTTTTTAAGAACTAGCAAATTTCATATGAACTCATTATCATTCTCACTATCTGTCTGTCGGCCCAGCTCATTGTCTATTCTACTTCCACCAAACTAAAACTAGTTTGTTTGTGTTTTTTTTCCCAGCTTTAAATAGAATTGTTTAACTTTTCACAATTGTGATCTTATGATCAGTTTTGTAATTGTTATCTAATTTATATTCTAAATATGTTTCATATGTTTGTGAACGTGTTACGAATTTTTCAATTTCAATTTTGTAGCAATTTGTTTGTTATTGGTACCATGATTGATATATGTAATTGTGCCGGGTACTGAAACAATTAAATTATGACTAATATTTTGTGCTTAAATTGCATTTTGATTTCGTTTATACGATATTTTACTTTTTATTTAATTTAATTCGTTGTTTTTTTAGCGATTCTACTATAGTTGCAAATAGATTGTAATTGCATTGAAAGCAATTACTGTTGAAATGTATTAGTTGCGGTATTTTTAGTTTCCGTATAGTTAAATAGTGTTTGGAATATGATTATTGTTAACTAATTTATTAAAATTTATTAAAAATACTAGCGGAAACTCAAAAATGTGCACAGTGGGAACTTTTTGGAAAATTTTAACTTTTAGGAAATTAAAGTTAATCACCCTGAGTGAGAAAAATCTTTAATAAAATATACTGTGGCTATTTCGAAACAGCGATCAGTTTAAGGCATATACATAGAACGATAATTATGAATCAACCAAGCCAGACTTCTTTTTAATATTTATTTTTGTAAAATCTAATACTTTTAGGAGGAAATCGGTTTCTTTGGGATCACGATTTTATATGATAGCCCGACAGTTCGGTTTTTTGTAATATTCCAAATCAGTTTCATATTTTACATTAAATTATAGTTTAACGTCTTTATATTTATACTGACTTCAGAAGAGTTAAAAATATTGTTTCCGAAATTGATCTATTGTCAAAACAAAGATCAACATTGTCGTTTACTTGGTTGGATTTAATATTTTATTTGAATTTTTTATTATGAATAACTAAAGTGTGTGTTCGGTTTTGCTTTTGTATGTCAGATCAAGTATGGTTAATGATCACATAAAAAAACACAATACAGGTACAAAACATCTTTTGAAATTGAGAAATTTCAAATTCATATTGAAAAATAAGAAATTGAAATTCGTAAATCCAAATTAATATTGACTAAAAACTGAAATCAAGAAAATTTTAGAAAATTGATATTGAAAAATAACAAATTCAAAATGAAAAATCCAAATTGAAATTCAGATATGTAAATTGATATTGAGAATATGCATATTGAGACTGAGAAATCGAAATTAATATTGAGACAAATTGATATTTTCAACTTGAAACGCTGTAGTATAAAAGTCTGGTTTCGCATATATATCGAATGTGTACCATTTCAGAAGCTATTATGCTGACTCTTTCCACAAAGACATTTCAGATAGAATTATATTATATACGTTAACTTTATGTATGCGTATAAATTTTGAGTAAATATTTGATGTAAATGTGCGCTTTGCTTTGTCAACTATAAGCCGATTCTCACAAATATCTTTATTATATATGACCTATTAACGCACAGACAGAAGGATAACCGGCATAGTCGACCACACAGACATATTCTTAACCACTTCTTTATCCATAAATATCCTTTATATATATATTTAATAAAGCCAAAATGAATATTGCAGAAATACCAAATGTAATGGCAGTCTTTTTGGATGGAATAAAACAGATTTGCTAAATAAACTATGAATAAAAATGTTCGAAATAACTTATAATGAATATAAGTAATTTTAAAGTATTTTTTATAAATAAAAAATAAAAAGTCTAAAGCTACGGTCACACTTGGCAAATATTTGCCGAAAAAGACGTAACCACTAAAGAACATATATTTGAATTCGTTTATTTATTTAAAAAACAAACTTGGTTTATTTAGTTTAAGTTTTATTTTATTTGATATTGTTTGATCTTGCAAAACTCTTGTAAGAGTAAACAACGTCAAACAGATTTGTGCTAAAACAAGTGGTTACGCTTTTTTGAGTAAATATTTGCCAAATGTGACCGTAGCTTAAGATTAAAACTAATATTAAACAATGAATCACACCCTAAAATTTCAAAATTGTTATAATAAACGAAAAATACTTATTGTGAAATACATTCACACCTATTTTCATTACAGGTATAATTTTGGGTCATATGAAAGTGTTAAATTAATACTCGTTTAACATAAAATTAATGCGAATTTTCTCATTGTTAGCTAAAGTGTTTGCATGACGTCAAACGATGTTATGGTGTTATTTAAATGATTCAAGCAAATTTTTAATTAACAAGTTTTTGTTATTATTTATTTATATTTTCAGGTCTTGCTAAACTAACTTTGGTCGATTTGGAACCCGCTTTACAATTCTGCTCACATTTGGTTTATGGTTATGCCGTCATCAATCCCACCTCCAATAAATTGGTGGCCAAAAATGAAAAAGTTGATTTGGATGTGGGTACCGGTTTGTATCGCACCGTTACCGGTTTGAAGAAGAAATATCCCAACTTGAAGGTGTTGTTGAGTGTGGGCGGTGACAAAGACGAGGTGGATAAAGATGACAACAAATATTTGACTTTGTTAGAGTCCAGCAATGCGCGCATTCCCTTCATCAATAGTGCTCATTCTTTGGTTAAGACCTATGGTTTCGATGGTCTGGATATCGGCTGGCAATTCAACAAGAACAAACCCAAGAAGGTGCACAACAGCGTTGGTAAATTCTGGAAGGGCTTTAAGAAAATTTTCTCTGGCGATCATGTGGTTGACGAGAAGGCTGAAGAACACAAGGATCAATTTACTGCTTTGATTAGAGAATTGAAGAATGCTTTACGTCCCGATGGTTATTTGTTGGGTGTTTCCGTATTGCCCAATGTTAATTCTTCATGTAAGTTTGTTGATATTGTTGAAAAAGTTAGAGACATTTTGTAATAGTTATTGTAATTCCCCATAGTATTCTATGATGTGCCCGCCATTGTCAACAATTTGGATTATGTCAACCTTATGGCTTATGATTTCCATACTCCTGATCGCAACCCCGAGGTGGCTGATTATCCTGCTCCCATTTATGAATTGAATGAACGTAATCCCGAATTCAATGTCAACTATCAAGTACAATACTGGTTGAACAATCATTGCCCCGCCACCAAGATCAATGTTGGTATTGCTGCTTATGGTCGGGCCTGGAAAACTACTAAAGATTCTGGTCTTACTGGTCTACCACCAGTACCCGATACCGATAAGGCTGCCCCTGCTGGTATACAAACCCAAATTGAGGGTCTCTTGAGCTGGCCTGAGGTCTGTGCTAAATTGCCTAACCCAGCCAATCAACACTTGAAGGCTGGCGATGCCCCTTTGCGCAAGGTTGGTGATCCCACCAAACGTTTCGGCAACTATGCTTATCGTTCTGCTGATGACAATGACGAGAATGGCATATGGGTGGGCTATGAAGATCCCGATTCTGCTGCCAACAAGGCTGCCTACGTTAAGGCCAAGGGCTTGGGTGGTGTGGCTTTGGTCGATTTGTCTTTTGATGATTTCCGTGGTGCCTGCACTGGTGATAAATATCCCATTCTACGTGCCATCAAATACAAATTGCAATAAGTTATTAACCATATTTTGTTTTAAGAAGAGCGAAGTTGTTTTTTAAATGTATTTTTCAATAAATTTACAAAAAAAAAAAAATAAGAAAAAGAAAAGATTAATAAGCAGACTCGTTTAAGGTCGACTAAAAAACTTAAAGTGCTTTAATAAAGACTTCATTCATTTAGCATTACTAACTTCATAGAAATTGAGGTCCACCAACAAATGACTTCATGTTCATTTGTTACCAGTTAGAACAAATGAAAGAAAGGAAGTATGATAAAATCATGAAATAAATAGCATCCAAAGCACCACAAATACAAAAAAGGCATAAAGAATTCTTAGCACATCTACACACAGACACACACAACATCCGTTGCAGTGTCACATTGAGGTCAGTTAGCAATTGTTTTATGGGTGACAAGGCTTTGGAGTGAAACAACTGCCGTCTAATGATTCTACTCCCATACTTGCACACACTGACAATCTTGCTGTGTGTTTGTGGTGCGGTTGCATAGATGACTATATACTTTTGAATTTTAGTTTCATTGCCTAGATTATACACGATTCTTTGATTTTTAAGAGTCTTTTTGTTTCTGTTTTTTTTTTTTTGTTTGTTGTTGTTTTTCCTATCCACATTTTGTTTTCTTCCTGTTTGGTATGATTTCAGAATTGCCAAAGCAACCACATGTTGGCATGCATGCATACATGTGACTTCCAGTCTATTTATAGTAAATGAACATGAGTTGAGTGAGGCAAACTTTTTTTTCACTAAATCCCTTAGCCACCCAGAAAAATGAATTGTAATGAAGCTGGTTATGGAAACATGAGAAACATTTTATACTTTTTTTAAGAGTTGTAGGCATTACAATATTACATGAATCCTAAATTTGCGCTACCCACTTTCTCTCTCTGTCTCGCCAATGTTAATGTCTATAAATATACATAGAAGTCACTGGCATTTAATGGCAGTCATGCCTTTTATGTTGCCATTTCCCTGGCTGGTCAATGTGATGGCAGGAATTGAAAGGAGTTAAGTCATGTTTTATCTAAAGTTTTATGCTTTGGTATGCTGGTTGTTCAATTAACATCTAAGTGCTTTTATGAATGGTTGCTGTTTTCGGAAGTTCCTAAAGAGCCAAACGGAGCCAAATTTTTAATTTCAACATGGATTCCTTGACATAGACCAGCTAAAACTGGTAAGAATATAATGAAACATACCAGAAGCCATCAGGAAGCTAACAAACTATGCGATATTTTCGAAACAAGTAATTTCCAAACGGATTTTAATTAAATTCCATGGCTTTAGTAGAGGTGCAGTCAAAAGGCCCAAAGTGAGCCTCCTATGAAACCTTGTTCACATAAAAACCTGCCACAGTAAAAGCTTTTTTTTAAAAGATATCTTTTTTAAGCATGACTACCGTTAATTTGTCAACAAATTTAATCAGTATCCAACATATGTTCGAGGAATATATTTATTTAGTACAGTGACTGAACAAAAAAGCTAAACTACTCTAAATAAACTTTATTAGAGCAAAGCTTAAGGAAAAAAGAAAGCAAACATTTTATTAAATAAACCAGGAACTTGTATTAAAAAAATCACTGCGTTCAATAAAAATTCGGATCTCTCCGATATTAGCTGCAGAAAAAAATACAATTTCAGTGTACGTTCCACAAGAATGATACATGCTGATGCCGGTTTTCAAACCCAATGTTCTATTAATATTCCAAATCGTAGTGAACAACAGAATGATGTTGCTTTTCGATTTCAGTTAAAGACTCTACTCTTTCCAACTCTGTCTAGACAGTGCGTATTGAACAACATTATTATGTGGAAAATATTCTGTGTGTATCTATAAGTTTGTATGCAATTTTCCATTTCATACTCCACACATTCATACATACAAACATACAATGCATTTGTTGTTTGTCATCATCATTAACAGTGACATTCACATCGTCGTCAGCACACAGCCATGATTATCATGAGCCTAGTGTGATACACTGATAATGACAGCAATAATGATACGGATAATAATGGTGACAATGATAATGATGATGGTTGCATTATTTTGGTTAATATAAATTTTGAATTTAGTTCAACATCACGAATACGTACAATGATGATAATGTCCATTATTTAATCTTTGCCTAAATAATACAAAACTAAGTGGTGTTCATCCTTTACATTCGTTGTAAAGAATGATTAGCACCCATCATCATCATCATCATCATCGTTCATATTCGAGTTTAAAATTTCATCTAGTTATGCATTATTTGACACATATAAACATTACAAATTATGTGCTATTTGTGCGTAATAATAAACGAACATGCAGTTAAAAGTCCGAAAGCCATTTAAGGAGGAAAGGAAAATAAATTGTAATATACGAGTAGTATATAATTATATATTGTTGGCTATATATATGGGGAGTAAAACTTTAATTTTTTAGCTTTATTAAACAATTTTATTTTTCGAGATTAAGGTCAGTTTTTATTTTTATTTTTTTATTTTTTATTTTTTCCAATATTTCGCTACACAATGTGTAGCACCTTCAGGGAAACAATAACAAAATTCTTCCAAAAGCAGGGTAATTGGGTATTAATAGAAATTAAACACCAGAGACATTGGAAGACGTATGTCCGAAATGCTGCGTAAACGTTATAAAACAAAATGACTTTTACATAGCTTTCTTTTTAAACATTTGTACAATATGTATAAAGTTGTAAATTGTTGACCTTTAGTTTTGTTGTTTGAAAATTTTGTTCGGCATAAGGTAACAAATTTTTAAATGAAAAATATAAATATATTTGTTTTAAAAATTTCTATTTTATTTTATTCCAATATTTATTAATTTGAAGTATTAGCTATTTTTAGCTTTGATAATAATCCCCTCTTCCAGGCAACATATGGAATCCGCGGCAAAAGAACTGCTCATCTTATGAGGCCAAGAACGAATCAAGCCAATTTCGAATACCATTTTCTGAAGTGAAGCGTATCCCAAGGGAGCATACTGCTTCGATCAAAAATAATAGTATTCGGATGGGGCAAGGTCTGCACTATCAGCCGGGGGAAGCAAAACTTCCCAACTACTTCTTTTTAAATAGATTTCAACATGTATTGCAACACGTGGCTTAGCGTTGTCATGATGGAATATTCATTCTGGGCCAATGACCGCTTCAAATGAATTGAAATGAATTGCATTCTGTACAGTTTATCTTTGATTGTGTGACCAGATTCCCGCATATTACTTTTGATCTCAGCAAATACAGAGCATTACACTAGCTAGTGCCATGGATATTTGTCTTTGGTGTCGTTTCGGATTTGATCTCCTACTTTTTGAAATATTAAAATGGATCCATTTTTCATCACAAGTAAAATTCGGTGTAAAAGTCATTTTGTTTTATAACGTTTACGCAGCATTTCGGACATACGTCTTCCAATGTCTCTTGTGTTTAATTTCTATTAATACCCAATTACCCTGCTTTTGAAAGAATCCTGCTGCTCGCAAACATTTTCAAATTGCTGCTGGATTAGCTCCCAATGATTTAGCAGGCTTTTGTTGAATTTGACAAAATATTCATAAAGTAATGCCTCCAATTCTTTGTCTTCAATCACAAATCCACTTCTGAAACCCACAAACTATATTTCGCTAAATGAAATCGATTGAACGCATTCACCAAAAGCTTCGGTTTGTATCAGCGATACATCTTTTGAAAATTGAAGAAATAAATTTTGATAAATTAGCAAATGTCGGCAACTATTTGACTGACATTTTCCCACAATTTAATTGTTTTGCTACGATAAATTAATTTTCAATCTACACAAAAATACAAAACGATTCCAGATTTGATTCCAAAATGTACCACTTTAAAGCTTTGAAACTAATGGAAATTTTAAAATTTTTATACAAACTGGCTATTGTTGTCAGTAAGCTCTCGTTATCTTTCTATTCCATAAATGAGTTTTCTTGAAATATTATTTTTATTCTTTGTGCATTTTATTATCCTTAAAATACCCTTGCCAAAATAATCCTAATAGACAACCTTTGCTAAAAACGATTCAAAATTTCAGTATTGCAGTTGTATATAATAATCCACCCAGCACCTCCAAGAACCATACTATAGGTAATATATTTGGCTGCACACTCAGACATATAAATTTATAATTAACTGTTCTGTCATTTGTTTTGGTTGCCAGTCATGTGATGGAGTATAATAGTGTCTATAACTGAGCATCTCCTATATCCCAGCATTTCTGATTGACTATCCCGAACTAGTGATTTCACCTACTCCAGCTGTGTATCTAGCTATTTTAACATGTGCCTGTTCTATGCAGAAGTCAATCGATCCCATATAGCTACGATACAACAGGGCGCTCTGTGGCAATTTACTTACTCTCCAATAAATAACTTGTGATGAAACTACTACTTTCTACAGTACAGTACAATAAAAATTTAAACGACTACAGTCTAGATTACCTAGAGACACTAAAGTGCCAAATAATTTCACGCTGAATTACCTGGGATGTATAAAGTAACCACTTGACTGCTGTTGGCATTACAAATAGTAACTATATACATGTCAAATATAAATTAAAGTCAGCCAAGTGAATAGACATTAGTGAAAATTACTGTCTAAAAGGCATGCATGAACTATTTGAAGAACTACTGGGAAGTGCATGTGCGTGTACGTCTGTCTGTACATACATCATGTGGAGTTTGGGTAGATGCAACACTTAATCTGCACATGCCTTCATAATGTTGCCATTTGTACAGCATGTCGCTTTGTTTTTGATGGCAGATAAAGAATGACTTTGTCGTTTTAATTCCTGTAGCAGTAGTTGTTATTATTGTTACAGCCATCCCTAAATACCGACGGAAAGCGAAACATATTTTTAGGCTTTTTTAGGCTGAGCATTAACGCTGATACCCCATCGCTAAACAAAAACGTCAACGTTATGTCAAAACGATAAAAATAGGGTTATCAAACAAATAAATAAAACGACCCTGTTTATTGTAAAAGGTGGACATTGTTGTTTTATTTTTTTTTTTGTTTTGTTTTCTTTTGCAATTAACTTCACTGTGAAACGCCTTGTCAAAATCGGATTTTACAATAGCAAAGCGTTGCCGCCGCGTTGTTTCGGTATGATCCATACAAAATGTATGAGCATGAGAAATTTTGACATTTAAAAAACGCTTACCGTCGGTATTTAAGGATGGCTGTCAGCTGGTGACTTTGTTGTTACGTACGCACATGTCGGTGTGAGATACAAATCTACAATGTTATCAGTGGAGGAGGAGTAAATATCCATTCCTACCCGCCAACAAAAGCAAATTTCAGTTATTTGTAATGTTATATTAAAGGATTTGTTACATGTCATGGTAGCTATAAGCCGGACAGTGTGGGAGGGTATGTTTAAGTAAGTACCTCTCTCTCTCTCTCTCTCTTCCTCACAGAACTATTGTTTAATTTACTATAAGTGGTCACACAGTATTACGATCTAAATGCGATTTCATTTATACAAATGCCAGCATTTAAGATTTGAATAGATGAACCAGTTAATAATGTTTGCGTGAACTAGTTTTTGTGTGTGCGTATGCGTATCTTAAGAATGATTATTGTGCTTTAATTCGTAAGCCATTTCTGGCACATTAATTTATAGTTTGTTGGTCTGCGTTATTAACGCAATATTTCAATTGTCAATTGTCACAATTTAGAAAGTGCTGCCATTAATTAAGGGAAATCAAAATGTAAATTATTTTAAATGATGTCATCAATATTTGTAACAAATACGGTTATAGCAAATGAAATATTATATCTTTGTATGACCCAGGAAAAGTTGTAGATGTTCTTAGTATAGGACGATATAAGCTGCTCCGCCCTAAATTTTCAGTTAAAATTAGATCCTATATCCTGGTCAAAAGCTTTATGAATATCTACATTCTATCTGATTACAGTGATGAATACACGGTTACAGCGATGTAATCTGGCCGATTTCCAGCTACATGACCATGGAGATTATCCTTTTAATGGTAAGCTAAGCTAGGGTTCCCCGATAGACTAGGCAATAGTGTGCCAGACTAGCAGTCAGAGGGTTGCGGGTTCGATTCCCGCCAACGACTCTGGGTATTTTCTGCAAATAAGCCAAAAGCTTCGCAGTTTGTGTTTGTGAATTATATTACGGAAGACAAACGAGTCCAAAATACCCGTAATAATCTGCGCTGATGCTAATTCGCACCACATCATATGGGATATGGGATAGTGATACCAATTGCAGAGGTTAGAAGTTTTTCAACTTTATACTTAAAAGTAGTTTAGAAGTAGTTAATAGAGGTTCAGAATCTACTTTTATTGTAGCCAATAGAAGTGAGGTTCTTGACTTGACGCTGGTCATAGAAGCATGATCTCTAACTGGACTGTCTCCAAAGACTACTCTTTAACGGACCATCAGTATATAGACTTTAATATTACTAGTGTACGAATTAAAAATTAGGAATATAATTCAGAATCGTAGAAGAACTAATTGGGCAATGCAATATAATGCAATATATAACGCTTGTATTACTAGAACTATATGCCATCATTGTGGACCAAATGTAAGGTTGTCTTTATCCCCAAAGGCCACATTTCCATACTTTTAGAATAAATGAAGATTTTCGAAACAGCTTTTTGTTTTTTAATTTTTTTTATAAAAAAAAGGTTAATTCAGAATGGCCTAGGAGCAACATATATTAGGAAGATTAGCCACATTTTTTATATTCAAATAAACTCTGTTAAAGCAATTTTTTGGCACCCAAAAACGCAAAACATTATAATTTTTTAACTTTCAAATTGAAAATCGCTTCCTTTAAGGACCTAGAACATTTATTATTTTAAAATATTTTGTATGTGATGGGAAATTTAATTGTTTAATTAACAAAATCAGTTTGCAAAAAAATCGGTCAAAATTCTGCCCGATATTTAAAAAAAAGCGGACCAGGGTTTGGCACAATTTTAAAATTTAATTTTTCAAATGCGTATAATTCGAAAACCATACCCTTGAAAAACGAGGTTTTAAGTTACCTATGAACAGTCCAGCAATAACGTTCATTTCAAACAAATTCAATCTAACAACAAACAATAAAATTTGAGCAAAAATTTTTAAAAATATAGAAAATTTTTTAAATACAAAATTTACTTGCCCGAAAAGTAAATAAAAAAACAACAAAATTAATAACTGGTGGGTCGTTCTAACTATCATTACCGTAAAGAAAAGAAAATCAAGCATTCTGGCAATAATTCGGAGCCCTTATTCAAAGCTCCGCCCTTGGTGAAATTATAGGGTACATCTTCCAAACTTAATCTCGAATAATCATTGGCTAAACCCATACTAAATGTTATCTCTATCCTACCAACTATTTAAAAATTCCAGATATATTTCTAAATAAGATCGATTTTGGCCCACTGAGGTAAAGGATTGGTATCGAAGAAAACAGGTCAAGGTAAATGTTTAATATATTTTTTTTATTATGTTCAAATCAAAATTTAGTGGCTTTAACTAAATAAAGAGTTACTGCATATGAAAATTACACTTTTGATTTTCAAAGTATGTCTCGTTCGCTTTCGCCAATTTATATTTTTTCTAAAACATGTTTTTTTATTTTATTTGTTAGGTTTATTTATGAACTAAAATTATGAATATTGCGATGTCGCGTTCTAGACCGTTGCAAGGTATATACATATTTAAACATTTTCGAATCCCAGTCAAGAAAAATTATCAAAAATAAAATTTTTTCAAGTTGTAAAACAATTCCTACTTCAGTAAAAATAATTTAATGAAAATTAAATTTAATGAACTCAAAGCCTAACTAAAGAAATATCAAAAATTTAAATATTAACAGTTCAACTAAAAATAATAATTATTCCATTTTTACAATATTTATAAATAATTTAAAGAATATCTTACCAACAGCAACAGAATTCTAAAAAAGTGAAGTTCAAACGAAATAAGCACCAACATATAAAATATAAAAAACACAAATTCACAAAAATTCCGAATAAAAAACTTATATTTGAAACAAAAACGAAAAAAAAAAATTTGACTCGGTGCAATGATGTCAACATAAATTCAGTTTAAATAAAACGAAAAAAAAAACAATAACTCAACACGTGCAACAACATGTAACAACACAGTAATACAAAAACAAAACAACAATGGCAACATGCCACGCCAATAACAAAAACTCCTTTGGGAGCAACAAAACAAAAAAAGGAGAATAAAACTGCCAGCATAAAATATGAAAACTAAATATTACATGCACATGCATGCAAACAGCTTTGCAATGCAATTGTAAAACATGAAACCGTACTGAAAAATTACACATTGAAAAGAAGTAAGACCCAAAGATAAAAAAAAAGGAAAAAAGAAGCAATAACAAAATTGAAACAGGAACAGAACAACAACAGCACCAAAATAAATTCATAAATAAAATGACAAGTTGAAATCAACACAACAATTTGTAAATATTTGGGAATGCAATGCACGTTACCAGCAAAAAGTAAAAACACAGATACAATAGCAACAACAAACAATTGCTTTAGCAAAATGGGCAGAAGAGGAGTAATTTCCTGCTGCAGCCCCTCACTGCCATTGGAACCAACATTTGGTGCATGAAAATATGAAACATATTTACTTGTACCACTGCCAGTTAAGTTACCTTTTTAGTTTCAATGCAACAGCCAAAATGTTTGTGTAATTTCAGAGATGACTTTAAATAACTTAACATCTTCCCTTTAAAAATGGTTTACATTTCCATTGAAAATGTCAAGAGGTTTATATTTATGAAAAATTTTTTTAAACACATTTCGTACAAATGATGAGGAACATTTTTATATTTTTCTTTGCTAAAAAAAAAAGAAAAAATTGTTGCACAGACTATATCACGTAGCAACTATGTCATTGTAGTTGTTAGTAATGAACAACTTTTAATAAAAGCACACAGGTAAATACAAACGTTTTATTTTGTACACTTAATATAGACTGATAAAAGGAGTATTTTCATTTTAATTAAATGTAAATAGAAAAATTATTAGAACAACTGCTACTTTTGCAAATTATAAATTTTTTTTTTTTTGTTGTTAGATTTTCATGCAGAGTTTAATCACTGACTGTTTTCATACATCTACATTTTTAACTTTCTTTTCTTCATAACGAATTTTGTGTTTTAAAGAACATTTCTAATGAACAACGAACATTTGTTGAGTATAGACGGTTGTCAGATCTTAAAACGTTGTCCGATAAATTTTAAGAAAATGTCTAACAACCGTGTGAACTTAAAATTTTTGTCTTCTTTTCAATGTCAGTACATTGCTAGCACATTGTCAGATCTGACAACATTGTATGATCTGGCAACATTATATGATCTTACAACATTGTATGATCTGACAACCGTCTATACATAGCTTAATACTATTTTAGGCAATATTGTGCTTTCAACAGTTGGGTGAACATTATCAATTTAAATTTTCTGTTCGGAATATATTTTTCTGTTTTAAATAATAATTATTAGGCTAACTGATCGATACTGAAAACTGAAGAATTATGTTTTCTATTATTATTCCGAACAATGAGACTATCTATGACTACAGTTAAGGTTTTCTTTACTAACAAACTGATCGATTTTCTATAACAAACTGAGCGCTAAAAGTGTTCTATAAGAAAACTGATTGCCAAAAAGCTGATGTTTTCACCGCTACAAATCTATTTTAATTTCTTTAATGTTAAGAAAAAATAATAACAAATATCTTAATATATCATAAAGATTTTCTAAGCAATTTGTTCTATGCTAAACCAGCAGTTTTCTTTACTTTATATAAATTCGTTTTGTTAATATTTTTTTCTCTCATTGCTTGTTTATTTTTCTAGACTTTGTGAAAATAACCACTACTACTTTTGTGTACTTTTATACTACTTCTGGCTAGAAAACAAATCCTATTTATATTTTACTTGCTGTTATTGCTTATCTTTTTTTTCATTTTTTTTTTTTGCTCATATTCTTTCAACTTTTAGTTGTAGTAACAACATCCTGGACCTAAACAAATAAGTTATCAATCCCACAAAACATACAATGCAAATTCATCTTACTTGTTTAGTGAAATAAACTTTTGCTGTCTCTGCCACTTTGGAATTAAATGCATGCCGTGCAATACAATCACACTTATCGACAAGGAGAGATTGTGTGTTGTTGTGTTGTTTGGTTTAACAAGTATACAAACAGCAGACAAGATTTGCAGAATAACTTGAAAAGTTGTTTAGGTAGAGGACAGTGGTTTGATTGTTAGAGAATTAAAACTATTATACGTAGTTCCCTTATGATTTTGAATATAATTTTTTGATATTTGTTCCACTGTAGTTGGTTTATTTAGCATATTGCAAAAATCGGTTATACAAACTAAAATCGAAGTTAACATTCAATACTAACAAAAACACTTCACAAAAACCCTTGTAGTGTTTATAGATAAAGTGCAAGGATGAAACAGTAATAACATGCACACAAATACATTTATATGAAAATAACATTAGAAACAACTACCACAATAGAAACAAAACACTTTCTGTATGAATGTTATATTGGTTTTAGGTGACTTAGAAGCACACGACTTTTAATAGAAAATTTATCTTCAAATATTTTCTTGAAAACTAACGTTATCCATAGAAAACTGATCAACCATAGTTTTTTAAAGAAAACTGATCAACCATAGCTTTCTATAGAACACGTAGTTCTTTTTATAGAAAACTTTTTATCCAAAGTTTCCTATAGAAAACTGATCAACCAAAGTTTTCTAAAGAAAACTTATCATCCAAAGTTTTCTAAAGAAAACTTATCATCTAATGTTTTCTAAAGAAAACTGATCAACCAAAACTTATCATCCAAAGTTTTCTATAGAAAACTTATCAACCAAAGTTTTCCATAGAAAACTTATCAACCATAGTTTTTTAAAGAAAACTCATCAACCATAGCTTTCTATAGAAAACGTAGTTTTTTTTATAGAAAACTTATCAACCAAAGTTTTCCATAGAAAACTTATCAACCATAGTTTTTTAAAGAAAACTCATCAACCATAGCTTTCTATAGAAAACGTAGTTTTTTTTATAGAAAACTTATCATCCAAAGTTTTATATAGAAAACTGATCAACCAAAGTGTTTTAAAGAAAACTGATCAACCAAAGTTTACTATAGAAAACTGATCAACCAAAGTTTTCTATAGAAAACTTATCAACCAAAGTTGTCTATAGAGAACTTATTAACCAAGGCTTTCTATAGAAAACTGATCAACCAACACTTATCATCCAAAGTTTTCTTAAGAAAACTGTTCAACCAAAATTTTCTATAGAAAACTTATCACCCTTATTCTATAGAAAACGTATCATGCAAAGTTTTCTAAAGAAAACTTATCATTCAAAAATTTCTATAGAAAGGTTTTTATTTTCAGCATTCCCTAATCAGCAAAGTTTTCTATAAAAAAACTAATCGACAGAGTTTTCTATAGAAAACTGATCAACCAAAACTTATCATCCAAAGTTTTCTATACAAAACGTATCATCCAAAGTTTTCTAAAGAAAACTGTTCAACCAAAATTTTCTATAGAAAACTTATCATCCTTATTCTATAGAAAACGTATAGTGCAAAGTTTTCTAAAGAAAACTTATCATTCAAAAATTTCTATAGAAAGGTTTTTATTTTCAGCATTCCCTAATCAGCAAAGTTTTCTATTTTCTATAGAAAACTGATCAACCAACTTTTTTTTTTTTTAGCAGAAACCCGATCGTTCAAATATTTCTAGTAAAAAAATATTATTAGTTTAGTAATATTTGTAGAAATAAATATTAGTTTAAAAATATTTGTTTCAAACCCAATAACAAACTTAGTATGCATCACATGCTTAAAAAGTACATTCAAAAGCAACAAACTTTTCAACACAAAATGCATTAATAAACCTAGAAATTTCTGGTTCACCAACAAAAACTCTCTCATTCTGCCTAACATATACTCATACTTCCTTTTCTTCGTCAGCCTTTTCAATTCCTAGCAATCAAAATGCACAGATATATGCACGCCTAGCTGTACTTACATATGTATAAAATATTGAATGGTTTGGTAAAATAGTCGAACTCGAACTTCCAATAAAAGAGTACAATGCGTTATAGACAGATCTGTTTATCACTTCATAATTGGTTTTTGTAACGATTGCAGGCAAATGCATATAAAAAAGTAGAGAAAAAGCAGCAGTATACAATTTTTCAATTCCTAAAACAAACGCATGTAAAAGCTTTATGGACAGAGTGTAAAGAATTGTTGAAAATTATTGTGTACTAGCTAAAACCCGGTGTGCTTCGCTACCCGTATCGTAATGAAATAAAAAGATTAGACTTAAATAAATATAATTACTAAGTTATTAAAATCTACAGTTTTCCTTTTAAATTAAATCTTATTACATTATCTTATTATGATTTACAATATACAAACAAACAAACAGACATTCACTTTTTATATATAGATAAGGGTTTCAAATGTATACAAATTTTAACATTTACTTAATATTGTTGTTAGTTAGCGCATTGGTGTCCTAAATATTAATATTGATAGCTGATATGGATTTCATTGTATATAATTTGTCATCACATCTATGGGAGGTGCCACGCCCAATATTGATAGTCCGCCCATTCTTGTCCTAAATATTAATATTTATGGTAGAATAACCCTATCATATATCTTATTGTATACCATATATTTGATATTTTTTATTTACAACATCATATGGGAGGTGCCACGCTCCCTGTCGCTACTACTCCCATTTTTTCCGCAAATATTTAAACAAACAATGGAATTGCTCATGCAAAATTTGAGTACTAAAGCGATTATAGTTACCTAAGTATTTGATTTTTAAAATTAACTTTGTATGGGAGGTACCACGCCCACTTAAAATTTCAGAAAAAAAGTAGATTATAGCTCATACACACATGCACACAATCACTTTTAAATATATAGATTGGTTTTGAAACACGCGAAGTAAGAGTAATCAGCAATTATAAATACACACTTTTAAATTGTTGAATACAGAAACAAAAAAGCAAGATGTTTTGCAGTGTTAACAAACTTTTGAAACAATTTAAACTTAAAATATCAGTTGCACAATATTTTGATACAAAATTAAGTATTCGGCTTTAATCACCAAGACATCGTGAATATTTGCAGGACCTTTTAGTTATTGTATTTCCTACTTTTGCTTATTAAGTAAAATTTATTTTTGTTTTTGTTTTTTTTAACCATTTACATATAAATACAAATTCTGGTTTCACGCTAACTGAGCTTGATTGAAAATTTTGCTATAAGTGCAAAATGTTTTCCTTTCTACATTTAATATCTATCCCCAGTCCCTGTTCAAGTACTTTACAATAATAAGTACTACATTGAATGCAAGCAAAAACAAAAATCTCCTCAAAATAATATTTCAATAGAATATTTTCCCAAATGGTAAATTGCAAACGAAACGATAAAACAAACCAAATAACCAACAAATACAAAATAAGCAAACATACAAATAGTAGCAGATTGTTTAGAAGTCATTGCTAAATTAGAGAAGCATAGAAAATCAAGCAAAACTTCCGTATTTATTGCTTGAATTGTCATTAAGAATGTTAAACAACAACAACAACAAAACAAAATATAAAAATAAACAACTTCTAGCCCACTTCTCTTACAAAAAAAGTACACAAATGCAGGAAAGCAGAGTAAAAGATTTTACAAGGTTTTGTGCATTCCTTACTTGAAAAGAATGTAATCTTCTTTATAAATAGGTTTGAAAACGAGACAAAAAAAGCTTAACAGATTTTCAGTAATGTATAAAAGAAACTCTTTTATTTCAAGAGCCGGGGCAGTAAGTTGAACTGACACTCTTGGAATTGTTCCCTCATATTCATTGAAAACTGATCACTACAAGTATGATCATACCCTGGGTAGCAAGATTAGGTTCGTATTTGTGGGCAGTCTGTCTGTCTTTGAGTAGCTCACTAATATCTAGCCAAAACTGAAAACCTCAATCGCTGCGAGTTTTTTCCTTACTGAACTGATCCAGGAATATATGTAACTGAGATTTACGAATTAAATGCATCACTGTGGCCAGCTTTCTTTTTATCGCAACAGCGAATGTTGTTTCATTGGATCACTTGATCGTTGTAAGCCCAAACATTAAATGTTGGACTAGCAGCATTCAATTTCCAATAGTTTATCATAGCCACCCGTCTTCATCAGCTTCTCTGGCAGTAATCTTAAATGGCTCGCTAAAAGATACAGAGGCAAACGGTTATCCAACTATCCTCAGATCTTATTTAATCCTTTAACTCCTATTCTATCTATTACACCTATCAAACCTTAATGTAATTGTCATGCCTAACAGTCGGATTTCCGGTATTGGAGAAAAAACTGCACTGGTAGGTAAATATTAATTACGAGGCTATGATGTAAAAGAACTCCAAATCTTTAAAAATTCGTAAGAACCCAAAAATCTCAAAAAAAAAAAAACAGAGACAAAACAAAGACTTCTAAAAGCCATGAATATGATTTACATGAGAAAGACATAAACTGACGCAGTCATTTCGATATCGACGAATATAAATAGGTGCAATTTCAAATGATTTACACATACTTCTAAAGTCAGGCATTAAAGTGTATGCAGATGATTGCCAGAGTTGAAATAAGTCGTTGTGGTAAGTATCCAAAGACTACTGGAACTAGTCAGTCACTTTAGCGGGAAAAGAGTCAGATGAAAAGTATAGTGGATGTTAAACCAGATGGCCTAAGCATCCATAGATAACGTACAGAATGCAGCCATTAGTTAACTAGGACGTGTGTATGTTATACTGATAATTGGCCTAGAATTAGGCGAAAGAATTCATCGGCTATCCTTGTACACGCAAATGACAGCACCAACCTTGAATTAAAAATGCCAACAAAAGACAGAGGAAAAGGACCAAGTGCAAGAAGACATACAAACATTTAACCTAATTTAGTTGTATAGAGGACTCGAAATTAAGGTTCCTCGTTACTGGCCAGTGGCCGCTAGATGCATACGTACGAAAACATACAGGGTGGGCCAAAATTAACGAAGAATTCGTTATAACTTTTTATTTAGGAAATAATTATTAAATTTTTTTTAATACAGTATATAAATGGGGAATATTTTTAGTTTAGTTATGAAAAATAATATCTCCCAAGTGGTGGCCAATTGTTGCTTCGCAAAATCATGCTCTTTCCACCACATTTTCCATAACTTTTCGCAAAACTTCAGGTGTTATGTTGTTTATTTCGTCACGTATATTGCTCTTTAATTGCTCAAACCCCTTCGGTAATTTTGGGCCAGCATGTACAACTATCGGTGCGATAGTCTCAAAGTATTACAATCTAGACAGCATCTACTTTCCTAAGGAAAGAATCAACAACGAGGATCTGGCAAAAAGGATCTCCTTCAATTTTAAGATGACAATAGCAACTAACTAAATTAATGATTAATTGAAAGGGTTTCATACCATTTTCATAATTTGTATCAGTCTCGAAAAATAAAATATCATCATAAACATTTAATGAATGAATACCTTTACAACACTTTAAAAACAAAATATGAAAATATGTTCCTGTGGCAACGGAAATTTAACAGAAAACAAAAAATATGTATAAACAAACTTTATCATGAATCTTTTGGACGCATTCATGCAAAGCTCCCATGCTATGACATGCCCTCTCCTCTTCCTATGCCAAACCCAAACCAAAAATAGCAAATAACATAAGCCAACATTATTGACAAGTGAGTTTTCAAGAGCAGCTTAGTTTTATATTACATTTCACAACATCTTCACAAGGCTTCAATAAAGACAATCCAAAAATGTTATGTTTGGTAACCAGTTGAAACACACACCAAACACACTAACAATATTCATCATACGCATTCTTGCCACCGTATGCACAGACATGTTAAAGCAAAATTTAATAGGTGGCATTTTTTGCTAGTTTCGTTCATCAATTTGGGGAAAATATAGTAAGAAAAGTTAAAAACAAAAAAAAATTTAACTCAAGTCAGGCATACTCATAACTCATTTTCAAGTTCATTGCAAATATTCATCTTGGTCACGCATCAGCACAAGTTTTCATCTTTTGCTACGTTCTGTAGACACATACACTGATTCAAAACACGTTGGTTGGTGTTTTTCTTTTTCTATATAGAAATAATACTCATGTCCTCACTCAAACTCTTTAACATCCTTTGAAATTGAGTTCTATTATTTGATTTTTTTCTGTTTATTTTGTGCAACTATTGGTCTATGCCAGATTTTGTGGCAACGATCATTTATTTCGGAGCAAAGTAGAAAAATAATAAAATTCCCTTAACGTGACACATTCTTCGTTCGTTGGAGTCGAAAATGAAATGAACGAAGTGGAAAAAAGAGAGAAAATGTATTAAAAGTTATGTTTGTTGTAATGTAATTTATGTATTATAGTATAGTAGGTTACAGGACATTGATTTTTACACTGAGAGAAACATTTTAATTATTTAAGTTAAGATTTAAATGAATATTGTTAAACTGTAAAACATTAATCTATAAGTACAACTCTACTGACAGTATACTTGCAATTAAATGCTGATATCTACACTATAACCAGATTGAGATGAAAATCTGACATAAAAATGAGATGACTAGACATTGTAACCATGATTTATCCTGGTTAACATGACAATAATATTCCGGACGAATGATATCTAAAATCTGAAAGGGGATTAGATTTTACATGAATCGTTTACGACTACCTCAAGTCTAAAAGTAGATTCAACCCTTTGTTCCGAACAAATATTTTGGCCGGAGAAAAATTTTTTTACTGAAAGTTATTTTTAGCACGATTCACCCATTTGAAACGATTTGTCTGGAAAATTAAAGCTGTCATATATAAACAAAATCTATTAGTTTTACAAGTGGTAATACTGCGGCCATTGATTTATTTTGCTTTGGCTTTTAAGTGCCAAAAAACAGATATTAAATTATTTTAAAATATTTTGTGTTCAAAATTAATGAAAAAAGAAAGCAAAAGCAGATGGCCATGGAAATACATACGGCTTTATTATTTGTATGAAAAAAATTTAACCTATTGGCTACTCAGTTTATTTTTGTCCAGACAAAATATTAAATTAAACCAATTCAAGCTGAGAGTTGTTCGTAAAAAATATTTCTGTCTCTCTCAAAAAGAGAAGCGTATGAAAAAAACTTTGTCCGAACAAATATTTTGTTCAGTACGAATGGGTGAATCCACCTTAAGGGTTTCTGATAGCAGTGTAATAAATGCCGCAGAATGTAAAATAGCTAAGCTAAAGAATTTTTTAGTTTAGGATTCCTGATAAAACTTTACGATGATTTACTGCAAACAACTTTGAAATATCTTATGGAAACTAAATTTCTGGCTTATGAGGATGATGAAAATAAGGAATCGGATTGGTAAATTTATCTGACATTCTCAATCCTCGTGAGTCACTTAGTATTCTCTAATGTGGATGAAGAGAAAATTACATGCACTAAGCCCGACGATGGTTTTCCAGCATCATTAAGGCAGACGACTAATGTTTTTAGTATAATCTAAATTTTAGGTATATTTCTAAAGAACAGATAGGTAGCGCTTATATACATTGAAAGACTACAGAAAAGTGACATCGTTTTTGTAGGAAAGACTCGAAGAGAAACTTATGCAAGACTGCTGAAGAGTAGTTTTATGGATATAGCCCTTAAAAGAAACACTTCAACGAATGTATAATTATGTGTGTGAAGATAAATTAGAATTTAACTAGCACAGACCAAAACCACATTTCTTAACATTGGTAATGTTACAGTCAACAGACTATTACTGGAAAATATTTAATACAAATGCCTAATATAACAACTTTAAAAAACAAAGAGTAGATTATTGTGCTGTTTGCCAAATGCTTCAAAATAAAACCTTTAGCTGCCTGGCTGTATTTCTTCAAGTGTTTTAGTTTAATATACATAAAGGACATTTGAAATTTATTGTCAAAGTAATCGATCAATGTGATATATGCTTCAAATCACTTTTCAAAAAAAAAAAAAATTTATAAAGCAAAAATACTGCAATATTTCTTATTTTCTTCTATAGATTACTAAAGACAACAAACTAAATACAAAGCAACACAACAGCGGCAGTAACAGCCACAATTCAAAACAAAAAACCACAAAGTTCAATAAAAATGTCCACAAAAACTTTGCAGTCTTTGGCAACAACATCAAATATACAAACATACAAAGATACAATAAAATAGAAGCCAAAGGACACAGTGCTACCGGCAAAAGGATTTAAAGAAAACATAAATTTTCTAAACAAGCATCAGGAGACTAGTTAAATGTGGCTCCAACATAGAAAAATATAGCAAATTCCAAATAAATAAACAATAAATTGATGAGTTTTCGACGAAAATAAAACAAGCCAAAGAAGAAAAGAACTATGAAATAAAGATTTTTCATAATCGATTAAGGGAATATCAGTGAGTAACAAAATGTTTAAATTCAAATTATAGGTATTACACCAAAACAAAAATAATATAAAAAAAACTACTCAAAACAAAAGGATTTGGAAGATTATATGGTTTGCTTAAAATGTTGGCAAATCATACAAAAAACACCATAATTTTGGCCATAAATTGATGATGTTTGCAATAAAATGCAAAATTGTTACATGGAAGGGGGGGGGGGGGTTGTACTGTGGATAGGTTGCAAACAAAAAAATACATATATTTTTTATGCCAAACAAATTGAAATTTAAAGCACCATTTAGTTGGAATTTTGCTTTTCTTGTTTTGCTGAAATATCTTTTTTTTTGTTTGCTGCCAGTCCAAATGACATTTGGAGCTGTTTGTATAATATGTGTAATATGTTTTTGTCTTCTTCCAAGTTGGCAAACTTAAAACAGACACACATCTAAATATTCACTTAAACCACAAGATAAACTACAAGAAGCTAAAAATATATTCTAAAAAAATCATCATCAAAATGCCAAGAAGACACCTTCCACTTACATGGATTTACTGGTGAAGTTTTTCTTACCACATGGAAAACAATGAATGCATTTCTCATGTGAGTTACTCTAGAGATTGATAGTGACTGCCAAGTGTTAGACATGCCATGTGGTTGGTGAGTTTTTAGATATTAGGGTGGCCCCAAAATAAAGTTGCGGATGTTGATTAATTTTAAGACTACGTTTCTCAATTTTTTTTTTGTCCTGGGGTCAATATTTGGTGAGCTGGATCAAAGGATAAAAAGGTCCTTTTTAGAGGTTTTTTGATTTTTTCACATTTCTTCCAAAGGAACTATATGTAAATTTCATATCATAAGAAAGGTCTTTGAGAGGTGCATTCAATGGGTTATCAACAATTAAAAAAAAAAATTTTTTTTAATTCAAAAATTTTCAAAATTTCAGACAAAATTATAGTTTTTTTTTTTTTTTCATAGAATTTACTTAAATAAATAGTTGAAATTTCTTGATTATAAACATCATGCAGTTTAACCCAAATGGTTTTTCACCCTAATGTATTGGTTTTTTATATTCATATGCTTCTGATATCTGAGAATATTTCAAGAACTTATATAAACTGCAAGTTTTCTAACAGGAGCGTATAATTTTCGACTACGTGCTGTATTTTTTGTTTAGTGTATAATATAAATGTAGAATAAAAGTCAGTTTGCGTGGGCCATTGAATATGTGAGGAGTATCATGAGCACCCATAAAACTAGCTGATCATACACCAGTGACGGCGAGGTCTGTCTTTAAAAACCTCAAACATTTTTTTAAACTGTGGGAATATGTTTGCTCTGCAATCCGTCACGACCGGGTTCAATTATTGCTAAAAAGCTAAAACTGATGTTATACAATGATACAAGCTACACTTAGGCTAAGATGGTAAAGAAAAGCAAAGCAAATATTTTATTAAAATAAAGGAGAAATCAGGGACTCTCCGATATGTTGGGTACAACCGACTGTTGACCACTATATCTCAAAATGGATTTCGAACAGCTACCAACCAACAAAAAAATTAATTAACAAATTTATGATCTTGGATATTTATATAAAAGAATGTCTGCAGAAATGTTAGCTGC
Organism: Bellardia pandia; assembly: GCA_916048285.2. NCBI lineage: Eukaryota > Metazoa > Arthropoda > Insecta > Diptera > Calliphoridae > Bellardia > Bellardia pandia. Next base: position 48,796,604 of record OU696532.1, on the reverse strand, counting down.
CTCTTATTAAACTGATGATGTCTTCATTAAAGTTATGGCCATTTTTAATATTGCTCATAGGTTGCAATGGATTGGTATCGAAAAAATCAGGTCGATGTTATAGTTAATATAGTTATGACCCCAGTTTCGGTTAATTGAAAATTATCGGAATGTTTTGAAACAAGTACAAAAATGAGGTGCCTCGAGCAGGTTGTGCAACAGTTAATGTCATCCATCAAAAGAAAGTTTTATAAGAGCAAATTAATTTTAGTTTTATTTTCGCTTATCTTAAATATTCGGGGTTATTGTAGAATCTGATTGATATCAGAATCTGAACATAAAATGATTTTGGTGTCATAGAAACCAATATTATCGGTTTCATTTTCGAATCAGAATTGTTGTCAGAATTAGTTGTAATAGAATCCAATTTATTTGTTTTTTTTTTTTTTTCAGAAACAATCCGATTAGCCACAGCAGATTTAAAAAATGCACTTGTCAGTTCTGGAATGCTGAATGCAATTCAAGAAAAAATTTATATAAAAAAGGAACAACTTGAACTCGAACTGGAGAAACAACTTTGAAAACACTGTTTATTTAGACGACATTATCCAATAAATCTGCGAAGCTTTAATGTACATTATATTAATAAAAACTATATACGCCAAATCACAACATCCACTTACGCCCCTCAATATTTTTCGTTTTACTTTTTCACTACACTCTTTCTTCATCAACAAAAATGTTACTGCAGTCTCAACCACTTTAAATTTGTTTAAAATTTATACACCACCAAATTGTTAACAAATTTACTACAAAGTGTAAACAAATCATATTAGCTGATTCGAATATGGGTTTTGTTTAAACTCTAAAAAATACAAAACCAAGACAGATTCATGACACCAATTCCAATCAGAGTCGATTTTTAATTCTGATAAATGACAATTCTGACTTGGACTCTATAATAACCGTGATTAACAAATGAATATCAATTTGTAAATGAAAAGTATTTAATTTTAATTTACTACATAAATATAAAAACATTTCAACAACCAGATTTTATATGAACAATACGAAACAAATTATCTTATCTTTAGCAGATTGTGGAACAATTGTGTTCTTGAGCCTAAAAAAACTAATCTAAATTCAAATGTATGGTTACAATCATTAACCCAACAATCATTCAGTCAACTATTTTTTGACTCAGTTTCTTTCTAATCACGGATATTTTAGAAAGTACCTATACCGTATGGGGAAGGTAAGCGACCCAGGATGTATATACTGCGAGTCAACAAACGATGATGCTGAACACACCTTTTTCGAGTGCAGCAGAGGGCATAATGAAAGAAATATGTTGATGGAACAAATTGGTCCTTTTAGACCCAACAATATAGTGGAGAAAATACTTCAATGCGAGGAGAACTGGAATGATGTAAGAAAATACGTAGAGCTAATATTACGTGCGAAGAAAAGAGACCTCGATGCTCTGCAATAAAACGAGACAAAAGAGCTTAGGAACATAAGAAGATGAGCCGATAACTTGACACGGGTTTTAAAATTGCTTTCCCAGACATGGGAGAGTGTAAATGGTCCTTTTTAGGATGTCGCTCTGGGCCTTCTCGAAGTAATGCAGGAAGCGGTTCCGGGAAGTTAGTCTCACCAGAGGAGGAGGAGGGATTGTTTAGTGGATACACCACTCAATGTAGTTGGTGATGGCCAACTGTAAGTGCGAAGGCATTTTAAACCCTACCTCACACGCAAAAAAAAATCATTCACCCTTTAATTTCACTTACTCGCTACGCCTGTGATTTGATTAAACATTACAAAATTTCACTTGGCATAATATCAAGTAATTTTTTATGATTATATCAAAATAAAACTCTAAGATTCTTTGTTTTTTTTTCTCATGACATGATAGTGGTATTAGAAATCCATACACCTGTTCTTTTTATGTTTTTTTTATTTTTTGTTTTTTTTTTTAAGCACAAAATAAAATAAAAAGAAATATTTAAGTGTTGCAATTTGAATTCCCCAAATATTAGAGTTTTTTTTTTTGTAATATTTATAAAATTATTATACAGTTATTTATGTTTCTGCTACTGCTGCTGCACATTCCCCCAGGATGCTAAATTACTTAAACATTACATGGCTTGCAAGCGTATAAATACACTTCACTAGACTTTGTGGCACCTTCACACACATACACACACACACACACTCGCAGCAAGTTATCAATATTTATCATTTTTATTTTTTTCCTTATTTTTCAATGTTCTTTTATAAACACAAACCTCCACCATCATCATTGCTATTACCATTACAATATCGCCCATCCGGTCTAGATCTTTTAAATATAATACTCGTATTATGATTTCCTTCATCCCAAGAGGCCAAGTAAAGAAGGTAAATTTTTCTTAAACAGTTTTATCATTTATCATGTCATGACGACAAATTTGTCATCTTGTAGAATCTGTCAATTTTTTTTATATTCTTTACTTTATTATTCTAAATAATATGTAGTAGTATAGTGTGCTTTTGGTTGACGGTATAAATAACTAGAGGGTTGGTTGTTGCTGATGTGGGTTTCAGGTTGATTTCAAAGTTACAATGGACTGACTGGCTGACTGACTTACTTCATTCTATCAATCTGAGTTTAACAATATTAAGTTTAACACTGTGATTTGACTTTTTAAGTAAAGGGGCGGGGGAGGGGAGCATAGTGTGTTTACGCCAGAGTTTGATTTCTATCACTTTAAGATTTATTACTGGTTTTCGGTGAGTGATAAGTTAAGGTTGCCAGCAAATCGTATTAAGTTTGTTTAGCTGTTTATGTTGACAGTTGGGGTTAAAATGTTCGGGTCAATTGGTTTGTGTTCTTTTCCATTGTGTTATGTTAACAAGGCACATGTTGTTATTTACCATATAAATTATCTGGTTTTTCGGGTCTATTAATGTAAAAGCGTGTAAGCATATTGTAATTTGAATAACTATGGGATATGTTTTTTTTTGGATTCTGTTAAATATTTCCTTTATTTAGTGTAAATAGAACATGTTAACAGTATAATTTTGTAAAGAGGTTGTAGGATTGTTAGGCTTACCCTTAGATTAATGATATGATAATGTGTTAAAGAATAAACATGCGTACCTGAAATGAAAAAAAGAAGGATAAAAAGAAAATAAGTGTTGAATTTTTAAAATCGTTAGTTGGATTTTTAAGGGTATATTGGGTTTATTTTAAATAGGAATGTTGATAGAAAGCATTGTTCACTTAAAATCTGGCACACTACAGAAGTAAACAAAATGACAGCAAAAAAGTTTTTAAAAGAAACCATCTATTTACAATGAAAATATTACTTTTAATAAAGCATAATCCTGGTCTCTAAGGCAAAGACCCTACAAAAAGCCTACATCAACAAGAATATGTGTGAATGCATAATGCAATGAAATATCCAAATCGTAATGAAAAGAAGATGGATTTTGCCTTAAAATGGGCACGTATTTTTTACGAAAATTTGCAGCGAATGACAACTCAATATAAAAATATACTAAAAAGGATAAATTTGGTAAAAATAAAACAATGGTTTGACAAACAAGTTGTGATCTGAAGATCAGTCTTTACCTCTGATAGCAAATATTTATATAAATGACACCACTTCTCCTCAATAAAGTTTTAACCCAATTTAGCATTCTGTTATTACTCAAGGGCTGCAATGGATTGTTATAAAAGACATCAAGTCGTAACAGAAACATGAAAATGACCCGCCGTTTGAACAATATTTGTAATGTTAAAGCGGAGTGTTTCTGTGGTTGTTGACCATAAAACATATTAAAGATATGTAATAAGTATGAAGCACAATTAAAGAGAATGTTAATGCTAGACATCAAAACAGTACCACGGATTTTTTTAAAGAGGAAATTAATTTAGTTTCTTCTTTTAGTTTCTCTAAAATCTTAAAAACTGAGTCTAAATTTATGGTTCAAAAATATTTAATCGCTTACATAAATATTAAAAACTTTATGCTACCGGATTTTTGTTTAAAAATGCCATTTTAAATTCAAACTTACTTGGCAATGACATTAGACCTTTGATAATTCATTAACACATTAAATCAAAACAAAATAGCCAAATGTTAACTTCTTTAAGCTAAGCTGATTACCTTTTAGATATTGGGTGTGAAGGGAAGATAAGATGAATACACACTAGGCTGTTGCACTAAATACATTTAAATTCAAAACCATTTGCTTTTTTAAACATTCTCATACTAAATCCAAGTACAAAAGACAAGCAAAGCAAATAAATGCCAAAAAAAAAAAAAAAAAAAAACACACAGAAAAATTGTATTCTTTTTATACTCTCAGAGTATTTGTATTTATTCATTCTTGCTCACTATAAGTAAAGTAAAGTAAAAATGTTCACTCCTAATATACCGTAGTATTTTGTAATGTTATTATTTTACAATATGGCTATTTTAATAACTAAATGCAATGGTTATGGTTGTGTAATTTGTCTTGTTGTACGCATATCGTTAGTAGAAAATCCAAAAAGCGTAACTAATATTTCTAAAATGCCTAACTTAAGCCAAAAATGCGTACTACAAAAATGTCTATGAAAAATTTGCAGTTTTTATTATTTCCGATGAAAACACAAAGTAATTTTAATTAATAAAAATATTGGGATTTAATTCTATTATTCTATTTTAATATGCAACATTACATATTTTGCATTTCAGCTAACGATATGCTTTTTGTTTTTAGTCTTTTTCTTCTCCTGTAATATTTTTCCAATTTCATACAAATAAAATAAAACTTGCAAAATACTCGAATATTTCAATAAGTAGTTTAAGAACTGCCTCTCCAAACACGTGCATATTCGTATTCTTTAACACTTATTGTATTTATTTAGTACAAAGACAATATTTATTGTGTTTGTATTTTATAAGAGTAAGAGCATTTTACTTTATAAAGAGAAGATCGAATAAAGCAAGTAAACGAAAAAAAGTAAATGTATTTATGTATTTGTTTTTTGTACTTTTGCAACAGCCTAGTACACACTTGATTGTACTAGAAATTCGTGTTAAGGTTCGGTCACACTTGGAAAATATTTGCTGAAAAAGACGTAACCACTAAATAAAATATATTTGAACTCGTTTATTTATTTCAAAAAAAAAACTTTGTTTATTTAGTTTTAGTTTTACTTAATTTGAGAGTAAAAAACGTAAAACAAATTTGTGCTAAAACAAGTAGTTATGCTTTTTTAAGTAAATATTTGCCATACTTTTACTCTGTTATTCGTTTACATATGTGTATGCAAATGTGTGCATACTCTCAAATAAAAATTCGAGCGATTTAAGCAATAAGAATTGAGCTTTCTTTTCAATTAAAATTGATTCGTGAAAATTGGGACATATTTTTGTTTGTTCTTTCATTGAGCAATTATTAATGCAGTAAGTAATTGCGTATACTTGTTATTATCTATTGGCTCCATAGTATTCATACGCCTACATGATCTATACAGAAGATGCATATGCAGTAAGCTGCATTACAGGTCACTATTTTCGAGATATTTAAAAAAAAAAATGTTCCACGTATATTTGTTTCTAATGATTGATGATTATTTCACCTAGTTCCTTCTAAAATAAGACTATATCGGTCATAAATGTTTGATTTACATATGTAACCAAAGAAATTTTACAAACTATCTTCCTATATAAAACCAAACCATACCAAATCAATAATTGTCCATAGCTTCCAATTATGGCTGACTTCCGAGCTTAAATGTCTTAAAAATATTATTCAGCAAACTGAAAATTATGTTCCTAGTTGTCAAGAAAATATAACTGTCAAATTGTTATAGAGAAAACTTACTAAACAAACTCTTGCTACAAACATCAGAATACCTGAAATTGAAGCTCGTCATATCGGCGATATTTGGTTTCAGCAAGACGGTACCACTTCCCACACATCGTAATGGATTTATTGAGACAACTCTTCGGTGAGCACATAACTTCACGTTTTGGGCCGGTCGATTGGCCACCAAGATCGTGTTGTACGTTAGACTTTTTCCTGTGGCGAACTTTAGACTTTACATTCTAAAGTTTATGCGGACAAACCCGCTTCGATTCAGGCCTTGGACGAAAACATCACGTGCGTCATTCGCCAGTTACCAGTCGAAATACTCGCACGAGTCATCGAAAATTGGACTCAACGGATGGACCATCTGCGACGTAGGAACGGCCAACATTTGATGGACATTATCTTCAAAAAATAAATGCCAAAGAATGTTCTTTCAAATGATAATATACATTCCCCATTAAATTTTAATTTTCTGTGTTTTTTTCTTTGAAATAAATCACGCTTTATCTTTTTAAAGGTATACATAATTGATAATTTTATGTTTGCAGCAGTCTTTTATTACTGGTCATGTCTGAAGGATGGTATTGGTGTTCCCATCTCTGTCCTCTTGGGAGTTGATGTTACCATCAACAATATAAAGAAACTACAAAAGTTAACTTTCGTTGAATTTTATTTTAACATTATGTTAGTTTTTTCAAGCCATTTCGTTTATTATTCGTTGCTTAGACTATAAATAATTAAATAATTTTTTTGAGTAATTTCTTTTGATTTTGTATCGAGCCTTCATTTTTAATTCTTCAAATGAAATATCACTTTTGTACAACTACACTATCGAAAAAAGTTAAAGGAAAGTGTTTTCTCATTTTCAATAAAAGCTGGATTTGCACTAGGTAAAAACAATAGCTTTTTTTTATTAAAGCAAACCAATTTGTTTTGACACTTGGTTGGGAAATTTGCAGGTTCCACAAAACCATTTATGGCCGAATTCACAGTCTTTAGTTAACTAATGACAAAGGCTTAACTAATGATTCTTTATTCGCAATGCTTAGTTTGCCATAAGAATAACAAGTATTAGTTAAAGAACAGTTAGTATATTAGTTTACCAATGGTTAACTAATGACTGAGAATTCGGCCATTAGACACACACTTTAGGTGAGTTAACAATTACATATAACATAATTTTATTTATATATAATTATATATTTTTTTTTATTATTTTTTAATAACCTTTTTAAAGTTTTCTGAAACTGAAATTTGGCATCAAACAAAAGTGTAATCAAGTGTGTAAGTATCATACCACAAATGACTATTACTCGGTGCTTTTACGCCGTTAACTACATAGCATATTTATTAACATACTTAAAGTAATTAAAATAGTTTTGTTATTTTTTAGTCCTTTTTCTATTTTACATAGTAAAGACCAAAGTAATTTCATATGAAACAGGCATATTAGGGTAGTTGTTAATGACTACGATCAATAATGAAAATGAATAAAGGTAAACTTAATTTTTATTTTTACAAAGAATTGTTTAAATCAACAGCCGGTATCATAAATTTTTTATTATTTCTGTAACATTGAGTACTTTTGAAATACAAATTTATAACCATTTATTAATATAGGCTGTTTTTTTTAGATATACAGAACTTTAATTTGGCAACACTTTTTAACTGTCGGCCATGTATAGTTTGGTTTGGCATTTCAACATGAATAGATTGACGCCTGAACAACGCCTCCAAATTGTGAAAATTTATATTGAAAATCATGTGGTTCTGTGTGTTTTTTAGATGTTTAGATATTTGGAATAAAACAAAATGATTTTTTAAAATTGACTTTATTTGAAAGATAATTTTGTGGCATTATAATTTAAATATGGCTTCTGGCATATGACTGGCTCGGACGTAGTCTAATCTGAAGGTCAAATTTTCGATGACTTTTGTCAACATTTGGGCCGTATATCGACGATTTTGAACTCCAAGTGGTTATTGTCGAAGACTTCCAACATAAATCACTTCTCAGCTGACAAATGGCCGCCAGTTAAAAAAGCGATGTCAAATTAAAGTTCTATACATTAAAAAAACAGCCTTAATTTTTTGTTCGTTCAATTAAAATACCAAAAAATTAAAATTCAATTTCTCTCTGAAGTTTGAGGGCGCGTTTTCACTATGTCATTTTTGTTGTCAAATTGTCCAAATTGTTGGCAATTATATGAAAACGGGTTGTCATCAATAAATTTAATTTTTTGCAATCATCATTGCAAACATAGATAACGCCATATGACAACCCGTTTTCATAAAATTTGCAACAATTTGGACAATTTGACAACAATTTGACAACAAAAATGACATAGTGAAAACGCGCCCTTATAAAAAAAGTTTTATGGGAGAAAGATTTTAATTTTTTAAAATTATAGCCTACAGATTTACGAATGACAACGAAAGTCAATTACAAAACAAATATCGCGCTTCTCAGTTACTATGAATTTTTCTTAAGCAAAAACAATCAGATAGAATTTGTTCTTTGATTGGTGTGAGCGAAGTGACGTAAAACACGTTAGGAAAGTGCTTTATTTGCATGTGTGATTAGATTAAAAGAAGCGCTTATTATCAGCAGAAAGTAGTCCTCCAAACCGAGAACACCTCATACAAAAATCATGCAAAAAAGCATACATAAAACCAGCTCCTTTTGAAGCACATTTTTTACTGGCATGCTTCAGTTCTCGGTCAGCTAACTACAGGTTTCGACTATGGTATTTGTCAGAAGAAAGATCTTAGGCCTCGTCTGGTTATGTTTTATTACTCGGGAGCAAAGTATAGCTAGATCAATACATCGATTCTTGATATTTTATATTATCTGCTATATTAAAATTCACATAAACTGTTTGGGAATTATAACATCAGATAAAGTGTATATGATTAGTAGTGCAAATATAACATATGCTACGTTGATGAATTGATTTTTGTAACTACACATTACAATTATAGAAAGTACTTATGACAGAGCGAAGTTACATACTTACTACTTAATGTTAAGCATATAAAAAAATGGAGTTAATCTATTTTGCGACTAAAAATGAAGAACTACAAGTTATGAAATCCTCGAGTAATTGTTTGAGTCAAACAAGTGAGAGTTATAAAGTAAATATTATCAGTATTTTAACATACAGTTAATTAATAAATAAAAATTTCTACATTCTAACTGCCGTATTTATAAAAAAATAAAGTAGACTTGAAGTGTGCTTTTAGACAAAATTTTCATACAAAATTGTCTTAAAGTACACATGAAGTCTACTTTAATTTTTTATAAATATGGCAGTAAGAGTTTAGAATTTTTATATTGTTTCTAATTATTCTACACACAAATGTTTAGATACCATATAATGTCACCAAATACTGTTAAAAAGAAATCAGTAGTAATGTACGAGTTTTATGCTGAAATACATATTGAATCAATATTAAGAGAGAAAGAATGAAATGAATTCGAAACAAATTAAAATCATTGAAATTTTCATATATCATTAACTGATGCCTTAACTATTGCACAATATTCGGATCCATCTGTACTGCATGCTTATTACAAATCGTTAAAAAAAATTTTAGTAAGAACTACAATACTACTCCGCTTAAACTTTGCTTTGACAATAGTTCAGTTTTGTTCAATTGGCCAAAGCCATTGAAGCTTTTAAATAATAAGAGCTAAATCGTTCTAAAACTTTAATGAAAAGTGCTGACTGATTAGATTCTGTACTCTCTGTAATTATATTCTATAAAAATATCAGTAGTTATGTTTGAAAAAAACAAATGACAAGAAACTTCACCAGTTTAGCCGGATTTTATGTTGACAATGCCGATTTTATGGATTTGAGATTAACGTTAAAGCTTTTGTAAATATGTACATACAAAGCCTCCCTACTGAAAAATATAAATTGAATTCACTTTCAGCTCTTCTTCAATTACATTTTTCACTCACGGACAAGTTGGCGAGTTAGTGAGTGAAAGAGTGCAATTATACCTCAACTTGAACAAGCCAGCAGTAAATTAATGAGTTCATAAATGTTGCATTTTTTATTTGTACGTTTTTATATATTTGGTTTTTTTCTTTTGTTCATAACAACATCAACAAATACAAAAAAAAAAAGAAATGAAAACTAAATATTTTAAACTGTAATGCTAGCAAAAAATATGGAAAAAGTTATTACAAAACACACTAATAGAATATGGAAAAAAAAAAAAACAAACAGACAGAAAAAACTCATACGAAATTGTGTTGAACTGAAATAAAAAACTTTACAATAAAAGTCAAAATGTACTAAAAATTTTAGAATATAACTATGAAAACAATATTTTTTCTTGTTATCACATTTTTCTGGTTTTTCTTACATATGGAGTAAAACTAAAATGTCTGTCTGTTTTTAGACTAAATAACTGACAGTAACATGCAAACAGCACAAACAGTATATGTATGTGAGAGTACATGTACAAACCAACTAGAACTCTAGAGGTTTATTTTATTTTCCTGAATCATTCAGTCATTCTTTCATTCATTCATTCGGTTGCCTGATTGTTTGTTCGTTTATTGTAAAAGTTATTTTGCTAGTTCTTTTGTAGTGGTATGAGTGTCTAACAAAATATCTGAATTGCGGGGAACAGGATACACAACAACATCAGCAGCAGCAGAAGCAGTAACAGCAAAAGCAACTGCAGCAATGCTAAAAATTTCAAAGAAATAACCCAAATAGACACACAACTCGCGAACATATGGTCAAATAACTTTTCTGTGGTTTTCAACGTTTTCGTTTTGTTTCGTTTTGTTTTCTTGTTTAACATTTTCCATTTGTTTTTGTATTGGTTTATCATATTTTTCAAAAACACCCTTGTGCAACCTTTTAGAAGAGGAGTAATTATGGGTTTCAGCTAAGTATGCAAAGATTTTTTTTGGTTTTTGTGATATTGACAAATAAATGAAATACCAAAGTTTTCTGGTATTTTCTAAATTTGAAATTTTACTTTAATTTTACACGTTTTTAAGAATATTTACAATCCTCTTAGAATTACTAACTATCTTCACACAAGATCACATAGTAAATCAAATAATTTTCTTAGTCTTGTTAAACATCTTTCAGAATTAAGTATTTATAATAGCCATAATATATAATATGTTCAAATTGGCCTAATCTGGGCTAAACTAAAAAAATATGTATTTTATACATTAGGGTGGCACTTATTTTATAATATTTTTCATCTCTCTGTCATATATAAGCCTTTCAGCATTTAATTTTTAACTGAAAAAAATCGGATAACGTTTAGAGTTTTTGTAGATTTTTTTAGTTCCATATTTTATTCAAAAATTTAAATTATATAAATATACATATATATATATATGTATGTACAAATATGTATATAATTTAAAAAAAAAAATTAAATATACGGCCCAATCATGAATAAAAAATCCGCGGGAGTTTTTTTCCTTTTTATTTTTTTAACATTGAATTTGAATACGAAAAATGGGAAAAGGGAAAAAACTCCCGCGGAATTTTTATTCATGATTGGGCTGATACACAAAAATTTGTTTTATATAAAAGAAAGTTAGAAAATAATATTTTGTTTAATTTGGGTTTTCATAGCCCCATACACAACTATCTCAATATTTAAAAAAAAAATTTTTTTTTTCAAATATTATAGTCACTGTAATGATTTAATTTAATTTAATGATTAATTTGCGGTAATCATAATATAGTTAAGTTACGATTCATATGACTATAGCAATCATATATATGATTATAGAAATTATGTAATGTTTATGGTAATCAGTTTTATGATGAAAGATTATACCATATTATGTTGTCCCTTATTATAATAAAAAAGCAACAAATTATGATAAATAGATTCATCATATACATGATTGCCACCAATATTGACATAATTGACAGAACAAACAGAATTGTAACTCAACCATGTTATGATTACCGCAATCATATAAATATTTATAGTATAATATTTATTGTTAAACAACTTCTAAAAATGTAGAAAATTTTGTGGTAAACATTTAAAACTATATTTTTTTGCTATGTGTATAAGGTTCACTTCCGAAACTTACTTAAATATTGATATCTCTCTTCAATATACCTGTAAGTTGTTGAAATTCGATTCGATATATCCTCAAATGAAAAAATCTCCGTATCGAATTTTTTTAGATGTTGGAAAACAATTTTTGAAAATCGAAAAAGTCCAATATACCACCAGTCCAGTCTAATAATATACATACATATATAGGGCATATTATAGTTATTTTAGTATTAGTTAGTTGTTGGTGTATTTAAACCTATATTTTTCAAAAGCTTATGTATGTGCACATGCACTTGCACATAAAAATATCTTTGTGTATATAAATTTCAGTGTATATGTATGCATGTATGTATATGTGAGTGTGTGTTAGCATACATGTATTTTATGTTTATTTGAAAAATTTTTCAATTTTATGGTTTCTGGATAATATGCGTTCAACTAGAAGTAAATACCCATAGAATATTGTATTGCAAACAGCACCAACAGGAATAACATCAAGTATACTTTTGTGGCAACAACAACAAGAATAGCAATAACACACTGCTTGCCACAATGTTACATGTCATTGTATTGTATTATGTTGCTGTCGTTGTTGCTGTTGTTGGAGTTACTGTGTTGCTGTGTTATTTACTAGGCTACACGGGGTTTATTACCAAGGCAACCTCTTTTAACCAGCATTTGTTACCGTAACAGTTTTTTGCTCCATTATTGTACGTATGTATGTACACTGATATATTTATATATTTTTCAGATTTTTTGCAGATTCCGTTTTTATAGTTTGTGTTGTTGTTACTGCTAATATTCCATAGCTTGTTGTTTAATATGGGGCATCACTGACCTGGACAAGATTAGCGTTGTGTTCGTATGTATACGAATCACTGTAGGTTTTTTTAATCTGTGGGTTTTTAAACTATTTTTAAGTCTACATTCTCTGCGAATTACATGAAATAAAAATAAAATAAAAAGCCGTGGTTGTGAAATATTTGCTATTTTAATTAAGACCATAAATGTACATTAGGGTTGATCAGAAATAAAAATTGCTGCATTGGTGACAGTCTCTCAAATAGGTTTGCAAATATATAATAGTGGTAGGCACAAAAACAAAATATGTTATGTTATCGGATTAGTTAATCGTATTCGGCCCTTGGTGTCTATGAATTTTACGCACTGTTTATATGAATAAACAAAGGGCTCTTCATTCATTACTAAGACTAACATGGTTATGGAGAACAGCCTATTCAACCAAGACTGAGATCACATGATCTTGGTGGGCAATCGACCGGCCCAAAACGTGAAATTATGTGCTCACCGAAGTGTTGTTTCAATAAATCCATTGATTGATGCGATGTGTGGAAAATGGCGCCGTCTTGCTGAAACCAAATGTGGCCGAGATCAGGAATTTCAATTTCAGGCATCAAATTGTCGTTTATCATGGCACGATAACGGTGGTTACGTTCGCACATCATTTTTAAAGAAATTTGGACCGATGATTCCACGTCTTCACAGCGTGTTGCACGTGGTGTATTCGGTCGAATGTTAACCAATAATGAATGCTGGGTCTCAAAATGGATGATGGTGTTGTGAATAGTACGCTCAGTAGGCCGATTATTTTGACCACAAGTTGAGCGAAGTGCACGAAACACATTCCTCACAAAACGAAAATGTTCGTAATAAAGTTGAACGATTTGTAAACGTTGTTCAGGCGTAAATCTTTCCATTATAAAATGCCAAACAATACTAAACAAAAAGAACATGACAGCATGACACGACTCACAGGTGACCTATCATAAAAAGGCTATTGAAAAAGTATGTCTACTGGCAAAAATTTGCAGTACATTTTCTCGGAATACAACCCCTTTTAATTTGCTATGTGGAATTGTAATTTTAAGAATTTCTAGGTTTCATTCCGAAAAAACGTTTCGTTTTACTTTTTCTATAGAAGCAAAATACGGAATTAATGCTACTTTCGAACGGAATGAAACTCTATGGCATGGCTGAATATTTATTCTTTTTATTATATTTCTTCAAAGCTGCAAGTCTGAGATATATGTCTAGAAGAGTTTACTAGCAAAATTTAAACCCCATTTCTTATAGCACCCTAATGAACTTACATTTGTTGTTGTGTAATAACTACAATGAAATAATTATATGTTTGTTTTTTGCAGTTTTTAAAGAGGATATATTACTTTTCTATAATCTTTGATATATGAATACAAAAAAAAAAATGGTTTTATATTTCATTAGTAAGAAAATATATTTGGATTAAAAAAGACTTATTCAACTGAGCCCATATAAAACAAAACCTTATATCAGCTGAACAATAGTAGGAAAATGTTATGGTCTTTTCAATTATATTTATAGCCCCTGCTGTTATTCTGCTTACAACTAAAAAAAATTAATTAATTTCTAACTTCACAGCTAGAACAACTAGAATGAAACACAAATGTTTTTTTCCTGTCTTGCAAATTTGCAAAAATATCTAAATACGATTTTCTATGTGAATACAATAAAATCATGATTCTGGTTTGCCTCTTTGCATACATCAATTTTATACAATATGAAAATTATTGCTAAAATGCAGTTTATATGCAAAATAATCATATTTAGAACAACATCTGCTACTCACATCTAACTATTATTAAAATGTAAATTATGAGAAATTGACAAGACAAGATTGAATTTAAAATGGAATAATTGTATAACACCAAATATAAACTACAGCCGAAGCAGTTCACAAACATACTTTGAATTGAATAATATTCAACATCTTCGAGGACATCATTTAAAAAAATGAGGACAAGTATACATAAAGCCATAATATAAAAGCGCACTTAAATATGACGATGGTGATTATTATTATGACAATATTTATTGAAATACAATAAAAACTATATACACATAAATTTGCCTATACATATATGTATATCTACACCTTCATACGATATGACTAAGACTTAAATACACAAAAAAATAGCACTAAAACACCTGTATCCGTGAACCTAGTAGCAGCCAGCATTCAAAGCGGAAGTAAAGTAAAAACAGAAAAAAAAACACAAACTCAATAGCACACAATAATAAAATAATTCAATATACACTCAAGTCATAAATATCAAATAAAATCTGTTTTTTTTTCGTTCCTTAACATAATTTGCCAATAAAAATTCATTGAATTATATTTTGAAAGCATGGTGACACATTATCATCCATAGGCGATGTCACTCTCACGCCACTGTCATACATGTTCTCTTTACAAACAAACCCACACAACATGTTGTCAGTGTCATCAATACATGAAGAAAGGGAAAGTGTGTTAAAAGAGGGAGAAGGGAATGTAATCCCATAACCCGCTAGTTATACGTGAGACAATGCATACTTTTATTTGCCAGAGCTTAGATACTTGACTTATCCAAATTCATGTGTCAATTAAACCTTAACTTTTTTCCTTGATGTGTGTTTTTTTTATATTTATACTGCTAGAGCAGTTAATGTGATTTTAGTTTAAGTTTTCTAACTAGCTAATTGTCTGGCGCCTTGTAATCTATGAAATATACAATTAACATTTCATTGAGTCATTGAGGGACAAAAACAAAAGATGGGCGATCTGGCATACGCTTCACTTAGAACAGTCTAAGCGAAATTGGCTTGATTTGTTCTTGTTCTCAAAAAGAAGAGAACTTCTAACAAGGACCAATACTTTAAATACATTTATATTGTACATTGTTAAGAGTAGTGACGTCTAATAAGATACTACATAGTTTAAGAGATGACAAAGATGGATATATTCAGATCACAACTGTAAATTGCTTGCTTCATAGCAGTGTATTTTTGTACTAAATTTATCCTTTTTTCTACATTTATATTTATCGAGAGCATGCGTTTCATTTCGGAGTAACTTAAAAATTTAGTACCGGTAGCGAATTGACGTAATATATATTATTGAATTTTATTAAAATTTGCACAGTGGGTTTAGACAACAGCATCCACACGTATTCTTCTTGCGGTGCTTTCTTTAGTCTAGTGTTTTTTACGCACTCATTGTCGAAGAGGCCGAGACCAGGAGTTTACTTTATTGAACGTAGTATTTACATTATTTAATAGGTTTAAAAAACTATATTGAGAAAGAGTTGGAATCATATTGTGTTAGATTCAATCATAACATGATTATTCTACACATGCTTTAAACAATCATATTATGATGGAGGTGTAACCAATGTACAATCTTATAATTATTATTTCTACATGATCATAAAATTATATGTCAGTTAGTTGTTTATATTTCTATTGTTTATGCATTTATTTGTGATTATGCTATAGCCATTATATTAGCTAGTATGTTTCTACTGAATCATATTATGGTTAAGATGGAAACAACCAATTAAATTATAGTTACGGAGAATCATATTGTTACGAAATTGTATTTCAATTTATACTTAATGGCTGATATCAACATACAGCATGTTTATTAACATTTGCATTAGTAGAAATTTCTATTCTATTGATAACACCCTGTTATAAACCTTAAGATTTAATAGCTTTGGCTGAATATTCTAGATTCAAAGATTCTAGTATATTAGCTCCGAATCATTCAGAAATCATGATTAGTATATAAATTGGCGAACAGGTCCACTCAGTTTATAATCGTTCATTATCAGTGATCCTTCATTTTTGTTCAGTTCAAAAAAAATCGTTCTTTTCCTTCAGTTGTTGTCCACTGAACAACTGAATAAAGAATAACACCTTTACTAAATGAACAACTGAACAAAAAGAACAACTGAACGAAATTAATAAAAAAGAACAAAAATAAAAAGAACAAACGACATCACATTGTTCATCTGAGTCTAGGTCGTGCATGGCCGACACAAAACTATTCTCAAACTAAGTTAAGACTAGTTATATTTTCTTTAAACTAATTTATGCTTCTTTTTGCAATTAAAACGAATCCGGTTTATTTGAAGGAAATAAAGCACCGTTTTTAAAAGGTAAAAACGTAACAATATAATATATATACATGTATGTATGTATATAATATAATTATGCATCCACAACAAGAGTGAAGGGTATATAAGATTCGGCATAGCCGAATATAGCACTCTTACTTGTTAAAAATTAAAATTATGATGATATTTGAACAACAACATAATTTGACAGCAACTATAAAATTTAGTTTTAATATGACAATATTCGATTATGCTCAACACAACCATGTTTACTCTATGGGTACAGAACTATTTAATATAACATGTTATATAAATGAGTGTCAACTACCATCGTCTAGGACATTAAAAAACTTAGAAATACCCTAAGTAAAATAACAACTGATGAAGACTTGTCAAATGATCAGTTCGTTACTCTTCCCAAGAACTATCGGGATATCTAATAGCTTATTCACTTCTAGACATAGTCAACTACTCAATTACTATTGTCAATGAGAGACAGTCAAACGGTCTATTTGACACAGTTAAGTCAGTTAGACAGTCTGACTGACTGTATGACAATCAAACAAAGAAGGTCATTCATTCATATGTTAAGTTATTGTGCTTTTTTAGACAAACTGATACAAATACTTAAGCAACACTTTATACTTCCCCTACCAATCCGCAAAACACTCAATACTTAATACAACTACATGTTGTAGATACGAGTATACGAGTCCTCAGCTCCCATTTTCCTTCATTTCTTTCTAACCAATCAATTGTTATGCTTCATTGGTTTTTATAACAATAATAAGAATGAAAAGAAAAAAATAAATAAATATAAAAACGTTCACAAAAAAAGGACATCAATTTAGTTTTTGTTGTAGTTAAACTTTTAGCAGAATTTCTGTTCACTTCACAATGGCTGTTCAAATAATCTTATAAAATAAATGTTACGTATACGCACTCATAATATTAATTCCACATGTCTTGCCTTCGTAAATTTTATTTAAACATAAATAAATGTTTCTTTATTTGGTACAATATTGTCAAATGTTGTGGACATATGTTGAAGACACGTAAATGTCTTTATTTATAATTAGGTTAAAATGATACATCATTTAGTTGGAAATCTAGGATGTTGGTCTTAGATTTAATGTCTTGTTATTATGCTGCAGATAATTTAAGAGTCTGCATTAATCCATGTAAAACTGACTTCAAGTTATTAACGTCTTTTAATGCGTTTGAGGTAAAATGTAGTCAAATAAAAATCTGTGATATAAAGAGCTATAACTTGTATTAATAAAAATGTTTAATTACAAATTTGTATAATTGAAGGTTTATATTTTTTGACGTGAGATTGTTTTACACAGACGAACATAACTGTATTATTGCAATTTAGGCTAGTTGTGTAAATGAAACAATAAAAATTCCTCATCTTCAGCTTGAAACTAGTTAGAAGTATGACAATTTGTAACGGTTCATACATCAAGCCCTATCCGCAGTAGACATGCGCTACCTATTTTTACCGGCCGTGTTTAGGTTTTTGGTGGTGTTCTGCTATAGGATAAGTTAAGTACCGAACATTATTTTAAAAAGGTAGTTAACACACCTGAATATTAACTCAATAAAGAAATGAGCAAAAAAAAAAGTTTGAATCTACAAACAAGAGAAGATGGTGACACTTCTTCTTTGTTTATACCCTCCCAACTCATCTATCTTCATCATAATTTATATAATGATTCCCTAACTATATATCCATGTTTAACCTTCCGTGGAATAAAAGAAAATATTTAAGTAGTCATTATAAACAATTAGTAAATAATTTTAACATAAAAAAATAAACTATTCAACAAAATCAATGAAAGTGTATGTTAATTATTGGTGTTTAATGTAATTCAGGCATGTGATGGAAATCGATACTGAAAACGAATGAGTTTTAGAAGGCAATTTCTTCGTAATATTTCTGTATTGAAAAACTTTTATCACATAAAATGTAAAGATATTGGGAATTTTAAAATAAAATTTTAAAAATTAGATTATAAATGCATTAAAATGTATCTCCAAAACTGATTCGTTTTCGATATCGATTTCCATCACATGCCTAATTACTATGTTTTGTTGTTTTTCCTTTTTATTTTATAAACTTGTCAAATATTTTAAATTGAAATAAATAAACAAAATACCAACAAATAGGGGTTGTTTGCAATGTAAATTAACAAAAAAAAATTGTAAATATTATGTTAGTAATATAAAAAATTTTAATTGACATTCAGCCCTATCGTGAATAAAAATTCCACATGAAATTTGTGCCCTTTTCACATTTTTCAATTCAATGTCAAAAAAAAGAGGAACAAATTTCATGTGGAATTTTTATTCGCGATAGGGGTGATTAATTTTAAATCAAATAATTTTAGTTTCAATTTAGAATATTTTACAGAGAATTCAAACACACAAGTTCATTTTAAAACTCACCAAAGTTAATCCAAAGATGACAACAGGTCTGATGAAATTTAAAGTTTCTAATTTTGTAAATTTTAATTTTAAATTCTCAAGAATTTAGTTATGTATATGTATATGTATATGTAGGTATGTATCCCAATAAACATATTGACAAGCGTTTTGTAAATTAAGATTGCAGCAAGCTTGCATAAATAAGAGTTTTGCGAATGTCGTTGACAATTTGCTTGCTAATGCAAGAGTTTTGCGACTGTCGTTGACAATTTGCTTGCTAATGCAAGTGTTTTGCGAATGTTTTTGGTAATTTGCTTGCAAATGCAAGTGTTTTCATAAATTTAAGCAAAACGTGTCATTCTCGCTGTCAAAAAATGTGCTAATAAGATGTGTTAATAAAGAGTGTTAAATTGTTGTTAAAGTTGTTAAATTAAGTGTGTTTGATACTTTCGAAAAAATTTGTTACGAAAGTGTGGCAGAAGATCATGACTGACAACGTTCCTGAGAGCTTTTGCTGGCGAGGAACTGCAGATAAGAAGTGCATTAGGGCCTTCACTGTCACCACTGCCATTCGTCGTAAGAGAAATACGTTTAATAGGTTTTTATATTCATATTTAAATTCTATTGTAGAAACTTTCGCTGAAAATGGAGGCAAGGAAGAGGACTTTGTGATTGCCTCTAACTCATATTTCCAGTATGCAAAAAATCGTATTAAAATTAAAACAACAAGAAAAGTAAACTAAAATAATGATTTTTTAAATGAAACAACAATGAAGTTCCTATTTTTATATTTTAATTTATTATTTATTTAATATTAAAAATGATTTTTTAAATGTATCAATAAAAAAACATATCCAAAACAAAGTAAATGTTTAAAACGCTTACTAATTTCATTAAAAATACGTGTTTTTAAGCATTTTCAAAACGTGTTTTTTAAACATTTAGTAAAAGTGTAATTACGTTATTTGAAAAACATGTGTTTTATAAGTGTTTTGCTTACATTTAAACGCTTACAAAACGCTTATTTTTATATGTAAGTGCTGGCTGGGATGTTATTGTATATGTGTATAAATGTATAAGTGTATTAATGTGAAAGTATATAAATTTTTTTTAAATTTAAATTTTAGAATTTAATAATAAAAAATTTAATTCAGGTTTCAAGAAAATAAAAACTTTAAAATAAGATCTTTGAGATTACGTTTAAATTTCAGATAAAATTAGGTTTTTAAGTTAAGTTTTTAAGTTAAATTTGAAGTTAATTAGATTAAATGTAATAGTTTTTTTTTTCTAAGTTGAAGTTATTAATTTTAGTGATTTTTAGAATTAAGTTATAGATTAACATTTCCCGAGAGTTTAGTTGGTTTAAGAATTTTAAATAGTGATTAAATCTTGATATTAAATTGTTTGGTTAAGCTTACAAAAATTCACTGAATTTGATTTCACTGAATTATTTGTTCGATCTCGAGCTCAAAAGAAAAAAAGTTATTTTATTTGTTGAAAAATTTAAAATTTGAGATGAAACTTCCAGATCTGTAGAATTGATTTGTTTGAATGCAGCATTTAATTTGGCTATTTTCAAGTCCTC
Organism: Bellardia pandia; assembly: GCA_916048285.2. Taxonomy (NCBI): domain Eukaryota; kingdom Metazoa; phylum Arthropoda; class Insecta; order Diptera; family Calliphoridae; genus Bellardia; species Bellardia pandia. The sequence goes on along the minus strand of OU696532.1, from coordinate 48,775,760 downwards.
CTCTTGATCGTGATGTTAAAATCTTCTAGAGAAATTGTATATATTTAAAACCTAGATTTTTACAATTTAGAATTATTGCTTTCTTCTCACCTGGATTTGTAGAAACAAATTAAATAATTAAAATCTTGAAAAAAAAATCGCAAATCTAGCTTTCTGTATTATAACAGAAAAACTCAATAATTAAAATTAATTATTCAGGGGCCAAATTACCGCATTCGATATCGAGTAAAATTTATCGTAATTTTCTTATTTGAAATTATGGCATTCGATATGAGCAAGAAATTTAGTACATTTTATCATAATTTCGATATCGAAATTATTTTTCGATACGATAGCTTATTCGATCACGAATGCGGTAATTTGGCCCCAGACATGTGATAGAAATCGAAAACGAATCAGTTTTGGAAATACATTTTAAAACATTTATAATTTTTAAAATTTTTGTTTTAAGAATCTCATTAGTAGCACAATATCTTTATATTTTGTGTGTTTTTCAATACAGAAATATTACGAAAAAATTTACTTCTAAAACTCATTCGTTTTCGTTTTCGATTTCCATCACATGCCTGATTATGTGTATTTGCGTCTGTTTCGTTTAAAAATTAGTTTTCAAATAAAAATTTTAGAAATACAAATTTCTCATTATATAGAAAAAAAATGTTTTTTTCTTTTAATTTGTACAGCATTTTAGACCCAATGAACAACTTTCCATAAAGCTTCCCTGGGTTGCCAATTGTAAACGCAAATCAGTGATTTAAGAACTGGTGTGCTAGCTCCGCAACACTTACTGAGAACTAGTTCTTGAGGTGACAATATCTAACAAAAATCATTGTTCATTTGCATGCATTCTTGAACTACACCATTTCCAATTGTATGTCAGAAGATTCTAATTGTATTTCAGAAATTTCCTATAGAAAGCAACTTTTATTTTTGAAAAACAAATAGAAAATTCTGAAAAAAAAATTTAAATTTTTTTTAAATACAATTAGAAATGCCGTTGGAAATGGTGTACTTGTTTTTCCTGGGTTTTAATAATTATTTTTTTTTTCAAACTCTTAAACAAGCTTAAAATTCAATTCATATTCATAAATTTTTCCTGTTAAATTTCCTTGTACTCTACTACATATACAAATTTTCAATTATTCATTTTATATTTACATCACTTTACTTTACTTTACTTTACAAATAAAATGCTCAATATTAAATCTAAACACAATATTTTACCATAATTTACATAAGTTTTATAAACACATCAATTTGCTTAAACTAAATTCTGGCTGCCTGTAAATTGTTTTACTAATTTTCATATTTTTCCTCTAAATCTTCTTAATATTCCGAACATATTTTCAACATTGTTGTTTTTTTCTTTTACCTTTTAGTTGATAAAAAAAAACAATTTTCTTTTCTTTCACTTTACTTTGTTGGTTGTTGTTTGTTGGCTCCCACTTCCCATCTATTAAGCACTTTACAAATAAATTATTTAAATTATAATATCAACACCATTTCGTAAATAAAATAAACAGACTGACAAACATACACGTATGTATTACATACATACATACAGCTGTAGTGTAAAACAAAGACAAAACGAGCTTAAATCCACACATAAATACAGACAGGCAGACTGAAAAGTGCTTTCAAAACAAAAGATAACCTAAGTTGTTTGGGTAATTTACTGTGTTTACATTGTTAAGCAATTTAATTGAAGACAGACAATTTTTTCTTTGACATCTCTTCGGTGTTCACACAGCACAATTCTTATTGCTTAAATCGTATGTATTTTTATTTGAGAGTATACACACATTTGTATACAAATATGTAATGCGTATAAGAGAGTAAAGGTATGGTCACACTCAAAAAAGCGTAACCACTTGTTTTAGCACAAATTTATTTGACGTTTTTTACTCTTACAAGAGTTTTGCAAGATCAAACAGCATAAAACTAAAACTAAATAAACCAAGTTTTTTTTTTTTAATAAATAAACGTGTTCAAATATATTTTATTTAGTGGTTACATCTTTTTCGCCAAGTATTTGCCAAGTGTGACCGTACCTTAACACAAATTGCTAGTACAATCAAGTGTGTACTCGTCTTATCTTCCCCTCATCACAATGTCTTAAAGGTAATCAGCTTAGCTTAAAGAATTGGTTCGTGTAAATATGGCACCTCTTTTCATAAACTCAGTTTCAGTTAGACCTCGCAGCTACTCAAACTCTCCATTCACACAATTGTATTTAAATTTTTCTTACCTTTTTCAAACATTTTCATTCATTTTCTGGGTAAATGACCGCCTTGTTTTTGTCTTTACACTGGCTTCATTCTATTTTTCTGTTGCCGTAATACATGTAAATAACAAGGTAAATTTAAGTTTTAAATCATCATGGCATTATGCCTTGACTAAACTGAACTAAACTAATTTTATTTGTGAGTGAATGAGTGTGTTAGTGAATATATTAGACTGTTTTCTACATCTAAGGATCTATAGTAAGTATATACGAGTGAGTATGTATGTGGTAGCAGTACTACAAAGTATCTATAGGTGTATATAGGCAATAATTTTGTACTACGTTTGTATGTCATTAGGGTCAATTGAAGTTGGTAGTGGTAAATTCTGTATGAGCAACATGTTTAAGGACAAAACCTAAAACAGTCCATATCTATGTTTGAAATAAGTATGTGTGCTTAAACAAAGTGTAAGTAATGTTGTATTTGGGGTGTTAAATAAAAATTTAAAGAATTTGTCAAGATTTTATGAGGTACGTATGTATATTATGGTAAAGGCGTTTAAAAGACTATTAAGTAAATCTCAAATAGGCCGTAGTTTTGTGTATAATTGAATTTGTGGTTTTTTACGTTTTTAGAAAAGACACATATATAAAATATAAAAGACAGAGTAATTATAGTAGGAGTTTTAATAACAAGATTAATTAGAAGGCTTAACTATGATGAGCACTAATCTTACAAAGAGTGAAGTTTGGGGTGTATTTTTAGTATTGCAAGTATATCAAATGAAAAACCACTTCTGGTCCAAAAATATGATATCTTAAAAAACTTAAAACATAACCTTAATATGTGATAAAAACATACTATTATTTTACTAGGTCGAAGTTTATTTCATCAAATTTTCTATATTCTTAAAGAGACGTATTATTAACACCACATTCCCATAGTTCCCAAATTAGACATTTGTTCATTTTAAAAGCTTGATTCAGCAAAATGTAGTATCAAAGTATCAAAGTATAGTCGGTCAAGCCAGATCATATAATACTACACTAAACTGAGTACATGAGAAAGAACAATCTTCTTTAAATTATGTGAATTTCATGCCAACAGAACAATGAATAAAAGAACACCCAATAGTATTACATATCATATATCCGCTATCAGCCTATTGCCAAATATATCGAGGCTATCCGAAAAGACACTCATTAACAAGTTATACCCGATTCTAATTGAAAACAATTGTATACCGAATCATTAATTTGAATTTACTATCGAACAACCCCATAGATTTTTAAATATCGTAAAAAACATTTGAAAAAAATATTGTTGATAAAGTGTCTAATATACAAGTTGAAACTAAAATTACACGTAAACACATATAAGCTTTTGGAAAGCTACTTAACTGGTAGAACATTTAGGCTTAAAAAAGGAGATTTTTTAAGCTCCGCACAACCTATTGTAACAGGAGTACCTCAAGGAAGTATCCTGGGACCCTTCTTATACTTCATATACACATATAATATGCCAACAAACAATCGTACCTACACATCTACATTTGCTGATGATACTGCTATCCTAAGCATTTACATTTCAATTAGAAAAATTGTCAAAGCAATGGAGGATAACAGTTAATGAGCAGGAGTGCACACACATAACCATTATCGAAGTTAAATATCTCGGTATACACCTCGATCGTCGCCTTACATGAAAATCTCATGTAGATGCAAAATTGACTCAAATGAAATTGAAACTAAAACAAGTAAGAAAGTATAGTCGGTCAAGCCCGACCATATAATACCCTACACCCAGTATATCAGTAAATACAGTTTTCCAGATATGGGCATTATATGCGATATATTACCTAATATGGACCGATCATCCAAAAATTTAGTATACTTTATCTCGATATAAATACGTTTAAAAGATTTATGGAGGTTAAAGTGAATTATGTAAGTGTCATTATTTCTGCATATTATTTGTGTCCAATTTTATTTGATTACCAACATTCTTAAAAAATTTATGAATTTATTTATGTTTCCGGAAGTGGGCCTTATATGGGAGCTACGACTAATTATGGACCGATCACAATAAAATTGTATCGTATTGTTTGTATACATATGAAATATATTTGCCTTCAATATTATTTGGATATCAACATTTTTAAGAGAGTTATGCTCCTTTTAGTATTGCAAGTATATCAAATGAAAAACCACTTCTGGTCCAAAAATATGATATCTTAAAAAACTTAAAACATAACCTTAATATGTTATAAAAACATACCATTTATTTTACTGGGTCAAAGGTTATTTCACAAAATTACATCTGCTATATTCTTAAAGAGACGTATTATTATTAACACCTTTAAGTGATTTTCGGAAGTGGGCCTTATATGGGATCTACGACTAATTATGGACCGATCTTCACGAAATTAGTAGATTTGATTTAGCTTCAGTTATTACTCATTTGTAGTGAAACTTGTTTGCATACTTGCATAATTCAAAGATTTATGATCGGTAAACCCCAATTTCGGGAGGACATTTTTATGGGGGCCAGGTGACATAATGGACCGATTTCCACCAGTTTCAATCCCATCCATCCTCTGGCCAAAAAATATCACGTACCAAATTTTATCGCAATAGCTACAAAATTGCGACCTGTGCACTGTGCACAAGCTTTACATGGACAGCCAGCCAGCCAGACGGACGGACGAACGGACATCGTTAAATCGACTCAGAAAGTGATTCTGAGTCGATCGGTATACTTTAAGGTGGGTGTGGGACCAATATTTCTGGGCGTTACAAACATATGCACAAATCCAATATACCCTCCTTACTATGGTGGTGTGGGTATAAAAACTAATAATATTTCATGGGAATATCTGCAATATATTTAAAAAAATTGGAAGAAAAATGTTTAAAAATATAAATTTTTTATGATCCATAACTCTTGCTCTACTTTACCGATTTTGATGATTTTCAATACCAAACTGCTTAGGAGAACTATAAACTGTAGATTTTGCTGATTTCGGTTGTGTTCTTTGGACGTGAGAGTGTTTTACACAGATATACAGACAGACAGACGGACGGACATGGTCGCAGATGAGTATTTCTCAGTGTTATACACTTAATGACAAATTTGTATATACCCTCATTCACCAAACAATTGTTTTTTTTTTTTTTTTTTGCTGGCCACGTAATTAGAAACGCGCAGTTTTTTTCTTCTACTTTTAAACTCTTCTAAATATTATTGACAAAGTAAGTATAATTTGTTAAACAATATATTAACTAGTAATAATTTTGATACGGTTTAGTTTCGAAAATGGGCAAATGACTTGTTTCATGTACTTTCTATGTCGGCTATTGCAAAAAAGTTTTGTTGCATACAAAATGGTGCAATTCATTTGTATAAAAATACAAAGGAGTTTGCAACACCAGCTAGGAAACCTAGCGAAATAAATGCTGAATTTGGACAGCAAATAAGCACAAAAATATCCACACGGGCAATAAGAAGACGTTTAAAAAGAGTCAGGGCTTCGTGGGTGCATTACACAAAAAAAACCTTATGTCTCAAATAAAAAATATCATGAAGGGATTGCGTTTTGCAAGAGAAATACTCAGAAAAGATCCACGTTACTGGAATAGAGTTATCTGGAGCAACGAATCTAAGTTTAACTTGTTCCAATCTGATGGAAAATCATATGTTAGCCGTCCTCCAAATAAAGCCTTAAGCCCCAGGTACACTGTTAAAAGAGTAAAACACGGTGGCGGGTCTATTCTGGTTGGCGTGGTGTGGGTCCAATTGCACGAGTTCAGGAAATAATGGATCAGTATCAATATAAAAACATTTTGAAAAATTTAATGAAACCGTATTGCTTGGAGAATATGCATATATTATTAGTTTCTAATTATGTGACCAATTCGATATTGCGTTTTTTGGTGTTTAAATTAATTTTCCTTGTGACGTTTTTTTTTTTAATTTAATTTAAACTAAATAATAATTTGTTACTTCACTACATATCTAGTTATTTGGTTTAATACGTTGAACTAAATTTTTAAAATATATGAAAATATATGAACAAATAGCATATATGTTGAAAAGTCATTTCTAATTATAATAAGTGCACCGCTATATAAGTTAATAAAAAATAAAAACCGCGTTTAAAAGATATAAATTTTAAATTAGACACCCAGTATATAGGCCACATAACGGTACAATAAACCTTTGAGATAAATAAGGAGGATACATCTGTCACCTGTTTTGATTTTGTATGCTTTTGCATGTTAATAAAGAGTCACACAGTGGGTTTATTAGGCGGTGCCTTTGATTTTTCAACGTAAACACAAAACTATTTTGATTAGAGATTATTATATTATCAGATCAATAAAGTCTGTTTTTTACTACATTTTTTCAATATTTCTTGGCAATTGCATACGAACTTTTTAAATGCATTTATATTGAATAGATCATCAAATTGCTTCTTGAGTGGTTTGTTAAAAAGTCAATTAGACATGCTAAAGGACAAATGTGATTTTAAGTGTACTTGAAATTTTTTTTTTGCATCTTTTTGTTCCAGATCATGCTATCAACTTTATTATCATTTTCATTTTATTTGGCGAAATGTTCTCTGAGAATTTTTTTAAATTAAATAAAAGTAAAGAAATAGCTACAAAACAATTTAACAAATACTCGTACTTATGTTTAACATATTTATGTTGGCGTTAAGCTTACTTAAGTGTGAATTGTTTCTAAAAGATTTATAACATTTATTTGTTTGTAAACGATCTGAAATTTTCTCACACAACTTTTCTCAACAGAAAAAAAAAACAGAGACACAGAAATATACAACCTTGGTCCCGCTGGTCTGTAAACCGAATTCAGTTTAAAAAATAACATAAAACCGAGTTATAGTTATAATTGAATTATTTATTTCATTTTAATCAGTTGTGATAATAAGTTTTTCTTAAGACCACAAACATTCACTTGATAGAGCTATGCTTTTGTGTATTTGTAATACGGGGAAGTTTGCTGTAAATGTTTGCTATAAAATATCGTTAGAAGCCTTATAGTAAAGCTGTCCCATGCCAGACATGTATTCAAATATAAATAAAAAAGCGAAATAAATAAAAACAATAAAAGAACAAACAACACAACAGTGTAATATAGTATCAACACTAAGAATAACAATGGTTTAACATTGACTGTAACATTATTTTCACATCATTTAATTTAATGAGTGGGTATTTACTAACAAACAATTTTTTTTCTTTTTGTTGTTTTTTTTTTATTTTGGTTTGTTAGCAGCTAATAAACGACAACGAAGCCCCAAAAAGTATAAAGTTCAGTTGAAACACTCTCACGCCTTAAAAACAAAGAAAAAAATACAAATATTTCAACTCAATTTAAAATACCGCTGTAGCAGACCAGGGATTGAATGTGTATTGTTACTAACAATATTAACAATATTAACAATAACGCTACCCACCTCTCTCTCTTACTCCTTAAAATAAAACACTGTGCAAGTGTATTTGTTTGTGTGTGTTGTACGTGTAGAACATGTTAAGTTGTAAATGTAGGGAATATAAACGATTTTTTGTGGTTTTCTAAATTTATTACACTACGAATCCAAAAAAAAAAAGGAACCCTAAAACATCATCAATAGCAGCAGCAGTAGCAACAATATTAACTATACATATATATGTACATGACTACAACAGCATTATAACATGATTGTTTATGGGTTTGATGTCGTCTGGGTTTATGTTGCCTCTATTAGCAACAAACTTTGCCCAACACTAACTAACTTCATATACACAGACACACACAGCCGCACACAATTAAAAAACAAGTCTATATAATTATAAACATTTTAAGGATATTGTATGCTGACATACAGCCAGCTAGCAACCTTCACTATTTGTAAAATAAATATTATTTTATTGTTTCAGGCATTCAAACTGTGGGTTTAAAAAAATATATTTTTTAATTCTGCCTGAATGAGATATGGTAGCATTTCACACATTTCCACTGGAAGGAAATTTGCTATGAAATATTTCTAACAATAATAAATTATTAAAAAACTGAAAAGATTTACACAAACACAGCTCAATTCGCTGCAAATTTCCTAATTGATTTTATACTAATGTCGCGTTCTTATGGCTTAATCATCGTTTGTTATCCGTGCACCGCAATAATTTTAATTCTAAAGTAGCTTTATTAAAAAGTTACTGCTTATAATAATCCAACTAAAGATTTTATTTTGATTTTCAAAGTTTGTCGCGTTCGCTGACATTAGGGAATTTTTTTTCAAAATCAAAGTTTTTTTTAATTTTAACACTCATATTTGAATGAATATAACGTGTACCTTAAGAAGTTGTTGTTGTTGTAACAGCAGTGGCTGCTGAATTGACAGCCCTTGGCCGAGTGTTTTTGGGTAATTCCGAGAATAACATTAAGAAGTAGAGAAGCAAAGATGCGGTTAATGGGAAATATTTTACAGAATTTCCTAAAGTAAAGTATTGACAAATATCTTATAAAACAGAAAAAGTTTTGCTATATTATGCTAAAGAAAAGAATACAAGTTTTTTTTAACAAACATAAACTGCAAAGCTTTTTAGCTTATCTGCAGAAAACACCCAGAATTTTTGGCGGGAATCGAACCCGTAACCCTCTGACGGATAGTCCGGCACACAATCGCCTAGTTTATCGGTGCACCCACATAGACCCACATAAAGTTGTTAAAGTAATATATAAAAAGTATATCGAGCTAATAATTAATAAGCACTAAGTTATTGGTAAAAGAATTTTGATTTTCTATTATTTGAACTAATCCTTATTACAGAAGTAAGAGAAAATATGAGTATGTTGCTTTATAAAGGTACCTAAGTTACATGACAACTATCATCAGAAAGTTACATTAGTATTATTTACTTCAAAAAATCACTTTAAAGAATTACAAATTGTACTTTTTGTCACGTTCTTGATTATATGTCAATAGCTAATATATTGGTAATAACAAAACAAACAAATTTAACTATTGCACTAAACATAGTGCTATCCAAAAATTTAAGCAATACAAATGTAAGGAGTCTTAATTTTTGCTCTTTAAAGGCATACGAATATCATGTTCTGGACCGTGGAAATACTCAGGTAGAGTTTTAGGAGGCTACAAGCGATAATGATCTATTAATCTTTCTTATTATAATCAGCTCAATATTGATCCAGCTTTAAAAAATACATTGCAAGGACTCTACCTGATGAAATGTATCAACTCAATGTTTAATTATTTTTTTAATATTAATACTCTTTCTATTCTATTAAAATTAATACTGTATCTATTACATGTAAAATAAAGACCTGTCCATCTAATATCATGTCATGTTCATCCTTCCATTTCCATAAGACAGAAATCCTTAGTTGAAAATGAAGTGGATAAAGGACATACTCTTGATTTAACTTTACTATTCATTGTGGCACACCCGTCATCATAGCATATAACATATAAATTTGCACCTCTGAATAAACTTGCAGATCGTCACACTTCGTGATTTAATATTCTGTATTTGCCAAAGATTTTTGCTAAAACGTTGACTCTGATACCGATGTTTATCTATTGGTCTGCTTGTGGCAGCTCAATCGACTCAATACTGTTGATATTACAAGTATCATAAAGACCTGTCTAGTTTGCGACATGGGTTCCTTTCGGTTCATTCTTCAGTTCTCATACATCATTTTCTTATTGTTAGGGTATACCGGAGGTTGATGATTCAAGGCTGTTTGTTACACAGTCTTGAGTCTTAGAAACAGCTGCCGTGTGACAACAATGACCTATGGAATTTTATTACTTACGGGGCATTTACTATACAGATAAGATTTGGGTAAAACAGAGCACAAATAATTCAGATTATAAGAAATACATAATAAAAAATCAGAGCATATGCCCGCTCTGGGCTTTAGTGGAGTGAATGAAGTTCATCATGGTGACCATAAATGTGCCAGGATAGACTATAAAAGGATTTTCGGTAATGATCATAATATCGGAGCGAGATTTAAAGATTACCTGAAATTTCAATGTGTAAAAGTTTTCCGAACATATCAACTGGCCGCCTAGATTACACCTCTGGATTTTATTTCTTTTCTGAAGACCAAATCCTCGTCAGCTACAATTTAAGAGTTAGAGGCAAACATTGTTCAAGTAAGTAAAGCGAGACAACGATAAAATAATTGATCAAAAATTGTATCTTCTGAATGGCCACCTACAGCATAGTGGCGACCAGGTATTTTTAAGCGTTTAACAGATTGTTGGAAGTAGTAGATCAAATTATCCTTTCTTTTAACATTTCCATACCACTGTGTCGCTGTAAGGGTGAATGAATATTTTTGAAAAGAAAAACAACGAAAAATATTTTTGTCTGGCTGTCGAAACTAAACTGTTTTGTTTTGTTGTAAACATTAAAAAGGTGAATAATTACATTTTTATAGACTGACTCATAAAATGAAGTTTAATTTACTCGTTTAAATTATTTCAATGGCAACAACAACAGCAACAATATTTTATGAGCATGATAACGATGATGATAAAGAGTTGAATGCTGTCGACTGTTTTTAATGAATATTGCATGTATTATGGTCTAATATTCTAATACCTTATTGGCTCTTTCAGGATTTTAGTACTTTTTCCCCGCCCTTAAGAGTTTTAAAACCTGTTAATAAACAACAATCTATGGGATTAAAGCGAAATAAAAACAGCAAAAACTCACACACTTAGCTAGATACCTACTCGTGTGTTGTACGTATGTAACACACACTCATTCGAAAACACATAAAATCATTAATCTTGTATGTGAGTAATGAATTTTTACGTGATTTTTGTTTATTCTTTGAAAATAAGATACGGTTTTTGTGTACGTTTTTCGTACTATTAGTATTTGATTTTGATGAATTACAGTTTAACGTATGAATGACATCTATCCCTAAAATAAAGTTTCGCAAACAAAGAAAAAAAAAAAGAAAAATAATAACAACCTCTAAAACTTTGCTTAACTCTCTTGTAAACTACCAGTCAATTTCTATGAAACTTAAACAGCAAAGGCAAGATTTCGTTGCCGTGTTTGGATTTATTTTTAGCTTTGGCAATTTAAGCTGGACATTCACAACAACTAATTTTGAACTTTATTCTTCCTGACATGTATTTCATTTCATTTCACTTTACTTCACTTGATTTTCCATCAACTTCTGACCAGAGTTGTTTTAGTTCATGTCCACATTCACCGCTTACCTCCCTTGTACCTAAACGTACGTTCGTTCATTTATTTAGTCACTCATTCATTTGTTATGCTCTCAACATTCTTTTGTATTTAATTTTAGTTAAAGCTGTTAATATCTAGTATGAAAGATTTGTTTTTTTTTCCTTTTTTTTTTGTAGCTTATTGTTGTTTAATTTTCACATATGTTTGCCATTGTTGTAGTTTGTGATCCTTGTGTCTTTATTGTTGTAGTTGTTGTTCATTTGTATTCATTAAAGTACTTTTTCATTTGTTTCACTTAAGTTTTGTTAGAAGTAGAATGAAAGTTCTACACATTTGAGTGAGTGTAGGAAAGAGTGGGTTAATTTATAAGTTGTTGCAATTGAAATTTAAATATTGGTACAAATACAATTATTATTTAAGTTGTTTTCAACAAACACAAAAACTCTTTTAATATATATTTTTAACAATGTTATTATATTGCAAAACGTTCATATTGTAACAACAATTGCAAAATACACAGGTAACTGAAATGCCAATGTCAAGAAATATTTCGCCAACAGCTTTTCATGAATTCTTAAAACCTACTGTTTATTTAAACTTCTCAGCTTAAAATTGATAGTGACATGTAGTTTCTCAATAAATTAATATTTAATTATTAATGCATTAATTAGAAGTAGTCGTATTGACTTACTTATTAACTTCTATACAACTGCTTACTTTCTAGACATTTGCATTAGCACATACTTTTATTACTGGTAACCCTTTCTTAAAATATTTTTAAGCGATTGTGGCAAGTACTGGCCTCCAATGAATGAAGTACCAGACTTAAGCATTTTAAGTCATTATTTGCCAATGAAAGCTTGCTGGGTGTTGTTCGATGAATACTTTCAGTTTTCCTTTCACCAAAAAGTTTTTTGAATTATGTTCTCGTTCAAATGAAATTACTCAATAACCAGCCGCTTTACTTATGAGTTCTAATTTTTTTTAACTTTTTATTATTTATTTATTGAATCCGCATTTAAATCGTATACCTAAACCTGAAAAACTTTTTGCTTTCAGCTTAGAGAGCCATAATGGATAAATGGGCTCTAAATTAGTAGTTTGGTAGATCAGCTCTGCGAAGCCTTGTTTCTGTTTGAGTTGTAGTAAGCACTCTGGATGGTTTTACAACTTCAAGATATATCCCTCTCGAACCTTTCTGAACTCATCTTTAACCAATGGTACTTCTAAATCTCTATGGAAGTTTTCATGCCCTATGTACCATGGTGTTCCTCGTCATGGTTATAAAAATGTTTGATTGTGCAATCTGTTTAAGATTAAAACTGGGGCCAAATTACCGCATTCGATATCGAGTAAAATTGTTCGTAATTTTCTTATTTGAGATTATGGCATTCGATATCTAGCAAGAAATTTAGTATATTTTATCATAATTTCGATATCGAAATCATTTTTCGATACGATAGCACATTCGATCACGAATGCGGTAAATTGGCCCCTGGTATTACTTGCAGTTCACCATAATTTAATTCCGTATGTCCAAATTGGTTTTAAAGCAGTCGTGTACAGGATATCTTTACAATCAAGGCTTAGTTTAGATTGGTCGTTAATTAGCCAGTGCAGATAAAAAGATTTCAGTATCATATGAACCCTCTTCAGTATAATATGAACCCTGTGGCGACGCCAAGTAAGGCGTCTATCCAATTTTCTCTCCTAAGCGTAAATGTAACATGTCTACTTTTTGATTCGTTTACACGCATTCTCCAGTTTTTTTAACCACATCTTCATACGTCAGAGATATTTATCGAGTTATCTAGATGCCACACTTGAATCCACATGTGAGCTAAGAATCGCAGTGTCGTCTGCAAATGTAGAAATGGTTTAATTTTCGTTGGCAAATCAGAGGTGTATATCAAGTAAAGTGTTGAAATGAGTTCTAACTGAAGCTTTTGAAGGCATCATTATAACAGAATGTTAAGTATGATAGAGACCATACTAACATAGCAAATTCAGAACAAAATGTTGATAAATCTAATTACAATAAATAAATAGCATCTAGGACCAACGGAAGAAAACTAATAGCAGTGTGAATTAACGTTCAATTTAAAGCCAAGCTTTGTACAAACAAGATTTTGGTTTCTTTTTGGTCATTTTTTTATTAATGTCATGCTTTACGTATATAAAATTCCAAGAGAAAATAGGACTATGGGAGCCATTTAAGCCACTAGCAAGCAGTTGTTGGGAGGTTCGTATCCACCTGTCTTCCCTAAATCCACATAAAACACCCTGAAACATAAATGTTATTGCCGACTTTCCTAATTTAGTATTTACACTCTAATGGATAACATTGCCGATTTATTTTATGACTTTTTGTTGTTACCGAAGTCAACATTTGATTTTAGTGACGTAAATTTTTACTTAGATAGGAAAACTTCCTATTGTCCTTATACCATCGTTCATCCATTTCTAATTAAGACGTTTCAAGATTCATTTATTGTAATTCCGAAATTCAGGAGCCATGAATGAGATCGGATTCATCTAAGGATACTTTTAGTCTGACAGATAAAAGAAAGAAGAAAATGTTGTGAAATCTAATCAACAACCAGCAATATATAAAACCAAACGCTAGGTGTAATATTAATTGAACACAGCAAAAGTTGCAAACAGTCGAATGGATAATCTATCAATTAAAAGCTTATTGTTTTGAGCAACTGTGAACAAAGAAAATACAATACATAAACTATTTCGCATGGAAGCTCAAGACCCCAATACATTGTACTATTCAGAGATATTATTGTAATGAATGTTATCCCTGGAATTTTCTCCTCTTGTAGATGGCATTCAGAGGAGCCATTCAAACAACGAATAAATAGAAACAACTTTAACTGAAAAATTCCGAGCAAAGCACACTGGAATGAAGCATTTTTCTAAAAAATCTTCATAATTTCTTCCTAATGTCATGAACTACTCATAACTTTTACTTGGTCGGTAATTCGGTTTCTAAATAACAATGTTTCAAATTGTGTGAGTAACACAATGAACTCCATATAGACTGGTGACAATTTTACAAACATTAACACCATCTCTGCGGTGTTGGTAACAAAATACATCCGACTTTAGGGAGCTTAAAATTGGCCAGTATCCTATTTGTAATGATTATTTGCCTGTTCAATAAACCCAAAATCGTCGGTTTAACATTGGGAGGATGTTTTGCTAGTGGAAAATCTTGAACACCCAAATTGATCTCTACTTCCACAATAATTGTTTACTAAACTAGACTAGAGGCAGTAGTAGTTGGTTAATGACATTCTTAGCTCATGGCAGGGTCGGTTGTTCACTTCGGTAATTATTTCAGGGATGTGCCACTTAGATAGCTCAAGATATTTAGCAAAGAATTTTTATCAGATTGATCCTTGCTAATACTTTATGTTCAGTCAATGGTACAACTATATTACATTAAATTCATACAACTAAAAAGCTTTTATGAATTAGAGCGAAAACGTTTAGGCAAATTACAATATTTGTAATAAAACAACAATTAGAAGTTCAACATTCCTTTGAATTTCCGTGATATAAACAGGTCCAGCAAAAAGCTGTACCAGCTTCCATTAACAATCAACAATATTTTGCTGAACATGTTCTAACAAGGATCTAACTTTGAATTGCATTCATCAGAAAAATACCACTTTTCTCGATACCACATTTTATTACTTACAATATTTAACCATAAAAGTATATCTTTAAACTATTTTAAATACAGCCTCGTAAGATCATATACATGCATGCATATGTTTCAATGTATGTTTTTTATATTAAAATCAACCTAATGAAAAGTTTATTTCAGTTGCTCGTGTTGCTCTACTTTGTGCTCGAGAAGACAAAAATACATCAACAAACAAATCAAGAATAATGAAACTTTTTTATTGTTTTCCTAAATTTGTTGCGTTTTCTACGTAATACTTGAGAAAACTAAAACTTTAATGGACAATTATAAGAATTTTCTGTATCAGTTTCCAGTTAATGAATAAATATATGTGTAGTTTATTTTTGTATATGACAATACGAAAATTTTAAATATACAAACTTTGTTTAAAATTGACTAACAGAGCTGTCATACTAACCTAAGTTTTAAACAAATACATTCAATTCTTTAAAAAAAAACTTCAGCCAAAAAAATCTACATTCTACATTCACTCAGGTGCGGATTTCATACAGAAAAAATAAACCAGCCTGAAACTACTTAAAACTACCTGAACAATATTTCGATATTCTAGCAATCATTTGCATGCATTGGACACAACAAAAATACACAGTGTGATCATCTGACAAAATACTTGTCTTTTTTTTCATTTCAAAATTGAGCCAATGGTATCATTGACATTCATAGGATTTTTTCTTTTCAGCGGGATGTGCAAAATTGGCAAAATTTCACCTGATGTCACCAACAAACACAAAAACATATTGGTACTCTTACTCATACACAAACATACACAAACATGAAAACAAAATAATAGAAAGCTATGAATATGTTGGTAGCAAATGAAAATCATCACCCAAACTCCAAAAAAAATATAGATTCGTTGAAGTCTTCTCTGTTAGAAGTATGTGAACATATTTATATGTCAACCCATAAATAAACATTGTCTGGTTTGGCTTTTAGTTATTTGAAATTATAATCCATAACGGCTGGTGCTCAAGCAGTTTATGTCGGTTTAATTCCTTGTTTGTTTATTTTTATTTTTAAATATTAAACAAGTAAGAAAGTATAGTCGGTCAAGCCCGACCATATAATACCCTACACCCAGTATATGTATAAAACAATTTTTCAGAAATGGGCGCTATATGGGAGATATTACCTATTTTGGGCCAATCATCCAAAAATTTATTGCCATGACTTCCGTGAATATGATTATTATGTGTGTTGAACTTTCTCTCGATATACTGACCATTTGGACTGACCATTATTGGATTTGTGCTGATGCTTGTAGCGCCCAGTAATATTGGTCCAACACCCACCTTAAAGCCAGCCAGCCAGACGGAAGGACAGACGGACATCGTTAAATCGATTCAGTAAGTGATTCTGAGTCGATCGGTATACTTTAAGGTGGATGTTGGACCAATATTTATGGGCGCACAAATCCAATATACCCTCCCCACTATTGTGATGTAGGGTATAAACATGAACAACACAACAACATTTTCCATTTCTAGTTGAATGACTGGTTGCTAGTAGCAACTTGCTACTGAACAATATTGAAAGTTGAATTTGTTATAAATTTTTGATATGTTTGGTAGTCTGTGTGAAAACAAAAATTACAGACATCCAATTATCAAAATTAACACTTGCAGAGTTATATATTGTGCATGCTTTTTGCAATTCGTATTAAATTTACAGGTGACAGTTGCACAATTTTTAAATCACATCCTGTCACATTGCCTATTTTGGCATACAGTAACTTAACTACACAGGCATATAAATATATACCTACAGTGATAGCCATACATATTATAAAGGTTATGCCTGTTGTTGTTATTTTCTTGTTTATTCAACAAAAAAATGTTGGCCCTAAGTATTTTAACCATTCAATCCAAGTACAATGTCAGCCAGCAAAACTCAATGCCAATTAATAAATACCCTACACCAAATTTTTATAAGATAATACTGTTTATGTCAATAATAAAATTTGAGCGCTTTAAAATAAGAATGCAGCGCGAGGGTGAATCGAAATGTTGTGCAACAGTTAATGCCATCCTTTTTGTCATCAACGATTCCTCTGTAGGGCAAAAATGCACTTAAATGCTCGGAATTCATAATCATAAGTGACAGCTTATCACCAATAAAATTTAGAAACATCAACTCAAAACCTTAATCTTAACAAAACTTTTGTTTAAGAAAAGTAATTATGAAATAAAATTGCTGCAAGCTGTCTTTAGTAGAGGCGATACAGGCTTTCAAAGAAATTTTTATGGGAGAAAACTAACGAGAGTTTGATGAAAATTTGCCAAAGAGTTTGCAATTTGATATTTGTGGTTGCGTTCACGAAAAAAATGTGAGAAATGTACTTTAAAACCACTTTAAATTATGTTAGTAGAATGAAATTAAAAAATAGAAATTTCCATTAACAAAGCTTACGAACTCGAATGATTTTCTTTTCGAATCATATTACACAACAAACGCTCAATGAATCGATTCAAGGGATTACGTTTGAATGAACTCAAAAGTATTGACTTAACTTAACGGGCGGTCCGGCTACTCTCAGTTGAAATGGTTGGACACGTTCCATAATTGCGGCAAAATATACTTTGATATAAATATCATCATATATATATACTAACCTAACTACTGGTACTGTTCACAATAGAATCAAATCTCTTTCAAAAATCAGTTGCCAGGAACGGGAGAAGGAAGAAACAGTGTTTCATCTTCTCTGTGAATGTCCGGCTCTTCAAAACTCTAGACTCAATGAATGGTGTGGTATTTTTCAAAACGGAATCAAAGGATTTCAATTGAATGCTTATAGGTAACCACGTAAACCAACCAACCAACCAAACTCCACAAGAAGTAAACTGTAAATACAGACAGCTCATAAGAATCACAGAAATTGATTATTTTCAAAAGCATTTATTACTAACAAATTCAGAAATTAACTTCTGAAGAAAACTTACTTTGAGAAGTAAAATAAATTATAAAGTTTGATTTATTAAAATAACAGCAACCATTGAAATAAACATGTTCAATATATAGACTGATAAATTTAGACTTTAGCTGAAAATTCTGAAAAGGGTATTCGAAAATTGGACCTTCTAATGTTCTACAGCGACTACGCTGTAGGTGGTCCAATCCTAAAACATATCATATACAGGTACAACTTTTGTTCAGAATTTAGAGTCTATATTAATGTGCGTTTTTAACATCACCTATGTTAATGTATAAATTAACATACTTATTACTCATCGACTGTTAAGTTAACAGAGCTAAATTTTTCGGCTCAGTTATATCATTTTATTATTAAAAATTAACAAAAACCGTCAGTACCGATCATTCAAGTAATATATAACTAGAAATTAATACTAATATGATATTGAATAATATGTATAGATATTGATACGGAATTAAAAATTCCACACCATACGTTATTCTCCTTAGATGACGTTTATAACTCCCAAAAATTTTAGTTTAACCAATCTTAAAGTTTGGCGAGGTTTGAGGGTGCTGTAGCTTAATTGGTTAGCGCATTTGATCATTAAGCATAAGTTGGTATTTGTGCCCGGGTTCGATTTCCAGCCGCTGCCACTCAAACAACATCAGTTTCTGATAATTATTAGTTTTTTTTCTATCCAACATAACTAATATTTATCACAGCGCCCTCGGTGGTATAGCATTTAAACGCCACCGAAGTAAAATAATTAAATAAAGGCTGTAAAATCAAGCTTTAACATTAATGCGCCTACTCACCACCAGAGGCGCTGTAATTCTGCACTAAAAACAAACATAATGCGCAATTGCAGAGTTGTGATATAAAAAGCTTTCTTCTTTCATTACCTTTACTTCTTCAACTATCACCTTTCCAAAGAAAGTAATGCATATATACAATATATAGGAATATTAATTGCCTGAGTGTTACTTCTCTTTAAAAAAAAAAAAAAAGTATGTGGAGTCAGAACAATTTTCTGGCTCAATTTAAAGATTTCTGTTCATCTGACTGGCTGTCCGAATGTCCATGAATTCATTTCATTGAAATTAATCTATTATTTCGCCTAGCCCTCAAAGAAATGTCTTTCCAAAATAAGACGTTATCTGTCATAACGTCATAACACAAATTTTGCAACAAATAAGTTATTTATAAAAAGAAATCACACCTAAACATGCAATGCGGATCGGTCAATAAATGACCATTCTGCTGATTTTATAACTGTCCATCCTTAGCTCTAAAAAAATGGAATTACTTCCAAAAATTACTTAACGGGTATATAAATAAGTTTTCTGTATTCACAAACCAAAGACCCTAATTTTGTTACGATTGGTCCAAAATTGGGGACACTTTACAGTCTAGTTGGTTAAGCTCGACTCTATACTAATTGTACTTAAAGTTTTTCTTTAACATAACATACTTTTTTATATAAATTTTTCTAGTCCAGTCTTCCAAATTAGGATTCTTAAAATTCAAGAATTTATAATATTTAAAACCCTTTATTTAATGCCAAAACTTTAATGCGAACCTACAGCTTTACCATTTCCGATCAATTATTTTTTTCTCCTTCTTTTTAAGGATTTTTATTATTTCTTAATGATGTTCATCAAACAAGAGTGAAATACGTATAACTAACAACATACGAATACAAAAAAAAGCCTGGTTTCTCAAGAGAAAACAGACAAAAGACAGAAAAAATTTGCAAAAATCGATTTGTATACTTTAGTGGTTGCGATGTGCCAACAAGAATGCAACACAAATGCCACCACTTCAATAAGATGGTCATATGTGGAGTGAAGAAAGATAATATTCTCTTGTAACGTTCTTAAATACAGATACAAACATATGAAAACAAAAAACAGATTCATCATTAATCTACGTGTATGGAGTCCTGCGTGTAAATTATCTTTTATTTTTGTCCTTCAACGTTATACGCTCACTGACTGATCTGTGTGCATAAATGTATTTTGTGTATTTACTTTACATACATACGAGTAAACATAAAAACTCGTATGGATTCATGCAATTTTAATGTTTTTTTTTCACTATTAAGGCCATATTGTATTTGACTGATTTCCGTTTATTCATTCATACAACGGAAAATCGATTATGTTCATTTGTGGCTGTGATACACTTACACATCCATGCATTCATACATCCATATATTTGCAACTAAATGTGCCAGTGCAATCCTCATGGCTTCTTTCTTGTCCATTTCCCTGAATGCTGTTAGTTATTTTTACACGTTGCGATCAGCGTTGCCATTTTGGTTACTTTTAACCAAAATTGGTTACTTTTTTTTCCAATGTGTACTTGTGTACTTTTTTTCCGTTTTGGTTACTTTTTTTTAACATAAAAGTAACCATTTTTTACATTGCTTTTACTTTGACTTAATTTACACCACAATTTATTTTTTAAAAATAAAACACTAAACACAGGATTACAAAAAAATACATGCCTGTCTCCAAACATAACAAACACAATCATTGTATTGTTGAACGAGTAAAAGGTTCTTCACAAAAACCATCTAAAAACATGCTACAAAATGCATTTTCATATTGATTTGACATCGGAACAAGTTAATTTTTCTTTTGTTTTAGAAATGAACGAACCTTAATCAACATTCATAAATTATGTTTTTACCAGAAAACAAAAAAAAAAGCTTTTTACAAATTAGCGTGCTATTTATTTTTTAATAAAGTGTTTTCTAAATAGTTAAGATTGGGTTTCTTTCGTAAAAAATGGATAAGTATGTACTTCGAATTAAAAAATAATAATATTGGTTTTAAGCACAATTTTTATTTTTGTTAGATTTTTATTTAAAAAGGCTGCTCAAAGTAAAACTAATAATGTCGAGTTATCTTCTGGAAGTGATGATGAGAATATGTATATTTTCATTCAATTTCAATAACTTTTTTAAATAATATTTTGTTGTTTAGTGACATTAATAACAGCCCGAAAAGAAAATTCCGTGTATTGTGGTTGGATGAGTTTCCGTGGCTAAGAAACAAAGATGGATGTTGTTTCTGCGCTGCCTGTGTAAAAAAATTGCAAATCACGTAAGTTATTTACGAAAGCACACTAAAAAGTGTTCATAAGCAAAATGTGGAAAATAAAAATAACATTTGCAAGTCCTCAAAAAGAAACTCTTAATAAGCAAGTGCACCAAACAGAGCTAACATTAGTAATGTTTCTTATTTCCCACAATTTGCCTTTTTTTTAATGGACATCTACCAGGCTTATTAGAGAAGCGCTGTCCCGACTGTCAAATTGCGAAACACATTAAATGTGGCAGGTAAAGCAACTTAATTAACAGAAATGTTAGGAAGCAAATCTAAAGCAAATTTAATTTCCAAACTAAAAACGACAAAGTTTTCGTTAATAGTAGACGAAACAACAGACGTATCCACAAAGAAATCAC
This sequence comes from Bellardia pandia, assembly GCA_916048285.2. NCBI lineage: Eukaryota > Metazoa > Arthropoda > Insecta > Diptera > Calliphoridae > Bellardia > Bellardia pandia. The sequence goes on along the minus strand of OU696532.1, from coordinate 48,754,183 downwards.
TAGTTCTAGTCGTTCGCTATATGGATAAAACATCTAAGAACATTCAAGACAGATTTTTAGCCTCATCTACTTAAACTTTATCTACTAGTGTTTGGTAACAAATGTAATGAAATTAATTACATTTGGGTGTTATTAATATTGTTATTGCTGAATTAGTTTTTTCTTTCAATTGTACCTAATTATAAGACTGAACTACAAACTGAAATGCAATGGTTAATTTATATTTTACATATATATTTTTTAGCTGAAATAAAATAAAATTTTAAATATATAAAAATTTTGGTTACTTTTTTTTGCTTTTGGTTACTTTTTTTTTACATTTTGGTTACAAAATTTTTTTGGTCGTGGCAACGCTGGTTGCGATATATATTTTTCTTGTTTGATCCTTTTACTACCACATACATACATATACACACGTACATAATTAAATATTGAATAATAACATTGTGGTTAGTGTGCGAGAGTGTTTGCGTATTAATCGTGTTAAATATTTGTAATAATTTTAATGGTGTGAAATACATGTGAATTGGATAGGTTAAAGCACTTGTATGATTTTTAAAAGCATGTTTATTAAAATAACAAAAACCAGGAAATTATTTTAAAATAATTAGATGAAATTAATCAGCTTATGTTGCAAAACACTTGACCTCACTTTGAAATATTAGCAATGAACTGCATTATCTTAAGGTTGGTGGGTTTTGTAAAGCTTGGACTGGATCTGCTATGAAGATTCTACATAAGCACGCCTCATTAAAATAACATTAAGATTCAATTGTTTATCCATTTTATCTCTAATCAATACTCGCCATAATATTTTTGACTGGCTTTCTCTTACCGATTCTCACAATTTCAATTAAATATTTTTTTCTATTGTGAATGAATTCAAGATATCACCAAATATTTTCGTGAAGCTTTCTTGTAATTGTAGTAAAAGGCGGTAAAATATCATTAGATAACTTGCTTCCCTTAAACAGTCAAATCGAATCTATCTAACATCGAATCAGATGCTAGTGAAATGCGTGAAAATTCACTGAGATAGATATCAGTTTCCGAGACCTTGTAGAAATCAGATTATTCAAAGCAAAGGTCATGAACTGTTACTTTCTTTAAATATATCTGCAAATAAGATAGTATCCTTTTTTTCAATAACCTGTGAAAAGCCCTAACATCTCTTCAAGAGTTGTATAGTGCGTTTATCAATGTAATCGGGACACATGAAAACTTTTGTTCCGAGATAATAAGCCTAAAAAAAACAATGTTTTTATTTTTGGAAGTTTTTACTGTTTCTTATTTCTGGTCAATCTTTTGAACACTTGCTATATAATTTTACAGTTTTACTTATAACTAATTAAATGCTTAATAAGTACATTTGTAAAAAAAACTAAATTAATTGCTTACAAAGTTCATTTGCAAAAATATAAGCTTTAATGTTTGTTTAACAAAATAAAATTCAATAAAATTAAGGAAATTAAGAAATTGTTAATTTTTAAAAAAAGAATATTATTTATTAAACAATTTGCAATTTAAAGAATTGAAAGTTGCTAAATAAAAATGTGTTACAAAAAAAAAAGAATTTAGCAAATTCAGCGTAAGCTGGTTTTTCGTTAATAAGTCTCAATTTACACAAAGCAATTCTTTAAGCTAAGCTGTAGCTCGTTTCTGTATTTCTCGCATTGTAAAATTTCTCACATAAAGTGTGAAACAAAATATTTTATCGTTTCTCGATTTGTAAGAAAAGTGTTTTTGTACTTGAATGCGAAAACAGACAACGCTGATTCTGTTCTTATTGGAATATTTCCAGTAAGTAAGTTTCAAATGCAAGCCAAACGTCAGCGAAGAAAAAACTCAAACAGTAAAAAAATTAAAATACAACTATTGTCTCTTATTATTGAAATAAAATAAAAAATAATAATAAAATTGTTTAAATAAAAACAAAATCAAAATGTATTTATAATGTAAAAAATGTACATATATAATTATCTATATGGTATATGGTGAATTTCACCCAATGTTAAAAATCGATTTGGATGAAATTTGCACCAAAGTTAGTACTATTCTATAGTAGGCCAGACCCAAATTTTCAGCTCTATCAGTCTAGAAGTGCCGGAGTTAGAGGGGGTCAAAGTTGGAAATTTTGGTCAATTTTGGTCATACAGGGTTTTTTTAACAGTGTAACTTTTCACCTATTGGTCCTAGCAAAAATTGTCCAAAGGACTTTAGATAGCGATTTCTTCAATTATTTCAAAAAAAAATTTTTTTTAATTTTTTTTTTCAATTTGGGTTTTTTTTTCTCAAAAGAAAGCTTATACAGTTTACTTTAAAGCCTTTATAATCGCTTAATGGGATGCGAGTGGGATATCTATCAAAAAAAAATGTTTTTAATTCAAAAATAACTCAAATATCATCCAAATCGGAAGACATCGATTTTTAAAATTGGGTCAATTGACGTGAAATTCACCATATGTATTTAAAAATATCTATGTATATATTTTGAATTGTGTGTTTCTCGCACCAATCTTAAACGTGATAAATTACAGTTCTAGTGAGAAACTCTTAGCAAAATATTGTTACAGAAATACTTTTTCTCACATCATTCCAATAATTGCATACTCTTAAATAAAAATACGACGAATTAAGCAATAAGAATTGTGCTGTGTGAACACCGAAGAAATTGCAATAAAAAAAATTGTATCAATTTTTTCATTAAAAATTGCTTCGTGTAAATTTGGACTCAATTTGATTGTCAAAATTGCCGCATTTTGCATTAAAAACAAACGCCATGCGATTATTGAAAAACAAGATCAATTTACTGTTCTGAGTTGAAGGCATAATTGAACCATCCTTTTTCGGAAAAATTGCTGGACAAGCAGTGACTCGTATTGCTGCTCGATATCTCTCTGCATAAATTGCCTAACATGGCGTACAGCAATAGCTGCCAGATTTAATGATTTGTTATCATTTTGACGATTTATTGTTTCAAAAATAGCAAAGTGGCGATTAAACGATTTGTTCTTTAAAAGTGACGATTTTCTGACTAATTACAATTTCCATCATTTGTGTCTTTATTAATAAGTAAATTATTGTGATGTTTTCTAAATTATTGAATAATAATTGCAAATAATATTCTGACTCGGGCTAGTAGCAATTAATTATTTTATTGGTAAACATGAAAAGCAATTTTAGAAGCTGAATTTTTCGTGAAATAAAAACTATTTTTGAAATTCAACAGAGAAATTCTACAAAAACTTTTCTTATTTTAACATAACGTCAAAAAATATCAGTCAAATAAATTTAAATAAAGCCAAAATACGGAGTTCTTTGAAAATAAATGTGTTGGATGAATTATGTACTTTTTAGAATATCAGAAATATTTACCCTTATCATGTAAGACGTTGGCGTAAAACGACAATGTGCATTGTCAAATTTTTCACACGCCAACGTCTTACATAATAAGGGTGATTGGCTATTTATTTTTCCCTTTTTTTTTTGACTATTTTTTAAATTCAAAATTACGATTTTTTTCTTTTTTGTCGAGATTTTGACAATTTTTTTCGCAATTCATCTCACAGTCCTGCAAACAGCCGGTAAAGTCAATATAATTACTGCATGCTAGTTCGTCATACATGTTTTTGAGAGTGATTCAGTGAAAATCAATGACAAGCTACTCACATCTTTGCACAATCACAAAACGGTTAATGGGTGTCATTGTTTATATGGCTATTAGATATTTATATTACGTCTTTATTACCCTTCCTTCTTACCTGATACCCTTGCTCCATAACATTTTTCAATTTGTAATCATACTAACATTTATTTTCTCTAACTTATTAAAAATATTTGCTTAAAGAAGGCGTGCGAAACCACGACAAAAATCCTTTGAAACTTCGCGTAAACAGCAAGTAAACGCTTGCTTTCAGCAAAATCGTTCAATGGCAAAATAAAAAATAAAAAGGATCTAAAGAAAATTATGATAAATTTATGCAACATTCGCCACAACCACCAAAATATAATGAGAATGAATAAACCAAAAGTTTTCGCCATGAAAATACTTGAAAGAATTTCAAATATTTAAAATTGGCGGTGCAGGATTTTTTTATTACAACATTTTGGCCGTGTGGCCAAAGTCAACAATAACAGTAAGACAACTTTTCTACTGCAAAAGTCAAATGCTTAAGGTATTTTTAACATAACAAACAAAGCATACAGCCAGCAATCCGGTGAAATAATTTACCTTAAACAATTTACAAAATGTTCATGGTTACAAAGTTGAACATATTTGATGATGAATAACCGAAGGAAATCAAACTCATGAATAAACAAATAGACAGCTAAACCAAAAACAATCAAAGAACCAGTTACCTTCTTACCATCAGCAACAACCACTGTGCGTTTCACAAACTGACGGACAAACACAACCATGAATTTGAAATTAGAATCAAAAACCGAATGAAATTTTATTAGTTTTAGTGATTGCGGTAGCTGGTGAAGATGGCTCTAACTTTTCAATAGCATTTCAATATTTCTGCTCTTCCTGTTGTTTTCCAGTTTTTGGCAACGACAGTTCGGTGTAGGGAATCCCTTTTCCTTCTCTTCCCTTCTTCATTTTTCTATTCTGTTAATAGAGAAACCTTCAATCCTTTTGATACGAAGTTAAATTTGTTTAATTTTTATTCAGGGAAATATCAACCCAGCAACAGCAGCGTCTACGTCAGCCCCTGCGCTGGGCAGCAATAAAATGAAATTGTTATGCAAAATTAATTGAAATATTTCCAAGTTTAAGTAAATGTTTATTACTTTTTTTTTTTTGTACGCCTCCACCTCTTTTTTGGCTTTTGGTTTTTGGCCACAAATTTTTCAGATACATACATACCTTGTTTTTGTTCGTTTTGGTTGCCAGAGTTGTAAGGGTAGATGGCGCGGAATGAAGTTTTGTGTTGATTTAACTTTCACACAGTCAATACAAATTATTGTTGCCGCATTCATAAAGATGCTGCTGAAAGTCTCAAAGAGTTACAAAAAAGTTTCGAAAAGTAAAAACATTTACAATTGAATGCTTTTCATGTTTAATTTCTATTTGACCCTTGACTATTGAAGCTAAAAAAAATATTAATTTTAAAATATTTATTAAGAAAAAACTCTTTAATTTCTGTTTATCTTACAGTTCATAAATTTAATTAAGGAAATTGCTTTAATGATTTATATTGTAAATGTTATATTTGAAATATTTAGAAATAGCAAGTAAGATTAAACTTCGGACAACTGAAATTTGTTTCCACAAAGAGCTAAAATTCATCTAACATCCTCTGTCATCTACACAAAGTATTAAAGGACAAAGGTCTGCAACAATACAAATAAAGTTGAGTCAAAAACTACCAGGAGAGAGAGAATACTTTGAATATTATTATGTTTGTTTAAGCCCAGTTTGTTAATACTTAACTATCTCATCTTTTTAAGCTGTAAATAACAACTAGCAAAACTTTTGTTTGGCCGCAATTCACTTACTTATTTTCCCAGTATGAAATTTGTGTAAATAGTTGTATTCAACAAAATCATGATTTCATACTCTCGTGACAATCTTTTTTGTATTCCTTTCTTTATATGAATTAATTAAAAATCCTACGTTTTGTTTTCGAGTCGCACAATATTTTAAACAAATAAAAAATATATGAAGAATAAAACTCATCACTTGAACAGCCATACTCCGGGTAACTTAAGGGCGAGTAGTTGTTAAATAGTCCAACGTATATGTACAATTGCACTGCAGCTACAGGCATTTATTATGATTTTCATTTAAAACCACAACTCTATGACGAAGTAAAAGGAGAACAAATAGTTGAAAAGAAGGATGACTGCACTATAAATGATGTGAATATATGTGTGTATTTACATTATAGCGGGAGTGGCGAGCGACCATTATCACTTGTTTAATTCGTTGAATGTTTAATAGTGGGAGTAGTGTATGAAGTTGTTGTTGTGGCAGCGGTATTGGTAAAAAAAAGAATGGTTGACACGCTGGCTTACTGACTGGCTTCATGGATGGCTATTTGTTGGCACTATGGGTCAAATATAGTTGGAATAGTTCCGAACAACAAATTGATTTGAATAAATAAATATTTACTTATTTGGCTTTATTTTGTTTAGGTTTAAGACCAAAAATCAGTTTCTATTTATGCTTGTGTCATGTGCCATCAAAAATGAGAGCTTACGGAAGAAAATCTGCAGGAAAATCTTCTTACACCAATGCTGTGTGTTTTAGACTAATCGGCGTATCCACCTTTCTACTTACAACTTTGCAAATTGTCATTGTTGTTTATATTAGACATCTCTCGGATCAGGTGAATATAATACTTCAATAATTTAAAATTATATAACAAATGTGCGACAAAAATTCCAACTGAGAAAATAAAATGGTGTAAGAGACTTATCAAGGTAAAAATTTGAAATTGGTTTTGACATGCGTGTTCTAAAGGTTGGCCATACAAATATCAAAAATAAAATTGAGTCAAAAACTACCGAGAGAGAATACTTTGAATATTATTGTGTTTGTTTGAGCCCAGTTCGTTAATACTTATCTATCTCATCTTTTTAAGCTGGGGGGTTACTCTCTATTGCGATGCGAAAGCAAATTCGATGCGATAAGCGTACAAATTGATACTCTTACGCATCGAATTTGCTTTCGAATCACAATAGAGAGTAACCCCCTGTACATAACAACTAACACGATAAAAAGAATGCTTCCAACAATTCCACACTATAGTCGATTGTCGACGATTTGAGACAAGTAAAATACTCATTAAATATAAATGAATTGAATGTACTCTAGTTGCCTCGAACAAGGATTAAAGAGGTAACACTAACATTATCTGATATTGCCAAATATGTTGGCCCATCTAAATTGAAAACTGAACATATAATACAGGACAAAGTAATGCTGTTGTTGTTTTAAAATATGGTAACAAGCCTAAAAACTTATACTGGCTATACGATGATGTTATCAAATCAAACAATAAACGATAAACTGATACAATAATTGCTGTCTCTCCTTCTACAGTGAATTGTGCAGGTACTAGAAATTGTCTGTGATTGTCCTAGATCTTACAAAAACCCAACATACGATATATAATCCTTCAAAGTTGCCTGAAATAGGATTCCCTTATATCGCACGCTATCATTCGACTGACAAAATCGAAACACAATGACTGGAGTTGAATTGATTCCTCTTAATCGCAAGCTTTCATTTGCTTAAGATGAAATTTAGCAAAATTAATATAATCTGAAAAAAGTAGAGGCGGAAATTTAACAATTTATTCTGTTTCTGTAGATTTTTGAATCGATATCGTATCGGCTGAAATGTACATTCTTTTAAGATAAGTAACACTCAAGCAATAATATTCCTATATACAATTGCGTTAATTTATTTGGAAAGGAGATAGGTTGAAGGAGTGTGGACCGATCATCGAAACATTTAGTGTCATGATGGCTGTGAATATAAGTATTATATGTGTTAAAATTTATCTCGATATAAATACTTTTAAACGATTTATGAAGCTTAAAGTGAATTACGGAGCGGGAGTTATATGGGACTTTCGACTATTTATGGACTGATCATAATAAAATTGGACCGTATTATTTTTAGACATATGAAATATATTTTGTTGAATATTATTTGGATACCGACATTTTTGAGAGAGCTATGCTCTTTAAAGTGATTTTGGGAAGTGGGCCTTATATGGGAATTACGAGTAATTATGGACCGATCTGCACAAAATTTGTAGATGTGATTTTGCTTCATTTACCACTCATTTGTGATGAAATTTGTTTGGATAGTTGCATAATTCAAATACTTATGATCGGTAAACCCCAATTTCGGATGTCTATGGGGACTAGGTTAAATAATGGACCGATTTCTACCAGTTTCAATCCCATCCATCCTTGGGGCAACAAAATATAACGTACCAAATTTGATCGAAATATCTTCAAAATTGCGACCTGTACTCTGTGCACTAGCTTTACATGGACAGCCAGCCAGACGGACGGACAGACGGAAAGCGTTAAATCGACTCAGAAAATGATTCTGAGTCGGTCGGTATTTTTTTTTTTTAATATAATTAACAAACACAAACTGCGAAGCTTTTTGGCTTATCTGCAGAAAACACCCAGAGTCTTTGGCTGGAATCGAACCCACAACCCTCTGACTGATAGTCCGGAACATTATCGCCTAGTCTATCGGGGCACCCCATATATACTTTATGGTGGGTGTTGGATCAATATTTCTGAGCATTACAAACATCAGCACAAATCCAATATACCGTACCCACTATGGTGGTGTAGGGTATAAATAGATGTTTGTAGAGAAATATCCAACTGAGTAAATTAACAAAAAAATGTATGGAAAAAGTTTTTAACTGTAAGCTAATGTTAAACTTGGAGCAGTTTGTTTTTAAACCTTCAATTTCTAATATCACTTGTCCATAGTGCAATCGCTCAGCTGACTTGCCGTTTGTTCGGTCTGTTGACGTGTACGAACAAACGAGTATTTAAATGAATTTTTGTAACAAAATTTTAATGAGTTTTTCGTTTTAATCCTAAAGCTCTGAAACCTGCCTGCTGTTGAAATCATCTTTCTTGTTTTTTTTGCAACACAATTCATTTGTGTTTTTTTTATTTTTATTTTTTTTTTCATAGTTCTTTTCTGTTTCGTCAAAATCGAGAAAAGAAAAAGCTTGGACAGAAATTAATGATGGTAGAGAAGAGATTTCTTTTAGTTGTGCTCTCAGATCTTTTGTTATTCTACAGCGACAGTGTTGTAGTTTTTTTTTAAGTCGTCACTTAGTCTGTCAGATTGTCAGTTGTGTATGTTGTATATGAAGATGGGGCAATGAAGTTGCAAAAATGTTACTAAGTACCGATATTTGTTGGAAACAACTCATTCATTTGAGTCTCCATATTTCAGTTAAATCCTTGGTTACTTTTTTTGCTTGCTCTTAAAATATCATCTCCAGCAAATGTATAATTGCATTGCCGCGATGTCGTTTCTGTTTTTTTTTTCTTGTTTTTAATTCTAGATTTTATTCATTCCTCATATCCTTTGAATCTGTTATGTGCCAATTTTTTGCAGCAAAGTGCGAGTATAAAACATGAGTGCGAGTTTTATTTTTCATTTCGCCAAATTTCTTGTTGTTGTTATTGTTGCTGTTTATTATCTTATCTCTAGAAAATTACATTTTTCCTCTCAGTTTGTCCTAAAGCGCTGGTAAATTTGTTTTTTGTTATAATTTTCCGCTCCTTTTCAGTATTTTAATTTAATTCTTTCATAATAATCTTTTACAATTTTCCTTATTATATTTGTAGTTTTTCATTTATTTTGTTCTGTTCACAGCATTCTTCAGTTCCAATGAATGTCTAGTGTATGTGTTTGTTTGGTCTTAACTTAGGCATGATTATTTTAATCCTTTAGCATGTTTGTTTGTATGTATTTACACACTGGGCTTAAATTTCACAGGACTATTTGTTTTCTGTGGTATAGTTGTAGTGGTTTACATGAATTCGCCTGAACTGCGGGCATGTTTTCATGGGAATGTTTGTTCTTTGGGTTTATTTGTGTGTGTGTGTGTGTGTGTGTGTGTGTGTGAGTGTGGTTGTTGTTTGTTTGTGTAGTTTTTCCATAGATTCTTGTTTTAGATACATTTGTGTCCAAGTTGTTGTGGTTACTGTTCCATTGTTATTGTAAACTTCCAACCATTGATTTACACAAATATAAATGCCAACATTTTAACACTATTCACTGTGTAAGTGCATGGCCAAGTTGTATGGTTGGTCGTTTGGTCTTAAGGCACATATTTGCACGTACCGATAAGTACCCAAGATACACTTATGCGAACATGCCACTTGTAATAGTATTTAAACGGCACATCCACATAGACCATATGGCAGAGTGGAACAATAGCATATTATGAAAGGGGCCAAAGAGATTTAAAATGTGTTTTTAATATTAATATAAAAACTTTTTATAAAAATTTTCTTATTCGAAGATTTACTTCTAGTTAAATATAAAAGAATTTGAAATTTATATTTGTATATCTCTGTTAAATGTTCTACATAGTTTTCCTTTGGAAAACGTAAATGCAAAAACATACAGAAATATACAAAGAGACACTAGCAAAATGTAATGCATTTTCTGGCCTGCTAAAGCCTTCGTCAGCATTCTTTGTGTCTATTGGTGTTAATTTTCAAACCTCTTATATTCAACTTTTTAATTTAACTAAATGAGAATTTTTCCTCTTGCGAGTAGTATGTAAAAACTTTTTATAAAAATTTTCTTATTCGAAGATTTACTTCTAGTTAAATATAAAAGAATTTGAAATTTATATTTGTATATATTAGTGGTTATATTTCAAATTCTTTTATATTTAACTAGAAGTAAATCTTCGAATAAGAAAATTTTTATAAAAAGTTTTTACATAGTACTCGCAAGAGGAAAAATTCTCATTTAGTTAAATTAAAAAGTTGAATATAAGAGGTTTGAAAATTAACACCAATAGACACAAAGAATGCTGACGAAGGCTTTAGCAGGCCAGAAAATGCATTACATTTTGCTAGTGTCTCTTTGTATATTTCTGTATGTTTTTGCATTTACGTTTTCCAAAGGAAAACTATGTAGAACATTTAACAGAGATATACAAATATAAATTTCAAATTCTTTTATATTTAACTAGAAGTAAATCTTCGAATAAGAAAATTTTTATAAAAAGTTTTTACATAGTACTCGCAAGAGGAAAAATTCTCATTTAGTTAAATTAATATAAAAATGTAGCCTTATGCGAATTATAAAAGCTTTTCATATTTTAAATCAAAATGTAAAATGCATACACTGATTTTAAAATGACTCACAAGACATAAAAGTTATTATGTCAAAAAAAAAAAAAAATATCAGTTAAATAAATTTTACAAATTCTGAGCCATGGTGTCACTATACAAGGTGAGTGCAAATCGGCAACAAATACAACACAATACAGAAACAACAGGCTTTTTGTTTGTGTAAAATAATGTACTACTGTCAAAAACACTTGAAAAACAACCAGTGTTGATTGATGGAACAGTTGTTTACCTAACGAGTGACACAATAAGATCAACTTAATAGACCCAAGGGAGCTGTTCTGAGAACGGCTGTTCATGCAACCTAGTCTAACCCATAAAAAATGTCATTAACTGTCTTATTATGCATGAACAATATCGTATATTGCAGCAAATACTTACTTAAAAAAGCACAACCAGTGTTTTAGCACAAATTTGTTTGACATTGTTTACTCTTACAGAGATTTGCAAGATCAAACAGAATGAAATAAAATAAAACTAAATATTTGTTGTGTCTTTCCGAAATAAACGAAGTTTTTTTTAATGAATTAATGAGTTTAAATATATTTTATTTAGTGTTTACGTTTTTTTCGGCAAATATTTGCCAAGTGTGACTGTACCTTAAGGGATGTAGATCCAAAAATATGAATATAAAAACGTATATATTTCGTAAAACGGTAATTTGCAGTTATGGTCTAAAGAACACCCTTCTTCTTTTATAATGACTTCGGTTATTTATATAAACTAATGCCTGCAGAAACGTTTGATGTCTCTTGTTAAGGTGCTATCAGACGGGATGTATTTTACATATGTACTGTCAGTGTGCTCAGTTAGCCAACTGTAATGGAATGTAACTGCAACAGTAAGAAACAGCTGATGGATATTGTTATGTGTAAAGTAATGCAAATGATTATGGAGATGTAAAGTAACGCAACACCGTAATGTATGAATCTGTAAGAAATAGAATTTCCTTACATTTTTACGTCATTACACTACATTCCGTTACAGTCGGCTAACTGAGGCTTAAAAGTTGTACACATCGTGTGATACATATGCAACTTTACATGTGTAAAATATTTATTTATTTATTTATTAAAAAATTTATTATAATTAAAATTACAATAAATCTAAGGCTAAAAGCACTAGCATCAATGGCTATCAGCTTAATATTTCTTGAATAAGTATGTATATGTTAGTATTTTTGTTAGATAATGATAATAAAATTTAAATTAGGTTATGAAAAGAAATTTTCTTTAAGAATTCAAAGACTTTGGATATGTTATTACTATTTGGCGATTTTAAAAATTCAACAATGTTAGAGGGCTTAAAAATTGATGCACGTAGATTGATGAGTACTGGGCAGTCCACTAAGATGTGAAATACATATGTAATTTTTTCGATTAGACCACGATCTATTTTCCTGTGACAAACATAAACCAAACAGCTGGGTTTTTTTTAAACAAAATTGTTTGAAAAAATATATTGTAAAGAAAAATTAAAGAAAATGGTAATGAACATGGAAAAGTAAGTATTTTTTGATTATTAATAAATAAAATTATGTTTATAATATGTATTGCAGTTAGATTGGCCAAAAGAAGCAATTGTTGAAATCATTGGATTGTGGCAAACTTATGAGTGTTTCTACAATCCCAAACACAATTACGCTACAATTATTTTATTAGCAGTTGTTGCATCCATTTTACTTTTAAGAACTTTATAATTTTAGCAGTTTTATAATTAAAACAATTCATACACGTTAAAAAGTCAGCTTTTGTTTACATTTATAGGTTATGTCACATCAAAAATTATGAATCGTATGTAAAATGGAAATTTTGACATACATACGGAATTACATATGGGTAAGAAAAGTGACAGTACAGATGTAAAATACATCCCGTCTGACACCACCATTAGACGCAACCACTCTTTAGTAAAGTTTTGGCCCTAATTAGCTCCCTGGCATTATTCAATAGCTGTAAAGAAGAAACCAGGTCGACATAACAGCTCAGCTTCAGCCACGGAAAGTTAAAAAGGAGTATTAATGAATTTTCTTACACAATTGTTCAATTTTTCACAATTTTTAATTTTTTTTTTTTTTTTTTACATGAGTGCAAAATTTTTAGAAAGCATACGACTGTTACTTTAGTCTATCAAACAGTTAATTTTTTGTATATTTTGTATATTATTCTTGATTACATGTGCAATGTACATTACACAAACGTCTGTGAAATATGAATGCTTGAAAATGATTTCGAACAGTAGTTGACACTCATTTCCAACAGGGGCAGAATGAAATCGATTATTCAGATGCACAAAATGTGAACGTAATTCTAGTTTTAACGAATTAAAGGAAAATTAATTGAAGATTTTACATCAAAAACACAATAAGAAAATTAATTTATGTTGCAGGTTTTTTTATGCCAGCCACAGGTTTAGAATATAAATACTATATCCTACTTTGTCAAGGCTGAGTTCTGTGGAAAATTAATAAAACTTTGTTTTCTTATTTTTACGAGTTCTTTTGAAATTGGTGTTGTGTCTTAATTTTATCTCTCAGATTTATAAGTTTTTTTCTTTATTGTTTTGTATTTTGGTTTGTTTACACCTGCAAACTTGTGTTATTACTTGCTTTATATTTTACAATTTTATATTATTTCATAAAATTGCTGGCAGATTTGTTAGTTACTTTTGAAGCACCCTACACAAGTATAAGCTAACAGCGAATATTTAAGAAAATTAAAAACTGACAGTAAAAAGTTGCAGTGCAGAGTAATGGATTAAAATGCTAAAGATTTTGAACTTATTATTTGAATTTTTTTTATGTCTAGCATAGTGAGTCTCCAAATCGTTTCAAATCAATCTTAGTTCTTGCTCTCACCATTTAATGCTTGTAAAGTAAGTGGTTTTATTTAAAACCCATATAAATAGAAATATAAATATTTTTAAGTGCTGTTCATTTTCAAATGTTTATGGTGTATAGTGGTTTGTTTGTTTTAAATATTTCCAATGTTTTCAAGTATTAGAATTTGTTATTAATTTATTTTATTATTTTTCGCCTCCATTTTTTTTTTTGTTATTGTGCAGCTAAATATTTCCCAGAAATGCTGCACATATTTATTTAGTTATAATTGTGTATAAATTCAATCGCTTTTAATAAACTCAAATGGTATTAAATGAGAATATTTTTTTAATATTATTTAATGAAAAAATATTTATCAAAAAAACTTCAATAACAATAAAATGCAATTAAATGAATACTAAATATTGTATATGAAAATGTTTTAAACAAATTTGTTCAATTCACAACTGATTTTGTACTGTTGTAAGAATTGTATGTCGTGTGAATTTACAATAGTTGCAGTAATGTTCTTTAGTCGATTAAGGACTATTTTCAAATGGAGCTCAGTAGTAAGATGAGTCTTATGGCATGTAAAACTAAACTGTAAATTTCAATCCAGGATATGGCTAAATTCTAATGGATGCAATCGTATTATTTGAGTGATTGTTATCGACATATCTTAAAACTTTTTTATTCCAATCCGTAGATTTTGTCAGTTTAACATCATGTAAAACATACTAATTCAAAAATTTTCCTGAAATTTATCCTCCTCAACTTCTTCAACACCTGTCTGTTGAAGAATGAGATTTTTTACATAATAAAGAAAATGTTTTGCTTTATTCATTATATATGTAAATTTATTGACTTTTGTAAATTTGTTTTGATATTTTATTTTTGTCATTTCAAAGTCTTGACAACATAAACATACGTCTTTGCTCCAAATTGTATTTCACAATCAGCAAGTTGTATCATACAGTGTACAACGTACAACATGAGTTGTGAATTGAACAATTGTATAGGTAATGGGAAAATAGAAATGGCTGGTTACGGTGATTAGTATTAGTATGAAACACGTAAAATATTATGTGTCTGGTGGACTAGCTAATGAATGTCTAGCCAAATATTTACAAAAATTGCTAATTATTCGTATAATTTTGGCAGTGTTTAACTTTTATTGGAATCAGGAGCACATATGGCTATGTTTGTATCTACATCTCACAACATTAGAATTTCGGACAAAAGGCTTCAAAACTTTACATAGTCGTTTTTTTTTTTTTTGCATGTTTGACATTGACAAAACAGCAAGCTCAAGCTTTTTTTTTAACGAGAAGTAACACTCGGGCAATTAATATGCATATATGTAATTACGTTTTTTTTTATTTGGAAAGGGAATAGTTGAAGAAGTAAAGGTGCTGAAAGAAGAAAGCTTTGCAATTGCGCATTATTTTTCTTAGTGCAGCATTGCAGCGCCTCTGGTGGTGAGTAGGCGTATTATTTTTTAAAGCTTGATTTTATAGCCTTTATTTAACTATTTTACTTCAGTTTCAATGCTATACAACTAAACGAGGGCGCTGTAATAAATATTAGTTATGACAATATAGAAAATTAATAATTATGAGAATCTGATGTTGTTTGAGTGGCAGCTGTAATTTCCTGTATGGTGATAATATTTAACACAATAATTTGACTAGTGTCAAAAAAAGGTAGCTACATACATATATTATATATCAAAGAGTAGGAAATTGTGTCTGCTTTCAAAAATGTTTAAGATTCTGAATAATTCAAAAAATCATGGAAGACTTATAAATTATTTGTAACCCTTCTTTGCATAATGGTGGAAATTTACATTATAACATTGAATGCACTCTTTTATTTCTATTTAGTACTAAGCTAATCATCTAATATTGCATAATGATGCAAATCTCCATCATATTGTTTTTAGTTAAATATATACTGAAGGTACGGGCACATTTGGCAAATATTTACCGAAAAAGACGTAACCACTAAATAAAATATATTTGAACTCGTTTAGTTATTAAAAAAAAAAACGTTGTTTATTTAGAAAAGACATAACAAATATTTAGTTTTATTTTATTTGATGCTGTTTGATCTTGCCAAGCTCTTGTAAGAGTAAACAATGTCAAACAAATTTCTGCTAAAATAAGTGGTTACGCCTTTTTGAGTAAATGTTTGGCAAGTGTGACCGTAACTTAAGATTTTTTTTATTAATTTTTCTTTCATTTTGAATATGGATGTTATCACCTTGATTTATTTCACTATTAAAGAAAAAATCATGCAAAGAAGGGTTAATTGATGCAAAGAAACATTTTAAAAATCCAGAAAGATTTGAATCCGCTGTTAACAAAAACCAGATTAGGTAGGTTCAGGTGTGGTCCATGGGCTTAATTTTTCATATGGTCTATATGAGCGACAAAGCAGGATTTGTCCAAATATGCAAAATCCTTCAGAGAATCAGTGATTTTCTTGAAGTTGAATTTTCAAAAATTGTTTAAAAAACTCACAAATACAATTCAGAAAAACGGGTTATAGGGTATTATAGTGTGGACAAAGCAGGACTTGTCCAAATATGCCCAAAATCCTTCAAAGAATCAGTGATTTTCTTGAAGTTGAATTTTCAAAAATTGTTTAAAACATAAAGGAAAAAAACTAATATCCAAAATGGTACATAATTTTTATTAAATTCTATAAATTTATAATAGTTCATTAATTAATTTAAAATAAATTTTATTTTTATCAAATGCTGTTTGAATATGTTTTCAAATTTAAATATATAGTTAAATATGTCGTTACGTCATAACATATTTAACTTTTGAGTTAAATATGCGTAACGTAAGCTCTTACGTCGAAACATATTTAACTCGGCATATTTATCTTCACACACATAATTTTAATTAAACTATAGGAGATAATAAGTAGACCTTAACTATTATCGTGCATATTTAGTACAATATTTGAGGACGGAATTAAAAGCTTATATGTATTTTGGGCATAGCCCCAGTAGTCCATTTTGGTATTTATCATTACATCGACCTTTGATATTCTATAAGATCGAAAATCGAAGCTTAAACTCTACTGCACCTGAAATAGCCTTATCTTTTAAGTCTTATTAAAATCAGAATATAAGTTTAGAAATTACAAACATATTTGCACTTTTTTCGTAATTGCCCACTGTACAACAGAGGTCGTCACAAGGAGAGAAATATGGCTTAAAATATGTATAAAATATGTTGTAATCTGAACATATAACATGTTTATAAATTTCGTTGACATTTATGTTGACAAAGCCTGAGTTCTTAATATGCTAGATTCCTAAAATGATGCCAAACTAAATTAATTGGAGCATACGACTTAAGTTACGAGTAGTTATACGCGGTCAGAGGAACCCAATTCTTCTGTACTGAAAAACATGTTTAGACAATTTTGTCTTTGTTTTGTCTTTTTTTTATCGTCAAGTATTTATATCCATCATCATGCTAACAAAAACCAATAATCTCTTAATAGTTGTGATAATGTTTCTAATAACTTTTTAGCAAATTGCTAACACTTATCTAAATTTCATTTTATAGCTATTTTAAATCCCACTCAATTTCTACATTTGAAATGATTATACTAAAATTACATTAACAATAATCTATATCCGGTTATAACAATAAAATAATTTACATCATTTCTAAACGGTTATTATACTTCAACGACAAAAAAATAACTGAAAACCATTCGTTTTTATAGCGTTTAAACAAAATTGTTGTGAGTGTTTTTTTCTTTCCATCAATGAAGTCTTAAAACTTCAAAGATTTAAATTTAAAGCCAACCAACCATCCAGGCAGTCAGCTCTTGAAAATTGTTTAACAAACCGTGAGGAATTTTTTGTTGTACATATTTTGCTTAAAAAACAAGCAGCAACAGCAGGCTAAAGGCACAAATTGTTTTTGTTTAGGGGGGAAGAAGGTGAAGGAAAGATGTTCAACCCATTGTTTCGTTCAAAATGGCAGTACAAGCAGCAACAAAAAATTATTGTGTCACAAAAAAAGAATGTTGACATTATGCTTGTCATTTATATGTTAACACTTGTTGTTATTGTTACAGTTGTTTGTCTTTTCTTGGTGTTGTTGTTGTTGTTTTTTTTTTATTGTTAAGTCTTTCTTCTGGGAGTTTGGTGCAAGGAAGAAAGGAAGCAAGGAAGGAAGGAGTGAGTAGCAGTAATAATCATCGAGTGACAGTTTGTAGTAATAAATAGTATGTGGCAGTAGTAGTGAAATAATGTGTAAGTGGTATAAAATTCAATAAGCAAAGACTGGAGGGTAGAAATAAGATTATGATGATTAAATTGAGCTCAATTGCAAGGACTCGGTTATAGTTAAACACTTAAAGACATTGTAAAATACAAATTGTACAAAAATTTGTATTTTAATGAAAATGAAAGTGCCATAAAATAGATGAAAAATAAAATAGCAAATAATTGTAATTTTCTCGATCTATTTAATTTTTTCTTTTGTGACACACAGTATTGATTTGTAATTAAAAGAAATAAAAGTGGCAGAATAAAAACAACAGAATGCAAGTAAGAATTTAATCATTTTACATTTAATGTGATAAAATTGCACGTTCATGCTTTTAACAATTTTAATTAATTTGTTTGCTTTCAAACTCAATAAGATCTCAGTGAAATGTGTTTGTTGGGCTGAGATTAGAAAACTTCTTTCGCAGTTTTCAGTATTTTTTGAAAAACCTAAAGAATTAATTAAACGGTGTACAGTGTTGTAGAATGAAAATAATTTTGAAATAACTTAGACATTTCTAACCAGTTGATACGGTTGACATTTGACGTAAGCAAAGTTGAGAAATATAAAAGTTTAATTTTTTGTATCGAGTATGAACTTCAAGATCTGGCAAAATTTGTGTGGTTCGTTCAAAAATATGAAAAACTTTAATTAGATTTTTAAAAATTTTTTGTCTTTATCTTTAAAAAAAAAAGAGAAGTAGGCAGACAATTAATATGCCTATATATAATTGCGTTACTTTTTTTGGAACGGGGATAGTTATAGAAGTAAAGGCGGTGAAAGAAGAAAGCTTTTTATATCACAACTCTGCAATTGCACATTGTTTGTTTGTTTTTAGTGCAGCATTGCAGTGCCTCTGGTGGTGAGGTGGCGCATTAAAGCTTGATTTTATAGCCTTTATTTAACTATTTTACTTCAGATTCAATTCTATACAACTAAACGAGGGCGCTGTGATAAATATTAGTTATGGCAAGATAGCAAACTAATAATTATCAGAAACTGATGTTGTTCGAGTGGCAGCGGATTTTTCAGTTTATAGCAGCTAACTTTATTCCGTAAAAAGCATTTAATGAGTCAAAATATATTTGTAGGAGCTAAGTAATGAAAAATCTAAATCTAAAAAAATCCAGCATTGTCCGGCTCAATGTTTGCAAAAAAAAAAAGACTAAAGCTTGCAAAAACTGCAACTTATGTTATAAAACGATACTAGCAGTTATTTTCTGGGTCCACATCTTTCATCTGGCTGCCTAGAACTTGTGGTATTATACTTCTGGTTTTGTCTTTGAGCTTATGTAAAGACGTCTTTCGCGAGATACCTTAACTAGTTATACATGAAAAGTGTTAACGGTAGCAATGCAGGAAAGAGAAATAGAAAATTGAACCTTTTGAATGGACCAAATACAGCAATGCAAAAGGCATTGCAACATCGAATATGTACATAGTATGTATATATACACCTAATTCTGTTTTTACACGGTAATTGGTTCCAGGAAATCCCGTGTAAAAAAGACATTAATCGTATGCATAATATTCAAATGAATATTAACAAAGTTTCACACGGAATGACAAATTTAATATACCCTTATTCACCACTTATGGTGGTGGAGGGTATAAAAAAGGTATGTATGCACTCTAATGACGTTTTCTTTTCTGGCAAAAATGTTACACGTTTTTCCCATTTCGCATCTTTTTTAATTTTTTTGTGTTCTTTTCTGAAAAAATGTCAACACTGCTAAAGTGTAGTATGTTCTTTTCTATAAATGTCACACTATAAATTTAAAAAATGGTGCACCTTTCACACTCTGTATTTTTAGAGGGGGAGAATCGCACGATAAAACAGCTGACCAGTGATGCCAACTTTTGAGACTCAAAACGCGTAAACATTTTTTTCGCGTTGTGAGTGACTAAAATCCGGCTAAATCTAGCCCGAAAAGGGCTAAGTTGGCATCGCTGCAGCTGACATTTGTTTTGTTTATGAATGTGTATTTGTGTTAAGAAACAAAAAAGATATATACAAAATGGAAAATATTACTACTTTGTTATGTGCTGAAAAAATTTTGGATGACTTGTTGGATTCATGTTCATCATCTGATGATGATAAAATATTTTATATGATTATGGAAAGAAATCCACAACCGCGAGTGAAAGGCTTTGTAGAAAACGTAATTAATGAATACTCTGAAGTTAATGTATGTCAAATTTCATAGGACAATATCTCCTACTTCATATATAATTTTTATAGTTTAAGAAGAATTTGCGTATTAGTCGGGAAGGTGCCATTGGTCTTTTTGATAAATATTCATTATCTTAATTCAAGCGATCTTACCAGGGAGCTATCTGCTTCTTCTTTTTTAACAAAAAACAAAAACAGCTGTACATAAAAAAAAGTGTTACACTGTTGTAATTTTATGTTCTATTCTGACCATTAAAAATGCGACATCTTTAAAATGTGGGGTAAACATTATAAAAATGTACATAATAAAGGTGTAACATTTTATTTCAGAAAAGAAAACACCATAAGATTAAAAGTAATGTAAAAAAAATGTATGACAAGCTCATTTGTTTGTATGCAATAAAAGAGAATTCCTCTAAATTTGTGCTATTTACAATTGCTCTGACCAGTAAATTTGCTTGCATCCACAAAAAGATAATTATGCCAACTTTGTGATATGCAAAAGTTAAATTTAACCAAAAATTTATGCCCAAAAGACTTTGAATCGTGCTAAATGGAGTAAAATCGCTTAAAAAAAATAAAATTTATTTATTTTCAAACCGTGTAAAAAAAGACCGTATAAAAACAAAATTAGATGTATATAGTCGAATATATAAAATAAACGTTTGCACCCACACTTTCAGTAATAGCTCTTGTCATTATTATTATCAAATTCCAATCTATTTGTTCAGCTGGAAAGCTCTCGAAAGTAGCAGGACAATTGCAAGAAATTATCAAATTCCCTGAGCCGAAACCATATATAAATTATGGTAAATTATACTCAGAATAATTTAACAAACAATATGAAAAGAAATGAAAGGAACGAAAACAAGGAAATTAAGAGTTTTTTCTAATTATTTATTAAATTGTTTGGACAGGTGTACGGTTAGTTTATATCTAGCCGAAAATTAGTATTTACGACCTTTTTAGAAACTCAGAACCTACAATTTTTTTTAGTACTTTATGACAAGTAGAAGTGTATTGCAATACATAGCTTTCTGCATTTATAAACATTAGAGAAAATTGGAATTGTAGGGAAAATAAGGAGAATCGCTAAGTGTTGTTTTGGCGTAATCACAATTGGTATATAAAAAATCAGGTCCACGTAATAGAAAAGCATATGAACGTCGCTAATTGTTGCCAGTTTCGGGCAATTGATTAATAATAGTACTCGACAATTAAAAATCTTAACGATTTGCAACAAGTATGTGCATCAAAATGTTGTGCAACATTCAAAACAAAAACAGAATTTTTTATAATAAAAATTGAACTTAAGTTTCTTCTTCTAGTTTTTCATAAATATTAATTAATGTGTATAAATTATTTTATGGCATAATGTTCAACATAGTTGAACATATTTGTTCAATTCAATTCAGTTTGTATGTTGAGCATTGTTTGATACAACTATCTGATTGTGAACACAATTTTGAGCAAAGTCGTATGTTTATGTTGTCAAAGCTTTAAAATGACAAAAGAAAACTATTTTAAAAACAAACATACAAAAGATAAAATATGAATATTTTCCAAAATTAAAACATATCCATTATAAAATATTTTTAATGGTTCTTTATGTTATTTTCTAGTTTTAAACTTGAGAATAAGTTTATGATTTGAGTGTTACTGTTTGGTTATTACTTTTTAACTAAAATGAGTATTTTGTTATTGAATTACATATTTTAACTTTTGCTAACATGTAAACTTTCATAAAACATTCAAAAAACATATGTATAGGGTGTTTTTTTTACAGGTTTGTTTTTCGAAAAGAGATAAAACTGGCATTTTGTGGTCAAATCTGGCAACTCTAATGTCATTTATGTTCAGTTTGGTTTGCCATTTCATCATGAACAGGTTGACAAAAGAACAACGCTTGCAAATCGTGCAAATTTATTTCGAAAATAACGGTTCAGTTCGCGAAGTTTACCGCAAGCTCCGTCCATTTTATGGTCGACATAATCGTCCATCAGAGCAATTAATTCGGTTAACTATGAATCGTTTTCGCACTACGTTTACTCTATGTGATAATACGCATCCGCAGAGACGTCGAACAGTGTTGAAGAGGACCCGAATTAATGGAGACCGGTATAGAGCCATGATAACCGACTATTTTGTTCCCGAATGGGATGGCATGAATGTGGATGAGTTGTGGTTCCAACAAGACGGCGCTACATGCCACACAGCGCACGCCACAATCGATTTATTGAAGGAAACATTCGATGAGCGCATAATTTCGCGGAATGGACCTGTCAATTGGCCACCAAGATCGTGTGATTTGACACCAGTGGATTATTTTCTTTGGGGATATGTGAAGTCGCTCGTCTACGCCAACAAACCAGAAACGTTAGGGGAATTGGAAACCAACATTCGTGGCGTTATTGCCGACATACGGCCCCATATGCTCGAAAAAGTGGTTGAAAATTGGACCTGTAGAATTGGCTTTATTCGAGCTAGCCGCGGCGGCCACATGCCTGAAATCATATTTAAACATTAATGGCATAAAATTATCCTTCCAATAAAGCCAAATTGATGGTCATTAAAACGATTTTCTTGTGTTTTATTTCAATTCGAAGTTCTATACCCTTAAAAAAAACACCCTATATATAAAAATGTCCTAGGTGTTGCACTAAATATTTATATAGAAATTATCAACAAAACTTGTACAACTATTGTAAATTCAGATGGCGTACAACTCCTAAGACACTATATCAATTGTGAATTGTAATCTTTATGTAAAAATGTATGACTTTCTAAACGCATGTGTACATTGGGTAGATAATGCATAAGATCCATGTCACTTTACACATGCGTTTAAGAAAGATATTTTTATCACTAGTGTGTTTGTTTACCACACGCATTGATAGGAACAATAGATAGGATAGTGCTAGTAGGCATGTTTTCTAGTTTAGTTTTAAGATTACATATTATGTTTAGTTATTAAGGTCTAGTTTTATTAAATAAAATCAGTGTCATATTAACATTGGAGGAATGCATTACAGCCATTCTCAGCATCTAGTAATAAATTGAAGAGTGCATTATAACCACCTCCAATTTGGCACTTACGCGGTAAAATACTTGTTTTTACTACTTATTCGGTAATATTATTCTGTTTATTATTATATTTAAGTGCCAGAGTAAAGTATAAACACGTACTATTGTACTGGTTACTTACAATACTTATTTCCATAAATATTTATACAAATAAATAAATTTTCTTTAAATTGTTATAAATATTGACAATTTTTTCATTTGATGATGATGATATTTTTGAATTGTAACGATAATTCTTTTGGGAATATTTTCGTATGAATAAAAATACACTCAAACGTATATTCTTATACATATATATATTTTTACTATATTATTGTGACTATTAAAAGGCATCCACACGTACATATGTGTCTCTTGATACGAGTATCATCGCATTGTATTGTATTTTATATTTCGATTGTATTCGAGTAAATTCGAGTATATGTATGTATTAGGTTTTCTAGTGTTTGGTAGTTATAGAAATATTTGTAATATTGTGTAACGTTATGTCGGTCGTAAGTAAAAAATGTTTGTATTTATGTATGTTTGTTTAGATATATTAGTCAGTTGCCAGAATCCCAAATGTTTTGTGATTGTATTAAATGTCTACCCAAAATGAAAGAAAGAAAGAAAGGAAGGAAGGAAGAGTTTATTTGTTCTTTTTCCCCCTCCTGTTTTTTTTTTTTTTTGGAAAGGAACGACGTCAACTACAGTATTATTGTTAGACTTGATCCTTGTTTCATTTACTTTTTTTTAGATTTTGCTTCATGCTGTTAGGGATATTTACTCTTGTTAACTTTAAATGCTGCAAATGGTTTAGAAAATGGCCAAATGGTTATCTGGCTAACAAACAAAAAAAGATGAAGAAAAACAATAACAACAACCAAGTTAACACAAACAAGAACCAAAAAAATGTAATGAAAACACAAAATTCTAAACAAATAAAAAACTGTTATTGACACACTTTGTCAAAAATGTTGATTGAGTAGTTCGAATTGGTACGGGTATTTTTTATTGTTGCTTTCCTAGTTACCCTACGTCGTGTTGTGTGTTAAATAAAATTTATGTTAATGTTTGATTTCTATTTTATACTGGAGGCATCATTGGACCATACTTCGAAAATTTTTAAAATTAAAAATACTTCTTTCAAAAAATACAATAAATAGTAAAAAAAAAAGTACAAAGAAAAGCTCACAATTACCAAAACAACTAAATAAAGAACTAACTCAAAAAGCTACAAACCCACCCGAATCCGCTTGCTAGAATTTTAGCTCTGAGCCAGACGGAGTCGAGGCCAAAAAAAAATTTATGCTCTGTTAGAGAGTAATTAGATTTATTTTTAAGCCTAAAGAAATAAGGCAGATTCAATAAATAATAAAAAAAAAGTAAAAAAAAACAACTAAATAAAAATTCAAATAGAATTCTTTAAAACTTTGCTCATAAGATTCTGATTTCTATCGTAGCATGTAAAATTCTTTAAGGTTAAATAAAGAATACATGAAGATTTTCGTAGTGTAGACAAAACACAAACTATTTTTAACATTCTGTTGGCTCAATAAAGGAACCTTCCTCGAACTATGAGCTTTTATTCTAGCTAGACTTTCTAATTGTCGGCGTCTAGTACAGATTACCATAAATACATTTTGAGCTCTTCAGATGTCCAAAATGGGTTTATGTTGCTTTTACGTAATAAACACTGAGATCCAATCGTGTTGTGTGTTTTCGTGACTTTTTGTCACTTGTCTCTGCTTTTACTTTTCTGTGAATTGCTTGAAAAACCTCTGTTTTGGCACAATCCATTAGTATCGTAATTTTACTTTTATATTTTTTCGAAAAATTTACTTTCCAAATAAATTGCATTGCTTTGCAAGAACGGATGGTTGTTCATTGATAAAGGACATGATGCAAAGCTGCATTAACGAAATGGTCTTGGAAAAGCTGAATTAAAATTCGACCATCACCACGCACACATATTCACCGATTCCCATGGACAATTTTAAAGCTCAACTTTTCTGTTTATTTATTTCTTCGAATTAACTCGAAGTAGCTGGAGGTATTGCTGCTGCAGCCTATACACTGGTGAATCTAAGGAGAGTATATATAGAACAAAGGTCCTTTTATTTGGGCTTGACATTCTTTCTATTTTCCTACTTATTGACTTTGGTAAAGTGTTGACAAATGTGTGAAGGGATTTGTGGTTGATTGTTTGGGACTTTATTTTGTTTGTTAGTTCTTTTTTTTTTTGTTAACTTCATCTGCTGCTGTTAATTTCTTAACAATGTCGTAAAAAAAATTTTAAAACACACAACAAAAAAAGGACAAGCTATGATTTGTTATAAAATGAACACCCACTAGGCTTTAATTTTGACACTTTGTAATAAATAACACAATCATAACAGCCAGAATATTGAATAAAAATAAAAGTTAAAAAAAGTTTAGATTTAGTTAAAAACTTGAGTACTTAAAATAAACCCTCAGTTGTAGTGTAAATTTGTGATTACATTTGTAAATACATTTAGTTGATGTTTCTTTGTTTGTTTGTTTGTTTGATTTTTTTAACACTAGACTGTTGGGGTAACGACACCTTGACAATGTTTATGAATGTATGTATGTATGAAAGGGTATTTGTTAAATTATATTTGTTGTATTTATATTGTACTTTGCTATGACATGTAGACAAATAAATGCTAACACTCATACATGAACACAAAATAATACAGAAATGGCAAATAAATACGCTAAAAAAAACACCAACAATGCCAACAATAATACATGTATGTAATGTATATAAATATATATATATATATATATATACAGTGGTTTTTGTTTAATATTTTTTTGTTAAAAATTTAATTTAAAAAAGCCAAGCCAAAAATAAAAAATCTTAAAATACCCAAAGATAACTAGGCAGCAAACTCTGTCCTTAGAGATAAAATGCTCTAAGTTTTCCCTAATGACTCAAGTCGATGGTCATTTGTTTTTGGAATTTTCATTGGTGTCCTTAATCTTTTGGTTTCTCTAAAACTATCCAACATTTGCACCGTTTTTTAGACACTAATCTGCACTATTAATAGGCCTGCAAATTCAGTTTCAAAACATGACCTATGGATGTCTCCATTTGTATTTATGTGGAAATTTTGGCAAAATTCAAGGCTCTCAGTTGTCATATAAAAGTGTCATTCGACTACATTTATTTCTTGCAAAGAGTACAAGTTATAATAATAGTAAAAGTTCCTGCGCAAGTCCTTACTCGGTGAAATTCGCACTACAAAATCTTCGTCCAATTCAGAGGAATGGAAAACAAATGATCTATAATTTACTTATTTATTTCAGATATTGCTTGTCTTTCAGTGCGAAATGCTTTTTGTCTTGGTTCGATATAACGCTTAATTAAAGCTTTTGTTAACTGCCTCCTCCCCGGTAATTGTTTTAATATTATTTCTTTATCGTAGGAGATCTTCTTGATTCTACTTTTTCCCCACTTTGATCTTCTGAGTTATTTAGTTTACATTCTAAACAACCGAAATACTTTATATACAAATTTTCAGCAAACTGCAAAACCGCATTTTTTCAATAACTTGAAACAATCTTTAAGACGCCTATTTAGTCCGGCAATTTCCATATTTAGATTAAGTAATTTTAAAACAGCTTAAAAACGAAAACTTCATCGCTTTCATTCTTTCCATTATTTTAAACTTTTGATTTCATTTAGTTTACTTTTGAAATATGGGATCCCGAAAACGCCATGATGGTCGTGTTAATAAAGTTTCGAAACATTGTAAATTTCATTTAGATTTTCAAAGTATGTCGCATTAGCTATAGCAAGTGTGTATTTTTTAGAAACGAATATTTTTATACCCACCACCAAAAAAATGGAGGGTATATTTCGTTTGTCATTCCGTTTGTAACACATCGAAATATTGGTCATAGAACCAAAATGTCTATATATTCTGGGTCTTTATAAGATTCTAAGATGTCCGTTCGTCTATCCGTCTGTTAAAGTCACGATAGAGCTTCAAAATAAAACATATTTTTAATCAAACATTCTTTGATATACCGAAAGGTTTGGTATTGAAAATGGGCAAAATCGGTTTCGTAGGATCGGAGATAAAGACCAATCTTTCAGACAACCTCGATATTTTTCAGATATTTTTTGCAATTTTCTACAAATATAACGCAGATAATATCATGAAATTTTTCAACTTTTATTACTTTTATAGAAGGACAAGTCCTGTTGAAAATCATAAGAATCGGTCTACGACTTCTCAGACCCCCATACAAATGTCCTCCCGGAATATTGTTTTATGGTACATAAATATCTATAGAAAAGCAGTATCCAAACAAAATTCAGCAAAAATAAGTTTCATGTAAAGTGAAATCTCAAAACAATATTTTGGTTGCATCGGTCCATAATTTTGACATAACCCCATTCAAAGACCATTTCCGAAATTCACTTAATTTAACATAAATCTTTTGTAAAAATGACTATCAAGTTGAAATTCGACAAGCATAATCAAAATTACATTCAATTCCTCGTACCAAATTTCATGATATTCGGTCCATCTTTGACCGTAGCCTCCATATAAAGCCAACTTTCACAAATCACTTGAATGCGCATAAATCTTTTATGAATCTCCATAATAGGTGATTTGGTGGTGGGTATATAAGATACGACACAGGCGAATACAAACTCATACTTGTTATTATTTAAATATTATTAAAACGTCTGCCGTAAGTAAGGAAGCAACAATGCGGTACTTGGAGATACAGTAAAGTATAAAGAATTTTTGGGATAAAGCAGCCGAGAAAAAAGCACCATGAAAACACCGAAATTAATAAAAAAAAACACATTGAAACTTGTTTAAAGAAATGATAAATGTCACTTAAGACAGATATAGTTGCATCATAAAAAGAAAACGTAAGCTAAAGAAAAAAAGAGAAGCTTGAGACTTATTAATATATTTCAGTAAAAATTAAGAAAAAATTATTAAGAAAGCAGGAAATGCATTTTCAGTGCGGTAAATTTTATAAGTAAAGTCAAACTCATTGAAGAATCATATAAAAAGTATGACGAATTAAGAATTAATAAACAAGTACTAAATTAATAATCAAGGCGAAGCTTTTGTTGAAATTGCTTGCACTAATTAAATTCAACTGATTGCTAACGTGACAAGGTTTTGTTAAATTGTTAATAGTCTTTATTATAAATAGCATATAAGCCCTAAGGGCTTGCTTCTGTAAAAGAAGAATTAATATAAACTACATGTCGCGTGCTATATCCTACTGAAAACTGTATAAAAATATAATGAAAGCAAATATTTCAACAGAAAGACACATTTTTTTCAAAATAAAAAAATCGCTTAAAAAATTTGTACCAATTCCCAGATTTTTGCAGATTTCTAAATGTAGTAGAAAACAAGTTCAATTTATTGTCGCATTCTTGATCTTTATATTGGAAAGAACAAAATAGGAAAAAGCCATACTTCAAATACCTTATTATACATAAATACGATAACTTTTCTTAAAAACTTGCTGAAATTATTTCCATTTGTTAGAAAATGTTAAAATTTTGAATATTATTTGTCAACATCATTTAATACCTTTTATTACTTTTTACTAATTATGACACTTACGAAGTGTCAACAAGATCTAACTAAAGATATTGCCACAAGCTGTTTTCACTTTTAAAAGTGATTTTTTTATAACCTCATTCTACTGTCTTTTTTGGCAAAGTGTTACAATTTTTGAGGCGTTTTTTTTTTTTTTTTTTGTTGTTGTCTTCCTTGTGTGCCGTGTCACTTGTTGTAAACTTTCATATAAAATACATTTCATTTCATTTTATTTTTATTCATACATAAAATACAATCATCATTTCTATTAGTTTGTTTTTCGTTTCGTTTCCTGTTGTTTTTTATTCTTATTTTTTTTTTTGTGCAGAATTTTAAGTGACTTGAAATTGCAATTTATTGTTGCATGTCTGTCGAAATAATTGTGAGTTAAAGTGAGCATTTTTGTTATACTTGTTCGTATTAAAATGATGTTGATGTTGATAGTGTTGCTTGTTTGTTGTTGTTACTGGTGTTGCTGATGGTGTGTTGATGGCAGTTGCTGATGGAAATTTATACAATAAATTTATTTACAAATATGTTGTATGTTCATATCTATGTGTGTAGTAACTTGAACATATAACCCCAAACGACTACTGATGAAATATGAGTGTATTACAACTTACAATAAAATGCCAAAATATTCCAGCAAGAAGAAAAAAACCTAAAATTAAAATGAAATAAAAGGAGAACAGCAGCAGCAGCAACTTTGTTGCTTTTTTATTTTGACACATTAGGGTGAAATAACTGAAAATGTTGCTAAAGTTTATAGATTTTTTTTTTGTCTGTACTCAAGTAACTCTTTTTTTCTATTTTTGGCCAGCAAACAACACTTTTAAATAATAAATTTAAATAGTTTTTAAAGAAAAACTTTTATCAGTTACCATGAAAAAGAACGGCTCCCTTAAGGAGTTTTGATGTCAATTATTGGTGACCACAATCAATGACTAAGAAAAACTTTGTTGGCTTTTTTTTAATGTTATTTTTGGTTCGTTTACTTGTGTTGTTTTAGATATTTCAAAAAAGCAAAAAGAAAACAGATAATTTGTTTATTTGTTTGGAAGTCTATTATTTTGCCAACAAACAACTACGGGATCTGGAATCTTGGTTCTGTTATTTTTATTGTTTAAGGTGACACAGTCAATGTGTTTATTTGAGAAACCAATTAAAAAGTTTTTAGTTTTATTTTTGGTTTTAGAAATAAATAAATATATGTATATGTATG
The DNA here is from genome assembly GCA_916048285.2 of Bellardia pandia. Lineage (NCBI taxonomy): Eukaryota > Metazoa > Arthropoda > Insecta > Diptera > Calliphoridae > Bellardia > Bellardia pandia. The sequence continues at coordinate 48,724,122 of OU696532.1, read as the reverse complement.
TATGTATGTATATACTAAACAAAACTTTACTGTACTCTGTTTATTTAGGTTGTTAACTTGTTATACCCTCCAGCACCATAAGTGGTCAATGAGGGTATATACATATAAGTTTGTCATTCCGTGTATAACACTGAGAAATATTTATCCGAAACCCAACAAAGTATATACTATATATTCTTGATCCTTATGACATTCTAAGTCGATTGAGCTATGTCCGTCTGTCTGTTTGTGTAAAACACTCCCACGTCCAAAAGACACAACCAAAATCAACAAAGTTTACAGAACCCCGTTTATAATGCTCCTAAGCAGTTTGGTATTGAAAATCACAAAAATCGGTACAGTAGAATCAAAGTTCTGGACCAAAATGTGAGACAACCTCCATAAAAATTTGATATTTTTAAACATTTGTCTTTTAATTTTTTTTAAACACATTGCAGATAATAGCATGAAATTTTGTACACGTTATTTTTATGACAAAGGAAAAAAGTGTGAGGAAAATAGTAAAAATCGGTCCATGATTTTTCGTAGCCTCCAAATATATTCCCGAAATATTGCTTAATGATAAATAAATGTCTATAAAATTGGAATTTTAATACAAAATTCGATGGCATGTAAAAAGAAATCGCAAAACTAAATTTTGTTTTGTTCGGTCCATGATATAAAGACCAATCTGAAATTTATTTAAATGCGTATAAATCTGGTACAACTACTGTTTCCAGGTTAAAATTCGAAACAAATAATTATTATAGATAAATAAATTGTTGCACTAAATTTTATAATGGTCAGTCCATAATTGGTCATAGCTCCCATATAAGGACAAGTCATTAATCCTTATATATTTTATAAATATCAGCACTGACTTAAAATTTTCTAAATATCATTTAAATATACACAAAAATCATTCCACAAAATTTCGTGAATTTCAGTCCATTTTTGACCGTAGCTCTCATATTAAGCCCTCTTCCAAAAATCACTTTAATATTCATAAATATCTTATAAATAAATAAATAATGGTACCGATCAAAAATTTTACACGGATCATTTACATACATATCAAAATCAAACTGCTGGATTTTGAAAATATCAGTCCATATTTGACTATATCCCCCATATAAGGCCCACTTCCGAAATTTACTTTAATACTAATATATGTCTAAATATACCGTTATTATATTTAAGAAATTCGGCCCTTGATTTGTCATAACTGCCATATAAGGAGCATTTCCGAAAAACAATTTAAGCCACAAAAATGTCTAATAAATATCGATATCGAACCAACTTTTATCCAGAAATCATATTAAAATAGGATAGACGTCAATTAGCTATGTTGCTGCATTTTGCAGCTGTTAGTCAATAATAGCTTCTGAATTAAGTCCACTGCCGAACATAACAATTAACCATACAGCTGTTGTAAATAACGTTGTTGAGATGAAATTCAACCAGAATAAGCCTCAAATACGTAGAAACCACATAAGTGGATACTGGATTTAGAAGCTATCAGTCCATAATTGGTCCACTTCTACTATGCCACCCATAAATCTCTTGTAAAAAATGGTATTGAGATTAAATTCAATAATCCTACCCTCTTTTTTTTTTGTTCTTTTAATTTTATAAATTGTTAAATTACACTCAAGATCATTATGAATATCAAACAAACTCTCCAAATTATGGTAAGACTCGGTAATTACATTAATTATAAATGGTCAAAGATAGATAAAGTCCCAAAACATTTTAAATAAATGATATTGTTCGTAAAATTGTCTTTTAAACAATACCTAATAAGGACATAAGGATATTCTAGTCCTAAAACCAGTGTATTTCCTGTATTTCTGATAATGTTTAGGTGGAGGGTATTTAAGATTCGGCACAGCCGAATATTGCACTCTAACTTGTTTTATTATTATTTTTGTATCCTTTAGCCCAAAATCTTGCTGATGACACAATCAGTAAAAACAATAACAAATCAAGGTATTTTGCTTATAAGTCAGACATAAGGACGACATTGTTGCAGATAGACATTTAGATTTTTCACATAGACTAGATTTAGGCTACAGTACACTAGATGCCAGACTGTTTCTTCTTTAAGCCAATTTGAAGCTTAAATAAACGAGCAGCACTGTATAAAGTTTAACTAAGCAAACAAGTTTTTTTTTTTGTTTTTGTTGTCTTGCTTTCCTTTTTTAAATATATTTTTTGTTGAATGTATAACTGCCATCTTTAGTTTAACTTTTTAAAGCATAAACTGATTGTTGATGGCTAATAGGAAATCTAACAATAATATAATTGAACTTCTTGATTTTCAATAACACAAAATTACAGATTGAACTTCTCGTTTTAATTATTTATCGATTTTTGAAAAGAAAGTTTGAGTTTTTCATAAAAAATAACGAATTTTGGCAAAAGGTATCAGTGATCACAAATCGTGTTCCTTTTCTAAGTTTAACGCTTTGTTTTAAAGTTATTGATGATTTTAGATATTTTTAGTTTTTCGTATTGAATATCGATCATTGGTCAGAAATATTAATTATTTAAATGCTTTTTTACAAAGATATTTTGTGCTTTTCGTATAAAATATTAATTTTTGGTCAAAAATATAAATGATCACAGATCGAACTCCGTTTCTTTATTAAATGCTTATTAAGATATATTGAGTTTTTCATATTAATTGTTTAAACGCTTGTTTACAAAGATATTAATTATTTTAATTATTATAGGCCTTATTCATAAAACTTACAACAGGTTTATAAGAGGTTTATTTCCATACAAAATTTGCTTTATAAACCTGTTGTAAGTTTTTATGAATAAGGGGGTATGTGCTTATCATACTAAATAACGCTTTGTGATCACAACTATAAGTGATCATAGATCACATTTGTTCTTATAAAAATCGATTTTTGGTCAGATATATAAGTAATCACAAATTAAGCTCCTTTTCTTAAATAAACGCTAAGATATTGATGATTTTAGATATTTCGAGTTTTTCATACTAAAAATCGATTTTTGGTAAGAAATATAAGTGATCACAGATCGAGCTTCATTTCTCAATTAAACGCTTATTTACAAAGATATTAATATTTTAGATATTTTGATATTTCACATAAAAATCAATTTTTGGTCAGACGTATGAATGATCACAGATCGAGCTACCTTCCAAAACTAAACTGGGGGCTAACTCTGGCAGTTGTGATCGACATTGTTTTCGAATCGAAATTTATTTCGACAGTGCAAAATTATCTAATGATGGGACTCCATACGAATCGATTCATTGCTTCAGATTGAAAACGTTAATGTCATAAGGAAACAAATAAGAAACTCCTCCGATCCCTTAAGATTGACAAAAAATGAGTAAATATAAATAAGTTCACATGTATATATATATACATATATACGCTGACAAAGGAAGCATTTAATTATTTTCTTGGGCAGTTAAAGTTTGAGGGGATACTTTTCACTACGGTTCCACCAAAAATACAGTTGGTGGCAATATTGTCATTGTTGGCTTCCGAAGGTTTTCAACGATTTTTAAATTGGTATAAGTCAAAGTGCTGTATTGGGTTTGTCAAAATACTTTTTGCCAAGTCCGTATGTTCTGCCATAAAATCGGCCGGAATTTCCTTTTAGGTAAAATTTATTTTTGATAGCATTGACCTAAAAGTAATAAAATTATTATTATTATGATATTTTTAAGAGTAAGTAACAAATTTTTTACTTTCTTTTCTTCTGTTTGCTAAAAAAAAAAAAACATTATTTCGAATGCTTCTTTGCACAAGGTTGCGTTCGTGATCGAATGACATCATTAGAAATTTCTATACATTTTTTTCTCTATCGAATGAAGGAATCCCAAATGTTAAAAAATTCGAACGTACGAATGAAAATTTATTCGCATACGAATGCGAGAATAAGCCCCCAGTTTTATAGCTATTTACAATTAAAGAATTAAGTGAAAATTCACTATTTGGATAGTATTTTGTGTTTGTTTAATTTGTTATAATAAATGCTTATTTACAGAGCTCTCAATCAATAAATTTCCTACTAACATTTCTACACCAAAACAAAAACTAAAACAAACAAATAAATAAAATGACAAAACTGACCACAATGATTTACTTTCGAATATTTTGAGATTTTTGCAAATTATTTATGAACATCCCACAGAAGGAATCAACAAACAAACAACTGCAACAACAACAAAATACTAACGATGACAATACAAAAGAAACCATAAAGAATTCCATTGAAAATTACAACTACAGCAACATACAACAACAAATCCACAATTCATTCATTTCAATTTATTAGTTAGTGGCAGTGGTCAGAATAAATATGAATGAATGGCTTTTATCCATACAATCCAGATTTCTAACATTCATTCCTGGTTATAGTTTTTCTTTTTTTTTCCTGGGCAGAGCAGCAGCAACAACAAAAAGTGAAAAAAAATGTTGTTTTTATTAAACAAATAATTTATTATCGTTACATGAAAAGCCAAAGAATTTTGCCAAACAAACCGAAAAAAAAACTTCTTAGAAGGTTTTGATTTACAATGGCCAATGCAAATAAGTAAATGTATAGATAGATTGTAGATAGATTTAGTTTAGTGTATATATGCATTGAAATTGTGTTTGAGGCATAAATTGTAGTAAAAGTAATGTATTATTTATTAGAAGAATAAAATCAGTAAATATTTGTAAATATTGTAAGGAATTAGAGAAATCGTTATCAATAACACCAAAATGTGGAGTTAGTTACTACAACAAGGATATACTTCTTATAAAAACGGTACTCTTAACTAAATGAGAATTATATTATATTGTATGGTTATTTAAGAGCATAAAATATTTTAAATAAATAAGTACTAAAATATCACATTTGAAGTTAGTCATTACTTAACCACTTCTAAGTAATGCAAACATTATTAAAGATGATTTCTCAGTATGAGATTTTTTGCTGGATAAGAATAGGATTCTGTGATTACAATAAAAACTGGTGGCTATGCAGATTATGCTTTCTTATTATATTTATCAAACTATTTAGAGATGCTAATAATTATTTTAACAAAAAATCTTTAAAAAATTTAAAAATATAGATATTTCAAATGTAATAAAATGTTTGACAACAAATTGTCTCTGCCTTTTACACTTCTATATTCTGTCTGTAAACCAATATGAATTATTGGATGTACATTTAACTAAAACAAAATTACATTATAAAATATTGTTATAAGGACAACACCTGCATTTACATGTGCAACCACAGTTAATGGTAATAATCATCGTACAAATTATATACGATATTTAAGATCACCTTAAAATTAAAAATCACCTTAAAAAAATGTAATCATTGAATTTATTAAAGTTTTTTTTTATAAAATACATTTTTGCTGAGTATTTACTTGTGCAAATATTTAACGTAAACTAACTTTTCTAGTGCACTGTATTTTATAATAACTACAAGTTTAACGCGCGCCTTATTTTATTACAATTCAGAACATCTCATAATTTAACGCGCACAATAATTTTCTGTGCTAAAAAGTTGTATTTTTTTCATTGTGCAATTCATGTACACAGACCGGCTTTGCTAAAAGAACAAATATGAAATTTTGAAACGAATTCTGAATGCTGTACAATTTCAAAGAATGACAATAATGTTCCAGTGTAATTTTGCATGGAAAAAAACTCAGGTCGAAATTATTTGTTGAAGACATAAAACGCCAATAAACTTTGGAATTCTTTACTCTTTTCACATATTTATAACCTTCAACTGATTTAATGCAAGTAATCTGTTCTTATATCTACAATATGTTACAAATGAAAGTTGCAACTCTTATGAATTGTTAGTAAGCTGTAGTGTAAGCTATAACAAGCCAAATAGTAGCACGAGTTTATTATAAAGTAATAACACAGTCGGTTATAAGAGTATGGAAATAATAAACATGAACACTTACAACATTTTCATTGCAACTGCAATTTTTCGTACAAAATTATATTTGTCCAGCAAAAGGGTGCTGCAATTGAAGGAGCAATTGAATATTTTATTATATAATTTTAACAAAGTTGCACTGAAATAGGTACAAATTTATAAGCTTTTTGCCAAAAATCTATATTTTGTAAGTTAAATTCAAATTAAATGAAAATAGGAACTCGATCTTGGGTCGCTCATGTTTCGAAACAAAAATCGATATTTGAAAACAAAAAATTCAATATATCTAAAATATTATAATTATAATTATTATATAAATACGCGTTTACTTAAGAAAAGGAACTCGCTCTGTAGTCATTCATAATTTAAACCAATAATCGATATTTTGCATGAAAAATACATCAATAACTAGAGATATAGAAAATGTCATGACAATAGTAGTTTCTTAACTAAAGAATTTTTTTGAGCAATTTATAAGAAAAAGCCCAAACACGTGCTATATTTTGGTTCACTTGAATAAAGGCACTTTAGTATTTATTATTTTTTTTAAGGTAAGCGATGTTTTTTTGTAAGGAGCGTTTGTTTATTACAATTTATTACATCTTAAACATTTTACGAGTCAAAATTGCAAAACAAAAAAATTTAAAACAAGCGGAAAAAACTAAAATCCATGTTTAACGTTCTGAAGGATATTCTAACCGCGCAATAGCTAAAAAAAATTGATCGAAGCCCAATAGTTGTCGACAATTACATTAACGACCCCGAGGGATATAGAAAAAAAAATTTAAAGGAAAGGTGTCATTGTTTTTATCTACGTATGAGAAAAGAAAAATCATCAATATTGCTTCTAATTCTGTCCAATCCTTGTCAAGAAAACAACTGAAGTGCAAGCAAGCAAGTCATTAGTACACAGAGTAATTAAGAACTGCGAGTGCATTAAATACCTAAAATAACAAAAAAAAAAAAAAACGCCATTTAATGTTCCTCGTAAAGAAAAGCGGCTTCAATTCGCAAAAGACTACATGGTATGGGATGATCAGCAAACAGATCATGTAAATGACTGGAGAACCTTTGTATTTACGGATGAGAAGAAGTTTAATTTGGATGGGCCTGATGGCTACAACTATTATTTCCCAGATTTCCCAGCGATTTTTGAACCGACCTCACAGCCGAGAGGGTGACGTTATTGTGTAGAGTGCTATAACGTACTATGGCACCATTGATCTTAATTTTCAAAGTGCAAAAATAACTGGTGCAAGCTGTAAAACTTTATTGGAATCGGCTTTTCCTATTCACCAGATCTAAACATTATTGAAAATGTCTGGGGTTGGTTATCTCGCAAGGTCTATGAAGGAGGTAGACAATTTGATGACAAGCAGTCACTAATTCAAGCCATTAAGGATGCTTGGAATCAAATATCGTTGGATTACATAAATTCTCTTTATCTGTAAAAAAAAAATCCGTATATTTTAAGTTATTAAAAACAAAGGGGGTTGTCCCATTACTAATAGTTCTTTAATAAAGTAATAATAATGTAAAATAAATTTAAAAAACAACTAAGAAAGTAGTCGGTCAAGCCCAACCATATAATACTCTACACCCAGTATATGTATAAAACAGTTTTTCAGAAATGGGCGATATTATGGAACGATCATCCAAAAATTTAGTGCCATGACATCCGTGAATATAACTATTATTTGTGTCAAATTTTATTTGGATACCAAAATTTTTAAGAAATTTATGGTCGTTGAAATGATTTTCGGAAGTGGGCCTTATATGGGACATACGACTAATTATGGACAGATCATCATAAAATCTACCATATTATTTGTATGTATAGGAAACATATTTGTGTTCAATATTATTTGAATACCGACAGTTTTAAGAGGGTTATGCACTTTAAAGTGATTTTCGTTAATGGGGCTTATATGTGAGCTATGATCAATTATATTTGACTTCATTTACCTCTCATTTGTGGTGAAATTTGTTTGGATACTTGAATAATTAAAACATTTATGATCGTTAAATTCCTCTTTCGGGAGGACATTTGTATGGGGGCCAGGTGAAATAATGGGCCGATTTCCACTAGTTTCAATTCCGTCCATCCTTGGGTCAAAAAAAATTACTCGTACCAAATTTGATTGTCTTCAAAATTGCGACCTATACTCTGAGCACAGCCAGACGGACGGACAGACGTACATCGTTAAATCGACCCAGGAAGTGATTCTAAGGCGATCGGTATACTGTTGGACCAATATTTATGGGCATTACAAACATCGCACATATCAAATATCAATTGAACCAAAAAAAATTGCACATTTTTGGATTTTTTATGAATTGCTCAAACATAAATTCCTTAGTTAAGAAACCACTATGGTCATAATTTTTTTTATATATCAAGATGTCCAGCTTCCATTTCTATTTTAAAATTTTGCAATCGGTTCAAAATTGGCTTTAAATAAGTGAACCGGAGTGTATTTTAAAATGCATTTAATTGAGAAAGGGAGTTCGATCTGTTATCACTTCTATTTCTCTCCAAAAATCGATATTTTGCATGAAAAACTAAAAATATCTTATATCATATATATCTTTCAGAAAAGAAGCCCGATAAGTGATCACTGATCACAATTCGATATTTTGTAGAAAAAATTCCAATCTCAATTAATATTTTTATAAATAAACGTTTTATAATTTAGAAAAGAAGCTCATATTTCTTATCAAAAATCTATATCTATTATGAAAGACATTGTTTAAGTATTGTGGTATACAAAATAACATTTCATTTTGTTATAACCTATGAACATCTACTCAATATAAGCATTATTTTCATGCAATTTTAACAGTTGTATGAATGAATAAATGAAACATGTGAGCATGTGTGTTTAACGCAAATGATATTAAAAACTCCAGGATGCTGTTGTCTAGAAGCCTGTCATTCGAGTTGATTCCTGCAAACCAAGTCAGTCAAAGCCAGTACAGTCAGTCTATCAGCTACCTATAAGTAAAACGGAAAAAAATTAAAAATAAAACTCGAGGAGTAGTCCTTGTCTGCCTTAGTATAAAGTATGTGTATTTGGGTACATACTTATCCATACAAACACATTACAGCAAATGAATTATATCCTTGCAACTCTTGGAACTGTAATGCCTTCATGAAAGATTTTGATACAAAAGCAGCTTTTGTTACGATATAGCTAGACCAAGTTGACAATTGCTACATTTAAAACTACTGGGATATTTTCATGTAGATATTGAAATACAGAGAGCATGAGTTCATTAAAACTTAAATATTGGGTAAAAATAAAAAAAGAGAAAGAGTTGCCATGACAACAAAAAAAAAAGAATAATAAACATTTCATATTGTAGTCATTTTTATTTTTTTATTTGAGCATGTCAACATCAAGGTGGCAATTCTGTTTTTACAGCATTAACTTATTTGCCATAAAAAAATATTCCTTTCTTACACTATCCATGTGTGACATTATTTTCATTTTAAATTTTTCCTACATTTTCCAAATGTGAACAATTTTTGGAAAAGTATTAATATGAAAATCACTTGGCGAATAAAATGCACAGTTGTCATAAGGAGAAAATGACAACACGCTCGTTAATTTATTTCATGAGATTGTTGGTGATTTAAATTTGCTTTTAATAATTATAAGATTTTTTAAATACACACAGCAGCAGTGGATTTAAAGCGTGCAGAATTAAGTGAAATTATTAAATATATGCAAGTTATTTATGGAATACTTTTCAATTATTTCAATGGAAGACATATTTTTATAATTAAACATGCTGTCATTTGTGTAAGTACGTTTAAACAATGGCCAACAGAGGAGTATTTGTGTAAAGTGTTAATTGCGAAGACATAATTTGTTTAAATCTCAAATTTGTCTTGCACACACATTTAAACACAGTACAGTGTAAAATATTTTCACATTACAAGATCACTTTTATTTATGAACAAAAAGCGTTATTTTGTTAGGAAAACTTAAAATATCTAAACTCATTAATAATAATTTAGAAAATGACATAATTTAGAAGAGGATGATCACTTATGTATGTATCTGAACAAAAATCGATATTTTGTATGAAAAACTCGAAATGTCTATAATTATTAATATTTTTTTAATCAGCGTTTAATTAAGAAAAGAAGCTCGACCTGTGATCGAATTTGTGTTTTTGACCAAAAATCAAAATATTGTATGAATAATTCAATACGTGTTTAATTAAGAAAAGGAGCTCGATCTGTGATCACTGATCCAAAATCCATATTTAGTATTAAAAATATTTAAAATCATCAAGTCTAAAATACGCATTCCCAGTATATCTCGTGACTAAAAGGCTAAACAAAACTTTATTTATAACCAGCTGATCCGGCAAACGTTGCAACGCGTTGTTGTGCCTTAAGTTTTGGAGTGTTTTATTTAAATCAGCAATTTACATGAATGGTGTTTTAGCTGTTTTTTTATTTTTTATATTTTTTTTTAAGACATGGCCAAGCCATGGCTACAGGGCCTTAGGCTCTATATATTGAATAATTATTTTTATCTTAAAGAAATATATGTGATATCAAATAATATTGTATAGATTAGCTTCTTTTAGAAAGGATTTGAAATGAGTTCTATGGGGTGTGGTACATTTTTGAAAGAGTTATTGCGATGGGTTTGATAATTAGGGCAGGAGGTTAGTATGTGTTTGAGCATTTTGTTTAACGGGATGTTGCAGTTGCAAATCGGATCTTTTGGATATTGATTAAATGACCGTGTGAGAGTTTAGTGTGTCCCAGACGAATTCGTTCGAATTTGATGCAATCTCTTCTGTTCAGCATGTTTTATGTATTATGTAAGAAATTATCAATTGATAATTTTCTATTGTTCGTTGTTTTGTAACAACCGGATGTATTTCGTGGTGAATTTGTTTATGTCGGATAAGTTATAGTAAGACGTTTATAAAAGTGGAGATGTAAGTGCTTCCTTTGCTTGTTTGTCAGCGAGCTCATTTCCCTCAATGCCACAATGACCAGGAGACCATATTAAAATAACATTTGGATATTTATCAATTAGAATATTTCTTATAAATGATGCGTATATATTGTTATTGGATGTATTAGAGATAGCTTTTATAGTGAGTCCGTACAAATTGCAAAGGAACCAATCTTGCTCTTTAAAGTCATCGTAATGGCAATGATTTCGACAGTAAATATGGTTGTATAGTGGAAGTAAAGATGTTTTAATAGTTTTATTGTTAGATACTATACCATAACTTACTTGTTCGTTTGTTATGGATGTTTGCTTAAAATACCATTGAGGTTTGATGTTTTGCTTGGTGAAAGGTCTTTGAATTGGTAGATTTAGGTCTTTAGTAATTTGAACAATTTTGTATATAACAGATGGGAGTTTCGTAACTTTTTTAGCTTTGATATATTTATTAACGATCGAATGTAGAGGTGTATCTGGATTATTATATATAGATTTTATTATTATTATATATTTTTATTATATATTTTAATAATAATTTTCATGTATCATGTATAATTTCATTTGTAAATTAAATTTAATGAACTCGAGCCTAAATAAAAAAATATAAAAGATTTAAAATTAACAGTTCAAATAAAAATATAATAATTCTTCAATATTGTTAGAGACAAACAAATTAAAGTCATCAATATTTTTCACGTTTTCTATTTTCATTATCAACTTTAAATATTGCCATACATATTTATTATTATTTAAAACACTGATAAAATCTCCAACCTGAAACTTAAAGCCGTTCTAAAATTGCATTAAATTATCAGACTAGACAATTTTATTACATTTTAATTCACTTAGAACATAAATTGGTTATAGACTCTTTAATAGCGACAGCAGCAACAACGAAAACAAAAATTCTAATAAAGTTACTTATAAATCTATTACAAACTACTTTTTGGAAAGCTGCTATATACAAAAAATAAAAAATGTAAACGAAACAAAAGCACTTAAGCTTGTTTAATATTGAAGTTTGTTAAAATATTAAAAACCCAAAATAATAAAAACAAGAAAAATATATAAACAACCAGCCACTGGGCGTTTGTTTAGGTTTTTTCCTATTTGTGACTATCTACTACCGATACTTAAATTTTGCGTCACATGTTTCAGAAAAAAAGTATGATTTTTTTCAAAGCACATTGTGCCACTCTATTATAGTATATAAAAATACTTTTATTTTTATTTTTTCTGAGTTACGAGGGTTACTACTTGTGTTTTTATATACAGAATTCCCATGGTTATAGAAAGTGAATCTCTTATAAAAATTAAATTAAATCAAACAAATTTTCAGAAGCTAATTTTTGTGATTTCCGATTGACACTAATGTGCACTCTGTCATCCATGAGCAGATAGAAAATATGTTGGCATATTGTCACCAAATGACAATATATTGTCATCCATATGTTTTAAATTCATTGAAAGCCAATTTCAATATTTTTACTGGTTTTTGATATCAAAACATAAGAAGTATACCTTGCACATAAATAAATGTATCTGGTAAATATATACACAGTACGAAGGCAATCGCAAATGGTCTCTTTAAAAGCTTAAATTTAAAAAGATAAAACTTAAGAAGAAGTGAATTGTAGCACAGGTCTCTAGCAATAATTTGGCTTTTACAGATTAAAAAAATATCAATTAGTCGACGACGAGTTATAGCCTCTAGTTTCGCCCCTCACTCTCAGAATCGACCTAACTTTTGCTGAATTTGTTCCGCAGTGTTATCACAATCAAATGGAAAAACGAATGCAATTCAGAGGAACTAACCTCTTTCAGTAAACTTCCTTTACATCTGTGGTGTCAATTATGATTGTGTTGGTGCGATTACTCTTGACTCTTACATTCCCATCGGGTGAAAACTGCGGTTGCGAGGCCTATTACGAGGCCTCATCATAGTTATTCTTGATACTACAACAAGTAAACCTCGTACAAAAACCACAAGCAATTTGTTTTTTTTAATCATTGTACAATGTTAAAAACAAAAATAAAACAAAATGGCCCATAGAAAAAGCATACTTTAAGCAAAAGCATGCTTTTGTTTTAAATTCAGAACAAAATTTATATGTTTTTGTTGTTTAAAAGTCTACTTTTACTAAAAGTATGCTTTTTCTATGACTATGATTATGAGCCAATAGAAACAAAGATAATAAATAATAAATATATTATTTCTGTTTAGAGGCCTCAAAACAAGACGTGCGATACTTCCCGCTGAATGAGAGTTTTTGCAGTAAACAATTATATTTTACGCTCGCAAAATAAAAGAGCGTAAGCGTACATGTGAGTTTTGCTTACACAATTGTGTACAGCGTTGCCATATATTTTTTTAAGAAAACTTTTTATTTCTAAAAAAAAAACTTTTTTAAGTAGTAAAATTTCAAAACCCAATTTTATTGAAAACAAAACAACTTTTATTTTTACATATTTACTTGAGTACTCCTAACTGTCCAACTCCATATACATACATATACATATGTACAAAATAAAGAGTTTATTTGTGTTGTAAACTGTTAACATTTTATAAATATTTATATGACATTTACTGTACTTAAGACGTAGACTAAATTAAACATTGTTGCAGTAAAAATGGATTAAAACATCCATTAAATTACTAACGCAGTGCAGCATAGTAGAAAAACATTGTTTTGTTAATTGTGAAAATAACTTGTTTTATAAACTAAATTAAACTTATAAATAAATTATAAATTACAATTATTGTTTTTTTTAGTTGAACTGTTAATTTTTCAATTTTTGCTAATTTTTAGTTAGGCTTAAATAATAATTTAATGAAAATTAAATTTAATGAACTCAAGCCTAACTAAAAATGATCAAAAATTATAAATTTTCAAAAAACTTTTTTTTTAGAATAAAACTTAAAAACTTTTTTGCATCTCAAAAAACTTGCAAAAAAAGGTAAAACTTGACAAATGGCAACGCTGATTGTGTATGACGCTGACATCCCTGCTTTACATAAACTTATGATTAGCAAAACAATATATATTTTGAAGAAATCCACATTTCTTAAGGTACGCTCACATTTAGCAAATATTTAATCAAAAAAGCGTAACCGCTTGTTTTAACACAAATATTTTTGACCTTGTTGACTCTTACAAGAGTTTTGCAAGATCAAACAGCATCAAATAAATTGAAACTAAATATTTGTTGTGATTTTGTCTAAATAAGAAAAGGTTTGTTAAAAATAAGTCGTTACGTCTTTTTCGGCAAATATTTGCCAAATGTGACCATAACTTTAGACAAATAGTAACAAATATACTTTTCATGCTGATCTCGCATCAACTCTATGAACATTAGAAAACTACCATACAAAGACAATCACATGTTTATACCATCACCGTCATCATCATTCTCATCTTTGTTCGTTTTTTTTTTACTAGTTTGCTCTCTATAAGAGACAACATTAGTTAAATTTTAATAATGTCGCTTCTCTTATAAAAGAAAAAATAAATAATAGCAATAACAACAAAACGATACAGTGCAACATCATTTTGTTCCACTTAACTACTTGAACGAAAAAAAAATAAATACACATATACACAAACACAATCATACATGCATACATACATGCTCAAGTACAAACAAAATAATGGATATAAAAATAAGCGAAATATGTATATATGACAATAACAAAAATAAAAAATAAAAGCAACAATGACAACAGTGGAAACAGCAGCATCAAACTACAGCACTAGCGACAATATTAAGCCTCAAGTAGAGAAAACTACACTCAAAATAGCGTCTGCACGGTTGTTGGCAAATGTCCGGGAACAACATTCTTTTTCTGTTTCCTTTATCATACAAGTATGCTGTAACTATATTTTTAGTAAAGCTTTTTTATTTTTTATTTTTTGTTATGCATAATGTTTTGTAAGTAAAAGTTTTGTGTGAATTTAAATGGTGAATATGGTGGGAATTGTGTTGTTTGAATAAAATTGAGGTAAGAGTAGTTTCTTTGTTATAAAATTAGTTTTAAAATTTCTTAGTTTTGAAATAATTAATTTGTGCGGCATGATATTTAATAGGTTATGGCTCATGCAACAGCTTACTGCTATTTCATTTATATCATCGATTATTTATCATCTTTCTTAATTTCTTGGACTACACATTAATGATTTTCCCCAACCCAATAGAACTATATTGTCATCATATATGTATGTAAGATAATTTAATATTGCCTTTAGTAAACATTGCTCTTGTAGAACACACAGTTTCATACAAATAAATACATACTAGAATGGCCCCTAAAAAAACGTTTCTAACTGACATTAAATTTAGTTTGTTTCCAAGCCGATGTTGCGATGTTTCAGCAAAAAAACTAACAAGAATTCTAAATATTGGGGTTTTCAACAAGAACCTTGCCTTTTACAGGGGTATATTGGAGTAATTTGATAGTTTTGTTGACATATCAGTAGCAGAAACTTTGACAATTGTTGCAGTAAGACATACATATGTCCTCTATTAACGAGACTTAAATCTTCTGCTAATGACGTTTATATATTCCATTAATGAGAATGTAACTCATCCATAATATTTAGCCTTCTATTGAAGCCTAAAGACTACTTCTTATACTTATATTAAAGCCTTTTTTTTACAAAAGAAAAATAACACTTAGGCAATTAATATGCCTATACATATATAATTGCGTTACTTTCTTTGGAAAGGAGATAGATTGAAGAAGTAAAGGAGGTGAAAGTAGAAGAAAGATTTATATCACAAATCTGCAATTTGGTTTTAGTGCAGAATTACAGCGCATCTGGTGGTGAGTAGTCGCATTATTTTTAAAGCTTGATTTTCTAGCCGTTATTTAATTATTTTACTTCGGTGGCGTTTGAATGCTATACAAACGAAGGAGCCTTTGAATGCTATACAAACGAAGGAAGGCGCTGTGATAAATATTAGTTATTATGGATAGAAAGAAAACTAATAATTATCAGAAACTGATGTTGTTTGAGTGGCAGCAGATGGGAATCGAACCCGGGCTAAAAATACCAACTCATGCTTAATGATCAAATGCGCTAACCAATTAGCGCCCCATCAGTTTTCTATTGAAGATTTTAAGTCTTCTATTAAAGACTTTAAGTCTTATATTGAAGATTTAAAGTATTCTTTTGAAGACTTTAAGTATTCTATTAAAAACTTTAAGTCTTCTATTAAAGACTTTTAGTATTGTATTAAAGACTTTAAGAATTCTATTAAAGACTGCTATTGGAGAATTGAAGTATTATATTAAGGTCTTCTATTAAAGACTTTAAGTCTTATATTAAAGACTGTAAGTCGTCTATTAAAGTCTTAACTAACGACTTTCTTGAAGTCTTCTATTGAAAACTTTCTTTAAGTTGCCTATTAAAAACCTAAAGTATTCAATGAAAGCTGTTCAGTTTTCCCTTGAAGACTTTAAGTAATAACGTAAATCTTTGGAAACATGCTCCGTAAAAACAGCACCATCCTAATACATACACAGCAAATATATACAAAATATATACATACCTACCTACTTAAGTACAAATATACTTTGAAAAACAAATATAAGTATATAATATGAAAAAAAAAGCTGTTTGCATGATATTAAAGCATGTTGTTCTCATATATTGTGTTGTTTCATTCTACTTTTTCAACAAACAATATAACATCAGCAACAACAGCAACAAAAACAATAACGAACGGTAACAGCAAACTAGTAGTAAACAAAATGTGTTTTCATATTTCTTTTAGATGTAACAGTTTAAAAAATGAACAAAAAATAATGAATGTAGGAAAAGACTGAAAAATTTCTTGTTGTTAGTTTGAACAACGAACAATAAACAACAATAACATAAGCAACATTTGCATTATGAATTGTTGTCGTTGTTGCTGTTTTTCTGCTGATGTTCTTTTGTGAGTAATCATTAACATTTACCGTTTAATAAGTGTGTGTATTTATATGTATTTATGTTAGCAAAGTGTAAGGAAAGGAGAAGAGTAATAAAGTTGGAAAGCATGTTGTTTTTCTGTAAACTAAATATGTATGTCAGTAAGTACACATATGTATGTACTCTCGTTTGGTGCAATTTTACATGGGTTTGAAATAATTATGTTGCGTATGATTAATAATTGTTTAATATGAAACAGAGATATTCAATATCAATCATACGTCTTGGTATGAAATTATCTTATTAAAAAAAACACATACATATGTATGTAAGGCATTTTAACCGTAGAAATTACAATTATGTACAGTAAATATGTATAAATATAAATATATGTGTGTAAACTGATTTACCTGGAACTGGTTAATACATAGTAGTTGCCTATATCATATTGAAATATTGATTTAACTGAAATAAAAGAACAAAATTATTAGAAATTAATATCATAGTTATGAAGATTAAAAAGTATTTAATTAAAATGATAAAAATTAATATGGAAACCGTAAATATTTGATAATAAAGATCTTGGAACTTAAGATGTATTTTAAATGTTTTGTTTTTTAACCAATACCAAAAAGATGGGAGGTATATTAAGTTTGTCAGTCCGTTTATAACACATCGAAATATTGGTCATAGAACCAAAAAGTATATATCGAGCCATAACCGCCAAAATAATGTATCCCACACCATAATCGATTGTTGTTTTTTAATCGAAATCGATAGTTCAACATCATTTAAAATTATTAAAATTAAATGTATTACACAAAACAATATTTACATTATAAATTTTAAAATAATGGCTTTATTCAAACTGATTTTATTAAAAAAAAACCTTCCCCTGTAAAATTTTGAGTTTGTGGGATACATTTTTTCGGCGGTTATGGCTCGATATATTCTGGGTCTTTATAAGGTTTCAAAACGATTTAGCCAAAAACATATAACTATGAAATTTTTACAAAACATTCTTTGATCCACCGAAATATTTGGTATTAAAAATGGTCAAAACCGGTTTAGAAAGATCACAGATCTTCAGCCTATTGTCAAAAACATAGTACTATGGAACAAACCAAGTTCAATGGGGTTAAAATAAATTTGAAAAAAAATATTGTTCCGCTCTTTTTACTGACATTTCTCAAGCGTTTGATAAAGTGTGGCATGATGGTCTAATATACAAGTTGAAGATAAATTTTCCCGTAAACACACATAAGCTTTTGGAAAGCTACATAACTGATAGAACATTTAGGCTTAAAGAAGTTTTTTAAGCTTCGCACAACCTATTGTACCTCAAGGAAGTATCCTGGGATCCTTCTAATACGTGATATACACATCTAATATGCCAACAAACAATCGTACGTACACATCTACATTTGCTGATGATACTACTATTCTTTCTTTCGAGAAAAAAAACAAAGGGCCCAAATTGAAAAAAATTAAAAAAAAATTTTAAAAATTAAAAAAAATACTTTTGGAATGATTGAAGAAATAGCTATTTAAAGTCCTTTGGACAATTTTTGCTAGGACCAATAGGTGAAAAGTTGCACTCATTTTAAAAAAACCCTGTATGACCAAAATGTCCAACCTTGACCCCCCTCTACCTCTGGCAGTTCTTGACTGATAGAGCTGAAAATTTGCGTCTGGCCTACTATCCAATAGTATTAACCTTGGTGCAAATTTCATCCAAATCGTAAAATATCGATTTTTAAAATTGGGTGACTTGACGTGAAATTCACCATATACAAAAAAAACACAAATGTTATTAAAAAGCTATGAACAGGCAAAGATTCGCCTAATTACAGCAAAAAAATTATATTTTAATACAAATTAACAAATAAATTTATTAAAAGGTAATATATGATGACATATGCGCCTTTAGATCGCCTCTGGAATCACCCGTAAGGTAAAACAGTCCAAAAAAAGGGAAACCCAAAGATGGGAGTACCAAAATTTAAAGTTGAACACTCATTAACCTGCAAAACATCCATCTTGTAAATTCTATATAATTCTATCTTAATCTAATCTAACACCGGTAACATATATTTAATATTATTTAATTAACCTCGGAGTTGAAGGCCAAGTTGCTCATACTCGTACTATAGTTCATTATATAATTCCATTTATTGTATTATATATTCATTAATAATAATAATAATAAATCCATATCGAACAGATATTTTACACAGATCAGTTATTATTATGTAAAAGTTATAATTTGGCTTTTGTTAAAATTATATCATAATTGACCATAGTCTCCTATACAACGTCCACTTTTGAGAATAACCGCAGAGGAGACAATTTTGACGTTTCAAAAAGCCAAAATCAGTTCTTTAGAGCTTTTTGGTATCGAATTTATTGTGTGTCAATATAAACAAAGGAAAGTTCTGAAAGAAAGAGATACATAAATAGAAAACCTTCCGTGAAATAATTGGAATATGCATAAAATTCGTGCAAATATTGTTATTGAGATGAAATCTAAATAAAATAAACTTCAAATAAATAGAAATTACAAATCAATATTTTATAACAATCGCCCCATAATAGTTGATAGCACTTATGTTAAGGGATGCGCAAAATAAAATAACCAGTATGTAATTATACTGTGCTTGATTTTGACACTTTTTTACCAACAAATGGGATATAGCGTTATTTAAAAAAATAGAGGAGGTTGAGCAATAAATATTCGCGTAACTCGAAAACTGTTTAGTTTATTGAATTAAGTAAAAAACCGAAATTCGGCACTAAAATTATCTTTAAGTACAAATAATTTCTTTCGTTTTACTCCGAGCAGCCGTTTTGGAAATTTAAAATAAATTTCGTCATAAAATTTTTTATGTTCAGTATGTGTTTTTGATAGTTTACCAGAAAGCAGCCCAGAAAACAAATTATTTCTGAAACGACTTTAGTACAGTTTAAAGATAATTTTGTCAACGAATTTCGATTTTTTTAATTTAATTAAATAAACTATATGGTAAATTAGATTCGGCATAAGATTCGGCCCAGAAATAAGGCTGCTAAATTTTCATGTTTTACTCTTTTTACCCCCTAAAATTTTGAATTTCAAAGTGGATTCATTTTCTAAATTTCGTGCCTCCTTAATGCATCTATCAGTTACTAATGTTGCTCTTCGTGTATCATGAGTTCTGATGAATAAATATTTAAAAGTTTAAATGGACTTTGTCGGTTTAGAAACATTTTAAATTAATTAAAGATATTTGTATTCACAAGCTATTAACTATTAAATTATTCTGATAATTACTCCTACTTAATAAACTTAAAACATTTATGTAATTTTCACTGGATTTCCAATTAAAACTCAATGGCCTTTTTTTGTTGTTTACAAATTAAAATACCTGTAGTTTTTTTTAACATGATTATTATTAAAATTGTTTTAATCCAATATTATTCAATCTGAAAAATTGTTAATAAAAATATTTGTTTTTGTCATTTATTGGTTAGTTCAACAACACACACATACATACATACATACATACAAACAGATATGCATAAAATATGGGCATAAATAAATAAATAAATGTTTTTATAGTGTGAACATAATTAATTGAATTAACGAACTTAAATTAATTAATGCCACAATCAGTAGATATGAATAATTTAGTGATTCATCGGTGGGGCTGAGAGAAAGCGTTTAAAAATGCATATTTTGTTGCCTAACTTGTTTTTATTTTTCAAATGTCTGTCCATTCGTCTGCCTATCTGTCAGACTCTTCAACCATCTATTTAAGTAATCCGCCGCCTATCTTTCCCAGAATCTGTTTAATTTGTTGTAGTTGCATTAAACGCAAATACATTTCATAATGATACTTTATATTGTTTTTACCGACAATCCAACGCTGTATAATTATCATTATTTATGTTCAACTGTGAGTGAGTGAGTGTGTGATTTTTTTTTTTTTTATTAAATAAATTTTGTGGTTGAATGACTGAATTGAATGAATTTACTACAACTTCTACTGCTGCCACTTCAGCCGGCCAACAACAATTACAATTTCGAATGAAACAATTTCAAGTGGTTTCATTAAAACATTTTGCTTCTTTTTTTTTTCTTTGACATAAATAATTTGTTTATTGAATGAAATACAAAAAAAATATTGTGAAATATTTTAATACAACAAATATTATTTATTTTTACTTATGGCTGGATAATAAGTTAAACAATAATTAAAAATACTTTAACAAAATGTTTGCAAATTATTAAAATCTCATACTCATTCCGTAGAAAATTAAATATTTATGGGATTAATTAAATATATTTATACGTTTTAATAGTATTATTTAACATGGAAGAATTGCTGGCATGGCCAAGATTAGTGGCAGGATGCATATCTTCTAAGTTGAATCAATTATATTTTTTTATTTCATTGTATTAATTAAGTAGGTTTCAATAAATTTTAAGTAAAACCAACAACTTTGTGTAGTTAATATTGTTGCGTTTTTACTTTTTAAAAACGGTGGTTTATTGCCTTTAAATAAACCGGATTAAAGAAATTATATATATACACAAATATACAAAATTCTATAAGTAAACACCCTGTCTTCTAATACTCTTTTACACTTTACTTCAACAAACACTTAAATGACTGTTTAACAACGCTTTGATGTTCACTCAACCATAACCCACAATAAACTAACTTGGAGTGGCCCTGTTTGTTTTACTTATACAATAGCGCCAACTTCTAGTAATTTCCGGTGTCATCTAGACATCGAATATTCCTTTATATGGCCGTTAAAACTTTATGTTGCCATACTGCGTGTTAATAACAGCGTGTTATCAAAAATGTTTTTATATATAGAAACTTCTACTAATGCAAATGTTGATAAACATGTTAAAAGTAATTAAACAAGCTGTATGCTGATACCATCCGTTAAATTTAAATTCAAATATAATTCTGTAACTATATATATATCCCTTTCAGACCTGACGCAAAGCTACCAGGAATTTTTCTATAATTTTTTGGAATATTTGATCTCTACAGCGTATGAAAATATAATTAATGATTAGGTTTTATCATTTTTGTATCCTTCAAGGATTTTTAGGGCATGCATAATTGATGCATGTCGGTCGATTTTCATTAATATTTTTAACTAAAACAAATTTTTATTGAACGAAATAAATATAAAAACAATTCTACATCAGGTCATCACCACAATGCTTGTAGACCAACTCTGCCTGAATGTACATGAGATTGTAGATTAAAATCCATGCGATACAAAATTATGAATGACAGACATGAGTTGTTACTGTTTTCTTCTTTTTTTCCATTCCTATGTGTTTGTTGAGTAATTTTATTCGTGTTTAACATTCATATAATTCATGATAATAATCGTGATGATTTTTTTATTATTTATAAAATATTTTCTCATTATCATGATAACATCACTGAAAGGGGATTACTTCTACATACATATACAGCTAATATACATATGTGTGTCTGTTAATACCCTACAGTCTATAAAACTAGTTACGCCTTTGTCACCACATAACACAGCATGACTTTCTCTGCACTACCGTTCGGTAGTAAAATCATTAGTGAGTAGTACAGAGGTGGCACAGACTTTGTCACATTCTTGTTGCAACTTACGGCTTTTGTTGATTACACTGTTAACACCTAAAGAGAAATATATTATATAGAATTTTGTTGGCGATAGATAATCAATTTGTAACCAAAAGTCATTATCTACCTTACTTTGTGTTTGAAAAATAGCTAGAGATGACGATAATAATAAATTCTCAAATATTAAATAAATATATCTAATACATTTATTCAAAGAATATCACTGGACGCAAACGTAACTAGTGCGTTGCATATATGTATATACGAGTATATTTTAAACGTATTAAGGTACGTTCACACTTGGCAAATATTTGCCGAAAAAAACGTAACCACTAAATAAAATATATTTGAACTCGCTTATTTATTTATTAAAAAAAACTTGGTTTATTTAGGACAAGACACAACAAATATTTAGTTTTATTTTAGTTGATGCTGTTTGATCTCCCAAAACTCTTGTAAGAGTAAATAACGTCAAACAAATTTGTGCTAAAATAAGTGGTTACGCTTTTTTGAGTAAATATTTGGCAAGTGTAATCGCACCTTTTTTTTGTTTTCTTGGACCAGCACTCAGGGGACGACCCCTACTTATGCAATGCATTGTGTATAGGTTATGGGAGGGAGGATAGAGGGAGTAGTGTTTGTGAATATTAGACTTGTATTTGCATATATTGAAAGTGGCAGGGAATACTTCTGCTGGTAGTTTATTCCACATACCGACAGTAAGGCTAAAAAACGAATTTTCCCTGTAGTATGTTGTGCGCTCAACTGTCCAAGCGATCACAAATGGGCGAGCCCTGACTGAAGAACGTGTATTACGTAAAAAACTACGCGCTTCAGGAACAACTTCCTTAATTTCAGCAGAATACATTCCATTATAGTATCGGTAGAACAGTAAAACACAACCCACATTGCGGCGATGCTCCAGTAAGTCAATAGAGTTGGATACCCTACTGCCACCGATAAGCGTTTTCGCCCATTCCTGTACGCGGTCGATTAACTCCAAAATAGACTTGGATTACGTAGGAATATTGCAAATTGAAATGCTACCCTATGCCACGCCGGACATTCATTTCAGGTATAAATGCCAACCAAGTTATTGAGTGGCCGTGACAATCCCCGAACTTAAAACCTATTGAACACATTTGGGGAGTACGAAAAAAGAAACTGTATGTTAAATAACAGTTTCAGTTCAACTAGAACCGAGCCATATTCATAGGTGACAAGTTATTTCTCAGAGTTAGTTCTTTCCCTTTACTGTGACACAGTAGCTAGTGTATAGTTGGTGCTTTTAAAACTGCAGGTATGACGGACACAGGACATAATATAACTTATGAGTATTACATGAACATACATGCAAACAATAACATATCAGACAACAACTAAATTTTAAACAATGTTGTGGTTATTTAATTATGTGTTGGTAGTTACAACTTATTTTTATGGATTTTGTTATTTATTGTTGTTACTGATGATTTTGTTAATATTTTTATCCTTTCGTGTTTTTACTCATTATTAAAAACTTTACACAGGCTTAAATATTTAAAGCAATACACTGTAAAAATAACAAGTAAAACTATTAAGTGTAATTGGCTGAATCTATATGAACTATTGTCAAGGATAAATTCGTCTATTTATATTAGGGATGTCAATCCCAAAATATCCGGGATTGGTCAAATCCCGAAAATTAGTATTTGTGTAAAACATACAGACATTGACCAACACAAATACAAAACATTTTCACTTTACGAAAATCAATGTCTTTTTAACATTTTGAATAAGAGAAAATAAAAGAGATTTAATGACAGATTCCACATTAAATCATTAATTGAAAAGGTTAGAAACGTTTCAAAATTATTACAAAGTCATCAACAAAAAAATTAAAATAAACACAAAAGCATGTTGAAGAAATGAAGGTGAAGGAATACAAATTAATTTTGGATTACCAAACTCGAATGCACTATTTGTTTAACTTAAACATTTTAAATCCGGATAAAGTAAAAGAGAAGGCGTTTGCTGCAGTGATATGAATCCCTGCCGATTTTGCACTTTTATTTAAGCTCAAAGAGATATTAAAAAGTAATTGCATATTAAGTGCTGTAGGTTAATTGATTAGCGCGTTTGATCATTAAGCATGAGTTGGTATTTGTGGCCTGGGTTCGATTCCCAGCCGCTGCCACTCAAAACAACATCAGTTTCTAATAATTATTAGTTTTTTATGTTATGATAGGATAACTAATTTTTATCACAGCGCCCTCCTTCGGTGGTATAGCATTTCAACGCCACCGAAGTAAAATAATTAAATAAAAACTATAAAACCAAGCTTTAACATTAATGCACCTACTCACCACCAGAGGCGCTGCAATACTGTACTACTAATAAACATAACGCGCAATTACAGTGTTGTCATTTTAAAAGCTTTTCTCTACTTTCACCACCTATTCTTCTCCTACCTATCCCTTTCCACAGAAAGTAACACAATTAATTAATTAACATATAGTCATATTAATTGCATGAGTGTTACTTCTCTTTATGAAAAAAAACTGGTGAAAGCAGAAATCAAGTATGATTTTCTCCAAAATTAAAAAAAAAAAACTCATAAATTGAAGAATGAATTTCATAAAGAAATAGAAATATTTGTTATTAGAAATTAATTACAAACTTTGTAAAACGAATGAAATAATGAATGTAATTGAAACATGTAAAAGCCCTCTACAACACCTTGTAATGTCTGTAATGATAATGGAATCAAATATTAAATAAGAAATATGCATAATTGTGTTTCTAATTATTAAAAAAAATTAAAAAAAAAAGTTTTCAAAATTAAAAAAAAAAATTTTCAAAATTAAAAAAAAAAATATTTTTGAAATGATTGAAGAAATAGCTAACTATCTTTGGACAACTTTTGCTAGGACCAATAGGTGAAAAGTTACACTCATTTTAAAAAAACCCTGTATGACCAAAATTGACCAAAATTTCCAACCCCCTCTAACTCCAGCACTTCTGGACTGATAAAGCTGAAAATTTGTGTCTGGCCTACTATCCAATAGTACTAACCTTGGGTGCAAATTTCATCCAAATCGGAAGACATCGATTTTTAAAATTGGGTCACTTGACGTGAAATTCACCATATGTTTGTATGTATATAAGTTACGTTTTTGAAATAAATAGTTGTTATTATTAATAAACCAATTTGTTTTAATAAGAAACAAAAATCCCGAAAATCGCGAAAAATCTTAGAATCCCGAGATTAACATTTTTAAAATCCCGAATTCTGGGATTTGAAAATCCAGTTCCGTTCGGCATCCCTAGTTTATATACTTCAAAAATAAACATTTTGACATGTAACATTTTCATCAAGTAGATATATTTACCAACAAATACAAAAGTAAGAAGCTCTTTGCTAGCAAACGTTTATAAAACCGAACTTGGATTCTTAGATAAATAAACTACATACATCGAAATCAATCATTATAATTCCTTTAAGTGTTGCAAATCACATCATTTCCTCTTGGTATGTTGATGTATGTCTGGAAATTGTTTGCAAATGTGTTGGCATTACAGTTACAAAAACGTATACCAACACATTTATAAATATTTTTCATATGCTTGAACCATAAAAAAAAGAAAAATAAACATGCATAATTTTGTATTTCACTCTATAAAGTATTTAACATTTCATATGAGTTTATTAAAACTGAAAGTATGTTCGTATTTATTTGAAAAAATAAGTTTATTATTTGTTGCATCAATAAAAGCTGCTGCGCTAAAGTTGTTCAGGCACATTTAAAGTTGCCAGCTAATTTTGATGAAAAAAAAACGAAAATTTTTGATAAATGTATAAAAAAAAAATATATAGAACCATGAAATAATTTAGGAATAATGGGCATCATTTCAGATAAAACTAGTGTAATTAAGGATATTATTGGCAGAAGCATTCATACTTTGTTATCATAGTTGAAAATAATTCCTCTTCTATAGACAGCCAACTTAAATGCTAGACAGTTATCTGTCTTCAGCACAGGTTGGGTTTCAGTGCATAAACATGCTTATAATGATAACTAGTCAAATTAGAAACCCCTTTGAAGATCTAACATACGATTTGGAATCTCTAGAATGGTGGCAACAGAAGCTCAGTAAAACCTTCAGATTATTTTTGAAGCATTAAATAAATATTTTTAAGTAAAATGTTTAGAACTATGTTTGATCTCCAGATGCCACAAATTAGTTTTACCAGTCTCCCTTACAAATAATTATTGTATACTAAGTTCCCACTTGAAAACAGATTTGGGTGAAGGAAAGTCTATGCCATTTATGAAATTCCACATTTTTGAAAGCCATCAACAAATCAGCAACTCTGGCAGGCTCTCATACATTATTATGTTCATGCCCGTCGAGTGTTGGAAAAAAGAAAGAGTTTGTTTAATTTATGCAGTTTTATAAAGTGTCTGCTTGAAAAGTTTGAAGTTTTCGCCTTTTTCTTTTATTGTAAAATTATTAAAAAGGCAAAGTTTATTAGAACAAAAAAGCAACTGCTGTGTGTTTAAAATGAACACTTCCAGCCACAATAATTACTTTGGCAACATTGATGATGGCAACTTGTTGATTGAAAGTTAATTTTGGAATTGTTTAAATGACTAGATGACACTTTTATTTCAATGCTTTCACTTCAATATCACAGTTAATATTTAAATACATAGTAATAGTAATTAGTACAAATTAATGTATATATGTTTGATAAACTTCAACAAGCTTACTTCAAACTAGCTTACATGTTAAATTTAATTTAAATGCTTAACGGGCTTATGGGATGATTATGAAGACGCAACTTAATAACTGATGCACACAGAAATACATATTATAAGACTGATAAGTGTCATTATAGCACCCACAGACACAATACTAATCAACCTATAATGTAGCAGACATCGTACTGTGCTCGAGCAGAGATTTTCTAATATAATTAAAGAAGTTTCAGTTCATCGATTCCAGCAGATCCCATGAAGATTATTAGTATCCTCTCCAACGTAAGGCAATTCAACAATCTAATCATCCTTCTCAACAGTTTACCTAGTTCATGGAAGACAGCAGATTACATGAAATTCTTAGTTTCCTCTCCAACGTAAGATAGTTCAACATCCTCCTAATCTCAAGAGAGAAATTAGAGAATTCCACAAACAGTTACCAAGTATTCCGTCCAACGAGAAGTTTTCAATTATTTGGAACAAACTGTTTACTTGCCAATGTATGACTGTCTCCTTCTCTTTCTCATCTTCGCAATTTTGAATATTATTATTTACCTCTTTTTTTTATTTTCACATCTCCGACAGAAAACATTGCACCCTAGTCATGGGAATTAATTTAACAGAATGTGTCCTATTTTTAGATATGCGCCTATAGAACTACGAAGTGAAACTAAATCGTTTTTAATTCCACATGGACAATTTCACGGCGTTCTAGAAAACGAGGTGAAACTTTTAACTACGATGAACGAAACTAAAAGTGATATTTTACTTTTCAAATCACTTTCACAAAATTTAGAACACAAAATTAATGAAAATTTCACTTCCACTTCATTTTACAAATATAGAACCCAGGTGATGGTCACAGTTTCCTGGCCATAGCGAATAATCTCATATTTTCCTTCTACTTACGTTTCCAATGAGTAAATGTACACTAGAGTGGTTTTATTGAATATGGGAAAAAATTTTTTTTCGAAATTTCTAAGTGCTCACGCTTAGAAATGTTCTATTTAATGTTAAAATACAATTGTAAAAGTTTTAGCTCAATCGGACTATGCCTTCCCGTGCCGAAAAAGCCCCAAAGTTTTCGAAAATTCACCTATCTAATAAAATTGATAGCTGTTCGGTTATAACTTTTTTTATATCCGCAACTGTATTTCCTCTTTTCACTCTCAGTTTCTAATTTTCCGATTTTTCCATCGCCGGTAAATACATCGTCAGAAGCCATTTCCTCCACTTCCGATTCAGAAGAGAATGATATATTTTGTAAATTTTCTGTTGCAGTGAGAAAAATATCACATATTATAGATTCCAATATTTAATTACATACTCAAGCTTAAGTTTTAAGGGTATAACTTTTTTTATTAAATTGGGCAAATATGGTAGAAACTTAGTTTTTGAGTTTTGCGGCTTCACAGAAAGGCAATCCAATGTTACTCGTGTTATAAAACAATACCTTGTATGTACTTGATGGTTTGATGGTAGCTTGCTGCCGGTTATTTGTTGAGATGAATGTCCAATTAAATAAATCTGAGTTTTAGCACGGATACGAACATTGAACGAAGTACTAGCCATTTTGACTTAAATATCTTTCTTGTACGAACTGTTCACTTAACACAAAAACCTTTAAATGAATATTTCTCATAAAGTAACATTACACGCTCAACGTAAAAATCAAATTGGGGACTCCCCGATTTTTAATTTCTGCTTGCATATTTTAAAGTCATTATAATTACCTTTCATTTGATAGTAAATTTATTGTAATAAATTATGGCATTTATCAGCTAAAGCAGAAACGGCGCTATTTCGTGAAAAACAGGCATTTTCGAAAACTTTGAGGCTCTTTCGGCACGGGAAGGCATAGTCCGATTGAGCTAAAATTTTCGCAATTGTATTTTAACACTAAATTACATAATTCTAGATGTGAGCACCTTTAAAAATCGAAAATCAATTTTGAAAAACCACCCTAATGTACACGCATTGCAAATTTGGTAGAGCCCATAATGTAGTACGCAGTCTTACAATCATAATCAACCTGGCATACAGTAAGGGACAAAACTGTTCACGAAATTAAATTTATTGACAACTAATTCAAAATTTTTTTGTTTTATACATATTTAAAAAAAACTTTTGAACTAAATTAAAAACATTATTTGTTTTTAATACAAAATCGAACAAAAAAATTCAACTAAATCAAAAAACGTTGTGATTTAAAATATTTTTCTATAAAAATTCAAGTGTGAACAATTATGTCCACTGAGGAAAAATTCTCTTTTTTACGACCTTTTGTATCCTTTTTGGCATACTTTTCACAAGGTTATCAAGAATTTCTGGATCGCTGCTTTCCCAGGCTTTAATACAACGATTCCAAAGATTATCTACCGTTTGAGGCGGTTCTTTTTTTGAAAAAATTTTCTTTTTAAGATGGACCAAAGATGCTCGATCGGGTTCTAATCTGAGGAATGTGGTGGCCAATCTAAAAGCGTAATACCGTTTTCTTTAAACCACCCTTTTGTTACTTTTGCCGTGTGTTTTGGGTCGTTATCTTACATAAATGAACATTTTGTCCCGGTTCAAGCCCAAATATAACAAGACTTGGTAGGTAGGAGTCTTCCAAAATGGTAACTCCATGCTGATTTTCACGAAAACATCCCCAAGTCTTCATATTGTCTTGTCTTGTCTTTAAATTTACCATTTTTTTATTGTACGCATCCTTTAAGACCATAATTCTGTCATTCAAAGCTCAAGTCCTCCATATAGGCTATTTTATTTTTTAAGGAATTCGTATGATGTATCAGATACACTATTTTATTTTGTATGGTAAACGCTGTTTTATCCAATAATTTTACTGTATTTTTATTAAAATATTTGATCTAAAAAAATATCAATTTGTAACATTATAAAACAGTGATTAATTCATAGTTTTGTTAATAAAGTGGCACATATTCATTACTTTCCAATGTGGCTTATTATAAACAAAAAATTATGACAAATTAAGGTATGCAATTGCGTTAATCAAAAATAACTAGAAATGCATTCGTTTTCTTTCTCTTCCTCCGCTGCATCTGGCTCATCTAAACAATTTCGCTTCTTTTCACCTTGTAAGTTAAAAAAAAAATGACTGCGAGCCACGAGGAATTAAATTCTTTTTGCACAAATTTTGGAGATAGAAATGGTTGGAATGAAAATATTTCTCAAACAATAGTGTATATTATTATAAGCTATTTTATGAGTTACAGTTTTCATAAATTTTATTTTTTTCTACAGGCTAAAGTGGAGTATAATGCGTAAACACTATTATTCTCTTGACAATTTTGGAGTAGCAATTTCAAGTAAAATAGCGCATATGAGCTTACACACTTAATGACCCACTTTATGGAAGTAGAATTTAATGAAATTTTGACCAGACACAAAATCAATGATGGAGATTCTAAATATGCAATAAAAAACAATTAGATATAATGCCTGCAATATGATTAACCTTATCGGAAAAATCCAAGAAACTCGTAAGATTTCCTAAAATTATGTTGGAAAGTAGATGATAAACTGCAGCATTGTTTCAAGTTGCCTTCAATTATGTTTCCACTTCATTGTAAAGTAGAAGTTGAACGAATTGAGAAGTTAATCGCAACATAATTCCTTACTATATCCGATTTCAATAGATTAATACGAGAAGTGGTGTAAAGCGCAGATATTACACTCATTGAAGCAATGATTTCCACATTCTGCAGTATTTCCAATTAGATATTTTTTTATAAAAAAAAAACAGAAGGACAATTTCAGTGTAGACATAGTAAAATATGTTAGTTCTCATATCTTTCAAATGTTTCTCTGTTACAAGTAAAAACTTGTTTTTGCATTGTTCATCCACTCCATGACATTTAGTTTTGAAGCTCAACTCACTTATCAGAATGATGCCAAGATATTTGTCTCTGTGGAGTCTCTATATTTTTATATTCGTTTCAGTGAAATTAACAAAATAATTTTGGTTACTTAAACAATTTAAAACTCTGTATCGCTATTTAACTTTAACTATAACAAAAACGGACAAAAATAAAAACAAAACATTAAAGAAGTATCTTTAGTCATTCAGACAATAACATTATTCTCTTTTCCACAAATATGTTATGCTGCATATCTTTTTGTCTATTTCACTATGTCTCGTATGAAAAAATATCATCATAATCTTCTAATACAATTTAAAAGTTAATTTTTTGTGTTATAAATAAATATCTTAAAATAAAACACACACAGCCATGCACGCATATAAAACTATTATGAGTGTTATAAAAATATATATGTATACATATATTTTCACATCATCACAATGGAAACACAGTTGCACGCAAACATATAGAAAGACTCATAAATGATTGTGTTTGTGTCTTCAAGTTTTTAAATTTTTTTATCTTTGTATTTATTTTTCAGAGACTGAGATATAGTGTCATCGATAAATTCTCATCACGTTCTTTAAATATTTTTCTATCACCTCTATTGTTTACAAAAAAAAATAAAAAATATATGTATAAAATAGTGCTGGCAAAGTATTGAGTAATGGGTACCGAGTATCGAGTATTTGCCACTTTTTTTGAATACTCAATACTAAAAAGTAGTTACTCGATACTTTCTGAGTTGCATTTTTAATCAAGTTGAGTGGGTAAAAATGTGGATAAAAATGCATCACTGTATAAAAAGACATCTGTAAGGTACAAAATTAAACCAACTGCCGAAATAAATCTGTCTATTATTTCTTAAGTTGTTGTTAACGTTGAATTAAAAGTTAGCTTTACATTTATTTTTGAATTAATAATAAAAGACATACAAAACCAATAATAGTTGAAAATCTATTTTTATTTTTTGAAGAAACTTCAATTTACAGATAAAAACTATGCGTTACAATTTCAAAAAATCCGTTAAAAGTATCGAGTAGTATTGAGTACCCAAATGAAAAGTATTGAATATTATTGAGTAATGGAAAGCAGTAGAATATGCCAGCACTAGTATAAATGGTTGATAGAGTGAGAGCGAATTTTACTACACTCAAACATCAGGGATGGAAAATTTGATGCGATCGTACTTTTTTTGATTCATATTCGAAAGTACCATAGCACGCCGGCACTCATTTTATACTTTCAAACTATTTTAGTATTTTATGCAAAAAGAAAATCTTACCGATCGCCAAGTTTATGTAGTTTTTTAGAACTTCAAAAACTTATTTCTTATTTCTATATTTTATATGGAAATCTGTCTTAATAAACGTTTGTTAAATTTAATAATCGTTTTTGAATAAGGGGGTAAAAGTTTTAGGTACAATATAATTGCGTAACACTTAATGTGATTTACCAAAACAAAAACATGGATTTGAAAATGAATCAAAGTTTGTTCTTTTGACTTTTCTTAAATATTATTAAATAGTAAATTTGTGATTCTAAAATATTTTTTATGCGCAATTTAAGGCCCTAATTTTGTAAAACGCAACGCCACAATTTTCTAAGCGTTGCTTAAAATTACATTTTGCAAATCACGGCATTCAAGCAAGTGACTGTTTGCATTGTAACAGCTGATTCTTATAACTGTTTGAAATTGTGTATTTTGTAAAATGCAACGCTGAATTTAACGCCTCTATTTTCTTGGCGTTAGTTTTAAAATTTGAATTAAAATATTATTAAAAAACAAAATTACGCAATTAATTTAATATTTTATAGGAACTTTATTAATACGATGTAAGTAAATATATACAAATATATTCATTTAGTTTAAAATACAACTAAAATTTTTCTTAGGGCGAAAAAAGAAGCCACAACGGCAGTTCAATTTGAATTATTGATAGCAAATGTGGATCGTGGAATGCTTAATTTTGGCAGCTCAAAGGCAACTGTTGATAATGTTTGCGAAGCTACGTTGAAACTCCTGAATGCAATTAACCCACCAATTAGAACACCCGCATATTTCATTCAAAAATATTGTAAAACTCCACAGAGGTATTTTACTTACTCATTATTCATTAAATTCATGCTGTTGATAGTAGAGCGCAATTGCGTTTTTTTTTTTCAATATATATGTGTAGGACGCTTGAAGAATCTTCATCATCCGAAGAACAAGACATATCCATAAGTGCGTGTCTTTGTGTTTATAGGTATTTGCTTTAAAATCTTTTTTCTTCACAATTTGAAATATTTTCTTGATAAATAACAAAAGAAAATTATTGAACAGCTGATAGGTTTGTAGCATTGCCAATGCAAAATAAGTGTAGATTTATGTAAATTTTTATTTTAAATTTCAGTATCAACATTTACAATGGCAACATTAACCACGCAATGATATGACAGTATTGTAACAACGTAATATTTCTGCGTTCGCTAAACGCAATAACGCTGTGATTTACAAAATTAGGGCCTAAGTCTCAGTAATCTGAGAACGAAAAAAGTACTTTCTTAATATTATTATGTTACCTGACAAAAATTTAATTTTCCATTCCTGGCAAACATCTATTGGCCCAACTTTTGGCATTTATATTGGTTTGTTGTTGCCATTGTATTAAGTACACAGTTTTGAAAGTATCATAGACAAATATTTATATGCGTTTGTGTGTGTCTATATATTTACTGAGTATTTGTATGCATTTGTGTGTCTGTGTGTATACAGGGACTATAATCTTTAGACACAAACATCAGCACTGAAAATAGACATACAAACTTAAGGTTGCGTTATCCATACTGCAAACAATCCACACGAAGTAGCAACTGCTATGTTTACTAACGAGGATTGTGGAAAAATTTGTTAAATTTGATTTGATAAATCCTGAATCCTGAATTCCGAAGTTCAAGAGATCTAAATTTATTGCACTTTATTTGTTTACTTGCAACTAATAAGCGTCTTTCATTATATTTCCATAATATTTAAGAATTTAAATCTAATCGAACAACACTCGTATTATTGTAGACAAACTGCAAAGTAAATTTCTTAAGTCTTCGCTGTTATGGAATCAAAATATTTCAAGGCATCAACAAAATAGAAAAAGTAAAAAACGTGAATAGTACGTGAAAAAAGAGTAAACGAATAAAAGGAAAAACCAATGCTAAAGAAAATTTTTGTTATTTGTTTTCTATAGATGACATTCATAGATGATGTAGTTGTTGTAGATAGCTATAGATATAGCTGATCCGTAGAACTTTTCAATGAAAACTGAAATGAAACATTATTTCTTTATGTGTATTACTGCGTTTATTGTCATTTCTGTTGGTGTATATTTATTTTAATCTTTTTTATTATTTATTATACTCCTGTATAAATGCGATTTTTTGTGATTGTTTGCAAAATAAAATAGCAAACACAAAAACACTTTAGCAGCAATATTCAATATCGTTGGCAGAAAGGCACAAACTTTGCAAAGGACTGACTTAAGTTCTGTTACGACTTTGAAATTTAATAGAGAATTCTTCCATATAAAATATTCTTAGCAAGCAGTGTAATGTATTTCAGTACTGGGTAGCAGGATATACAATTATTAAGGAAAACTAAAATGCCGATAAGGTCGTTGTGATTGTATTTCAGTCATCTCAACGTATAATTGTTATTCAATTACGAGTACATATATTTAATTTAAAAGAAATATTCCTGAAATTCTTTCTAAATTCCTGACTAAATTTTTGTGTAACATCATGTCAGTAAAACACAGCAATGATCCCTTTGTTTCTCTAATGATTTATTTTACTTCTTCAGCATGTATTTCCTGCATTAACATATCTCTTTTTATATCACAACTCTCGTTTTAAAATCTTACGTTCCTTACAAAAATTCTACATTTTGAAAACAAAGTCCAAAGAAAAACTGATTTTAAACAGTCATATGCAATTTTTTCATTAATGTGATAATCAAACAAATGTTCATCTTAAAACGAAAATGGAATACAAACTTTTATATAAAAAGAGAACTATTTTAACACATCATCGCAATTGGAATTGTATTCTTCTGTTCGATACTTAAATGTGTTATAATAAAACTATGGAACTTTTTTCCGGCAACCACGCAAATTTGTTCAATATGTGTTTTTCCAGAAAAGCAAATCCATTTACAATCACATAGTCAGGGGATGGCGCAACTAATTAAAGTGTAAATTTACAGTGGATATTATTCTGCCAATTAAAATATGAAACAATTTAAATACAATAATTCATAATATATTTTAATAAAACAACATACAAAAATATAGACCTCTCCTGAGTGCTGGTTCAAAAAATGAAAAAATATCAGTTAAAGTTAGAAATTGATGTCGGGTGAAGTGTTAAACCTACTTTGGAATACTCTGTTGTAGATGATATACATTTGTATATCATATATAACTTGAAGAAATTATGGGACTTAAAAGGTACCCACCCCCAGCATATACCAAACGTAAGCTTGATTTGAAGACAAAATGTAAAAGAATGGAAAATTGTAGTACATATAATATAATTATAGTATAATAATAAAAAGAAAAATGGAAAACAGCAACAATATTTTCTATCCACAAGAAATAATGCAAACTGCAGACTGCTCCAACTACAAAATGTGACAACGTTTATTGCATTATGCTTGTTTACATACAACTACATCCCTTATCAAATAAGAATTCCCAGTTTTTTTTTTAATTTAAAACAATTTCAAAAATTGAAACTACTGTAAGATGTTCATCCGTATATTTCCTGAATGTGGTTTTATTACAAATTAGGTTACGGTTTTACCAATCGTTCTATTCGTACAGAAGGAAGATAAGTCAAAAATTCCTCGATTTCTACAAAAGCATGTGAAACTCTCAATAGTTTTTTTTTGTTTGGAGCAGTATGAAGAATCTTCAAGTTCCATGCAAGATAATAATGCTAGTGAATACAATATATATTTAGAATAAATGCTTTCTTAACAACATCAAAAGCACAAAGAGAGAATCTATCAACACAACTGTTTGCTTGAGAACAGTATATTATAAATTGCTACTGGGAGGCAGGGCTGTCAGATATGGCGATTTCTCGCCAAACGTGGCGATTTTGAAACGTGTTTGGCGTCGAGATTTTTCGTTTGATTTTCTATAATAAATTATGTGATGAAAAAAATCGTTTTTTTTTTTTTTTTTTGTTTTTATAAATCCAATTGTCAGCGAAATGAATCATCTGAGTTTGGAATTTCAATCTTACAGCATGGATGCAGGAAGCATGCATGAAAAAATGTAATGTACACTTCTTATGTTTTCAACAAAAGTTTTCAAACCTTCTGTTTTATATAATACTGAAAACAATGAAAAAATTTTCAATGATTTACATGCAGCTATTGATTCTTCACATTCATTTTTGCCTCTAGATGCAATTGATTTTGCAGAGTTTGAAACAGAATTAAGAAATGCGAAATTGAGCGAAGTAGAAATAATCGTACTTAAAGAAAACTGTTTTGTGTATTTAAAAAAACTTTTAAAAGTGATGATAAGCAGATTACCAGAAAATATGAACTTTTTTAAAGCTTTTGGACAATTTTCTATTTCAAAGTGTGCGAATACATTATCTCAAACTAAATTTGGCGTTGTTCAAGAAACATTAAGACCATTTATGGATTCCGTTCATAAATTGATATAATTATTTTAATAACGAAATTCCAACAAATTTACTTGAATTTTGGCCAAAAGTGTTTGATTATCACCAGCAGGTACGTACCATTTTAAGGAAATATCTTTCGCCGTTCTTACTATATTGATAGTTCCAACTAGTAATGTCTGCGTTGAAAGGGTATTTTCAATAATGAATTGTACAAAAACTCGACTAAGTAATAAAATTCGATATGAGCTTTTAGACGCTCTATTGAGAATAATTAAGCATATGAACGTAAACAAATTATGCTGCAAATCGTTTACTAATGAAATGATAAAAAAAATTCAACTCAACTATGTATGAAAGTCAAGACTCTAGTAATGAAATCGCTGAGGGTGAAGTTTACGAACTCTTAGACTTATCAACTTAATTTTACTTTTTTTTTAAATATGATCTAGATTCTTATGTAATTTAAAACTCTCTTTTAACAAAGTTTTAAAATTTTTTAAATAGTAAAAAATGCAAAAACGGATATAAATGTGTATATGTTTTACTAAAATATTGTGTAATAAGTAACAATTAATGAATTAAATAAAAAAAATGTAACAAAAACTAAAAAAATTTATTTTTGGCGATTTTTTTGGTTTTTTCTCAATTTTTGGCGATTTTTGACATAAAAATTGAACTAGGTTTTTTTGTGTAAATAAAATTTATTTCTTTTAAATAATAAAAAAAAAATTAAAAACTGAACAAAATCGGATTTTGGCGAATTTTGGCGATTTTTTACATCCGTTTTGGCGACGAAGCTCAAAAAAATCTGACAACCCTGCTGGGAGGTACAAAATTCAGCGAAGGAATACAATTGTTAACACTAGCCGACAAAATCGTTTTGGAACAAGTCGTTTTTAGTGACTTTGCTCAAAAAAAATTCATCAAATAGAGCTTTTAGAGGAGATAAAAGCAATAAAAAAATTATGCCGGCAACACGCCTATTTTCGAAGGGCGGGCCCACAAAGTTAAAAATATATAAGCCTATATCAGTATATGTATCAAACTGTTTTTCAGAAATGGGCGCTATATAATCATTCAAAAATGTTAAACGATATAAATACTTTTAAAAAATGTATGGAGGAATTACAGAGAGGGTCTTATAAGGGCGATTTTACTAATTCTGGACTGATTATCATAAAATTGTATCATGTTGTTTTAGTATATACAGAACGTATTTGTATTCAATATTATTTGGATACCAAAATTTTTAAGAGAGTTATGCTCTTTAAAGTGGAAGTGGGCCTTATATGGGAGCTACGCCTAATTATGGACCGATCTTCATAAAATCGTACCATGTTATTTGTATATATATGAAACATATTTGTGCTCAATATTATTTGGATACGTATATTTTTAAGAGAGTTGTGCTCTTTAAATTGATTTTCGGAAGTGGACCTTATATGGGAGCTATAATCAATTATGGACCAATATTCTCAAAACGTAGAGGTGATATGGCTTAATTTACTAGTCATTTGTGGTGAAATGTATGTTAATACTTGCATAAGTCAAACATTTATGATCGTTAAACCCCTATTTCGGAAGGACATTTGTATGGGGACCAGGTAAAATAATTGACCGATTTCCACTATTTTCAATCCCATCCGTACTTGGGCCAAATGAATATCATATACCAAATTTAATTGTAATATATTTAAAATTGCGATCTGTCCTCTGCGTACAAGCTTTATATGGACAGCCAGCCAGCCAGACGGATGGACGGACGGATATCGTTAAATATACTCAGGAAGTGATTCAAAGTCGATCGGGATACTTTCAGTGGGCGTTACAAACATCAGCACTAATCCAATATATCCTCCCCACTATGGTGTTCTAGGGTATAATTAAGATTAAGAGTTTTAGATGGTTTAAAATCAAACTTTAATTTAACTTACACGTCCATCCATATGAAATTTTTCTCTTGCAAATTATATATGGAATAATACTCAACCATTCTAAGATTGTAATCAAAACATAAAATCTAACATTTAAAAATTGTGATTCCAGCAGTTCTTATATATGGCTGAAAAACAAGGACCTTTAGCCATGTTCGAAAATAGACATGTCAAAACTGATGAAACGACATACAAAATAAGAAGCAATGCTAAGATAGGAGCTATATAATAAAACGAATGTATAAAAATTATGATTTGGTAAACCGATTAAAAGAATAGCAGTTTATCGTACGCAAGAGATTGCAAAAAATCGGAAGAACTGAAGTAATATGGTTTGAAAGGCCAAGGCTAAACGTTAAATATTGCAACACGGATATATACGTAATGCCAACATGTGTGCTGCATTTTATAAGCAACATTAGCAGCCTTAACATAATAACCGAATGTGCCTGCTCTAGTATAGCCCTTTAAAGTTGTCATACCTTCAATGAATTTATAAGATTTACAGCACAGACAGAATACAATTCCAAGAGCTACGTGAATTTGTGTGCATTAGAAAAAGTGGCGTGGCAAAGAGCATTAAAATACTTTTTATGCTTTCTTTTGCGGGAAAATATCGTTATTTATACTTAAGAGGATAATAGAGAGTGTGTACGTTTGTGTACAAATGGTATCATATCGTTGTTATTGTTGTAATGTTATGTTGTTGGTAACAACATTCGGTTGTTTTGGTAAATACTTTTAAACATTTTCAGTTTGAAATAGCAGCAATGTTGTAAGTAAGTATTTATGTGGCTTGTTGCTATTTGTGTTTTTTTTCTTGTCTTAAAGCATTTGAGTAGGGTTTCATTTAAAGTTGAATAACTATTCGAACCACTTTACGGTAACAGTATTTTTTTTATTGCTTGGACCAGCATCACATTTCCATCACATGCCTGAATAGGTTATGGGAGGAAGAAGAGAGGAAGTAGTATTTGTGAACATTTGATTTAAATTTTTCTATATTAAAAGTAATTTAATATTTACACCGCCCATAAAAAAAGATGAAAAGCATGATCTTTTGAGCGTTTGTGTGTTTACATACAACATTGAGTCTTACGTGCGTTAAAAGCAACTCTATGCGCTCTATCACATTCTGAGATTGTCACAAGTTCTTGGTTAAGTGTATCATTCATGTTTTGCCCTATTACCCCAATATACAAAGGGTTTGGTCTATGGCTGAATGAATATGAATGGCAAATGTTGCTATCGTCAGCAAAAGAATAGATAGGGTTGAAAGTTTTCGGTAAAAGGTCATTTAGAAATATAAAAAAAAAAGTAGGAGAAAGAACGGAGCCTTACGGTACCCCTGAATTAACCTTGAACTCGTCTGATGAGATCCCATCTATAGCAACTCAAATAGTGCAATTTCTGAGAAAGCTCGATATAAGTCGAGAGAAGCTATCACCGACACGAAAAGCAATAAGTTTCGATAAAAGAGCACCATGCCAGACTCTGTCGAACGCCTTGGAAATATCTTAAGCCCCCACTTTACTTTCGCCAAAACGTTGTATAGAACGACACCATTTTTCGGATAGGAAGGCTAGTGAGTCTACCGTAGAGTGGCCCCCATTGAAGCTGACGTTTGCACAGTATATTGTTGGACTCCAGATATTCCACAAGATAACAATTTACCATATGTTCCATA
Organism: Bellardia pandia; assembly: GCA_916048285.2. Classification (NCBI taxonomy): domain Eukaryota; kingdom Metazoa; phylum Arthropoda; class Insecta; order Diptera; family Calliphoridae; genus Bellardia; species Bellardia pandia. Next base: position 48,683,762 of record OU696532.1, on the reverse strand, counting down.
ACTTTTGAAAATGCTCTACATTTTGTTATAGGGCGATAATTATTAGCAACCTTCCACAACATAGGAAATTCACTGTACCGTGATGCTGAAAAGGTTAGCTAATGGACGTGCTAGCGTCGAAGAATCCTGCTTTAAGAATAGTGCTGGTATACGGCATTGTATTTTAAATATGAAGGTAATTTTACTTTGAAGCAATAAGGAAAAGCTAAGATTTATATTTACCTAATTTAAAATTATTTGTCGAAAAACCGTAATTGTATTTATTTTAACTGTAATTACACTGTGGAACATTTTTGGGATTATTGTCTGGGGGTGAGAAATTCCAAGTCAGGGTGATGGTATTAGGTCAGTATAGTAAAACCCTCAAAGGGTTTGACGTTCGTATGTGTCAGTTTTTTTTATGACCTTTTAAATTTTTTCCTTATCTTGATGTTTTTTCGCTTAGTTGTAACATTTTGGCAAAAACGTAGTTTAACATAACTCGAGAACCACTTGTCCGATTTTGATGAAACAAATTAAGAAAAATTAAGAATTACAATTTAATCTGTTTCTATACCGTTTTCCTATATGTGCAACACTTCCGAAGTTAAAAATGAATGTATGAAGGGAAAAAATTATTTTTTGTCTAAAAATGCGGCAAAAAGTCGCCGACACATACGAACGCCAAACCCTTTGAGAGTTTTACTATACTGACCTAGTACCATCACCCTGACTTGGAATTTCTCACCCCCAGATTGGCTGTTGTACTGTGTTACCATTACCATTACAGTTAAAATAAATACCATTACAGTTTGCAGACATGAAACCCCTATACACTCTTATTTGAAGCACCATAAAATTGTGTTGTTGTAAGTTGATTTGATATTTCAACTTTGAAGTTTAGCTGATACTTGTAAATAGAATGACGGTTATATTATATTGTGCGTGTTCTAACAACAAGTATTTGAGGTAGAGAAAACATTAACTTAATACACCAAGAATATTTGTAGCAAATATTTATGATGACTGAGCGAATTTGCAAAAATAGTATGGAATAGCTTAACAATATTTGATTCAATTTAGCATTTATCTATTTATAGAGGGTGATTCAAGTAGAGATACTTTTTTCAATAGCCTTTTTTTAACTGATCACTAAGAGTCGTGTCATGCTGCCATGTTAATTTTTGTTTAGTATTCTTTGACATTGCATAATGGAAAGACTTACGCATGAACAACGTTTACAAATCGTTCAACTTTATTGCGAAAATTCACGTTCTTGGAGGAATGTTTTTCGTGCACTTCGCTCAACTTATGGTCAACATAATCGGCCTACTTCATTACTGGATAATATTCGACCGAAGAGACCACGTACAGCACGCTGTGCAGACGTGTAATCATCGGTTCATATTTCTTTAAAAATGATACCAGTGCGAACGTTACCGTCAATGGCGACCGTTATCGTGCCATGATAACCGACTAATTGATGTCTGAAATTTAAGCTCGTAATCTCGGCGACATTTGGTTTAATCACACTGTTTGACTTTTTTCTGTGGGGATATGTAAAGCCTAAAGTTTATGCGGACAAATCCGCTTCGATTCAGGACTTGGAGGAAAACATCCCGCGTGTAATTTGCCAGTTACCAGTCGAAATGCTCGAACGAGTCATCGAAAATTGGACTCAACGTATAAACCATCTGCGACGTAGCAACGGCCAACATTTGATAGACATAATCTTCAAAAAATAAAAGCCTAAGAATGTTCTTTCAAATGATAATAAACATTCCATATGCTGATGAAGTACGAAAAAAACGAACGAAACGTTGGGTAACACAAATATATAAAAAACCAAAAATGTTTTTTATTTCCATTTGTTAGAAGGAAAAGGAAAAATTGTTGATCGAAAATAGCCTGTGAGGAGAAACAAAAACCTCAATAATAACATTAAATTTGAATTGTCTGTGCTTTTTTTCTTTAAAAAAGTAGTGAACCTCGAAATGGATCACGTTTTACAAGTATTTGTTTGTCGTTTAACTACCTACCATTTAGTTGTATATAAATACAAACAAATACCAATACTGGGTGTAGTTTTATTATCTCCACCATTGTTTATTTATAAGAAATAATGTTTTAATCTTAAAAAGGTGTTTTTATGTTTATTTTATAAAATTGTGTTTTTATCTTTCTCCCTATATTCCTTTGTGAGTTTTTTCTTCCATTCACAAATAAATGTTAGCAGATTAAATGATTATGGTATTCATTCTGCCACCATTCTCACTACATTTTTCTTTCCCTTTTAATCATTCGTTGGAGCATTTAAGAAGATTAAAGAGTGTTGATATTAATCTCCGATTTTGTTATTCTTCAGAAAACAAATAATATAAATATATAAAACATCAAATACAAAGTGGAAAAACGAGCATGTAAAGCTTATAATAAAATTAAATATTATAGCATTTAATTTGGTGATTTTTATTATTTTTCATGTTTCTAGTAAATTGTGGTGCATGTTGTTGGTTAATTTGTTGTAATGTTGACAAGTCTACAAACAATGTTCAAACACGCAATGGATTTTTTTCTCAACCATAAGAAGTGATTTAAAAGTTACAAAATACTTTGTTGATACACGTAGGAAGTTTTATATTAAGACCACTTTTCTGTGTGTTGGCAATAACGTTAAAAGTTTTAATATAATATAAGAAAAATAGTTTTAACCATGACGACACATTGGTTTGTGGAAAGAAGAAAAATACTTTTAAATGCGCTGTGATATGCATATAAAAAGATGAGTAAATAAATATTTTTTAAGTCTCCTGATCGCGTAACCTAGGCTATGAATTAAATCCCGTTTTTCTCTGCATTTCCAGATAATCTTTTTAATTTGAGATTTCCCAAACATTATACACAGCAACAATATTTTAAATACAACATAGTCAAACATAGTTCATTGCCGCAATATAGAAGAAGCTATTTTAAAAAATTGGTGGAAAGCAAATATGTATGTTATTAAAACAAAAATGTTCAATAAAGCAAAATGCATGAGGAACTACAGACGAAAAAGCTTTCTGTAAGATGGGTGCCGCATTTGTTTACAGTCGACCAAAAACGCATAAGAATGAAAATTTCTCAAGCTTGTTTGGATCGTTTTAAGAAAAAACGTTTCATAATTTTGAATGAGACATGGATCCACCACTATGCTCCAAAAGCAAAACCACAATCCAAGCAATGGACTGAAGCTGGAGGAAGTGTCCCAAAAAAGGCAAACAAATTCAATCGGCTGGCAACGTTTTTTTTTTTTTTTGAGCTTCAAAAGTATTTTATTGATTCACTATCTGCAAAAGGATAAAGCAATAAATTCAGATCATTTTGGATCAATTAAATGTAAAAATTCGAGAAAAGCTACCTGACTTACAACACAAAAAAATAATTGTTCGTCAAGACAACGCACCAGCCCACAAAAGTATTTTAACAATGACTAAAATCAACGAATTAAAGTACGAGTTGCTTGACCACCCATTTTATTCTCCTGATTTAGCTCCCAGTGACTTTTACCTATTTCCAAATCTAAAAATCTAAAAGCTGGCAAGCGTTTTACCTTAAATAATATAATTCCATCTCATCAGTTTGGGTTTCGTAAAGAACATAACACAATCCATCCTTTAATGAGAATTAGAAATTTAGTTAAAACAAACTTTAACCAGCAGAAATCAACCGGCATGGTTTTATTGGATGTTAAAGCTGCCTTTGATACAGTCTGGCACGAGGGACTAGTTTACAAAATGATTAATTTAAATTTGCCAATAGCATTGACGGAAATAATTCACAGTTTTCTCACTTCCCGTTCCTTTCAAGACCACGTTGGCTCTCACCACTCTGAAAGCCATTCTATTACGGCAGGCTGTCCTCAAGGGTCATGCTTATCCCCTATTCTTTATAATTTATACACATCTGATTTACCTCAATTAGACTACTGCACTTTGTCAATTTTCGCAGATGACACTGCAATTCTCAGCTCTGAAATTCTGGCTGCTGATATTATAGCCAATCTACAAAGAGCATTATCTGATATTGTATCTTATTTCGATAAGTGGAAAATCAGGTTAAACACAGGCGATATATTTTACAAGGAAGCGAAAACAATGTTACATACCACAAACCAATATTATTATGAATAATACTCCTATACAATGGGAACAAAAAGTTAAATATCTTGGCATTATTCTTGATCCGAAAATGAAGTTTAAAGATCACATACCTTATATAGTAAATAAAGTTAACTTATTAACCCGTATACTATACCCCTTCATAAATCAGAATTCTAACCTTAACATCCATAATAAAAAACTAATTCTAAAATCCATTTTCATGCTAAATTATTCTATGCAGTCCCCGTTTGGTCTACTAGCGCATGTTGTCATATAAAAAAATTGCAAATAGCTCAAAATAAATTGTTAAAACTTATGTACAATCTTCCTTATGATTTCTCTACCACGTCTTCATAATATTACGGGCTGGGAATTAGTTTCAGACAAAATCAATAGGCTTACACAAAATTTTAATATCAGATGTCAAAACTCCGATTTTGCTCATATTAATGAGGTTTTCTTTTTTATCTAGTCTGTAGTGAAGTAGTATAAGTATTATAAGTTATAAGTAGTTTTAAATAAAAATTAAATAGGTTTTTGCCAATTTTCTCCTCCAAATAAATATTGTATATATGTATATAGAAATTTTGTTAAATATGTATCTATAAATAAGCTGAAAAAGAAAAAATCTTGAACACTTAAATACTTAATTAATAATTTAAATGAAGTTGTAAATATTATGGATAAATAAAATGAAAACCATTATTTTGAAGGTCTTAAGGAAAACTATTTTCATCAAGGGATAGAATTGCTAGATAAGCGTTGGACTAAGTGTATTGAAATTGCAGAAGATTATATTGGAAAATAAAACTGTTTTTGAAACTATTCTCTTTCTGTGCTAGGCTAAGCAGTTTCCGAACCGCCCTAGTAAGTCGTTCTTACGTTAAGTTCTATTCACACTATCACAAAATTAAAATGTACGACATATTAATAAAGTTAAAATGTTGATATATTCAACAAACGTTACCATTTATTTTTGGTGATAATAATTATCACTGCTGTTTTGCTGCACAACATAATTGAAGCCTAACAATGATTGCATTTATGTATTTGTAAATTTCACAACAATAGCCATGTAAATGTGACAACAATTAACTTATTATTAATCATTATAATTTGACACTATTGAACACACAATTCACAAAACGTTTTAAATCATTCACAAAACATAATTTCTCATTGACAAGTTTGTCATTTGTACAGATAGCAACAGTTTTTTTTTTTATTAATTGGCGGCATACAAAAATATAGCAAAAGGCCAATTTTTATAAATCATACATTTGTATGATTTATAAATGATTTCAATCAGAAAATGAAAAAATTAAAAAAAAAAATATTTTAAAATAAACCTTTCAAATACAGTTAGTTGTAGTAAAAATAATATGTGTACTCCATGCTATAATAATTTAACAACAGCAAAAACTACAAAAATAGTAAATAGTTTGGAAAAAAAGCACAACCAACAACATAAATTGTGCAGGGTCAACCATTATTTTTTTTTTGTTTTCCTTTTTTTGTTGATTTCATGGCTCAGCTGTCAATATGACAATATTTGACACATACACAATATATTGGCGTAATAAAAAATGGAAAATTTTCCACAGATTTATGGTCAGTACTTTGAACATAAACAGTTGGTTTTAACCCAATGCAGGAGTCGTAAGTTTAATACTTATTTATACCTAAAGTAAATAACTATCTTTATATTTAGAGACAGCAATAAAAAAAACCAGTGATGAAAAATAAACCTATAAATATATTATCTTTATGATAAATAAATTTGCTTGATTAATTTACCAGCTAAATTATTTATTTGACGAATTTTATAGCAAACAAATAACCATTCTTTAGACAAATAACAATTTTCTAAAAATTTGAAAATATTTTCTACTTAGTTGAGGGTTTTTTAAATAAATATAACTTTACGTTTGCAGCCATCATCCGTAGAATTCCTTAAGGATTCTTATAGTGCCGCTATTGATATTTTAGTTAGTAGTTCGTTTACTTGTTTTCTTTATTTTTATGGTCAATATAAATTAAACATAAAATGTTATGAGTTTCTGTTTTCATTTTGTTCATAAAATTTTGTGTAAATAAACCGATGTTAAATTTTCAGGGTTAGTTTGTTGCATTTATGGTTGAATGAGTAAAAAAGGCAAAATATTACAAAAATGTATTTTTTTTAGGTGTTGCCAGCAGTTAATATTTAAATATTTTAAGGTAAAATATTCTCTTGAAGGCAAAATCTTCTAAGTGTGTCTAAGGAAGCGAAATAGAAGTAGAAGTTGTTTTTCAAATGTGGTGAGAAACAACATAGTCCTCTTTCATAGTCTTCAATCCCAAGTCTTCAAGACAAGTAAATATTTCTGGTTGAGAAGGGATATGAGAATAAAAGTGGTATAAACTTCAAGATACTAGTCAAATTTCGTATTTCTTTCATGTATGTTGACTTACATGAAAAATTACGAAAATTGAATTGACGAGTGTGAATGAAATGGCAAGTTTAAAAGACAACTGAGCAAAAACTGGTCAGCTAAAACCAAAGTGTGTGAAACAGGGCATATTTAATTGCAAATGCATTTCAAACAGAATTGTACTAAAATGAAACGATGCACAATAATTTTAATTGAGTGAAGATAAATATGCCGAGTTAAATATGTTTCGACGTAAAACTTTACGTTATTAAATATTTCTAAATATGTTTCGGCATAACACGTTACATTACTATATATTTACAAATACGTTTTTATTATTTGTGACATATTTGACAATTTAAGATATATTCACATGTTAAAATGTATTTAACAACATTTTTAAAAATAGCTTCTGGACAAACTAAGATAGATGACAGGATGAGACATACGTTATTTTAAAGGGAATTAATCAAGCTTTTATTCGATTTATAGCTCATTTACCAAAATTTCAAGCAAAATCATATTTTTTATTAAAAAAACGTATTTTAGTACGTTTGATTATATTTATTTCAGCAGGTTTTTGTCATTATTATAAAGAAATAATTCAAAATATATTTTTAAACAATGAACAAAAAAATATTTAAGTAGAAAAAAATCTATTTACATACAAACATAAAAGCATAACCAAAATTGAATAAAATGGGAATTCCCCTTTTTACATGCACATAGGCAAATTATTCACATGTAATTACGGAATTATGGTATGTATGTATATAGCGACGCAAATCGAAACGACGCAAATCGGGGATCTAGTGTATACTAAATGGTTAACAATTATTTTCTTTAAGAAAACCCGACCATATAATACCCTACACCTAGTATAGGTATAAAACAGTTTTTCAGAAATGGGCGCTATATGGGAGATATAACCTATTATGGACCGATCGTCCAAAAATTTAGTGTCATAATTTCAGTGTTAAACTTTATCTCGATATAAATACTTTTATTAAAAGATTTATGGAGGTTAACGTGAATTACGGAGAGGGTCTTATATGGAAGTTTCGACTAATTGTAGAGCGACCATTATAAATTAGGTGTCATCATTTCTGTATATATGAAACTTATTTGTGTTAAATTTTATTTTATTACCAACATTTTTAAGAAATTTATGGTCGTTCAGAAGTGGGCCTAATTATGGACCGATCATCAAACAATTGTACCGTATTATTTGTATATATATGAAATGTAGTTATTCCAATTTCGGGAAAAATTTCACGTATCAAATTTGATCGAAATATCTTCAAAATTGCGATCTGTACTCTGCGCACAAGCTTTACATGGACAGCCAGCCAGCCAGACAGACGGCCGGACATCGTTAAATCGCCTCTGGAAGTGATTCTGAGCCAATCGGTATAATTTAAGGTGGACGTTACAAACATCAGCACAATATACCCTCCCCACTATGATGGTTTAGGGTATAAATAATAAGTTCATAAAGCAAAAGCAAGTCCCTCCGACAATGAGAAAAAAAGGTGTAATTATAAATCGGGTACGTATTCTTAACAACAAAATTTTAACAAAATTGAACAACTGCGTTGCTATGGACGATTGAACGTATGTAAAAATTAACCTCAAACGGAACCAACATTATATGTTGCAACGAAACAAAAAAAATGTCGTCCCAAAATATAAATATACAAAAATACTTAACCCTATACCGCATACAACGCCAAATATGGCTTTTTATTTTTATTGTGATTTCTCTTTACGGTAACGGTACTTTTGCAAATGTTTGTCTTATCTATCATTCTTTCTATGTTGTTTTCTTCTGAAATTCAAAGTGTCGGTATTTAAAAACAATATTTGCTTCTTGTTTTTGAAATTTTTGTGCGAGCGTCTCAGTTGTCCTAATAGAAGTGAGTTTTACAGAAGTTTGGCATCAATTTTAAATATAAAAGAAAGGTATTTCTTTCGAAGAAATTTTTTTTTATGTAAAAACTTCATTACATTTATAAATAAAACAATAATATTGATGAAAGGTAAGCATTATAAATACTTTTTTTTGCTAAAATTGACGAAGCCATATATGGCCTTCCATGCAGTTATGAATGTACAATAATTTTATGGTAATTTGAAATATACTAATGAAATCGCTGATGGACTTCAAAGTGATAATGAAAATATATCCGATACCGATGAAGAAGAAGTAAGAGTCCCACTTTCTGATCAGGACAACATTTTTGTACCGGAAACTTATGGGAGCGATTTGGAAGACCATTGTGAGAAACCTACTACTTCAAAGAAAAAACAACCTGAAAAACCAAGAGTCCAAATTTGGAAAGAAAGTCATTTGCCTCCGTATTCGAATGAAAACTTTCCATTTCAGGGAAATACGAATCTCCCAGATATTATCGAGGAACTGGACGGGCCAGCAGAGTTCTTTATTTTTTTTCAATGACGATTTGATCGAATTCATAGTTGAACAGTCGATGCAAGACTTTCCATTGATTTCCGTTAGAGCTGACGGTATTGGTAATTTTCCCAAATGGATGAAAACGAGACAACTTTGTCAAAATAATTGCTCCTTCCGTTGTGAGAAATGTGAGAAATGTGAAGTATTTTTGTGCTACAATGATAAGAGAAACTGTTTTACAAGTTTTCACACTGATGCATAGAAAACCATATATGGCAATTAGAAAATACCTCTGAATACATACAAAGCCATATATGGCTTATTTTTTTTTTCTCGTAAAATATCCAATTATAAAATTTTTTTCTTTCTAAAATATATAAATACATCCTAAATAAACACTAATTTGTGGTCTAAAAATATGTTTCATTAAAAAATCGATGATCATGCAGTAGAGGGTTATATCTGGTAAAAAGACAATGCATCATATTATTATTGAAGAAATCAGTCTAACGTTAGAGAAAAATTTATGAACCCACACTTTGAAATTATTTTGATATAAATTACATTTTCCGTGCCAACTTTTTTAATGTTTAAAATTCTTGTAGTCCATGTTTGAATAATTTTTTTTGCTTTGGGAAACAATCCCTTATTGCATCTTAAAATATCTCCTTTTGGTAACTCTCTTTTTACACAAAATTTTATGTTTACCAAACTACCAGTTTATATTTAACAAACACCTTCATATACTTTTTAACGAAAATCAAGTAAGAAGAGGTTTTTTATGAAGACAAAGGAGAGGCAAATGGCAAAAAGTTGTAATTTGTTTTTGTTCTGTGTAATAAGAGACCACACATTTATATTTTTTAAAGAAATTTCCCGCCGGCATTTGATGGTCGTTTAAAAAAAATAACTTCAACTACATATACCTCTCCAAATGTTGAAACTATTTGCACTATATACTGTGTTGCATTACTATAATTACACTTGATGTTTTCTATTTGTTATAAAGTTACAAATAGTTTTGTTGTTTTGCATGAGCGACCACTTCACTTTGGGAGACCAATTCACCAATTTAAAGGAGAACTTGTGTATTAATATTTAGTTAGTGTTTCATAACTGTAACTATTAATAACTATTTTATGATAAACAAAGAAGAATACTATGAAATTAAGCAAGAGATTTTGAAAAAGGTCTAATTTCAGTTTATATATAAAGTTTTCAAGCAAATGCCAAAAAAAAAATAAACATGTTGTAGTAACAAACTAAAAGAAACTTATAAACTCACTGAAGACAGGTAAGTCGATAATCTTTGTTGATAATTATTTATTTAAATATTTGTTTGTTTTCAATGACAATAAGCTCAATATTGATGATTTCAACAACTATTGCAAATGCCTTCAAAAGTAAAAAAAATCGAAGGCGGTTCTTTAATGGTTTGGGGAGACAGTATGCTTAATTTGGCATTTTCAAGCTCCACAAACAATTCTTTTGATTACACAAAATTACTAGATGAGAAATTAGTGCCAGTTTTAGAAAATTGTAATGGAAAACAATTTACTTTTCAACAAGACAACGCACCTATACGTATAAGTCTTCGAAAAATATTAATTTACTTGAATGGCCCGCATGTTCTCCAGATCTGAACCCCATTGAGAACATTTGAGGACTATTGAGCCGACAAATTTACGCTGAAAACCGACAATATGAAAGCATATGTGTGTATAATACCTAAGGGATGCTGTCATAGAAGCTTGAAGATATACATATATCTAAGGATATAAGAATAAATCTGGTGATTCAAAAAAAAAGCAAGAGAAGTTTTTTGTGCATAAATATGTGTATTTTAAGTTATTTTATTTTCAGTGTATGAAACACTAATTAATTTCTTTATATATTTTGAAGAGATTGCTGTTTTTTTTTTTTTTTTTGTTCTTTTCATATATGGTGAATTTCACGTCAAGTGACCCAATTTTAAAAATCGATGTCTTTTGATTTGGATGAAATTTACACCAAGGTTAGTACATTTTCATTTATATATTAATTTAGAATATAAAATAGAAAAAAAATTTAAATAGTGCATATGGTACAAATTGAAACACTTTCTTCTTTGAGTTGCAAATTTTTTTATAGATACCCCACTTGCATCCCATTAAGTGACCACAAAGCTCTTAAAGGAAATGGTCTAAAGTTTCTTTTGAGGAAAAATAAAAAAACTCTATTTTGAAAAAAAAATAAAAAAAATGGGGGAAAATGAAAATGATACATGTGCCAAATATTTAAAAATCCTATACTTGAGTTAAAAAATAACTTTTTTTGATAGATATGCCACTCGCATCCCATTAAGCGATTATAAAGGCCTTAAAGCTTTCTTTAAAAAAAAAATAAAAAAAAATATTTCTTAAAAATTAAAAAAAAATATTTTTGAAATGATTAAAGAAATAGCTATCTAAAGTCCTTTGGACGATTTTTGCTAGGACCAATAGGTGAAAAGTTACACTCATTTTAAAAAAAAAACCCTGTATGACCAAAATTGACCAAAATTTCCAACTTTGACCCCCTCTAACTCCGGCACTTCTGGACTGATAGAGCTATAGATATATAGATAGAGCTGCGTCTGGCCTACTATTCAATAGTACTAACCTTGGTGCAAATTTCATTCAAATCGATTTTTAACATTGGGTCACTTGACGTGAAATTCAATCATATACGCAGGTTACACCATTTTACTTTTTGCTTTAACTTACAAAATTGAGAAAAGTTTTATGTATTTATAGTTATGCAACGCAGTATAGGTATATATACAAAAATATTTATAAAGTACATATACATGTATATGTATATCATATATGTACCGTTTAATATATTGTCGTATAAGTAAATATATTTGTATGTATAAGTAATTTATGGCGCATTCTCTAGGTAGTACAAGTGACTATATCCATATGGTTGATTTATAGCTGTTATTGAAAAATTGCAAGTACGACTTTTAATTATGAGCAACGACATTAGTTGTTGCTGTTGTCGTTGTATTTATTCTCTACCTTGCTGCCATTTTTGACCAAAAACTCTTCAATACTCCTAACGTAAACTAGCATAGTTATGAAAACCTTTTAACTGACCGTTCGTGAAATTTTCTATTTTAGTACTTTTTTATATTTTTTTTATGTATTTTCTTTTTGAAATATTAAAACTGGGGGGGGGGGGGTTAGGTTTAAAACTTTATTGCTCTTTATGTATAAAGCTGTATAACGGAACAAATAGTTTTAACAAATTTCTGTTAAATGTCTCTGCTGGCAATTTATAAATAAAAGTATAAAAACTACAAACATATATGTGTATACATATGTATATGTAACTGTGATAGCGGAAGGAGAAACACAAACATAACCATACCAATAATGTTAGTATATAGAGTACTTTTTTTGGCGACAAAACATGAGTTTACATGTTGGCAAATAATAGAGCGAGCATGTTTTAATAGAATTTACAACACTTGAGGGAATTTAAGAAAGCATTGTGAGAAATGTATAAGTATTTTGCAGAAACTGCTGAAATGCAGCCATTTACACAGTCATAAACACTAGTAGACTTTTAACACGAAATTATTTTAAGCGACAAGTGTGATTATGTAAGAGCGTATGTTAGCTTTGAAGTGTAAATGTTGAGCTTTTAAATATGTATTAATTTCAAGTAATAAATTGCTTGTGTCCTCGAAAGCAGTCTCTTATGTTAATTAGAAAGAAACGTGATTGTATTGATTACCTGGGATGAGTAAAGTAACTAGTATCTAAAGTAAAATAAAATTTGTTCAAACTCACTTCTTAACGACAGTAACATATTTATTAACCTAATAAGGTATGATTTCGGTTTAGAAAACTAGTAAGTCTAGTCAGATGTATGTAAATAATCTTTAAAGCTGACCACTCATTAGTATAATTAGGCAGTAGACCCGTGATATGCAATTTGTTTTGAGTTTTCATTAACTATTCCTATAACTACTTTGTAAACTGTAATATAAACAATTACTAAGGTGCACACGAGCCAATTGACTTTCTGCTAGATTGCTTGTGTAAAGTAATCGTTTATTTGCAAGTTGTGTCACATTTTTCTTATTTATTTTCTATTGAATCGATTATGCTGATTTTCACTATCAAACTATTTGGGACAATAACATATTGAACCATAGTTAAAGTAAACCACTATTCACTGAGATTGTATGCTATATTCGTAAAGAGTAGCCCACACTGTTTAACAAGGCGCGAACGTGAAACCGATATTCCTACAATACTCGACCTTATGTTTCGGAATCATGAACAAGAATCAATGTAGTGTCCAACTCCTTCCTTGTGTAGACTCGGGAATCTTTCTCTCAATTCTTGAAGAACCTTACTCGAGTTTCAAACAGAAAACAACTGATGGACACGAAATCCACTTTGGCAACATAAAAGTATGATAAGCAACTTAAGTCCTTGTTTGTATCCGTTTCTGATTATAGACTAAAGTAGGTCCTCGATATTTTGATCTGGTGCCATTATATCGTTACATTAGGCCAGTTCTAAGTGGTCTTATGTCTCGCAATCACTCTAAAGAGAAGATTATAGACCTTTTGTAGTCTTTGAAAAGGTTAATTAATTATAATTTAAAAATGTCGAATAAACATGATCTTTGCTCCCTTTTCTCTCTTTTATATAAGGAGTAAATAAATACTTGACGCAAAGAGGCTTTTAATAGTAAAAATATCGTGAAGATCACATCGGCTCACCTCGGATTTGGCGTCGGGCAATTCAATGTAGCTTTCATAGCGAGATTTATGTCCCGAAATATTTACTATAAGAGCAGCTACCATCCGGGATGGAAAACCGTGGGCCTACATATCGAGGAAACTTCTTTATAATATCGAAAAATGGAATAGTGACTGGGCCATTTTGTGCTTGGAGCACTAGACCAGCAAAATATAACTTTGGAAAAGCCTATTTGAGAGGTCCACTGATTGTTTAAAAACGAAGAAAGTTATGGGTGGAAGTTTACATATTGCAAGAATAGGGATGGGATAGTATTTCAGACTTTAGTGTTTTAGAGTCTGGGATTTCAGCCCTTAAGATGGCTTCGCATATGGTAAACGTTTGAATGATATTCGGATCGCTACCGATCCCATACTGAATCTATTATGGCTATTTGTACGACATCCAACTTAGTATTTGAATGAAACTGGGGTACTGCTTTTATAGTGTAAACGTATTGAATGAGTACTTTAAGATTACGCACAAATTAAACAAATTTAACCAGTTTCTATACCCAAGGATATTGTTCTGTATCAGTTTTATAATCTTCAATTTCGATTTTTTCAGAATTTCATGTGCGTAATTAAAAATGTAGACAAACAAATATGCTATTCTCACTCAAACACAATTAAAACTACTTCTAGTATTAATTAAAATTGTTTTTTTTATTGTTTTCAAAACAATAAACAACCAAGTGACCACTTAAATTGTTGTCAATTTTAAAATCTACTAAACTATATTTTAACATTTAAAATAAACTCTTAATACAATAATTGTTATAACGATATAAAACTGTAACACATATACCCCACCAAAGATATACATTATTTTTTCAGGGAATTTATTAGGGAGGCTTTCATTTTTAAATATTTTAACAATATTTATATATAACTTAAAAGTTATGGCATTTACGATATTTTCAGTAAAGACATACATATTTAGATTAACTAATCAAAAACTAATAAGTTACAAATATTTTGTTTGATTTTATCGATAAAAAGAATCTTTAAAAGCTAATTGGCTATATTACTCCTAGACGTTAAGCACTCTGAAGATGATCAAATGAACACATCCATCACTTGGTTGTGTGCGTGCAATCGTTTTTTTCGGCTACACACTTTGTCGGTAATGATTGATGAAAATAAAAAAGTTTTGATTTTTTTATTTGACGTCCGATTATAATTATTTGAGCATCTCCAGTTGTGATTGACAAAAAAAAAAAAATCATTTGCTTTGTATTTGCCGTCATAAAAAAGTGTACGGCTGAAAAATATACATATTTTGTGTTTTACGTGTTTAACAAAAAGAAAAAAACGGTGTTATATTTTTGGTAATACATAATGGAAAAGTGCAAGTAGTCAATAACAATAAATCATCATACGACGACGACAGGATTTGATAAGAACGCTACGAAGTCCAAATTCAAAAGGTGATTGAATATGTACGTCTCCTTTAAAGATACTAGCATACGACACTCCCACATATGCACTGATTGACGAGTTTATTTTGAAGTTTCCAAGGCGTTTTCAGGGGAGCTATTACAGAACTAGTCATGTGATTGAGTCTCTGAAGATAGAGATATTGCTTGTAACTTTATGACTTGCTGCTGATATAGGATTATTAACATGATGTATTTTTAACCAAAAACTACTCAAATATCCAGAAAAGTTAAATATGTTCCGAAACACTCTAACCTAATGTTGAATTTCGAAAAAAAAAAAATAAAATAAAAAACGTAAACTTAATTTACGAAAAAACAACAACCAACCACAATACATTTTTTATAACAGGAAATTAAGAGTACATTGTGAATTTTTATACACACTGTGTTTTGTTTAGTTGTTGTTTTGGAACTATAAAAATATCTCTTGTTTTTTTGTTAATGTGAATATTTTTTGTTTCTTTTTTAGTAGTGTGTTTAATAAATGTTTATTTCTATAAATAAGTACATACGCAGAAAATAATTGGGATTATTGGGATTTATAATTTAATAGATTATTATAGCTCTCTCTAAAAACTAATTTTCAAATATTATGTACACATAGTTTGAATGATTTTGTGTTTAAGTCTAATTTTAGAATATTTGCAGAATAAATATATTTATGGAAGTCGTTTTTCTGTAATCCCGATTTTATGTAAATATCAGATAATACTACGGGGTGGCCCAAAAGTAACGAAGGGGTTTAAATTCGTAACTTTTTAATTAAGAAATAATTATTAAATTTTTTTAATACAGTATATACTAAATGGGGAATATTTTGAGTTTAGTTATGAAAAATAATATCTCGCAAGTGGTGGCCACTTTCTGCTTCGTAAATTCGTGTTCTTTCCTACACATTTTCCATAACCGTTTGTAAAACTTCAGGTGTTATGTTGTTTATTTCGTTCCGTAGAAAGAAAAGCTAGAATAAAAAAGTTATAAGCAATTCAAGCCCCTTGGGTAATTTTGGGCCACCCTGTACAAAAGTATATTAGCGGTCTCCACTAATAATTAAAAAACGAAAAATGCTGCTTTTAAATTGCACAAAACGTGTCTTTTACTTTTCACTCTTCACGTCTAACGCACTGTTTAGACGCTGTTATTTCAGGGCCTTGACAAAGTTTTTAAGAGATATACAGAGATATATCTAAAATGTATAGAGTGTGTAAATTAATGACATCCAATTTAGTAATTGAATGAAGAGATGACGAGACATTCAATGTGTTTACTCGCTTTTATACAGATTTCACTGGTATGGTTTCTAGCCTTCGGAAATCCCATTTCAAAAAACATACACACTACATGATTAAATCCACTTATCTACCAATAAGGTTTATGATTTAAAAATCATATTTGAAGGCTGAATTGGATTATAAATATGCCGAATTATAGCTGCTTAGGTCATCGGGAAACTTCAGAAAGCTTTGGCAAGAAGGAGACATAAATTAAATAGTGTTATATTGACTATCATTGACCACAGATTGATAATGCTGGTCAACTTCTTTTTCCATGTTCTGACGAATCTGTCGGTAAATCTCTGACCTGTCCTGGATCTTCAAACGCTTTAGTTTTTTTCACCTTACGCTATTTATTGAGCACAGTACATTTTAATTTTTCTTTATTGACACAATTTTGCTGTTGTTTCATGACAAGTTCCTCTTGCGGTGTTACTTTCCACGAATGTTAATCGGATGTAGCCTTGTAAAAAGAAGTAGAATGTAATCCCCCTATTTGCCGATTGTAAACCAGCACCCTGTTTTTTAATACATATGAGACTAGTGTTAACAAAACAATTACATTTCTAACCACCTCAATTCTGTCTTCTGTCTGTGGCTCCTCTGACATTCTGCAATTATCAAATCCATCACCTACCACCCTTCTGAATGCCACGATCAATGTTGTTTATTGCAATAGTACTTTGCAAAAAATAACCGTAAGTTGTTCTTACCAAATCATATTTTATTACTTCAATAGTATATTTTTTGCTACTCTTTATATAATGATATTTTTCTTTATTTCCAGTTTGCAAAACTTATTCTTTCCGTTATTTGAAATATAAATATTTACATAACATACTAAGAGCGATTGTTGCAAGATATATTATAGGTATATTCTTAGATTATAATTAATCCTTTTCGGCCGTTTAAGTGAACAACGCTTCCAAATTGTGCAAACGCGGCGAATTTTATCCTCCAAGTTGTCAAACATTTAAGACTTATCGGCACAGATTAGCGACTTCAAAAATAAATCAGTTGACAGCTGATAAAATGACAGTTAGTTAAAAAAGTTTTGCCAACTTAAAGTTCTATACATCTAAAAAAAACACCCTATATAAGAAGCAACCAAAGTGATTTAGAATGTCTCAACATTTGTGAACAAAATTAAATGTCATTCGAACTAATATATTGATTTATTGAAGTAGCATGTTCAAAGTTCAATGTTTGTGTTGAATATATTGAATGAAAGCTGCTCTTCTGAACATAATATCATTTGGGAAACATAACAAAATAACATTTAATGGCGTAGTTCAAAATCAGTAATCACATCTAATTTTCAAAATTAAAATAAAAATTTACCACTTTAAAAAGTTTTATATGAAAAGTAAAACTAATTGAGATCTGAAAGTAAACCTGAGCATCTCGGTATTATCAGAATTTGCAATAAAGTCAAGATTTTTAGATACAAAAATATTATAAAACTATTTCGTTTAGTGTAACTAAAAAAAACTACTAACTAAAAACACATAAATAAATATAAACTCTATTTTTTCTGGTTCGCTTTGCTTTAAACAACAATGTTGATATATCTGTGTATTTCTATGCAGCAGTATCTGTGTGCATGTGCTCCAAAATGTAAAGAGTTTATTTATTTATTTTGGTTATTTTCATGAAAACAAAAAAAAAACGCAATTGTTGTAAAACTATTAATGTATGAATGGAAGAATACATATGTAAGTACATATATATATATATATGATTATGTCTGTGAATTGTATTAGTGTTTGTTTGTTTATGTAAGAGTCAATTTTTATAACCTCTCTTTTTACAGGGATTTCCACATAAACATACATGCATCCCATCCTACAGTGCGTACCAAAGGCAAGTATTGTTCATTGCATACAACGATGACACTGACACCGGAAATGAACACATTTTCCGGTTTTAGTGTATAAAGCATATAAAAAGAGCGATTGTGTGTTTAAAACTATACAATAACAATTACATATTACACATTTGCGGATTCATAAGGGATTCTCGGATAATAAAAGCTGCGTTTGAAAACAAGTACAAAAAACACAACATGATATTACACTGTTTTTAACATTAATGTGTGCTTGCAACATACAATAATTTTTTAAATAAATGTTTTTTTTTATTGCAGCCAACTTTTATTTAACATCAAATGCTATTTATGTCGTAAATTCGTAATGTAATTTATTAAAATTGAAAAGTATTTTATATTTATATTTTCCCACTTATTTTTAATTACAATTTAATTTATTATCCCAGCCACTTGTTGTTATTTGAGAGTAATCCTTACTCTGCTATCCCTCACCGCATATTTTAGCTCATTAATAAAGTATTTTTTAATTGTATATATTTTAAGTAGAAGTTCTTGATACCGACAGCAAAAAACAACCAACCAAAAAAAATATTTATAAAAATAATATTGTAAAATAAATAAATTGTGAAGTAAATTTATAGAAGTAAATGTTAAGCTAAGTTAGTAGGTAGATACGTTAGTGTCGGTTTTTGTGCTAAAAATAGCAATTCTGTTAATTACTTGCTTTTCCAATTCATTATTTTTTTAAGAGGGGGAGTTGCTTAACTATATGCTGGGAAGGGCAAATACAGGTACAGTGAAACAACTCCCAAATGAAATAAGTCCCAATGGAAAAATGAAATAAATCCCAAAAAAAATTTTCCACACAGATTGGGACTTATTTCATTTGGGAGTTATTTCATAACAGTTTTTTTGTTGGGAGTTATTTCATTTGGGCGGAAGGATTTTCTCCTTTATGGTATACAGAATACCGGCATCGCATTGCACAAATTTCTTGTAATGCCGTTAATTCATTTTTATTGGGATTTATTTTTACATTTTGAAATAAGTCCCAAAAAATTTGAAATTATTTAATTTTTGCCTTTGGAAGTTATTTTATTTTTTTCAGTTGGGCCTTATTTCATTTTTCATGGGAGTTATTTCATTGGGACTTATTTCATTTGCGAGTTATTGCACTGTACCGCAAATACAATTCAAGTCAATGAAGTTTAACTGAGATTAACAGCCTGTTTATGTAAGATGAATAACTAAACAAACGCCAAAAATAATTGACGTTTTTCTTATTTTGGGCAGGACCGTAACTGTTATGACTTTTATCAAAAAAAATCAAGAAATAAGAGTTATTTTTGATTTTTATATTTTTAGATATAAAATAAGTGTTATTTTTTATATTTATTATTTTAACAATCAAAAATAAGAGTTATTTTTGATTTTTATATTTTTAAATGAAAAATAAAAGTTATTTTTGATTTTTATATTTTTAAATGAAAAATAACTTTTATTTTTGATTTTTATATTTTTATATCAATAATAGAAATTAAAGCTTATTTTGAAATAGACAATTACAATGAAAAGCGTTTCGATACTTCTGCTAATTTATTGGAATATTGGGAGAACAAAAAATTTGTGTTTCCATGGCTTCGAAAATTAGCTTTAATTGTTCATTCTGTACCTGCCACTCAAGTCAGTGTAGAAAGGTCATTTTCAGCATTCAGATTAATATTGGGAGATTTGAGATATAATTTATCTGAGGAACATTTAATATCAATTATGATGGTAAAATTGAACACCTGAAAACGACCTCTTAACACTGACTTGAATGGCAGCCAAAACTTATAAGCTATTTCTATGCATTCATGTTTTTATAGCTGATAATGGATAAGTCACATAATAAATTATATTCATATAGAAATTTGAATGAAGCAGCATATTATAATACATACGGCATCAACAAATAAATAAGAGGTTTGAATTGATTTTTATTTGTTATAAAAATCAAAAATAACTTTTATTTTTCATTTAAAAATATAAAAATCAAAAATAACTTTTATTTTTCATTTAAAAATATAAAAATCAAAAATAACTTTTATTTTTCATTTAAAAATATAAAAATCAAAAATAACTTTTATTTTTCATTTAAAAATATAAAAATCAAAAATAACTTTTATTTTTCATTTAAAAATATAAAAATCAAAAATAACTTTTATTTTTCATTTAAAAATATAAAAATCCAAAATAACTCTTATTTTTGATTGTTAAAATAAAAATCAAAAATTTAAAAATCATGCAATATGTTGGATGCATTTCGCCTAAGAATCATGATGGTGTAATTAAAAGCTTTCTACGATGTTCATTTATGTATGATTTATTTCTTCAAAAATTGAAAAATAACTCTTATTTCCGGTCCCTGATTTTGGGCTATGTAACACTAAAGTCAAATTTTTTGACGTATAACGTAACAATTGACACATTTTTTTGGTTTGTATATCATTCATTCGTTCAATAGAAATATGTATACATATAAGAAACCGAAAACTTTTCAAAATTTTAAACTTGAAACTAAAAAAAGGTAAATATACACAAACAATTATGTGCATATTTATGTAAAAGCAATGTACACTAGAGCCCCGATTTGCGTCGTTTCGATTTGCGTCGCTTTTCTAAATGTGGTTTAATCCGCTTTGCGTCGTTTTGATGCCGATTTGCGTCGACTTTGAAATTTTGTGTCAGTACATTTACATATAGAAAAAAATTGATTTGATTTGCGTCGTTTCTGTTTGCGTCGCATTTCCCCGGTCCCTATTAACGACGCCAATCGGGGATCTAGTGTATAATAATAATGAATAAATATTTTTTTATTTATTTAATAATTTTTCAAAAATACACAAATTTGTAGATAATTTGATTTGTTTATAATGTATATACAGCTGTTTATTATTTTGCTCTTAGTAGGGTAGCCATTGTTTATAGTAAATTAAAATATTCAATATGAACTAAAGTAAACAACAAAGGCAATACTGTGATTTGACACATTGTTAATTTATACGTCCATAACGCAAATGAAGACGAACAATAGAAAGCGCGTTACATAAACGCAAATTGTTTTGTGAGAATAGGGCACTGGTTTACAATCAGTAAGCGGGGATGATTACATCCTACCTTAACCAAAACAGATTTACATTCGTTGAGGGAGGATCATAGGGCAAAAATGAAAGATATTTTTCTTGGAAGTTAATACTCGGAAAAATCAGGGCCAAGATTAGATTCCTGTATTACATCCTGGAATATTAAAAATGAAAGATATTTTTCTTGGAAGTTAATACTCGGAAAAATCAGGGCCAAGATTAGATTCCTGTATTACATCCAGGAATATTAATAAGAGTAGGAGCTAGAGAACAGGGGGAACGGTACAAGTCACCGTTAGTTTACGATACAGCCAGCAAATTGTTCTCCATAAAAGAAAGAAACATAAGAGTGAAGTAAATAAAGACCTGTGATAGTAAAATAAAAAGGTATTATCAATTAAAATTGTATGTAAAGGATACTGGACAGACTAAGCATTACCACAGCTTCAAACCCGGAGTAATCATAGGGTTCTTACTATCTATATATGCCCTCTTCTCGTCTGACCTAATAATTTCTCTGAACATTAAACAAAAAAGCAAACTGGAATGTATACAGAGAATTCATCGAAAAAGTTCCCGGAAACCGTCACCACAGCGTCCTCTAGCTATCATTCCCATGATACGTTCTACTACCTCTTCATTGAACACCTCATTAAGGTTGCTAAATTTTGATAGGCAAAACATATGGTAGAATTGTTTTCTTCAATTCAGATTCTCTTTAACCCAACGGAGAAGGATGACAAAGTCGTGATTAGGTTTGTGGAAACCGCCATACAGGATAGTTTTTGATAAACTTCATAGCCTTCCCGTTCCAGGCAAATCACAGCTTTGCGTGACAACTGAAGTTTTTGAGACCATCAATGCAGCGAAATCATCCAAGGAAATTGTCCCAATAGATTATGCTGAATTTTAATGATAATAGTGTTTAATTTATTTTCAGGAGATTCACTCTTGTAAAGGTCAGAATTGAGTTTCGCTCTAAAATGTTTCCTGTGCATCCATTCTTTGATTGTATGTAAAGCATTAGCGCTAGTAAACTTGAAATAATGGATTTGATAAGTTCTTCAGCGTTTCTGTTTGTGTTTTCTAATACACAAATGAAAATGACGACAAAAATTAGTATGAACAGCAATTGGAACTTTGCTTCTGCAAGACCCTAGTCACAATAAACGAAAGATTGTCATCTCAGATACAGGTACAGATACGAAAGCATTATTTTCCAGAGAAGAACTTTCGACAACAGTGAATATGTAATATTATTGCAACAAGTATATAATTGTCAGCTTACTGTTATTTGTAATTCAAAGATCCTTGATGAAAAAACTCGATTGGCAAACTGGCTCTGTTCAAATTAATTCTCTATTTACATATTTTGATAGTGTAAATACGTCCGATATTTTTATACTTAAATAAGAACAATATTTTTAAAGGTTTTAGACCTATAACAAGTACTATTTCTGATTAGGGTTATAATTCCAGTTCTCCTTAAAATGTATACTGTGGATCCGTCATATCCGTCCTTATAAAGCGTTTTAAACTGTGAATTTTAAACAAAAACTTTGATAAATTTTTCGGATTCTCTGGTTATCATTAAATTTTTACAATCTAACTCTGTGTTTATTACAGTGTTTCATAGTTTCAAAATAACTATATTAGTATGTCTGAGAAATTTTAATAAACAAGCGAAAAACGAAAAAAAAATCGTTCCCATGACAAGTGGATCTAAGTTTCTGTATGACTCGAGCTATACTCGGCGAAAGCTTTTTTCCTAAAAAAGAACTTCCAACAACTGAAAATACGTAGCACTCATGCGACAAGTATTACCTAAATGTTGTTTACTTTTCCCGGACTAAACGATGTTTATTATAGAATTCGAAGATTCTTCAGAGTCGAAGCTGGTTAATCGGCAAAAAAAACTTCGATAATTATTGAAAAGGTTTTTGCTTAAAAGTATGCACGATTTAATTACCTACTTTAAGAGCACATGTAATATAAAACCAAAATTTATATGGCCCTCTTAAAACACCTAACATTGGACTAACCAGTTTGAAAACAAAATTTAACTGGGTTAATGAAAATCGCAACAGCAATAACAACAAGAATTATACGAATGAAGAAATGAAACCAAACACGGACCTTTTTTTAAACCAAAAACGTGTAAATAAACACTAAGATTAATTTTTCTTCAAGCACTTTGAGGTGGGAACTGATTTTTTTCTCTTAATTTCATTTCAATTTGTTAAAAAGCTTTCTTAAGCGTTAAGATATGGTTGTAGCTGTTGTTGTTCATTTACCAGGGGGCCATAACAATAACTCAGTAGTAGAACATATTTAAGCTGAAGGTAAACGACGGTTCCGCAAAACACCACAAGAACAAAACACATTGTAGCAGCAATGAAGCTCAGTTTCACTCAAAAATTCTAGCAAACAAAAAAAAAAACCTGAAAACGCTTTACTAAAACATGTGGTTTACAAAGCAAAAACAACCACAATAACATCAACAACAAGGCTCCATTTCCATCCTTTTTTTTTTTGGTTTTGTGCTTTGTCACCTCAATATTTTTCACACTTTCCTTCTTTCATTCTGTATTTTGGTTTCTTTGGTTGCCTCAGGGAAGGGGTTTTATATTGTTTTTGCTGAAATGGAATTTGCTGTTGTTGTTACTACTGCTGCTGCAGCTGGAGCATGTAACTGCATTAAGAATTGCTTGTTCTAAGTATGTCGTGCAGGACAATATCTGCAATACAAACACACACACATATACACTTGCCACCATGTTGAACTAAAACTTTACAAGTGTTTAACATTTTGTTTACTTTCAACAAACAAGACAAAACAGGTGTACAATTTTTTATTTTGCTTTACTCTACGGCTTTATGTATATAAATAAATATGAATGTATGTTTGCAAAGAGGTAGCATTGATAAGCCACTGTAATATTTTAAACTCTAAAAAAAGAGGCAATAAAAAATTGAATTACTCTTCCTTAGCAGACTCAAAACTAATAGAATCCTTATAAAAAGAAAATCAAATTTTTTTTCCAAAATTCTAAAATTTGTGCTAATTATAATAATTTCAAAAGCAGCCTCGTAATTTGAAACTCTTTTTTTTTTTTTTTTTTGCTAAATATATAAATGCGTTTAAAGTAAATGAATAAAATATATGTGTTGTACTTATAAGTGTTGTTGCACACAAAATATTGTACGAATAAACACACAACTTTTTGTACAAATTCAAACGAAAGAAAATCTTTATTACCGCTAAAATGTACTGGAATAAACAAAACAAAATTCTCAAAAGTGCAATCTCATTAACTAAAATATTCGTTTGAAATATTCTCCCCAGCCCGCAACTCCATTAGTTTTTTTTTTTTACTTTTGAGTTTAGAGCAAGAAAAGTAGAGCTTTTTATATAATTAAATAAAAGTTATTTGGTAAATAAAATTTAGCTAAAACAAGGAATAAAGTTAAGTGGCTATTTCCGACTATAAATTCCTCTGCACTTAATATGATTCAGATTCAGAACAAATATTTATTGCTACGTTTTTAGCTTTTAAAAACGGTGGTTTATTTTCTTTAATTAAACCGGATTCCTTTTAATTGCAAAATAAAATCATTCAGTAGTTTGAAGAAAATATAACGTGTCTTTATTAATGTAAATGTACACAAACACAATTAAAAACAAGTAAGAAAGTATAATCGGTCAAGCTCGACCATATAATACCCTACACCCAGTATATGTATAACACAGTTTTTCATATTATATGGGAGATATAACCTATTGTTAAATATAAATAATTTTAAACGATTTATCGAGCTTAAAGTGAACATTAGGTCTTATATGGGAGTTTCGACTAATTATGGACCGACTATTATAAAATTAGGTGTCATTATTTCTGTATATAAGAAACTTATTTGTGTCGAATTTTATTTGATTACCAACATTTTTAAGAAATTTATGACCTTATATGGAAACTACAATTAATTATTTGTATACATTAAAATATAATTTAAAAATTTATAAGGAGAAAAAAATTGAACTTTCATTACTTCAAGGAACGAATGGTGAATTTAATGTTCTTCATTACATTAAAAGAAGAGATATCGATCCAAGGACGCTTATGAAGATTTAAGAAACATACAAATCAAAACAAAATGCTAGAAAATCAAAGAAAATGTATTTTGTAAAGCAATCTGCCAGAGGTTGTTTCTTCATGCTGGATATTTATGCCTGTTCTGGCGATAGCGTTTTTATTGATCTCAAAATTTCAGGTAAATATTTTGATGTGATTTTTAGAAAACATTGCTCTGTGATACTTAGAGTATTGGATTTTATTGATTCACACCGTTCGCTCATTGTTTCTTTTATAAACATGGACATTTCTATCGGTAGGTTACATAGATCGTATAACAAAACTCGAGTTCACCCTGACATCATAACATTTGCATCAAAGAGATACCCCACACCTTTTCCCGTGAAGTTTCAATACATATGGTTCCTATAAAAACACCCAGTGCTACTTATCCAGACTCATTTTACACAGTCTAAATCCGAGATACCTTTGAGTTCGCGCAATTGCACAGAAAGATATGGCAACATTGCAATTCCTGCAAGGAGGAAGTGAAGTCGGTACAACATGCTCATTGTCCAAACAGCTTCAGCGATAGTCATTATAACGATGTGATCTTAATGCCGGTTTAGAATATATGTCAGCGGTACAATTGATTCCCTTCCTAGGGCACCAGAACCTTTTTAGGAAAGGAGAAGAATTACAGAATTAAGTGTTTTAAACGCAGTAAGACTTTACACATAACGTAAGAACTTTACTGAAGTTCTAACGTGGTCATACGGGATAAAGTTTACACAACCACTCTTAACATGAAGGACAGACGTTAGGATTCATTTAAGTTTACAGTCGACAGTGAATACGGCTCAAACTGACCATTATGTCAAATCAGGCACCCGTAAGTCGCAAGATGATCTTGTAATATCAGTTCCCATATATCGTTGAGGTGTTTTGGTCCACAGACGACTTATGATGACTTTCAAAAATCATACAAAATCATCAATTGAAAATATTTTAATAAAATAACAAGATCTGACAAGATCTTTTAAATTTCCTGTACAGCTTACATACGACAAAGCGTAAATGCAAGCAGATCAGTATAGTTAGTTTTCGAATGCTACAAATAACCAAACATATCTACATGTGTATGTAGCGTATACAAATGTTATTTGTTGAATTAGGTTAAGTGTGAAACTTTGTTTAGATTGTATACTAGTATGTATTTTGTTTCACAAACCATGGTTTTTAAATTTTAAATTATTTAGTGTTGGTTTCAAGTTTAAACTATAATGGGAGCTTGAAACGAAGCAAAGACATATTTGTTAAGTTACAGAAGTTTGTTAAAATTGGCAATTCTCTTCCAATTGAAATAATTAAAAAGTTGAACATTAACTATAAAATCACATTTTAATGGCTTAGTGGTGTTTAACAACTTTGTAAAAATGCAATATAAATCTATTCCCAACTAGGTTTGATAAGATCTACATATTAATCATTGTTCGTATATTGGAAGACCTTTGTGCTAGACTTTTAATCACTCCCGCTGAAGCTCCAAACTATTACCTTTCTCTGAAGTTTAATCGCAAATAGATCAACCAAAGCTGAAACGAATTGTCCAGTAAGTTGGCCAAACAGATTTTGGGTAACAACAGAGTGAGTACTTTCTCCTTTTCTCCCTTCTACAAACGGCCGATAATCCTTTGCCAGACTAGGCGATAGAGTGCGTTTTCTGCAGATAAGCCAAAAGCTTCGCAGTATGTGTTTGTTAAAAAAAAAAATTTGAATCTCAATCACGACAAATAATTACTCATTAAGCCACTTTAAAATTATTAATACATATCAGGTCTTAAGCATTTATTATTTATAAAAGCAAAAGAAAATAAATCTTCATGCTAAGGATTCAATTAATTTAAACTACAGCAAACTATTTTATTGACATGAAGCATTTAAAATACTAGTAACTCAATCCTCTTTCAAATAGGCAGGCCATATCAAACTATCTAGATCAAGTTTTTTGAGAAAAATATATAAAAACACCGTCATGTAATTGCAATGTAACAACAAGACAATATCAAATTAAATTTCAAACTATATTCGTTTCACGATCACGTCCAAAATTAACCGCCTAAATTAATGAGATTAACTAGAAATGCTTGTTATTGCCATAAGCAGGTTGGTATTGATAATCAGTCATATCGGTCCAGCAATAATAATCAATTTATTTATTTATTTATTTATTGTTATAATTTAATATGTTACATTTCAATTGTATATAATTAGTTGTAAAGAGTTCAAGATTAATATCTTTTTCTACTTAATTATAATATATTTCGATTAATAATTTTATATATAACATGACAATATAATATAGGAGGTAAAAATTTAACAAAAAAAAAAAAAATAATAATCAAAACGTTAGATAAATTTAACCAAAAAACAATCAAATTCAGTTTGAATGTGTAAACAATTAAGGGAAATGTTTTACCATTTTAATTTTGATATTTGTAGTATTTTCCACACTGTTTAATAAAATCAGCTGAATGTTTAAACTCCCTTAATATGTGAAATGGGCATTAATATTTAGAATTATATTTTACTCTAACTTCTTTTTTTAACATATAGGGTGATTCAAGTAGAGATACTTTTTTCAATATCCTTTTTGACAGATCACGTGTGAGTCGTGTCAAGCTGTCATGTTAATTTTGTTTAGTATTGTTTGGCATTTCATAATGGAAAGACTTACGTCTGAACAACGTTTACAAATCGTTCAACTTTATTACGAAAATTCACGTTCTGTGAGGAATGTGTTTCATGCACTTCACTCAAGTTATGGTCAACATAATTGGCCTACTGAACGTACTATTCACAACACCATCATCTATTTTGAGACCCAGCATTCATTATTGGATAATATTTGACCGAATACACCACGTCCAGCACGCTGTGAAAATATAGCGGTCGTAGCTGGGAATGTACACGAAGACCGTAGAGAGCCGATTCGGCGTTATCGTGCCATGATAACCGACTATTTGATGCCTGAAATTTAAGCTTGTGATCTCGGTGACATTTGGTTTCAGCAAGACAGCGCCACTTTCCACACATCGCATCAATCAATGGATTTATTGAGAGAACACTTCGGTGAGCACATAATTTCACATTTTGGGCCGGTCGATTGGCCACCAAGATCGTGTGATATCACATACATATGTAAAGTCTAAAATTTATGCGGAAAACCCCACTTCGATTCAGGTCTTGGAGGAAAACGTCACGCGTGTTATTCGCCAGTTACCAGTCGAAATGCCTGAACGAGTCATCCAAAATTGGCCTTAACGGATAGACCATCTGCGACGTAGCAACGGCCAACATTTGATAGACATAATCTTCAAAAAATTAATGGCAAAGAATGTTCTTTCAAATGATAATAAAAATTTCTCATTAAATTTTAATTTTCTGTGTTTTTTCTTTAAAAAGTAGAGAACATCAAAATGGATCACGCTTTACAACTAACCGTTTCTATTTAGAATAACTTTATTCATTTAAATAATGACCAATCATTTATTTTTATATTTAAATTATATTTCATTTTTCAATTGTCTTTATTTGAAATGGCCACCCTTAGTTTCAACACAACGTGAACTGGAAACAATACAGAAAAACAACTAAGCATCCATCAATAAATGTGTACAGTGAGAAGTGCACGAATTGTGTGTGATTGAAAAAATTTTCTCTTTTATTAGAAAACTGTTGAAATAAATTTGACTTATGAGTCAGGTTTAACCTGTTTAAGGTGAATAAACATTGTAGAAATATCGTATATTATAAAATTAAAAACAATTTTTAAATTGCTCTAGTATTCAAGCAGTACAATTCTTAACTATTATATTCCAAACTTTCTTTTTAAACACCAAAATATTGTTACGTTTTTACCTCTTAAAAACGGTGGTTTATTTCCTTTAAATAAACCGAATTACTTTTACTTGCAAAATAAAAGCGTCAAGTAGTTTGAAGAAAATATAACGCGTCTTTATTAATTTAAATGTACACAAAAACAATTAAAAATTGAACACTGTCTTTTTGCACACGTATATTACGGTTTAAGAACACACTTCTATTAAAGTTTGAGAAAGCCTGATGTTCACACAATAATGACTTACAATAAACTGATTAACTTGAGTTGCCCTGTTAATATTTTTATACATCAATCATAATTTCTAGAAGGTTCGGAGCTAAGATACTGAAATGTTCATGACTGCAAGTCTAGAATGTTTGTGTCTAGAATATTCAGCCAAAGCCCTTAAAACTTAATGTTGCCATATTACTCTGCTCTGTTTATAACAGGATGATATCAATAATGTTTATATATTGAAACTTCTACAAATGTAAGTTGTATTTTGGTAAACATTCTGCATGTCGAAAATGACCGTTAAATTTAAATTGAAATACAATTTCCTAACAATAGATTACTTTTTGCTTTAACAAAAATTTACCTTTAACCACAAATTGTATTCAAAAGATGCAGTTATATTTATCTTTAACAACACTGTTCTTCATCCCGCCCTTAATGGGTTAAAAACATAAATGTGCAAACGCATAGATGGATGGATGAAGCTTCAATATTTTGTCTATTTTTCTTTTGTATTGTAATAACAATGCTTGATGTCATTTTCAAAAAAATACGTATAGCAGTTAACTTAAAATGCACATGAAATAGAAATAGAATAGAAAGAATAGATAAATGGCTTCAAGATGTGCAAATAGATGTATGAGCTGAATGGGACTGGTAATGAGGCGTTATGGTTGGGTGGCTGTTAAATATGAATTCCAAGAGCTGAGTTCATTCAGTTTTTCGATTTTTCATCGGTTAGTTTATAGTTATGCTGATGATGCAGCTGTCATTTTCAAGTAATACGAATGATTGGTTGCTGCCATCATTGCTGTGAAATGTTCAAAATTAAAAAAAAAAAAAAAATAGAAAACTCATGGAAAATTGTCAATATTTAACGTTTAACAGAAATACGAAACTTTAAAAATATATTAATATATTAATTCAATAAGTTGTAAACCTTTTATTTGAAAAGGTAATTTGTTTATTGCAAAAGTGACAGTAATGTTTGAATGGAGAAAAGTTAAAAATAAGCTAAAATTTTATTATTTTTTTTTAATTATAGGAAAGAATTATATTATAACTTAATTTACCGAGCAGAGTAATGAAGACTACCAAACGAATTGTAATTAAACCAAGTACTACATAGTGATACAGTGAACAAAATACTAAAAGGGCGGTATTTGTAGGCATGACAAAAAAATAAAAAAATGATTTCTGGAATCGTTTTAACATTTAAGTTAGATTAATAATATATGAACTGTCAAACTTTATACTTAAATAAATTGGCCTTACGATTTTGCATGAATAAAATAATATAAAAAAATTATATTTTAATAGAAAATATTTAAGCATTAAAATTAAGTAAAAAGTACTTTTTGAAAAATGTAACTTTCAATAAATATACAAAACCAATTTTTTTTTAATTTTAAAACAATTTAAGTAAAAAGAACTTTTTTGAAAAAATTAATTTTTCACCAATAGTTTTTTCGTTTAAAAAGCATAATTCAATAGAAAATATGCTTTAAACTGAACTTAACTTAAAATATACTCTACAATTTAAGCAAACAATTTTAGGTTTATGAATTGTAATATATGTGATCACAGATTATCTAACTACTATTTATGAAAGTACAGCTCATTTTAGGTTTTTCGTGTAAAAATTAAATTTCAAAAGTGTTCCCAGAAAATGCTCCTTTTTTAATATAAAATTCTATAGAAATACTTTATTATTTAAAAATAAGTATATTTAGATATAAAGTCTATTAGTTTCATATAAAACTGCTATATATACAAATATTTAATGCTGAACAAATTGTATTTTAAACTAAATTTATTTTTAATTAATTCTTACAACGTTATTACTCAAAATTGTCTATGATGTAAAAACACAAGCCGAAGAAACCAACTGTTGGCTAAATCATTAACCAGCATAATTGCCAAGTAGATATTTCCTGCTTTAAACTAAAACGTGTTTTAAATTTAGATTCGATTTAAACAAAATGCTGTTGGTACACAAACACTCGCAAGACTCTGTGCAGAGATTATTTGTGTGTACAAATGAAATTTTAAATATTTGAAACGTTAAGACAGGAAGAAGCTGGAAGAAATGGCAACATAAACGACATAATGGTTTAAACGTTACAACACGTTACGATTAACACGAATCTCAGCGTAAACGTGATAATAATATAAATCAGCAAATGAGACGAAAGCAGCAGATTGGCATTTCTTGCCATTTTATAATACATATTGGCCAGAAGGACAGCAAGACATTGACTCCTGTCTAAGAATGCCATACAGTAGAACACAACATACAAGCTGGGTAATAAACGAGAACAGGTATTTTAACAAAATGTTCTTTTAAATGGCAACTAAAAGTTGAAATCTATGTGAAAGATTAAATATTGTCTACCATTTACCGCTGCTGCCCCAACTACTTACTACTTTATGTTCATAGTTTAGTTTAAGGAAAAATAAAATAGCGAAAAATAGTATCTATTTTATTGTTTATTTGTTGCTTTTACAATTTTGCCTTTAGCAATATTATCATCATCGTCATCATTGTGACCAATTTTTTCATCCTCTTCCTCTTTGGCTCTTCCGATTATAGAGTTTTTTTATTGTTCTTCCGTTTATATTATTTTTAACTTCTTTTAGCCAACGAAGAAAACGTGATTTAAATTAAAATTTAACAGATTCCTTATAAAATATTTATTCCCTTAGACACCCTTTTAGCAACATTACTGTGTATCCATTTCACATCATCAACATTGTCGGCATCGTTGGCTTCATATTTGAAAAGGTGTAAGTTTACTATTTGTGACAAATCTGTGTGCTACAAATGTTTATTTTATTTCTACTATTTTTTTTTAAATATATTCATTGTGTGATAAAAAATTTAAATTTATATAATACATAGAGTATTTAGAAAATAATTAGAGTTATTTAATACTTATGTGTGTGAAGATAAATATGCCTAGTTAAATATGTTTTTGAAAAAATATAGCATGCGATAAAAAAGTATGTAATACACAAATTAGGCACATTTTCGCTGAAATTTCATACTTTTAATAAAATTTTGCAACAAAATAGATTATTTGTATTAATTTTTAAATTTTAACTGTAATTAAATATGAAATAAATGTGCTGATAAAATTTTACTGATTTAAAAACATATAAGGTTGGTATATTATCGAAGAAAATATATTACTCTGAGCAAATCTTAACATATCGGGAAATAAAACCAAGTGGGGAATAAACATAACCAATAGTGCTATTGACCGGCATAAAGCGTTTTTCCGAATTGTATTTGTAAAAAATTATATTAATATCAAGAATATAACAAAGTCAATATTCTCATATATAAGTGCTCTGAGGGATGTGGTCACTATGACCAAATCCTACTATGTCAATGAATGAAACCTAGTGGGAAATGAAGGCCATCAATAGTGCTATTGAAAGGTGTAAAGGGTTTTTTCTAATTGTATTTGTGAAAATTTATATTCAGTCCTGAAAATGTGAAAATTTATAAAATTCTCATATATAAGTGCTCTGAGGGATGTGGTCACTATGGCCAAATCCTACTATGTCAATAAATGAAACCTAGTGGGAAATGAAGGTCATCAATAGTGCTATTGATGGGTGTAAAGGGTTTTTTCTAATTGTATTTGTGAAAATTTATATTCAGTCCTGAAAATGTGAAAATTTATAAAATTCTCATATATAAGTGCTCTGAGGGATGTGGTCACTATGGCCAACTTCTACTATGTCAATAAATGAAACCTAGTGGGAAATGAAGGCCATCAATAGTGCTATTGATGGGTGTAAAGGGTTTTTCCTAATTGTATTTGTGAAAATTTATATTCAGTCCTGAAAATGTGAAAATTTATTAAACTCTCATATATAAGTGCTCTGAGGGATGTGGTCACTATGACCAAATCCTACTATGTCAATGAATAAAACCTAGTGGGATTTGAAGGCCATCAATAGTGCTATTGAAAGGTGTAAAGGGTTTTTTCTAATTGTATTTGTGAAAATTTATATTCAGTCCTGAAGATGTGAAAATTTATAAAATTCTCATATATAAGTGCTCTGAGGGATGTGGTCACTATGACCAAATCCTACTATGTCAATGAATGAAACCTAGTGGGAAATGAAGGCCATCAATAGTGCTATTGATGGGTGTAAAGGGTTTTTTCTAATTGTATTTGTGAAAATTTATATTCAGTCCTGAAAATGTGAAAATTTATAAAATTCTCATATATAAGTGCTCTGAGGGATGTGGTCACTATGGCCAACTTCTACTATGTCAATAAATGAAACCTAGTGGGAAATGAAGGCCATCAATAGTGCTATTGATGGGTGTAAAGGGTTTTTCCTAATTGTATTTGTGAAAATTTATATTCAGTCCTGAAAATGTGAAAATTTATAAAACTCTCATATATAAGTGCTCTGAGGGATGTGGTCACTATGACCAAATCCTACTATGTCAATGAATAAAACCTAGTGGGATTTGAAGGCCATCAATAGTGCTATTGAAAGGTGTAAAGGGTTTTTTCTAATTGTATTTGTGAAAATTTATATTCAGTCCTGAAGATGTGAAAATTTATAAAATTCTCATATATAAGTGCTCTGAGGGATGTGGTCACTATGACCAAATCCTACTATGTCAATGAATGAAACCTAGTGGGAAATGAAGGCCATCGATAGTGCTATTGATGGGTGTAAAGGGTTTTTCCTAATTGTATTTGTGAAAATTTATATTCAGTCCTGAAGATGTGAAAATTTATAAAATTCTCATATATAAGTGCTCTGAGGGATGTGGTCACTATGACCAAATCCTACTATGTCAATGAATGAAACCTAGTGGGAAATGAAGGCCATCAATAGTGCTATTGATGGGTGTAAAGGGTTTTTCCTAATTGTATTTGTGAAAATTTATATTCAGTCCTGAAAATGTGAAAATTTATAAAATTCTCATATATAAGTGCTCTGAGGGATGTGGTCACTATGGCCAACTTCTACTATGTCAATAAATGAAACCTAGTGGGAAATGAAGGCCATCAATAGTGCTATTGATGGGTGTAAAGGGTTTTTCCTAATTGTATTTGTGAAAATTTATATTCAGTCCTGAAAATGTGAAAATTTATTAAACTCTCATATATAAGTGCTCTGAGGGATGTGGTCACTATGACCAAATCCTACTATGTCAATGAATGAAACCTAGTGGGAAATGAAGGCCATCAATAGTGCTATTGAAAGGTGTAAAGGGTTTTTTCTAATTGTATTTGTGAAAATTTATATTCAGTCCTGAAAATGTGAAAATTTATAAAATTCTCATATATAAGTTGTGGTCACTATGACCAAATATATGTACATATGTATATGAGTTGTCGTAATGAATTATTAAAAATGTTTTTTAATTTATATACATATGTAAATACATACATATGTATGTAAATATAAAAATTATAACAAAATATTTAAAATTGTATTATGAAATAACTGTTAGAAAACTACATTTGTACATACATATTTAAATACAATCAAATATTGATTGTTTCTGTTTTGTGTTTCTGCAACATAGGCTTTCATAAAACACGATCGAATTTTAAGAGAAAAGGTCTGCAGAGAAAAGTATGTATACATTTACGTTTGCCTTACAACTTAAGTTTTTTTATATTTATGTATATTTCTATTTTTTGTGTGCAACCAAATATTTCGAACTTTGTGTATAAAGCTTTTATGCATAGAACAATAACAGGTGGTTAAGAATGTTTGCAAAAGCAAAGTAAAATATCCGTTACAAAAATCAAGCAGCACGTTGATGTTGTGATGTTGTTATTGTAAGTGAATATTTTCAAAATAAAACTTTTAAAAAGCTTTTCTGCCAAAAAATTTAAAAAAAATGGTCAAACAAGTTTGATCGAAAATCGGTTACAATTTTTTCGAACTCTAATATGAAACTGTGCAATAATATAAATTAGAAGTGAGTAGTTTTTAAAGTGGAAGTAAATTTATAGAAGTAAGTTGTGTTTTAAAAAAGTTGTGAAATGTTGAAAAAAGAAATCTTTTTATTCTTGTCGAAATTATATTATTTGAATAATATTTATTTTGATGGTCTGGAGTGGCCAGTAGAAAGATTTTTTAATTTTGCAAATACAATTCTCGGAAATGCCGAAATGGAACTTTTAGCTCCGAATAGTCGGAACAAATATCGATTGCAGAAACGATTAACTTTAATGGTAAGTTCTTAACGAAAAGCAAATTGCATTTAGTTGCTTGTAGGTTTAGGAATATACATAATATAAGAAAATATGACTGCTTTATTCTACTAGGATGAAAAAAACTTTAATTTATGCGACGAAATAGAGTTGTTTACAAAGTGGTGCAATTATAATGGGTATCGACAATTAGAAAATCAAGTTAAAAAACTACTCCCAACTGCTATATTGTCTATTGAAGGTAATGTTCTTATTGATTGGTTTAGTATTTATTTTGGTTCGGTGAAATTTTGAATTGATTAAATTAAACAATTTCTTACCTCCTTATTATTAAATTTAACAAAAACGATTAAATTTATTTTAATAATCGTTTTTGAATAAGGGGGATTGTATATAGTGCGAGTGCCGCCCTTGGAGGGTTTTATGGTATATTTAAAAATTTACTCGAATCCCGATCGGAACAGCCGTTTATAAATTACAGATTTATTTCCACAAAATTTCGATTTTGCACCATTGCGCATTGTATCAGCTATAGTATTTTTTCATATTCTGAAAATTTTTCAAAACATTTTTATAAAACACTAAAATATGTGAAATATAATCGATTCCAAAAATTTTCAAATTGTCTGAAACGGATAAATAACAAATTCATATGTTTTTAAGATACTTTTATGGCGTTTTCTTTTCTGGCAAAAATGTTACATATATGTTACACTTTTTACCCATTTCTCATATAAAAAAGGAAAAAAGTGTAACATTTTTGCCAGAAAAGAAAACGCTATTAGTTGCCCTAGTTCTTAATTAAATAAAGACATAATTATGCAATATGTACGTAACGGCATAATTTTATATATATATGTTTATTATATACATATATTTATATGTATGTATTTCAAATTTCTTTGAAAATAAATTTTCACATTTTCAGGACTGAATATAAATTTTCACAAATACAATTAGGAAAACCCTTTACACCCATCAATAGCACTATTGATGGCCTTCATTTCCCACTAGGTTTCATTTATTGACATAGTAGAAGTTGGCCATAGTGACCACATCCCTCAGAGCACTTATATATGAGAATTTTATAAATCTTCACATTTTCAGGACTGAATATAAATTTTCAAAAATACAATTAGGAAAAACCCTTTACACCCATCAATAGCACTATTGATGGCCTTCATTTCCCACTAGGTTTCATTCATTGACATAGTAGGATTTGGTCATAGTGACCACATCCCTCAGAGCACTTATATATGAGAATATTGACTTTGTTATATTCTTGATATGAATATAATTTTTCACAAATACAATTCGGAAAAACGCTTTATGCCGGTCAATAGCACTATTGGTTATGTTTATTCCCCACTTGGTTTTATTTCCCGATATGTTAAGATTTGCTCAGAGTAAT
This sequence comes from Bellardia pandia, assembly GCA_916048285.2. Classification (NCBI taxonomy): domain Eukaryota; kingdom Metazoa; phylum Arthropoda; class Insecta; order Diptera; family Calliphoridae; genus Bellardia; species Bellardia pandia. Next base: position 48,646,558 of record OU696532.1, on the reverse strand, counting down.
ATATAATATATTATGTTTTTAAATCAGTAAAATTTTATCAGCACATTTATTTCATATTTAATTACAGTTAAAATTTAAAAATTAATACAAATAATCTATTTTGTTGCAAAATTTTATTAAAAGTATGAAATTTCAGCGAAAATGTGCCTAATTTGTGTATTACATACTTTTTTATCGCATGCTATATTTTTTCAAAAACATATTTAACTAGGCATATTTATCTTCACACACATTTAATACTTTGCCTCCTAAAACGCTTTGCTAACATAAAATATTAATTATGACATTAATACGAATCCGAATTATCAGGTGATGGATCTATCTTTATCATTATGAACTGTAATTGGGATCTTGCAATAATGTCAGAATCCATTTTAACTGTCCTTTGTTAACACACAAAACGCGCCACGGCTCAAATTATTTTATCTGTATTTATGATTGTTATAATTATTAAAGAGTCAGAAACTGTAAAAAACCTGAAAACAATTCTGTTCAATGGCCGTTTTTAAAGTGCAGTTTTTTCAAGAAGCAATATACTTCATTCCTTTTTGGAAGATTTCACTTTTTTGCCACCATTAAGCCCTACAATGTTGGATTTTTAAGGAATTTGTGCGTGAGTTTCTTTCTATTATTCAGCATTCATACAAATATATTCCGACTGATTAAAGATTTTTACAGAATAACGGCAGCTATTTTGAAAAAAAAAAATAATTTACTAAAAACCGAACGTATTGCCTTCAGCTTCTGTAATATTGTCGAATTTTATATGAATAATGTTTAAATTGAAATCTTGCGCAAATTTTTGACTGCCAAAACACTAAGTGTACTCATGATATTGCTTCAAATTGCTGTTTGTGCAATTGGGCAAACTTACGAGACTTGTTTCATGTAGCCCCTTTTTAAGTTTAGTTTAATCTAACAACGTCAGTTTGTGAGAAACGTCAATTCAAAAAAAAAATATAAAATAAATTGAATTTAAAATTTTTGTTTTAAAAAAGATATTTATTTTTAAAAATGCCTAAAAAAGCCAAAAGACTAAATTACTCAAAATAAAAATAAGAATCGAACAAGTTTTTTATTTACGTTTGGAAACAAACATTTGACCAAATTAGCCTGAAGGAAACTCCTTAATAATTATAAATTACTCAGATTATTTGAAGAAGTTACCCTTTGTAGTATGTTAACACTTGAATTTTTTGGTAAAAATAGTGGTAAGCATAAATCCTTTTGTGTATGCACTTTTCTTTTTTAATTGTTTATACATATGTACATAGATAATCGACATAAGGCATTTTGGAAGATTTCACTTATTTTCTTGCAGCTGAAAAATAAATAAAAATCAGCTGTTGAGTTAAATGCACAATTGAACAACGCAAGTTTACGAGCCAAAATTGTTGGGCAAATTTACAAAGCATGTGTAAGCAATTTTTCATGAAATTTTTGACAATTCATTTACGAAGACGTAAAAATGCACAGTTTGCGAGCCTTTTAAACGATATCATGAGAACCTTTAGTACTTTTAGTATGTATATAATTCATTTTTTACGCAAACTGTCAGCTTATGGTGTCATACTTTAATCTTTCTTTAAGGTTATGTTGAGATGCAACCGGAATATGCCTAGTCTGTCCACGTTCTTCAGAGGTCTGCTTCCTCTGAAATATTACTACAGAGCTGTCTTTTATCTTCAGTATACTATCGGATCGTTAACGCAATCAATTTTAAATAAATTCGGCTAACTATCAGCGTTGTCAACTTTAAAATTTCAAAACGCACAAAGATGGAGAAAAAACACGCTATTTTAAAAAAACGCACCAAGTTTAGAAATTCTTTCTTATTTAAAATGTTTATTGAATTAATTTTACATAAAAAATATAATATTTTGTTTTATAAATATAACAATAAAACAGTCTTCTACCGTTCAGTGTTTTTAGAAAAAAAATAAAACTTAACAGAAATAAAAATTAAACTAAACAAATTTGTTTGTATTATTTTATGCTAGAAACGTAATTATTTTTCTCTTTTATTTCATAAATTCTATATAAAACTTTTTAAAAATATATAAACGATTAATAGTAAAAGTAATAACAGTAAAAGCATTTTTTTGATAAACGAGCTAATAAAGAAAAAAGCATTTAACAAATCAAAATTTAACTCACAATATGCTATTCGGAACTGCAGTACTAATTGGTAAAAAAAAAAGTGCTAATTTAAGTACATATTTGGTACTTTTTTAATTATTTTTGTTTTCTAACTTTATTTGATTTTTTTTTCAATAAAAATTTGTTAGGGTTCCACTGGGACTCTAACCCTGGTGGTTCGTCTACAGTTCAGTAGATAAAACCATTAGGTTTTAATTTTATTTTCAAGCAAAGATTTTCACCATATTCACCTTTAGCAATAAGCACAGGGTAAACAGAGGTGACACGAAAAGGAAGATAATGACATTTTATACTTGTCTCTTTCTTTGAGAACTGCCTTTTTCTTTTCTTTATTTTACTATTTTTCTTTATTTTTCTGGCGCTTTAAAATTAATTTTTGGCACAGAGTATTTTTGTATTGTTTGATACAATCATAAAAAACTACGTTTATCTCACAAAGTATAACAATTATTAAAATACAATTTAGTAACTTATTGAAATCAAATTTTCTAACTCAAATTGTTTTGTTTATTTTGTTTTGTCCACAAAATTCTTGTTGTATATAGTGCTTTGATTTTTCACATTACCAACATACTACCACAAAATATTTTTTTTCTGTTATTAAGAGAACTGCCTTTTTGTAGCTGATTGTAGCATTTTTGAAACGTCAAAATTGTCACCTCTGTATACTTTGTGGCAATAACAATTATGTGACGAATTTGATTCATTCATTATATATTCATTTATCATACATTCGTATTTAAACAAACACGTTTTTTTGCAAGTTGTGCAATGTTAAATACGAGTTGGGTCATCAAAAGACCCTAAACGTAATAGCAGGGTTAATGGGGTACTTTTTCATCGTATAGATTTAATGATAATGAATTATTAAAAAAAAACTGCAACTAAAAATTTGTAAAAATAAAGATTTCATCACATTTTTGGAAAAACTTAAAAATGCACCAGTGATGCCAACTTTTGAGACTGAAAACGCGTCAAAATTTTTGAAAAAAGGGCTAAAAAGGGCTAAATTTAAAAAAATCCGCCACATCCTGTCAAAATAAATCGATAAAGTGCGAAAAGGGATACATTATAAAATGTTATAAAATGTTATTTTTATAAAATAATTTATTAGAAAAAAATTACTACATTTTAATAAATAAGGTACATATGTACGTAGATTAAATACATGGTATTAAATAGTACATATACATTTAAAATTGGTCGCTACTGAACAAAATTTCGATTTCTTGTTCATCATCATTTTCAGTTCATAAGACACTATCAATAAAATATTTAGATTTTTTATATGTTTCATTCGAATTAATTTTTGAGCACACTTCGTCAGGTATTTTGTAGTTTGAACAACATACATTATCTCTTTTTAGACTATATTTAATGTGTATTAAACTGTTACACGTATTTAATGACATTTTGTTTCTAATTTTATTTTTGAATAAATTCCTCTCAACTTCTGCGTTTGAGTACGAATATGTCAATATGAGTATGGCAAAACTGGACAGTTGAAGGCACAGATATAACAGATATAATTTATGGTTTAAGGAATGGGTTATTACCATTAACATTATTTCTATATTATTAGATTAAAGGAAGAAAGAGTACGAAAAAACTAAAATGTAGCCATATCGAGCAAAACGTAATAACGGGCTAAAAGGGCTAAAAGATAATTGTAAAACGTGCTAGATTTACGCGTTTTTTAGTTTAGGGCCAATTTTCTTTTTTGCGTTTTGAGTGACTAAAAACGGGCTAAATCTAGCCCGAAAAGAGCTAAGTTGGCATCACTGAAATGCACCGAATTAAAAAAAGCGCACCACGATCCAATTAAGGAATTTTTCGCACAAAAAATTAAAAAAAACACCAAAAATGATGCGATACAAGGAATACAATACTACGATATAAATTCTTCGACTCTCGGTTGGCTAAATACTGGCGAACTTAGGGCTCGTTTGGTTTTGCTTTGTTACTCGGGAGCAAAGTATAACTACATCGGTAATTCGATTCTTGCTTTCGCTATTGATGTTTTTTTATAACTCTTAAATTAAAATTAACATAAACTGTTTGGGAATTATAACATTATATACAACCCATGGCGTAACAATAATAAAAATTCTGAAATTCAGTTCTATTTTAAGAGTTTTATTTAAAATCAAAAAAGGTATAAATAAATCACCATATACAAAAAAGTTTGACAAATTGTTTCTCTTTCTGGCAGCACTCTAGGCTAACGATATTAATTATTTAATAATATTTATTTAAGTTATGATGAGTCTTTATCCCACAAATTATTTCCAAAATACATCAGTTTTAAATAAACATATCAAGCATGCTATAAAAAAGTTCTATTTTACGCGAAATTGTTTAATAAACATGCATAAATAAATATTCACAGGTATTTAGAATAGTTTAAAATACTTTAACTGAATTCGTAAATAGTAATTTAACACACATTTTTACTATACAGAGAAAAAGTTTTGGTTGCTATACAGAGCTTAATCATATTAACTGCAACTTTATTCATACAAAAACACATATAAAATACCTAACAGCCAAATATTAAATGTTTATGCAACTTAGGAGATTTTAGATTTTTAACCAATATACATATTTAACATTGGAAAACTTTTGGCATTTTATGGTGTTTGCAGAGAAAAGCGTTTTCAATTAAAATCATTTAGGTCATTTTGATTTGCTGATAAATATGACTGTGTAATAACTAAATGTTTTCCTATAAGCCGCTGCAGCAAAACATTTCTATGCTGCATAAAATGTTTTGTTTATTTATGTATGTTGTCATATTTAGCATCATCATGATTAAAAAGTTTTAAAACACACACCAAAAAAGCACTATAAATAACGCAAAACAAGCAAATAGAAAAGTTAAACAGCATAAAATTGCATTTTGAGTAGATTTTTGGTGTGTTTGTGTGCACACTGTATACAGGTTGGCTTAAGTAAATTGTCATTTGGTTTTGAGGTAGAGGAATAAAAATAAAACTATGACAGCAATGGCAGCAACAACAAACTACACAACTCAAACAGAAGTTGCATAAAACTCATGATACACATCATGAGTACAAAAGTGTACAAAAGATAGGAGTTTAAATGCATTCTAGATCTTGAAAACAGTAAAGTTTAGAAAAAGTTTTTTATTTTTATGTTGATATACTCGTACATATTTACACACTTACTGTATGAATTTCTTGTATATACTTGTATAATGTCTCAAAGGAACGGTGCTGGCAAATAACAAAAATATAAGATTTTCTTGGGTAATACGCATTTCAGTGCTGTTTGTTTTGGCATCTGTAGAGTGTAAACAAAATTACAAGGACTTTTTATAAAAAAAAGTACAGTAAAAATTTATTTATCTCATATCAAATATGGATATATTAGCAGTTGTTGTTTCAATGATAAATATAATTTATGTCATAATTAAAATGTGTCTTATTACTGTAAAATGTTGGGTAAGTAATCTGTTTAGGAGGGCGTATGATTAATGTGTTTTTAAAAATATTCACCAACATCTGATTCATTCACGAATGAACTTGGCATTACTTTATATTTTTGGGATTGTGTCTTCACTAAGTTGAAACTATGAGATATGCACAAGTGCTGCCACATTCAATACACTCTGAGAAAGGGAAGCTAGTGGTTTAATTTTAAGGTTTATTATAATTTTAATTGTACCTACCTAATACAGTACAATTTCGATATTTCGGACACATGCTAATCCGGACAGCGCGGTAATCCGGACACTTAATTTTTTACCATACTAGACTCTATAATCCGGACATCATCATTTTTTTCTCCCTCAATAATTCGGACAGCATTTATTCAACTGAGTAACATTAGTTTTATTTCTGAAAATTTTTTAACATTAGTTAAAAAGGTATCTCAAAGAGAATAATTTCTCTACGATAACGCCGAAGTAATTGATTTACTTGTTGATCTAGCACCTGATATCTACAATTCCAATGAGGTTAACGATTGGCTTAATGATAAAGTTGAAATCACAGACGATGAGACTGCAGAAGATGATGAGGTTGAATCATTTAAAGAAGAATATGACAATAATGTTCCAAAAACACAGCATTCGCACGCCATATCTGCTCTTAATATTTGTATAAAATATTGCGAAGGGCAGGAGCTTCCAGCTGGGGATATTTTAAAACTTATAAGCCTCAGAAATATTGCATATAAAAAGAAAAATGAATCCAAACTTCACCAGATGAAAATCTCCAACTATTTTCGCTACATGTGATATGTATGAGAGAATTGTAAAGATACCATTTTGTAAAGATTTAATTTTGAAATAAATTAATTTTAATAAATAAAGGTTTTCTTATGTTTTCAAAAGGTTTCTTAAATTATTTCTCTTGTCTCGGTAATTCGGACATTCCGATATTTCGGACACCACATGGTTTTTAATTGTCCGGATTATCGAGATTATACTGTAATATCAAAATAAATAAAAAAATAAGGCTATTACGAAAATAATTCGGATCCATTATTTGTGTATATAATACACTTAGTTTTGTAGAATTTCATTTGTAAGCCCGTTAAAGTGTTTTCTGGAACTGGTCTTATTATATACCAATATTCATAAAATTATGTGGCATGATTTATGTATATACAGTGAGCGTCGATATAAAATAAACAGCCAATATTGTTTAAAAAAGTGTTTTAATACATGTAGAAATTTAAAACAAAATATATTACATATTAGAGTGGTTCGAAAAAGTTGTGTCATGATCGGACTAAAAATAGGTACACAGTGAACAAAATACTAAAAAGGCGGTATTTGTAGGCGTGGCAAAAATATAAAAAAATTATTTCTGAAACTGTTTTTACATTATCTTTAATCCTAGGGGGTGACTGGCGCAACTTTTTTTGTATGGAAGACAAACCACTCTATTGCATATATCAAAGTAACTTAAGCAAAATAAAACATAAAAAATAATTAGATGTTAACGGAAAAGTACAAGATTTTTGGCGCCATAATAAAGTAAACAGGTACATATATTAAAATTATGTAAAACATTATATTTAAGGCCCCGATTGTCGTTCACAACACTAAAATGTTGTCGACTACAACACAATATGCATTTATTTAGGATTAAGCCGATAAGTGTTGTGAACCGTAATCGCAGTTTACAACATACAACATCAAAATACTTAGTGTTGTAAATTTTTTCGGGATATTTAGGGCCTAATACTTTGTTTGTAGTTTATTTACTTTTATCACAGCTGACAATCTTCTAGCAAAAGGATCAACGATTTTTTTCTAGTGAAATCAATCGATATTTTGTTCCATTTATCCTGTATTACTGCCTTTAGATTGTCTTTGCAAGAAATATTAATTTTTGTCCAGATATTCCCACAGGTGCGCAATTAAATTGAGGTCTCGGAACTGCTGAGGATGATACTTTTATCGTTTTGCATTAGGCAATTTTTTACGGTATTGCGTTTAGTACTTGTATATGATGTTTTTTATTTTACAGTGATGCGTTCCAACGATTTTACTTATTTCACGCAGGGATTTACTTCTTCTAAGAAGTCTATTATGATTTTCCATTTTTTTAATACATAACGTCACACCTTAATCTTTTTTAATTATGAATTATGAAACTTGCAATTATTTTGAACGGCATTTTACCGTTATACTTTCAAGCAAAGATACCTTAATAGAATTGCTAATACTTTTGGAATGACAGGGTTACACACCACGCGTTCGTCGTTTTTTCGCATTCTACGCGCCTGTCAGTGTAATTGTGACAAGTTACACAGCATAGTTACAATGTATAGAAGTAAAAAAGCGTGAAGTAGGTTGACATTTCACGTGTCGCATACTGAAAAATGAGCAGCTGTTTTTGACAGACAAGGATGAAAAATTATTTATTTTATTTTTGACGGGATTGATAAATATGTTTGTATGCATTAAAAATGGTTTTAATAAAAAATAAACCTGGCAAAACCTGTAACTTGAAGTTAGAAAAGTATGAAATGCACAGAAAGCGTGAAATCGTAAAAAGCATCGTGTGTAACTTCGGCTAAAAGCAATTAAATTTGTATATTCTGTTGTTTTTGTTTCTTTTTTTTTTTGAGAATTCAAATATACTTAAATAACTATATAAAAATGCAATATAATTTTCTAATATAATATTATTTATATTAGTACAATTATGCTTTTCTTTTAATAATATGTGGTGTTGTCTTTGTTTTGACGTTCACAGTATATATATAAGACTTATTTGTATTGAATTTTATTTGGCTTGATTTTTGCATTTTTCTACATGAAGTAGTTGAAAACAAATTAAATTTGTTTGTCGCATTCCGAATACCACCCTTTGCCCTAAATTTAGTGCTACTAAAATGCTATCGAAAAATGGGAACATAAAAAAATTAAAAAGTCACGTTCTCTATCTTGGAAATGCCCATATACATGTGTTGTTTTTAGTTTCATGTGGTTCTGTAACTAATACATTCTGAGCTCTTATGGTTTTAGTACCTCTAGTTTTATACATATATATAATATTTATAAATATCAGAGATGGAAAACTTGAAACAATAAATTTCATCTTTATATTGAAAATATTCATCGCAATTTCAAAAATACATAAACTTTAAAAAAGTATAATTAATGCTAAAATACGATACTCTATTTAATATATGTAGGTTTTTTAATACAGTTTTATTTAAATTAAAATTTTTGTTGAAATTTAATTAATTAAAAGTCATCCTTATTAGTTCTTTAAAATGCAATTAATTTTAACTTGTTTGTTAATCATATACATACACATAATTACAATCATGCTAAACTAGTTTACCATCCCTGGAACATATAAATAAAAATCGTAACATTTTACTGTGTGTCACCACCATTCTCAGTCGTTAGTCATAACTTCACATATAAAATAAAATATACACTTTAGTACACACTGATAACATAAATTACTACAATGTCTCAGCTGTCGATAAACGGATCGATGGTAAAAAAGTATTCAAATTGTTCAAAATGTTCAAGAAACTTTTTACAATACTACTAATAGCGTTAATAGCATTAATAGTTCAGTACCAAACGGTGTATGGCTTAAATTTAAAACTATCCAAACGTTCCATTAAAGAAGTGACGTTAAATTGTATACATGTTAGACACGATGGAAAATGCATGTCTGTCATAGAGTCCACAACTATGGAGAATCATTCTGATGGTATGAAATACAATCTAAAGCCACATATAAAGGTAAAATACCATATACTATTAATATTATTATCAAATAACTATGTCAAATTTAAATATACCCATAAATAAAATATTTAATATGTATATTATAGAAAAAGAAAATTGAAAATCAAGAATCACCATGGCATACACTATTTTTCAATCAATTAAAGACTGATGAATATGTTAACTCGCAAGAAATTAATCTCCTAAAAGAGGTAATTAACTAACGTAACTATTAAAATATTTTAAATAAATTTACTTTTTGTCAAAAAAAAAATACTGTTAAATTTGTAATATAAAGCGGTTTCGCGATTAATGTGACAATGTAAAAGATATAAATAGAATTCAAAAAATAAACATTTTAAAATTAAATTTGTATTTTTATTAGTAAAAGCATGTCGGTCAAGCCTGACCATGTTCTACCCTACACCCTGTATATGTATACAGTTTTTAGAAATGCGAGCTATATAGAAGATATGACCTATTATTGACCGTGCATCCAAAAATTTAATGACTTCTGTGAATATAAATATTATGTATATTAAACTCTATCTCGATATAAATATTTTTAAAAGATTTATGGAGGTAAAAGTGAATTACGGAGATGGTTTTATATGTAAGTTTCGACTAATTATGGACCGACAATTATAAAATTAGGTGTCATCATTTCTGTATATATGAAACTTATTTATGTTGAATTTTATTTGGATACCAAAAAAAAAAAAAAAGATTTATGATCGTTAAAGTGATTTTTGGAAGTAAGCCTTATATGGGATCTACGACTAAGTATGGACCGATCATCATCAAATTATACCAAATGATTCGTAAATATGTGAAACATATTTGTGTTTAATATTATTTAGATACCGACATTTTTAAGAGAGTTATGTTTTCCGAAAGTGGCCCTTATATGGAAGCTATGATCACTTATGGAGTAACCTGCACAAACTGGTGAAATTTGTTTTGATAATTGCATAATTCAAACATCTATTATCATTAAGCCCCTTTTTCGGGAGGACATTTGTATGGGAGCCAGGATTTGGGCCAAGAAAATATCATGTACCAAATTTTATTAAAATATCTTCAAAATACCAGCCCAAATCCAATATACCCTCCCCACTAGAATACTAATAAGAGACAGCAAGCGTTTTCCAATATTATTCAATGGTACCAAGCTGGGAAACATTAGGATAGTGCATGTATTTTTAAATTGTGGCGACCTGATTTTTTCGATAACAACTCTTTTGAAAACTTAAATCTTACCTTTCAGCGGTTATATACAATAATATTAACTTTAAAACTAACTCAAAAATTATTGAATTAACTCTTTATTCACTCAAAGTCGATTCAGAAATAAACTAAAGCCATGTATAGACGGTTGTCAGATCATACAATGTTGTCAGATCTAGCAACATTGAAAAATTGTTAGCAAAAGGTAAATTGTCAATGCTTTTTCTTATAACGTTGGAAGATAAAAATTTTAAGTTCACACGGTGGTTAGACATTTTCTGAACATTTTTCGGACAACGTTGTAAGATCTGACAACTATATAAACTATACAAAGCTTAACAAACAGAGTAAAAATCAAACTTGTGGTTACTTGAATCTTGTGCATAGTAAGTGAATACTGATTCATTATGCAATTTAAAAAACATATTAGCTTTTATCAATGAAACTGAGTTAGCTTTTTAGTACCTAGTGATTTATTTCTAATTAATCAAACTCAAAGTCAAATAATGATATGAAGTAAAATTAACATATACCAACGTATATAGTAACTAGTAGTGAAAAAGAAAATTGCACTACCACTAAATGAATATTGGTAGTGAAATTGTTAGTGCACTAAAAATATAGTGCATTATGCCCATCTCTGCTACACAATGGAAAGAAATAAATATAAAGTTGCAATAGAAAATACAAAATATGATTTTTTAAACGGAGAAATAAATAAAGCCAAAGACCAAAGGCAAATGTGGATCACAATCAAAAACTTAGTAATGAATAAAAAACCAAATGTGATAAAATCTGTGATATTTAGTGACGTAGAATGTAAAGATAATTATAAGATAGCTAGTCAATTTAACCATTACTTTGTCAATAGTATTAAATCAATAAGAGAAGCAATAGACGATGTACAATATAATAATAATATACCTGTGATTGATAAAAAGTTAAAATTTCGTCCAATAAATATTTTAGAGTTAAAAAATGTAGTTAAAAATCTTAAAAATAAACCAGACTATGAAAGAATAACCCCAAAAATGATACTAGATAAATGGAACAAAATCGGAAATATCTTACTAAAAATAATAAACGAATCGTTAAAAACATGAACTTTTCCCGAAAATTGGAAGATTTCGATGATAACACCAATTGAAAAGATAGCTAATACCATGAAATGTGAAGAATTTAGACCGATTAACAGTCTGAGGACATGTGAAAAATTTATGGAAAAAGTAGTAAAGGAACAATTGGAAAAATATATTGAAGAGAATTCTATCCTACCAAAGCACCAATCAGGTTTTCGTAAAAATGTGAAACTACAGTTAAGTACGTAATTAATCGATGGAAAAATATAGATAAAAATAAAAAAAAAATATTGCAATATTTTTGGACTTTAAAAGGGCTTTTGAAACAATTGATCGGGAAATATTACTGCAGAAAATATACAATTATGGCATCCAAGGAAAAGAGCAACAATGGTTCAAATCATATTTGACAAACAGGAAACAGTTTACTAAAGTTAACGATAAACCACATTTTGAATTTGGTTCCACAATAATATTTACATGCTGCACTGATACACATATTGAAAGATTACAAAAACTACAAAATAAAGCTATGCGATCGATTTTGAAATGCAATAGATACACACCAATAAACAACATGCTAGATACACTCAAATGGATGAATATAAAACAACGACTGGCACTCAACACTATAAAACTGATACAAAATACAAAATACTGAAAAAAATACGACAGGGAAACGCACCAGATTATTTATGCGAACCAGTGAGATACATATGTTGGCTATGTACAACCATACACACTACGGAATGCTGATAACTTCAGAAGACAACGAGTAAAACATATTTAATGAAGAGATCTCTTTTCTACAAGGTCCTTAAACTTTTCAATTCTTTACCAAATGAAATCAAGAATGAAAACAATAATAATGTCTTTAAAAAACTATGTGTGATTAATGTATTATGAATACTAATAAATAAATAATAATACTAATAATAATAATATTGGATTTTAAAACAACAAATAATATTGAACTTGAATTTTTATCGGTTTTAGGTGTCACGGAAACCAATGTTATCAGTTTCTTATTGGAAATAATCCAAGCAGCAAACAGCTGTCGGTTTATGTTGTTGTATACAAATTAAAAAAGCTAAACAGCAATTTTCATTTAATCCTGTTGATATTTTAGAAAAATATAAGTATGTAAATTGAAATAATTTATTTAAAATAAGCATTTCCTCATAAATTTTTAATCCTTAACAGGAGAAAGCATAAAAAAATACTCAAAACTCCTTAATTATGGAATTTAAGGAAAAATATCCAGATATTGCGCGGGGATATACAAAGCACGATAATCCGGCGTGGATGCTTTTTGGAAACAATTAGCAGAGTCACTTTACAGCGCAGGCCCACCACAAAAAGATGTGAATGTTTGGAAATTGTAAAATTGTGTTGTTGGAAAAGTTATGTCAAAAGAAAACTCGCCCAAAATAAGGCAGAGTCCAGAGCAACCGGTGGAGAACGGTTTTCTAAGCATCAAATTAGAGCAGCGAAGAAGCAATTATTCGAATTTGTAGCATTACGCAATCGGTGGAAGATGTTGATATGTTTAATGAGAGCATCGGCACTGAGAATGAAGAAGAAATGCCGTCAACGTCATCTAAACGGTCACTCTCTCAACTTTTGACAAGAAGCACCCCGAAAAGGTTCAAAACAGAAAACCGGGTGAGCGAATAAAAGAAGATTGCTATAATCACGTAAAATTATTCTTTTTACCTTTTCTGAACGCTCTTCCTCTAATAATAAAAAAGAACAGCAGCGGTATTTTTTTTTATTCACTTATAAATTTCTTTATTTGATCAGTCACCAACTTTTATTATTTTATATTAATAAAAACATAAATTTTTAATATTTTCAATAAACACAAATTGTATTTCATAAAAAAATTAAATTCCAATTTTTTGATAATTTTTAGTTAGGCTTGAGTTCATTAAATTTAATTTTCATTAAATTATTATTTTTACTGAAGGTAGGAATGTTTTTTAAACATGAAATCTTATTAAAATTTTTTTGATAATTTTTCTTGGCTGAGCTGGGGATCGAACCTGGGTTGTATTTACTCAAGCCTAACTAAAAATTTAAAAATTTAACAGTTCAACTAAAAATAATAATTGTTCTTAAAAAATTAAATTAAAATGTAAATATTTATACAAACAGAAACAACAGCTGATTCGAACATAGGTTTTATTTGCATTCGATGCTTCAATAATGCCTTTTAGGCGCTGAAGCACAAAAATAATATGAATTGTAATTATTTAAACAAAGACAAAATAATAATAATAAAAAAATAAATAACAAAACCGACTTGGTTTCATGACACCAAATAAAACCAATATTGGTTTGCAAAACCGACTTGGATTCTATGACACCCCTGATAATTTGTGTTTAAAGGATGAAGACAAATTATTGCAATATTTGGATGAAAATCAAGGACATTTTGGTGGATGAAAAAAGCATTTGAGATGCGCGGACTGAAATGCTCATGGTGTAGGAAAAATGTTTTATATAATTTTTTCTCCATTTATTAAACATTAATGTGTCTTATTCAGATTGAAGTGCCACCATTATCAGTAATAATGAACTCAAAATAGAATAAAAACTCTTTGATATTAAAAATAATGGTCACATAAGAAAGAGTTTAATACAGTTTTTTAGTTTCTGGATAAATTTAAGTAAAGTCCAAATTTTGTAAAGATTTTTTCCAAAAGTACATAATATAGCGTATAAAAAGCTAATAACTTTAGGTTCGTACAACTTTTATACAAATTTATGTAAGAAAACTTACGTGCACGGCAACGATCTTTGCAACTGAACTTTTTTGAAATTGTTGACCAATAGAAGATAAAATGAAAAGATCATAATTTGTAAATTGCTAAAAAAAAACATTTTATTCTATATTCTTCGACCTTTTTAATGATTTTTATTAAATAATTTTTAAGCTTGAGGTCACTTTTTTGTTTTTTATAAAAGATTTTTTAATTCTTATATATAATTCACTCAATATTTCGATTTCCTTTGGAAATCTTCTTCAGGAGTTAATTTAATATTATAAATTTTTTTTTTGTTTTTTTTTTTTTTTTTAATTTTTATAATATTAAATTAAATCCTGAAGAAGATTTCCAAAGGAAATCGAAATATTGAGTGAATTATATATAAGAATTAAAAAATCTTTTATAAAAAACAAAAAAGTGACCTCAAGCTTAAAAATTATTTAATAAAAATAAAAAAAAACATTACAATTTCTCCAATAATGCAATACTTATACAAAATATTTAAAATAAAAAAACTTACCACATAAAGTGTATAAAAACTGCACTTGTTCGTTTCAAAGAGTTTTTTTTTTATTTCATTTTCACATATTTTTACTTATTTCTTTATACATATTTTTATTTTTTATTTGCCTAATTTTTTATTTTCCTTCACTTTTTTAAACATTGGAAAAAATAACCGATTACATGCTTTTTAATTATTTATTCGCCACTAAACACACAAAACTAAATGCAGCAGGAAGAATAATACTATGCAATTATTTTTATATTATTGTCATTCTTTTATTTATTGATATTTTGATTTATTTTTATTTTCTTTAATATACATATATTTCCTTATTTCTTATTTTATTTTACGCAGATGAAGAAAACTAACTTTTTAGCAACCTTTTTTTTGTTTTGCAGTGTTGCATAAAAGGTCCTTTTATTTAAATTTTGTTTGAAATACATAAAAAACTAGTAAGAAAGTATGGTCGGTCAAGCCCGACTATATAATACCCTACACCCAGTATATGTATAAAACAGTTTTTCAGAAATGGGCGTTATATGAGAGATATAATCTATTGTGGACCGATCATCCAAAAATTTAGTGTCATGATTTCTGTGAATATAAATATTGTGTATGTTAAACTTTATCTCGATATAAATACTTTTCGGAAGTGGGCCTTATATGGGAGCTATGAGTAATTATGGACCGATCACCATAAAATTGTACCGTATTATTTGTATACATATGAGATATATTTGTATTAAATATTATTTGTATACCAACATTTTTGAGTGAGTTATGCTCTTTAAAGTGATTTTCGGAAGTGGGCCTTTTATGGGAGCTACTACTAATTATGGACCGATCACCATAAAATTGTACCTTATTATTTGTATACATATGAGATATATTTGTATTAAATATTATTTAGAAACCAACATTTTTGAGTGAGTTATGCTCTTTAAAGTGATTTTCGGAATTGGGCCTTATATGGGAGCTACGACTAATTATGGACCGATCTTCACGAAATTTGTAGATATGATTTAGCATCATTTATTACTTATTTTTGGTGACATTTGTTTGCATACATGCATAATTTAAAGATTTGTGACCGGTAAACCCCAATTTCGGGAGGACATTTGTATGGGGGCTAGGTGAAATAATGTACCGATTTTCACCAGTTTCAATCCCATTCATCCTTGGGCCGAAAAAATATCACGTACCAAATTTTATCGAAATATCTTCAAAGTTGCGACCTGTACTCTGCGCACAAGCTTTACATGGACAACCAGCCAGCCAGACGGACGGACATCGTTAAATCGACTCAGAAAATGATTCTGAGTCTATCGGTATACTTTAAGGTGGGTGTTGGACCAATATTTCTGGGCGTTACAAACATATGCACAAATCCAATATACCCTCCCCACTATGGTGGTGTAGGGTATAAAAACGCGAATGAACAGTACTATGGCCCAGTTAAAAAATTGAATGGTTGTCACTTGCGACATTTTAACTACATATTTACTTAATATGGCGTACTAATTCCAATCACAATTTTTTTTAGAAATGATATACATATGTTGGCATTTATCAAAAGAGCAAAGAATTTTACATTCTTATTAGAAAATAACCAACAACATTAAGTACACTCTAATAACAATAACAACAAGAGCATAAAAGTAACAACACAATTTTCACGAACTAAAACGAACTACTTTTAAGCAAACTTTCACGCATTTAATTTAAAAAATAATCTAACTCGCAGCAAACTAATTATATACACAGAGTTTTATTTTACTTATATTATATTACTTTTATTTATAAAATAATGCACATTTCTTAATAAACTATACACTTTTAACCACTAAAATTTGCAATTAAAACAGAGACCAAATTCATTACCGTCGCCGCCATTTAACGAGAATAAAAAACTAAAGAAAATAAGAAGTAGCAGAGTTGTATTTCTGTATTTAGAGAAGGTAAACAAACTTAATGATGATAGTAGTTGCAAATAGTGGTGTGTATCTTTGATAAGTACTAATTGTATGATTAAATGTTTATCAGCCATGTCACAGAATTTAATTCCGTTCGGAAATTTTACAGCCTGCTGAATACCTAAAGGCCAAAAATAATTGATTTTTTTTTATTTTGGGCAATGTAACACGAAAGTCACATTTTTTTTAAATGTCAAACAAACGAAAGGAAGACGAATAAAATAAACGTGTAACTTAAACAAGCTGTTACTTTATTATATTATACTCGTAATACATATTTGAGTGTCTACATACATAAAATTTACAAATTTGTTGGTTCCTATAATAAAAACGAAATTTTTGATACATGCTGATATGTTCGCGTATATAATTTTTCTCCTTGTGCACAAATTTTTGTTGTTTTAAATTTGAAAATATGGTATTAGCTTAATTAAAATTAAATTGATACCAATTTAAAGATCTCTAAGAATTATCAGCGTGTGTAAAAATGTTTGTTACAAATACATATGATAATTTGAAAATTTTTTTTATTTAATTTTTTTTATTGTTTTAAATTTGTAAATAATTCAGGAGATAGTAATCAATACTTTAAAATTTAAAATGTTAAGAGATATTTATAAAGGATATAAAAAGATATTTAAACTTTTAAAATTTTAATTTTCAAGAATTTGTAAAATTTGTAATTAGCAAAATTAAAAAAAATAGAGATTAAATATTTCATTAGAAGTTTTGAGTTTTTAGCCAAAATAGCAATATTTCCCAAATAAAACCACAACTTAAAATTTTCCAAAACTGACTTTTTTCCATAAATTAATTCAGAGTACATATCACTAACTACTGCAAAAATTTCCTTCACAACACTATCTTCTTTAACTGGAAAAATACAGTTATGACTTTTTTTATGTTAAAGCTGGATGTCAACACCACCAAGCGTCTACGCGTTTCACGCGTTCTAAGCAACTGTGAAAAAAGGAGAATCAATGTAGTTTTATGAGTTAAGTTACACACTCAAAAGCGTAGGACGCTTGAAACGCGAAAAGTTCGTTTACTTTCTACTTTTGAACGCGGTGCGCGCGTCACAGCTGACATTGACAAATGCAAAGCAAATTTATTTTAAAGATGATGTCACCAGAAAAAATGGCAGTTGAAATAACATTTTTTATATGAGTTTGACAAACAAACCGACAAAAAACTTCGTATAAAAAAAATCAGCTGGGCATACGGCATCACCTCCAAAAGTACATACATATAAAAAAATATTGACGCGAAAAATCTTCGCATGTAACTTGAAATCCCTGACGCTTAATACAGTTTTCTAGTTTCTGGATAAATTTAAGAAAAGTCCAAATTTTTTAAAGATTTTTTCCAAAAGTACATAATATAGCGTATAAAAAGCTAATAACTTTAGGTTCGTACAACTTTTATACAAATTTATGTAAGAAAACTTACGTGCACGGCAACGATCTTTGCAACTGAACTTTTTTGAAATTGTTGACCAATAGAAGATAAAATGAAAAGATCATAATTTGTATGGTTATAAATTGCTCAAAAAAAACATTTTATTCTATATTCTTCGACCTTTTTAATGATTTTTATTAAATAATTTTTAAGCTTGAGGTCACTTTTTTGTTTTTTATAAAAGATTTTTTAATTCTTATATATAATTCACTCAATATTTCGATTTCCTTTGGAAATCTTCTTCAGGAGTTAATTTAATATTATAATTTTTTTTTTTTGTTTTTTTTTTTTTAATTTTTATAATATTAAATTAACTCCTGAAGAAGATTTCCAAAGGAAATCGAAATATTGAGTGAATTATATATAAGAATTAAAAAATCTTTTATAAAAAACAAAAAAGTGACCTCAAGCTTAAAAATTATTTAATAAAAATAAAAAAAAACATTACAATTTCTCCAATGATGCAATACTTATACAAAATATTTAAAATAAAAAAACTTACCACATAAAGTGTATAAAAACTGCACTTGTTCCCTTCAAAGAGTTTTTTTTTTTTATTTCATTTTCACATATTTTTACTTATTTCTTTATACATATTTTTATTATTTATTTGCCTAATTTTTTATTTTCCTTCACTTTTGTAAACATTGGAAAAAATAACCGATTACATGCTTTTTAATTATTTATTCGCCAATAAACACACAAAACTAAATGCAGCAGGAAGAATAATACTATGCAATTATTTTTATATTATTGTCATTCTTTTATTTATTGATATTTTGATTTATTTTTATTTTCTTTAATATACATATATTTCCTTATTTCTTATTTTATTTTACGCAGATGAAGAAAACTAACTTTTTAGCAACCTTTTTCTTGTTTTGCAGTGTTGCATAAAAGGTCCATTTATTTAAATTTTGTTTGAAATACATAAAAAACTAGTAAGAAAGTATGGTCGGTCAAGCCCGACTATATAATACCCTACACCCAGTATATGTATAAAACAGTTTTTCAGAAATGGGCGTTATATGAGAGATATAACTTATTGTGGACCGATCATCCAAAAATTTAGTGTCATGATTTCTGTGACTATAAATATTGTGTATGTTAAACTTTATCTCGATATAAATACTTTTAAAAGATTTATGGAGGTTAAAGTTGATTACGGGGAGGGTCTTATATGGGAGTTTCGACTAATTACGGACCGACCATTATAAAATTAGGTGGCATCATTTCTGTTTATTATTTGTGTCGAATTTTATTTGATTACCAACATTCTTAAGAAATTTATGATCGTTAAAGTGATTTTCGGAAGTGGGCCTTATATGGGAGCTACGACTAATTATGGACCGATCACAATAAAATTGTACCGTATTATTTGTATACATATAAAATATATTTGCGTTAAATAATATTTGGATACCAACATTTTTGAGTGAGTTATGCTCTTTAAAGTGATTTTCGGAAGTGGGCCTTATATGGGAGCTAAGAATAATTATGGACCGATCTTCACGAAATTTGTAGATATGATTTAGCATCATTTATTACTTATTTTTGGTGAAATTTGTTTGCATACTTGCATAATTCAAAGATTTATGACCGGTAAACCACAATTTCGGGAGGACATTTGTATGGGGGCTAGGTGAAATAATGTACCGATTTTCACCAGTTTCAATCCCATTCATCCTTGGGCCGAAAAAATATCACGTACCAAATTTTATCGAAATATCTTCAAAGTTGCGACCTGTACTCTGCGCACAAGCTTTACATGGACAACCAGCCAGCCAGACGGACGGACATCGTTAAATCGACTCAGAAAATGATTCTGAGTCTATCGGTATACTTTAAGGTGGGTGTTGGACCAATATTTCTGGGCGTTACAAACATATGCACAAATCCAATATACCCTCCCCACTATGGTGGTGTAGGGTATAAAAACGCGAATGAACAGTACTATGGCCCAGTTAAAAAATTGAATGGTTGTCACTTGCGACATTTTAACTACATATTTACTTAATATGGCGTACTAATTCCAATCACAATTTTTTTTAGAAATGATATACATATGTTGGCATTTATCAAAAGAGCAAAGAATTTTACATTCTTATTAGAAAATAACCAACAACATTAAGTACACTCTAATAACAATAACAACAAGAGCATAAAAGTAACAACACAATTTTCACGAACTAAAACGAACTACTTTTAAGCAAACTTTCACGCATTTAATTTAAAAAATAATCTAACTCGCAGCAAACTAATTATATACACAGAGTTTTATTTTACTTATATTATATTACTTTTATTTATAAAATAATGCACATTTCTTAATAAACTATACACTTTTAACCACTAAAATTTGCAATTAAAACAGAGACCAAATTCATTACCGTCGCCGCCATTTAACGAGAATAAAAAACTAAAGAAAATAAGAAGTAGCAGAGTTGTATTTCTGTATTTAGAGAAGGTAGACAAACTTAATGATGATAGTAGTTGCAAATAGTGGTGTGTATCTTTGATAAGTACTAATTGTATGATTAAATGTTTATCAGCCATGTTATGGAATTTAATTCCGTTCGGAAATTTTACAGCCTGCTGAATACCTAAAGGCCAAAAATAATTGATTTTTTTTTTATTTTGGGCAATGTAACACGAAAGTCAAATTTTTTTAAATGTCAAACAAACGAAAGGAAGACGAATAAAATAAACGTGTAACTTAAACAAGCTGTTACTTTATTATATTATACTCGTAATACATATTTGAGTGTCTACATACATAAAATTTACAAATTTGTTGGTTCCTATAATAAAAACGAAATTTTTGATACATGCTGATATGTTCGCGTATATAATTTTTCTCCTTGTGCACAAATTTTTGTTATTTTAAATTTGAAAATACGGTATTAGCTTAATTAAAATTAAATTGATACCAATTTAAAGATCTCTAAGAATTATCAGCGTGTGTAAAAATATTTGTTACAAATACATATGATAATTTGAAAATTTTTTTTAATTAATTTTTTTTTTATTGTTTTAAATTTGTAAATAATTCAGGATACAATACTTTAAAATTTAAAATGTTAAGAGATATAAAAAGATATTTAAAACTTATATATATATATATATATATTTAAACTTATAAAATTTTAATTTTCAAGAATTTGTAAAATATGTAGTTAGCAAAATTAAAAAAATAGAGATTAAATATTTCATTAGAAGTTTTGAGTTTTTAGCCAAAATAGCAATATTTCCCAAATAAAACCACAACTTAAAATTTTTCAAAACTGACTTTTTTCCATAAATTAATTCAGAGTACATATCACTAACTACTGCAAAAATTTCCTTCACAACACTATCTTCTTTAACTGGAAAAATACAGTTATGACTTTTTTTATGTTAAAGCTGGAGGTCAACACCAAGAGTCTACGCGTTTCACGCGTTCTAAGCAACTGTGAAAAAAGGAGAATCAATGTAGTTTTATGAGTTAAGTTACACACTCAAAAGCGTAGGACGCGCCGAAACGCGAAAAGTTCGTTTACTTTAGCTGGAGGTCCACACCAAGCGTCTACGCGTTTCACGCGTTCTAAGCAACTGTCAAAAAAGTAGAATCAATGTAGTTGTATGAGCTAATTACACACTCAAAAGCGTAGGACGCTTGAAACGCGAAAAGTTCGTTTACTTTCTACTTTTGAACGCGGTGCGCGCGTCACAGCTGACATTAACAAATGCAAAGCAAATTTATTTTAAAGATGATGTCACCAGAAAAAATGACAGTTAAAATATATTATATTAAAATATATTATACATTCCCATGACAGCCGGTTCTACGCACCGGAATGACCCGAGATCACTCGGCCAAGGGCTGTCAACTCAGCAATTACTGCTGTTACAACAACAACAACAGTTAAAATAACATTTTTATATGAGTTTGACAAACAAACCGATAAAAAACTTCGTATAAAAAAATCAGCTGGGAATACGGCATCACCTCCAAAAGTACATACATATAACGTTTAGAAAGCTTAAAACGCGTTGACGCCAAAACGCGAGTTGTGAACCTCCAGCTTAAGTGTGCTTGTTGCTTGTGGACGAAAAATTTTTTTGTCTCTCCTGAAAATTTTAGTATTTTGAGTTGTGACCCTTTTGTATTTAGGGTGCGATATGTTAAAAATATAAAAAAAAATTGTTTTTGTATTCCATTAACCCATAGTTTTATTATTTTAAATATAAACATTTAATAATACAATTAGTACTTATCAAAGACACACACCACTATTTGCAACTACTATCATCATTAAGTTTGTTTACCTTCTCTAAATACAGAAATACAACTCTGCTACTTCTTATTTTCTTTAGTTTTTTATTCTCGTTAAATGGCGGCAACGGTAATGAATTTGGTCTCTGTTTTAATTGCAAATTTTCGTGGTTACAAGTGTATAGTTTATTAAGAAAAGTGCGTTATTTCATAAATAAAAGTAATATAACTAAAATAAAACTTTCTGTGTATGTAATTTGTTTGTTGCGATGTAGATTATTTTTTGAATTAAATGCGTGTAAAGTTTGCTTAAAAGTAGTTCGTTTTTGTTCGTGAAAATTGTGTTGCTTCTTTTATGCTCTTGTTATAAAGTGTACTTAATGTTGTTGGAACAAATCTAGTTTACCGGCGCAGGTCCAAATAAAAAAAAAGTATGTAGGGTGATAGAAAATTGAAAAATAAGAAGAAAAAATAAAATAAAAATATTGGCGCAAACGCTTAGTTTTCGAGTTATGGACGTCTTTAGTTTTCATAAAAATATATAAATTTTCAATACTAAAGCTTCAGTGCATAGCCGGCCTTTGGCCGGACGCAAGGATTTTCTCTATGGTATAACAAACACCGGCTTCGTTAACTAAAGCTTCTCTACATAGCCGGCCTTTGGCCGGGCGCAAAGATTTTCTCCTCCATGGTATAACAAACACGGCTTCGCTAACTAAAACTTTTCTGCATCTAAAAAATGCTTAAATTAACCTAAAGAGGAACATAATATGCGAATACAAAAAAATAATACATACATATTTGCAATCTTGAGCAAATTACCTTTAATTTAAGTACCCACACATATCACTAAGTGTGCGGGGCAGTTTTTTCGTTCCAGGGGGCTCCACGGGCCTCATCCCCCTTAAATTTTAATTTTGGTTTTTTTCTTTTTTTATTCTGAATTGGATGGCATTTTTTTTTTTTATTATTTTTTTGTTTCCCTTTAAGCTGAACTTCAGCCAAATCACATATTTCTATGAAAACTAAAAACATCAATACCTCGAAAACTAAGCGTTTGCGCCAATATTTTTATTTTTTCAATTTGCTATCACCCTACATCCTTTTTTTATTTGGAGCTGCGTCGGTTAACTAGATTTAAGCCAAAATCTTCGAAATCAAAAAGTGAAAAAATATTATGTAAGTTAAAACGAAAAATTTGATTGCAGTCGCTTAATGCATAATCATTTCATTATTATTAACTATAAATTACTGTTCATGCTAGGGAAATGATTCGCTTCATGATCTAATTCAAAATACCTGGCTCCGTTGGGAATAATACTAAAAATATGCAAAATTTCAACCATTTAGGTCATTCTCGGAATGGTCTGAAAAGAGCATAATGCTATATTCTGAGTAATATCCCATATTTACCCGAAATCGTTTGAATTATATACATATACCGCCCAATCATGAAAAAAAAATCCGCGGGAGTTCTTTTCCCTTTTTATTTTTTTAACATTGAATTTGAATAGGAAAAATGAGACAAGGGAAAAAACTCCCGCGGATTTTTTATTCATGATTGGGCTGATAGTAAACTAAACTAAATTTTCAGTCTGTTAATTTTGCTATTTTTCTGTATTTTATTTACTTTTCTATAAATATTCAACGAATGGCGCAATTCAAAATCGTTGGCTTCAATTTCCTTTCCTGATACTGTGTAATCAATTTGTTTGTGAACATATATGATTACAACTGGGAGTTCCTTCAAATTTCTTAAAAACCATCATTTACATAAACATTGGAACGCATTCTTTACCAGAAAGTCTGCCTTACTACGGTTAAAACATATGTATAAATGGACCTCAAACACCGATAATTGTAATTATGTAATTAGTGGTTTTGATTTAACAAGGTTTAAAATAAACAATTTAATTTTTTACACGGTTTTATTCTATTTAGCACGATTCAAATTCTTTTAGGCTTAAATTTTCTTTTAGTTAAATTTAATTTTTGCGAAATATGTTCAAATCACAAATTTAGGTGAATTACCTTGTTGTGGACACAAGCAAATTTACTGGTCAGAACAATTGTAAATAGCATAAAGTTAGGGGAAATCCCTTTTAGTGCATACAATCAAATGAACTTGTCAATGACAAATTGTCATAATTTTGTTTTACATTACTTTTAAGTCTAGAGTGCATATTCTTTTTTTTTCTTTAATAACTATCAGGCATGTGATGGAAATCGAAAACGAATGAGTTTTAGAAGTCAATTTTTTCGTAATATTTCTGTATTGAAAAACTTTTATCACATAAGATATAAAGATATTGTGCTACGAAAGAGAATCTTAAAAGAAAAATTTTAAAAATTAGATTAGAAATGCATTAAAATATACTTCCAAAACTCATTCGTTTTCCATCACATGCCTGATAAACCTGAATAGTTGTTCTTAAAAAAATCCTAGTTTTTCACTAATTACAATAGGTTTTAGAGATAAGGAACCAATCAATCAATTATAAAGCGTATCTAAATTACGCTAGATGCCGCTAATTACAACCTTTAATTTCTTTTTACTTCACAATTAATCCCTCTCTATAAAACACTTGAATTAGTTTGTCCCTCTTTCTTTATTTGGTCACAAATGCATTATAGCAAATTATATGAAACTCATTTAGCGTTCTTTTTTTTAATATAAACTTTAACATACTTAGATGTGAGATAATGAGAGTTTCAAGTGCTTTGAGTTTATGTTATATTTCTATTAAAAAAACTTTGCGTGTAAAAAATCAAATTAACATAAAACATGGTAAATAAAATCATAGCAATGCGATATCATTTCTTCTTGGCATCCTTAAGACCAGCACCGGCATTAAATTTAAAGAATATAATATCACCATCTTCCACTGTGTAGTTACGACCTTGTTGGCGGTATTTGCCAGCAGCCTTGCAGGCGGCTTCTGAACCCTCCTCCTTAAAGTCCTTGAAATGCATGACTTCAGCCATAATGAAACCCTTTTCGAAATCGGTGTGAATACGACCGGCAGCCTGGGGAGCTTTGGTACCCTTTTGTATGATCCAGGCCTTAACTTCATCAACACCGGCGGTGAAGAAATATTCCAATTGCAAAGCTTTGTAGCCGGTAACAATTATTTTCTCTAATTGTGATTTACACTTGGTTTCCTCTTCGTAGAGTTTCTTTTCCAAATCATCTTTTTCGGCCAAATTGTGCTCAAAGGCACCCGAGAAGGGAATGATGATGGCACCGGGATCATGTTTATCAACCCATTCCTTAATCTTGGGCAACCATTTGTTTTTCTTGCGTATGATATCTTTTTCGGACAAGTTGACCAAATAAATACAGGGTTTAGAGGTCAAAAACAAGTACTTGTTTAAGATCTCAATCTAAAATAAAAAAAATAAATGGTTAATAAATAGAGGTAAATTTATATTATAAATTTTTCTTACATCATGAGCATTCCAGTCAGCGAATCTCAAATGCTTTTTCTCATCTACCAAAATACCCTTGATTTTCAGCAGAGAATCATATTCAGGCTTCAGTTTCTTATCAGCACCACGGCCCACCACCTTTTCCAACTTTTCCAAATTCTGCATCAATTTCTCTTCGTCCTTCAAACGCAATTCTTCGCAAATAATGTCCAAATCACGCACTGGATCCACTTCACCTTCGACGTGTGTGACATCGGGATCTTCGAAAGCACGACACAAATGGAATATAGCATCACAAGCACTGATGTGAGAAAGAAAAGCGTTGCCTAAACCTTGACCTTCTGCAGCACCCTTAACCAAACCAGCAATATCGACTACGTTTAAGTGAGCTGCTACTTTGCTGTTGCGAAAGAGCAGGGAAAACATAAGGGTTTATAAATAAATTATTAAGAGTGTTAATAGAAAAATATACACGATTTTTTGTTGAAACTGAGAAAATTCCATATCAAATTGGGAATTTTAATATCAAATTGAAATTGAGAATTTTGAAATGGAATTAAGAATAATTTATTTATTTCAAAGTACATAATATAAAAAAGCCTTACACCAAAAATTAAATACATATATTACCCGAATTAAAAATATAACCTAAATTAAAGTAAATAAATAAATACATAATTACATACATACATTTGACTAAATAGCCCCCAATCAAATGAATAATTAAACATATATTGTTTAATTAACATAAAATTAAACAAATGTCCGAGAGTCGCAACCAAGAAAGAAAAAAAGAATAATATCATAAGTATAATAAAAAAACAAAGATATTAAACATTGCAAAAATCCATTGAAATAAAAAAAAAATAGTTAACTCATTATAATAGCCATAAAACGAAAGCTGAAAAAGATAGCAAAAATTAACTAATATTAGAAAAATACATTAGGAGTTTCGACCGAAAGCTAACAAGGCCTATAATATAATAAAATAAATTCGAAGATCCAAAGACAAAAAAAAATCCATATCCTAGCCACTTTAACAATAACAGAACGCTCAAAGGAGCTACACCCGATCCTAGGAATAATAGTCGTAGGATTTCTTGTGGAGTGAGAAAAGGAAAATTTAAAACAGAGATTATGAGAGTAAGCCTATAGAAAAGCATTAATTTACAAATATCAACAAAGTGTCTAAAACAACATTCCAAAAAAGTTGTGACATATTCAGAAATATCTCACTCATCTTGCGCACAATAACATTGATTAAGCTATTAAGCCAAAATACAAGTCACAGTGCCAGACACCACTTCAAGTTCATAAAATATATGTATGTGGCATTAAGAGATCATAAGCTAATTTATATCTTATCTGAGAAGGCAAAAAATATACGTTGTTAGAATAAATTTGGGGCAATATACCAAAGACTTTAGCAAATAAATTATTAACACTACACTCAAAGTTAATACGTTTATCTAAATATACTCCTAAACATTTAACAAAGGTAAATCTCTGACCATCAATAGAGATATTCAACATAGGACCAGAATTACCAAAAAGTATTGAATTAGTTTTAGAGAAATTAACCTACATATAATTAGAACAAGACCGCTGTAGAAAACGTACCTGACTATAATTAATATTAAATTCTATGACATCTGCATTGTCCTTATGAGATTTAAACAATATATCTACATAAACTAGAAACTATGTGAAGTGATAGGTCATTGACAATAAAAATAAGGGAAGTGTACCCGAGTAAACATCCACAAATTGACATCTTTCAGACAAATTAACACACAGTCAATTGGTCAATTTCTTAACCAAGATGACATAATTAACAGAATTAAAAGCTTTAGCCAAATCAAGCGACACCAAAGATGATAAGTAGTTATTATTCATATTATAACGTATAGTACCAGTTAGACTCAGCTCAGAAGTAATGAGGTAGTGTTATGACCACATCGGAAAACACACTGTGATGGTGAAAGTTGATTATAAACCAAAGAAAGGATTTGATCTTTAAGAATATGCTCAACAACTTTAGATAATGCTGGAAAAATACATATAGGTCTCAAACCATCTAAGTTTCTAATAGTTCCAGACTTAGGAACAACACGAGCAGTCTTCCAATCAACCGGAAAAAACAGATTTAGTCAGTATAGAATTAACATGAAAAAGCAATAAATGAGAAATGTTAGGAAAAATAATTTTAATGAAATGAATCGGTATGTCATCAGTATCAATAGCCTTTGGTGTGACTTTACAAATAGCCAACAAAAGTTCATCCTCAGTCACACATCCAAAAGAAAACGAACCACGAATATTATTAAAATCAACATTGCAATCCAAGTCAATCTGAGAAACATTCACAAAATGGTTGTTGATATCGTGAACAATGAACTCACATTCAAAATCATTGTCACCTTTAAAGTCTTTAACACGATTCTAAACCAGAAAACAATTTCACAAAGTAATTTAACTCTCCCTTCCAATAACAGTTTTAGCTCTGTTTCGATGGCGACAAAATATTCTCCAGTCACTGCCACTCCTAGATCTGCGAAATGCAGATTATACTAGATCTATTAATCTAGGAATATGAATACTCTGAACAATCGGAACAAAATCAAACAGGGAACCAATTAGACAGCTTAAAAGGCGACATTGAATGTCAGTCAACATTGTCAGAACCAAAAAATTAAATGCAGTCAAATTCAGATAAAAAGGCAAGCATACCATCCCAGTCAATATTTGTTTTAATGAATTGAGGTGAAGTTTTGTAATAAATACAAAAAAACAGCATAAATTAATGCATGATGCGATACAGATGGTCATTGTAACTGTTTAGAAGAATGGACCATTAAACTTTCATTTACTAATCACAAATCTAACAAGGAAGTAGAGCGATAGGCAACATCAAAGTAAGTGGGTCTAAATTTTTGTTGGGAATTTTCTCAATGTCATGTATAATGTTCTTAATTTCAAATAAAATTTTTAAAATTTTGTACCTGGCTGGTTTGTGGTAGTGAACCAAGTAGTCAAATCTCTCATCGGGTACTGGAACTCTACGTAAAGGAAGAACAAAAATTAAAAGGTTAATGCACAGTTTAAAAGAATGTATAATAACATTTGACTAAAATTTGTAGAGATTTATCAAAATATTCAAAAAAAAAAAAAATATTAATATTTTAGTAATTGTTCAAGCTTAAGGTCTCTTTTTAAAGTTTTATTTTCAATATACATACGTCTTTGTGTAGCTTCTTCAGATTTTTTTTTTTTAATTTTATAAATTTCAAATTTGAAATTTTTTTAATTTCATAAATTTAATTTTTAATTTTATAAATTAAATAAATAATAAATTTCAAAATTAAAAATTTATAAAATTACAAAAATTTTTCCTGAATAAGCTACACAAAGACAAATTTGAAATTTATAAAATTAAAAAATTCTTTCCTGAAGAAGCTACACAAAGACGTATATTGAAAATAAAACTTTAAAAAAAGACCTTAAGCTTGAACAATTACTAAAATATTAATATTTTTTTTTTGAATATTTTGATAAATCTCTTGAAAATAAAAATTTTAAATTTTTTTTAAAAAAGACCTTAAGCTTGAACAATTACTAAAATATTAATAATAATAAAAAAGGTCAAATATACTATAATAAGAAATATTCAATAAATACTTATTATAAAAATCCTTTTTTTTTTTTTTGACGAGTAAGTTAAAGTATTAGTATAAGTATTTACTCTCAACTTGACTTCAAATATAAATAAAATACAAATTTAAATACCGGAGAACTGTTTGTGATATATATTCCTAAAAAAAATTTAAATATATTTCAAGAATTATGAACACTAATTGCCGATTATAAATAAATTAACAAGTAATCCACAAATCCAATACTTTTTATATAAATCAAAAAGCATCATTGGTGAATTATTTTTTCATGCGAGTCATGTAATAACTTTCGACATATAAATACAAAAACAAATTTGTTTTGAAAATTTAAGTTGCTTCGCAATCTACTATTTATGTTGCTACTAATAACATTTCTGATGACTCAGTTGCAAACAGTTTAATGCTTCAGCCCTGTCCACGTAAATGGAGTTTCACAAATAGACTCAAATATTAAAAATTATTTTATCAAAAATTTGCCACAATATTTACCGAAAAAATGTACCAAATGTGTAAAATTTAAATAAATATAAATATATTCTCTTAACAATTTTCTGAATGAAATGTATTGGCCGTTTGATATTTACCTTTCATTTGCTCTACTATTTTTAAATAGATTTAAATTTAAATAGTTATATCGCTTATTCTGCTGTAAACACTGCAATGCGATATTTTTGGAAGTCATTGTTGCTTACGACGACGATGTTAAGATACTGGTAAATCAGTAACATCATACCGACTAAAATCAAACGTCACGCTTGAAGCTACCGAAACTTGGTATTGTGGAACTTACACTAATATGTACTGATAGATCGAAAATTTTTCTGGTGTTTTTATATTGGAAAAAGATACTAGAATGCCATTCAGAGTTTCAAATTAACGTAGAGTCTTGTAAGCGGAGATTCTACCTATTTTTAATACCATAGATCATAAGGTGTAAAACGTCACTTGGGGAAATAAGGTGACTTTGTATGTGGATAGTCAGGCTTTACTTAAGACTGTGAAAGGTCGCAGGTTCAAATTGAGGCTGGTAAAGGATTGTAAGCGAACCTTAGGAGGGTAAATGAATCACTTCGGTGTGTGCTAGTTATCGAGACACTGTGACATTGAATATAATGAGAATGCTAACGAGCTTACAAGGCAAGGCTTGGAACAATCATAAGTAGTAAAAGCATCACACAACTATTTCCACAGGATAGTTGTGGAGGAGGTCTTACTCTGGACTAACTTCACAACCGCTGGACTTGGATTAATGTAGTGGTAGATGGTTAGGTCGTCAATTCTATGAAGAATGAGGTTGAATATATTATAAAAATTATATCAGATTTTGAAAGGACAGATCTTTTAGTAGGTGATCTTTCCTATTCAAATTTCAGGTATTGTATACCTACCCTCCGCAGTAATATTTCTTAAATTATGGTCACACTTGGCAAATATTTGCAGAAAGAGATGTAACTACTAAATAACATGTATTTTAACTCGTTTATTTATTTAAAAATCCTTTTCTTATTTAGGCCAAATCAAATACGTTGTTTTGAGTTTTGAATAATTTAACCAGTATAAAGCAGAATTAATAATATGTAAGCTTTTTAATAGAAACAGTAGTCACAAATTGTCTGAAAAACCATTATGCTAAACTTTTTAAATACATTCATTAAATAAATCGAAGAAAATCTTCTGTTAACACCTGCTTTTTAAAGATATTTAGCAAAACCAATGCTTACAACTTTTAAAATTAGTTGAACTTTTTATCAAACAAGAATTTTATTTGTTCATAATATTTTTCAACAGATTTTGCGTTTTCTTACCGCTTGGCCATAGCCTTTTTAAACCTAAAATCATTGCAATTTTCTATAATTTTGTGCAATCACAATGAAGAAAACAGAAAAAAGTTTAAATAAAAGCGCTTTAAAAAAGAGAAAAATGCCTAAAGCCATGTTAGCCATAAAACCATAGTTGCCAAAGAAACATAAAAATATTCTATATAATAGCCAGCCAAGTGAGCCACCAAACAAGAAGTATTCCTGGCCACTTTACGAAAAAAAAAAAAACAAACAAGAATATGGAATAAAGTCAATGCATTTAAATGCAGTTTCAATATTAATTTGCATACATTTAAAATGAACGTTTTAGCTTTTTCTTAATGTTGAAACTTTATTTTTGTCTTGGTAATTTCTTTCTTTGCTAAGAAAAAAATCTTGAATATAGAAAATAATTTAAGTATATAGTGGAAAAGACCAACCAACCAGCCACGCCTTGGTTACAGTGGCCAACGGCAGCTTATTAAATTGGACGCTTTTTTATATTCTTTCTCTCTCTTTTTTTTTTGACTTTTGCTGGTCTTTTTTAAGCTGCTGGGCAGCAGTTAAGTTTTTGCTAAATAATTTTGTTCATTTTTTAAACAAAATTACTATTATTATTGATTGAAACAAAAATATTTAATGGAGGTTAGGAAAAATAATCACAAAATACTAAAAATAAAATGTGATTTTTTTTTTTATCAAACAGTTGTTGCGGGTTGCAGTAATACACCTTCAACTAAATGCTGCACCAAATTTGGTTTGCAAATTTTTTTAGAGTAATTTTTTTTTGGAAATCTTACAAGTCAGAGATGGAAATGTTGGTATAATCGATACAATTTCATATTTAAAAATAGCGTAGTACACTCGCAATTTATTTGATGCTTTTAAACAATTTTCTATATTTTGTGTAGCAGTTCAAGTATACAAATTCTTTAAGACTTAAAATTAATATATGCTACAGCTAAATCGTTTGTTTTAGAAAATCTTGAGTATACAGAGCGTTTTCTATTGAAAATCTTGTGTTTTTCAGTATTTTCTAAATTCTCTGCTATTTATTTATTTATTTAATTTGAGTAATTTGCTTGAGAATATCTCCAGTGTAATAATATTTTCAATATGAAATATATACGAGTATAACTTTATTGCGTATATAAAATATTCAGTATATCTTTATTTTCTAAAGAAAATATTCAGTATAGATGGTTTACAACACTTGATTATGCTAATATGAAAATACATAAATTGAAATTTCATAGGTTGAACAAGTATGAGTTTATATTCGGATATGCCGAATCTTATATATCCACTACTAATACTAATATTAGTAGTATAATTTATTCATGCTTTCAACTAATTTGTGTTACATTTTGTATCGCTAACAATATCGTTATAAAATATTGTGCCGTAATTTCTTTATATGTATAACGATATTTAAAATAATTTAATGGGTATTGCAGTTATTCTCGGAAATGGATCTTATATAGGCTTAATCTTCACAAAATCCAATATTACAGTTTTTGTATACTGATCTCTGTAACATTTTGATTCGATAGCGATTTTTCTAAGATATTTACTTAGGTTATTGAATTATTCGCCATTGATCCTTATATGCGAGTTATGACCAATTATGGGCCGATCACTATGAAATTTGGCATTACGATTTATATATACATATATATGTATATGTGGCTTACTTGTAGTTAAATTCAACTTAATAGTGATGTTTATAAAAGATTTATGCACATTTAAGTGATTTTCGGAAGTGGAACTTGTATGGGTGCTATCTTCAAATATGGACTAATGCAAACAAAATATCATTTGAGATTTTTCTTACCATGAACTTTATTTTTGTTGCACATTGTTTAGATACTGTTTATCTCTAGACAGTTACATATGTATTATCCCAACAGACCAAAAAATTAGTAAAGTATAATAGTACTTTAGAAACTTTTTTTAAAAAAAATACTAAAGTTTTTTTTAATCATGCTTGATAAACTATTATCTTTCACAATATGTTTTTAAACATAGTATATAATACAAGGTGGTATACAATAAATATATATTAAACATGCTTGTCATATTTTGTCATTGTTAATTTTGATTTAAAATAAAAAATTATATTTGTAAAAATGTTTTGTTTATCCAAAAAGTTTTGATTTTTTTTTGGAAAAAGTTACCCCTTGGCCCACGATGTCGAACGATAACGTTTGCTTAGATAAGACTTAAGACACAAACTTGATTGTGGAATAAACAAACTTGATTGAGTAAAAAATAGATACGATAAAAAGTTTATGTCTTAAGTCTCATCTTAGCGAACGTTATCGTTCGATATCGTTGGCCAGGAGCTACTTTTTCCTTTTTTAACTATGAATGCCATTAAAGGTTTTTTTTATTTATTTTTTTAAGGAGAAAGACTTGTCGTCGGTAGCCAAAGCTCCGAGTTTTCTTATTTGCAAGCATAACCAAATTCTACAAATGTTGAAATAAGCTTATTCTACAATTGTAGGCATAAGCTAATTCTACAATTATTGGAATAATAAAATATATTTAGAGAAGCTTCTTCTAAAATTGAGAATATAAGCTTATTAAATAATTATTTCAGTACTATTATTACGAGGGTTCCTTTTTGATTATTCTACAATAATTTAAAAGTGTTTTTTTTTATAGTTTCTCAAGTTTTTTTAAAGCTTAAGGCTTATGCTCGCAAGCTTTATTATAATATTTTTCTAAAGGGTTTTGGTCTATTGGGATATATGTACCTAAATTCCGAAAAGACATTTCTAATTGGACTATGACAAATCGTAGACCGATTTTTATTATATTCAACAGGAATTGACTTGTAAATATCGTTAAAATGTGCAAAATTTCATGATATTATCTGCATTATATTTGTAGAAAATAGCAAAAAATATCGCGATTGTCTGAAACTTTGGTCTATACCACGGATATATATGGTGGGAATAAAAAAAGAACTATCTAAATAATATTTTGGTAAATAAAATAATTTTTTTAATATAATTAAAAAACAAAAACTGCGAAGCTTTTTGAATCAATCGAGTTGGATACCCTATTGCCACCGATGAGCATATTTGGGCTCTGCAATACACAGCACAGTAATTCTAGAATATACTTTAAAGCATATAATAGATTTTTCCGTTGAAATTAACTAAAGTATTTCATATATAAGTGAATTATTTAAAAAATTTAATGGATTTTATTATGAATTCATTCAATGATGAATAAATTCTACATAATTAAAGCCTTGAATGTAGCTAAATAGTTAGGGAATTGTTTTATGGAATGAGTTGATGACAATGCTGTAAATGTTAAACTTTGCAGTTTAACAAAATATTTATAAAGAAATTACAGATTTAAAACATTTTACGTATGACCTCATGCGGTCGGGTACAATTGTACTGTGACGCATAATTGGCGAAGGGATAATTGCAATAATTTTACCAATTTATAACCAAATTTCCTTTTACTTTGCTTCTGTTTTGCATTAAAAAAAAAATAAAAAACAAAATTCGTTAAAAGGATGCATTTTTAGGAGTAACTACGATTAAATTTCAGGCCTTGTTTTTGTACACAATTCTGAAACACTTCTTAACGGTTTAAATCCTAGGTTTTTTAATTTCTCTAAAAATATCTAAATAATAAACACATTTAACTAAACAAGTTAACATTTAAAAACAAAATATAAAATTTCAAATAAATTTTTATATTTAACTAGAAGTAAATCTTCGAATAAAAAATTTTTACAATTAGTACCTGCAAGAGGAAAAATTCTCATTCATAAAATATTATTATATGTACTAAAATTGATACTTATTCTCATTTGGATCGATGGTACAGAAAGGGAAATTCTCTGCAGGCGCCGCACTCTTGGTCAGGACATTGAAAAATGTCGACTTGCCAACGTTGGGTACGCCAACAATACCAATGCGAAGATTGGTGCCAATACGACCAATCAAGGGTTTACGTTCAGGTTCTTCATGTTTCTTGGGAGGCATGTTGTTTTCTGTTCTTGTTGTTTATAGTTGTGACCTCCAAAAAACCTGCAAATAACAAAAAAAAATATTTAAAACATCTTCCTAATAAATTCCCACACACTGAATCTATTTTTAACAAAAAAATTTATTCCTATACCAGACAACAATGACAACTAAAGAGCCACAACAACAAATTTTAAAAGTTTATTTGTCTGGCTAAACGCATTTTTAACATAACCTCACTTTAAATCCAATACAATTGTATACAAATAAAACTTAACAATTGCAGCACTTTATTTTACTTTTAATTCATTTAATTATGCTCTTATCTTTCATAATATATTATTAATTTGATTATTTTTAATTAAATATGTTTGGAAATATTTACTTTTTTGACACGGTAGCACCCGTCTGCAATCGTTTGACAACGATTCGCGTGTTAAAAGAAGAAAGGAAAAGCAGAAACGTCAAAAACCATCTGAAGATGACAACAATTTTATTCGTGTTTTTGTTTTGTGTTATGCTTCTTTCGTTGTTTCGTTTTATAGTGGTGTGTTGGATTTGTTTTATAAATGTGGCGAATATGTTAAGAAAACTAACATTTTTGGCCGTTGTGTTTGGTTTTGATTTAAATAAAAGAAACAAGGTGAAATAATGCATTGCTCTTATACTATGTTTCCACGGTACATGCTTCGCTCTCTATTCATGCTTCACACCCCAATCATGAGCGAAACAACTTGCTTCACCATACAAAATTTTAAGAGCGAATCAAGTAGATTCATATTGAAATTTTCTCAATGTTCTTTATATAAGTTATGATAAGTTTTGTGATTTGAATGAAATTTTAATATAACATTAAAAATGTGATGTGTTTTCAGAATTGATTGCGCTGAAACTATTTTCTTATTATCAAACATTTTCAAAGCTCGAGTTTCTGCAAATAGCTTTTTCAAAATACGTTCTACGATATTCCGCTTTCATCAAATACAGTTTGTGAAATCTGCAATTTTAATTTTCAGAATATGTATATATTTAATGAAAATTAAAGATTTTTGAAAATTCTCAAAACTTCTAAACCCTGGTGTAACTATACAAGGTGAGTGCAGTAGCACAGCTGACTGACTTTATTTACAATTTACTTATGTCAAAAGTAATAATTTTTCAAGTGTTTTTGACAGTAGTACATTATTTTACACACACAAAATGCCTGTTGTTTCTGTATTGTGTTGTATTTGTTGCCGATTTGCTCTCAACTTGTATAGTTACAGCATGCTTTTGCATTGTTTAAAATTTTAGTTTACTTTTCAACTCTTAAAATTAAGATAATTTAAAAGTTAACAATTTAAAAATAGACTTTGCAACTTACAAGAGTTTTTTCATTAATTTGTTTTATAGTTTTAACCTTACAGATTCCATTCTATATTAATTAGAGCCGATAAACTTTGGACATTTTTATAGCCTACAGGTTTATATGTTAAACATTTCTTTATTTTTGTGATTGTATAAAACAACAGATAAAAAAGGTGGCAAAAAAGTACCAAAAACAAATCTTTACTTACCCTTTTGTTGTTGATAACTTTTTAAATATATGTAAACCTAAATTTTCACTTTTTTTATGTTTTATCTATTAGACTTCTGTAAATGTACATTTCTTTCTAAACATATTTTTGTGACAAAAGAAATTTAAAATAAAAATACTGTTATTTCATAATAAAGTTAATCATTATTTAAGTACAAAATATTAAAAAATTATCCGTTTGATATTTTTTCTAGTCAAAGTTTTTTAAACAGTTATAGTCTAATTTCAATAACATCGTTTTAGCTGCTAGGGCTTGAATGTTTAAGAAATAAAGGTATCAATTTTAACGATTCTGGTCCTAGTCTTCCATAAAACATGGATTTGGTTACGTTCCAAGTTTCTATCAAATCGGTGCAGGCGTTTAGATGGGATTGCGGAACGAACAAACAAAATTATGTTAAAGTGCCTAGATATACATGAACGTTTTTATGCTGCAGGTGTAGGTTGTTTTTTTTAGTTTTCATTTGTATTGAAAAACTAAAGAAAAGTTTGTAGTTTTTCAATCCAAAACCTAATAAACTAAAAAACTATTGGTTTTTATTGATGAAAAATGCGGAATTTTTATTTTTTTTTTTGGTTTTAATTTGAAACATTTGTGCAGCAAAAATTTAATCAAAATATTGATCATTGTTAGCTATGATCTTTTCCATCTTTCCTGCTTTAAAGTGAAACGTATCCCAGAGAGAGCGTTCTGCATCAATCGAAACAAATGATAGTTGGGCGGTGCAAGAAGGTCTGAACTAAAAGGCGGGGGCGCAAAACATTCCAGTAAATAATAGTTTTAAGCAGTTATTGCAATACG
The DNA here is from genome assembly GCA_916048285.2 of Bellardia pandia. Taxonomy (NCBI): domain Eukaryota; kingdom Metazoa; phylum Arthropoda; class Insecta; order Diptera; family Calliphoridae; genus Bellardia; species Bellardia pandia. The sequence goes on along the minus strand of OU696532.1, from coordinate 48,608,627 downwards.
GGGCCAAGCGTTGTCTTGATCTCAATCTCTTACGCGGTTTATCATAATCGAAACATTTTTCATCGCAAATAATGATTCAGTGCAAAAATAATTTTCTTATATAGCGTTAAAGCAGCGTTTCAAAGATGCAAAATCATCTCTAGGCTTCAATTCTTATGGTACTCAATTTTCTTGCTTTTAAAATTGCTGGTTTAGTAGCTGCCAATTGCAAATTCTTGTTGAGCTTGAAAATATTAAATAGAAATAGAAATAAAACTTTATATATTTTATAAAAAAGACCTAAAGCTTTAATAATTACCAAAATCTTAATAAAAAAAGGTCAAATAAACAATAATAAGAAATAGAAAATAATTTTCATGGAGTAATACCTAAAAATTTTGGTCTTAAAAATTGTTTGGCCTGATTTATTTTTGTCTTCCGAGACAAAATTACCACAAACCATCTCTTGCGTGTTGATACCGATTGAACACATTCACTATAAGCTTCGGTGAGCAATCGGAGCAAACATTGTTGTTTACACTATAATGTTCAATAACTAAGTTATACTAAATAACATATATGTATCTTAAAAAATAACATATAAATTACTATAGACAAAGTCCTTGTTCAAAGGATACCCAACTTAATTTTTACATCCAATACAAATTTCTGTTTATTTTACCAAAATTTTAAAAAACAATAGTTCTCACTTAATTTCCATGACTTTTACTTTTATTCGTCATATAAAAAAATGCAAGAGTATTTTCTGTTATTATTAAATTCTCATCAAAAACTAATTGATTTGTATGGAAAACCTGAAGAAATTCGTAGTTGATTTTCAATAAAAACCAAAAACCGTCTAAGTATCCTAATAAATTTAATATTCTTAAATGTTTATTAATACTATAAACTGTTTATTTCATATCTTCGTATGGTTTTTACTTTAAATTATAAAAAAATATTCATTTTCAACCCTCAAGTAGATCACAAATATTTCAAGGTATAAAAACAAAAGACTTGAGACACATACATAACTACTTCTAATTATAAAGAATTTTTTTTTGTCCAAAACTATTTACATTGTCCAAACCGCAACTACTTGTTTATAGTTTTTTCTGGAATATGGAATATTTACAAAAATAATTTTTCACTTAAGGTAACTGACCACATAATTGTTTGCATTGTATTTTTATGTTTTCATAGAGTCCTTGAAAATTCGTTTGTGGTTTTCTTGCAGCTATAAAAACAAAACAAAAAACACTTAATGTTTTTTAAACGCTTTTTAACTTATATTGACTACATAATAAATGCTGGTCTAAAAGAATAGTTCCTTAATTAAAATCCTATTTTCTGCTTGAATTCTCAAAATTTCAATGAAAACAAAAGCCGAAACCGTTATAAAATAAATAAAAAAGTGCACTTAATTATAGAAAATTTCTTAACCGTTGCTTTCTTTCTTTCTTACTTTTTTGACTCGTATTGATATATTATCGCTTCAATTATAAGTCTTACCAAACCATGCAGCCCAGCCAACTAAACGTGTATCATGTACACAAATTATAACACAAGTCTGCAAATTACTTGTACGTGATACACCTTTTTGGCTTTTTTCTTAAAATCCGTGAGTTTGTTTTTAAATCATTTGATATTGTATTGTTTTTATATGGTTTTAGTTTAGTTTGGTTGTTGCTTTTTCAAGGACCTTGAACAATAACAAAAAAGTTCTGTTGTTTGTAGAACTTATTATGCTTTCACTCTTTTCTAAAAAGAGGCCCAATAATAAAAAAAAAAATTAATGTGAAATTCCGAAATGTTTTGCAACTTAAAATGAAAAGATCTCATGTTATGCAGCTATAAAACTTTATGGTTATTTCGATGTAATTACTTTGCAAATTATGGATAATGATGAATCAATATTTCTCTTCAAACTGATTTGACCTTAAAATTTCAAATGCTTTGGTCAAGGTTTTGATCGATTATATTTGCATTTAGTTGAGAATGAATTTGGATTAAGTGCTGGTTAAAATGTTAAGTGAAAAATCATGTATGATCAGTCGCATTTTTTATAAATACTTTGTAAGTATTATATAAGTAAGTAACTATTATAAGTTCTTGTCTTGTATGATATTTTTTTTTCGTAACTCTTTTGTAATTTTTTTCTTTATATGCATCAACGAAAAACTTGTAGTTTTTATTCGTTAAATTTTCTAGATTAATCAAAGTAAAAAATTAAAAAAAAGTTTCTGAGTATAGTTAGAAAACAGGATTAGATATTTTATTGTTTCTTTTGTTGTTATATTAAGCTGAATTAAGAACAATTATTATTTTTATTTGAACTGTTAATTTTAAATCATTGATATTTCTTTTATTTCGGCTCGAGTTCATCAACTGTCTCCCACCATTGAGTCCTTTTTGATGCTGTGTGTGTAAAATTCTCTCCAGCTTAGACTGCTTCATTTTTTTAAATTTTAGTTGGAATAGTTCAAATCTAAAGCTATTTACGATTAAAACGTTTTTAAAAATTTTGCGCAAAGAAAAGTAGTTGAATACCTGTATAGTGTAAATATAGTGTAATGTCGTGTTCCAAGATAACATTACTCTAATTTTTCTTAATACTTATTCCGACTTTTACATTTTTACTCTTTTAATCCTCGTCGCCACTGTAATAAACTCCAAGTTTTATTTGAGTTTATTACAACTCTAATGGGACTAAAGTTTAGCTAACTTAACTCAATTACTTTCCAAATTTCCACCGAATTCTCTAATAATTTTAACAATGAAATTCAACCAAAATTTACCCACAGTTACCCAAATTTAATAACGCCTACGCCATTTTCTCAGCAAACCATCAACACTCGAAAAAATTACACAATTATTGCCTTGAGCAACTCCTCCCTAATTTTGTGTTTTTAATTGTAGTAAAAAATTAAAAAAAAAAACGTGAATTAATTTATTGTTATAAATACAAGAGCATGTTTAATTGCCATGAGTTTTACTCTATTAACATTTGTTTTGTTTAATTATTAACTTTAACATTGTTTAACAATCAACCAGCAGCAAAAGAATTTTTATTTTATTTTTCTTATTTGCTTAATTAACCTCCATTTCGCATAAATTTATTTGTAATTTCAGCTAATTTTCTCCAAAAAAAAATATTAATTCAAATTGTTGTTTATAAATAAATGAAAGAACATGTTTGTTATCCATTTCTTTATTTTTTTTTATTGTTGTTAAGACATTCGTAGAAATAATAAATTTATGCCATAAATGTGCCATTTTGAAGTTGCTTGAATTGCAGTGGAGTACAACCTTTTTATAAATTTTTTGTTTCAAAATTTAACTGAATTTTTAAGGCTATAGCAACAATTGAATTTATATATTAATTTGGTTTCCATCACCTATAACTTGGTTTTCATCACCAAATTCAAATTTAATCCATTGTCTTCATTCAATTTTCTTTTTTTAAATCGCTTAAAAAATATGTGAATAAAAGTTTTAAAGTCAATTTGTAATAGATTTAATAGTATAACATGTTTATGTCACTATTTCTAAGCTAACCCATTGCCATTATTTGTAAGCGTTTTTGGTAAGTGGTTGCCTCAAAAGAATGTTAAAGTGTTAAAAATATGACAAACTGTTTAATAATTATTAACGCGATTTTTTAATGCGAAAAACACTTGTTTATCGCTTATAAGTATATGTAAAAATGTGTAGCACCATCCGGGTGGGTATAAGTAAACAACGTACATAATAACCTTTGGTAAAGCGAAGGTTAAAGATGTTCATTCATTTAAACTCTGGGGGGTTACTCTCTATTGCGATGCGATAAGCGTACAAATTGATACTCTTACGCATCGAATTTGCTTTCGCATCGCAATAGAGAGTAATCCCCCTGTTTATATAATTTTGAAAAGTTTTGTTGGGAATTTCGGGCGATAAGTGTCGCACTCATGCCTACAGTTCTGTTTGATTGCTTCAAGTGCATTTGGTTTGATTAAAAAAAACTCACTACAAAAATTGGGTGTATGACTTTAAAATGCGGCATTCATAATAGCTGGCGTATCTTTTGAACGCTCTTTAGTAACTTATATTTCATTTTCTCAGTTATTTATTGAACATTTCAGTGTAATAACAAAGTTTTTTTTCTTACTCGAAACTGTCGAATTTTATGCCAACAATGTGTCATATTGAGTTTTTGCTTTACTTCTTTAATTTGAAGAAAAGTACCGCTCAAGCACACCGATTGGTCAACGAAGCTTATACTGAATATGTTGCATCGGTTTCAGCGAACGAGAGATGACTTATGCGGTTCAGTAGTGGTGGTTTTGACACTAAAGACAAAGAAACTCAACAAGAGCTTGTAAAATCATTAGGTGAGCAGCAGGATTCATCCAAAGTAAGGTATATTGGGTACCATTTGAATTGATACCGAGAGACCTTGAAAGACGATTTTGCAATACCTGCTAAAATTTATCTGGAAAGAAATAGTTAGGAAATTTTGCCCCACCCTCCTTATAGACCAGTCCTTTCCTTGTCCGACCACTACTACTGTTTCGGTCGATGCAGAACTCTGTTTCTGTGACACGCTTCAGTTCAAAACAGGGGTTGAAAAAGGTCATAGCTAACAATGGCTAATACTTTAAATAAATTTATATGGTACAAAGGTTTTAAAAAATTAAAAACAATTCCGCATTTTGAAGTTATACAACCAAGAAATAAAACACATTTAAATATCGAAATTGTGGTGAAAAGCAGAATGGAGTTGCTATGAAAAGAGCAGGCATTCTTTACGAAAAATTTTAACCAAATTGAACAACACACTTATTAAGGATAATGTTTAACTCATATACAAAAATGGACCTCAAACAGTTTTGGTCAGATAAAGATCCCAATCATTATTCAAAAGCTAAAAGGATATTTTACCAAAACTTAAATAAAAAATGGTGACTTCTATGTCAAGTTTCTTCAAGCTTTATTTTATATTAATATCTGAAGTGAAAGTTGAAAAATTGGCAAGTGAAAATTGTTACTTACCAAGCCATTTTGCCAAATTTATAAATGTTTGTAAAATTTGATTGGTATCGAAAAAATCAGGCCGATTTAATAGAAAAATAATAAAATAATTAATGGAACAATATTAGGTTATTAAAGTGGCATTGTATGTCTTGACATAAAAATGTTTAGCAATTGTGGATCGTTATGTTGTATAACATTAAGTTAAAGGGATCCATTACAGCAAAAACATGGAAGAGAAAATCAAATTTCCTCTCCTGTTTGAACTTTCCTAAATTATTAACAAATGAGTATCAATTTGTGTTTCAAAAGTATTTAGTCGCTTTTTTGATAAATATTATATTAAATATAATTACTACTTTTTGAAAAACTCCAAATGTTTATTTTATACTCGTATTTGTAGTACAAATACAATGAAAAGTAGTTTACAAATTGTGTACACTATTTTGAACATTATTGGTCATACCAGCTTTCAATTCAAACCAATTGTATGACTGCAGTCTAGAAATTGAATTTATTGTGCATGTTTTGTGTCAGTTAAAAAAGCACATTTTGGATTTCCATAATTATGGTTTACATACCACAATACGAATATTTAATAAATATGAATTCTTTAATAAATTTATTTATGCATATACATACATACATACATACTCGTACATACGAGTATACATTTTTCTTTATTTATTTAATTGTATTTTTATGCGTTTTTCTACAATTTTATACATTTATTTCCCTCTAATTAAATTCATTATAGTTTCTCCATCATCCTAAAGTAATACGCATTTGAAAAATTAAGAAAAAATAAAGCAACGTTAAAATATTTAGAGGCGAGTCTTAAACGCAAACAGGTGAATGTTTAATTCCTACTCAAAGCAAGAAATTATAGGCTAAAGAAATTCTGCTATTCTGCCATTACAAATTGTAATAAAAATGTTATATTTCTTGTTTTATTAGCGTTAATTATATAGTACAAATTAAAAGTTAAATTCATATAGAGGTATTTAACATAGTATTCAAATTTTGTTACCCAAATTTGTTTGTTATGGTTGTGAATGAAATAGGTCAAGCTTGACCAATCATCATATACATACATTTAAATTATATTTCTTGAAGGCCATCATAAATGTTTTCTCTTTAGATTTATATATACTATATATTATTTCCCATTTTGTTTTAGTTTAGTTTAAAACAATTTAAATGTATGTGTTAATGGGGGGTATCAAACACAACATGGCTTAAACAGTTGCAACGCCTCAAAATTCCTTGCAATCACATAACGGAGACACTTTGAATTCCTGTCAGGTTTTTGCTAATAAATGCAAATTTCAAAATATACGTTGATTTGAGGCAATTATAAAGTGATTATAAATTGGTAAAATGCGGCCATTAATTTGTAAATTGCAAAATTGACCATTACAATCAAGGTGAATTTAAATACTAGGTGATAGCGTAGCGCCAGCTGATTATTCATGGTGAATTTGAAAATGCCAAAAAGTTATATAAAAAAAAAACTTTTTGACAGTGACGAAAGTTTTTCATATAGAAAAATGCCTGTTGTTCTTGCCTTGTTGTAATTGTTGTAGCAATGCGGTCACCTGGTATTTAATTTCACCATGATTACAATGTTGTGGTAGCGTCTGGTATAACAACGACATTATCAAGTAGCATTTGCTGTGTCAGTTTGAAGTTGTGTTATATCGCTGTTTGTTGTTGCCATAATGGGGACAACCTTAAAGTCAAAAACAAGTTTTAGAGGTGAAATTCTCGTTTATTTAACTGGGGAGCAGTATTTGAACTTGTCATGAAGGGAATGTATCCTGCAAAGGGGGGGATTATATTTCTTTTGAGATGTAAATTCGTGGGAATTAAAGAAAAATTTAGTTTTTAAATAATTTTTTTTTAATTTAAACTGTTGTCATATAACAAAAAAATTATAAATTATCTAGTAAACAGTTGGTAATGTCTTACAACTACTGAACAACTGATATTTCAATGACTTCATACCATCTACATTACTTAGAAGTACTTTGGTAATGTTCGACATATAATCTGATATATACGAGTAGGCACTTGTTTACGAAATTCAGAATTAATTCATAGTTAAATTCATTCAACTTTTGAATGATTTCAATGATATCTGTAAATTCAAATCTTCATTTTTCAATTCTTTAAAAATAATTTGTAATTGATATAAATAAAAGTAATAAGTCGATATATGCCAGCGAACGTGTAAACGACTTATTTAAGTCCCCATTTGAAATATTTGGACATGAAATTTGGATATGTAATTTTTATTTTTTGTAAAACAGTTTTTATACATATTTTTTCAAAAATTTTAATCGAAGTTACCTTCAAGTTAAATATACAATTTATTTGAAAATAAATTGTTACACTACATTTATTTTTGAATATTTCTGTTATATATTCTACATAGCCTTCCGTTGGAAAGCATAAATGTAAAAACATACAAAAATATTCAAAGAGACACTAGCAAAATGTAATGCATTTTCTGGCCTGCTAAAGCCGTCATCAGCATTCTTTGTGTCTAATAGTGTTTTATTTTCAAACTTTGCATATTTAACTTTTTTTAATTATAAATTAAATGAGAATTATTCCTCTTGCGAGTATTAATCAACAAATTTTTCAAAAATTTTAATCGAAGTTACCTTCAAGTTATATATACAATTTTATAAAATATTTTTATAAAATAAATTGTATATTTAACTTGAAGGTAACTTCGATTAAAATTTTTGCAATATTTGTTGATTAATACTCGCAAGAGGAATAATTCTCATTTAATTTACATATTTTTTGTAATTTAATAATCTTAATTTTAAGTTAAGTCTTTTATTTGTACTTTTGAAAATTAATTAATTTGCCAACTTGCAATGTATTTAAAATATTTTGTACAAATAAATTTTTTCTGTAGAAAAGTTTTTTCTATAGAAAACAAAAAAAAAAAAAAAAAAAAAATATTTAACTTCCTATTTGGAGAAGGTTGTGGTAAATACTTGTCTCCAATCAGAACAATGTTTTTTATAATTATATTATGATTTTAACTTAAATTTGATTAAAATCTGGTAACTTTAAGTCTTGCTGTACAGGGGACCAACTCAGCATACAATGCTTTAGTTCATATAAAATCTGGTCGCGACAATCGTTTAATATTTATGCAACAAAACAACCAATTGAATACTTTTGAACCACAAATTAATACTCATTTATTAATATTTAAGATAGACTAAAAAAAGACGCTAAAATTCATATTTTTTTTTGATGGATCTCATTAACTATTGACGAACATTTTGATCCAACTGAGCTGCATACTTATTCCAAAGCGTTAATATTTTGTTATTGTCAAGAACTAAGCCGATAGCTTTAGTTGCTAGTGCTCTAGTTCTTAAGATTTATTTTAATTTGAATATAAAAATAAATAATAAATAATTTTAAATAAAAATAAATAAATAAATAATAAAATAAAATTGTCAAAAACTACAGTAATACTCTGCTTTAACTTTTCTTTTACAATAGCCTAATACGTTCATGTGAACGTTGTTCTAAATACATTGCAGCTTCTAAATAAGGAAGATAAATGAGGTCAAAACTTTATTTAGAAGTGGACACATCTAATTAGAAGTAGCAAACGTTTCTGCAGGCATTCTTTTATACAAAAAACCGATGTCATAATTGAAAATATGACAAAAGAAGTGTTGTGCATGTTGATTGCCCAACCATGCTTTGCTATTAGAAATTTTGAAGAAACTGTAAAGTTCTCGTTGAGGTAGAGGTTCCCAATGTACTTTATTATTTAATAAAAAACGACAATCTAAAGGAAATTTTAGCATAACCTTAATCATCTTAAGCGTAACCACATTTTTCAGCACAAATTTGTTTGACGTTGTTTACTCTTACAAGAGTTTTGCAAGAACAAACAGCATCAAATAAATTTAAACTAAATATTTGTTGTGTCTTGGCCTAAATAAGAAAACGTTGTTTTTTAATAAATAAACGACTTCAAATATATTTAGTGGTTACGTCTTATTCGGCAAATATTTGCCAAGTGTGACCGTACTTTAAGACGTCTTCCAAATGAGTTTAAAGAAAATAATTATTTAATTACAAATACATACCCTTAAAATGTTCTTTATATTTCAATATATCGTTGGTCTCATGTAGAAAGGCCCTAACTTGCTATTTTTTCGAAATTTGTTTTTTTTTTGCGATTCCAATGCATTTAACGCAAATACACCTCCTCACAAAAATTTATTGCAATAGTGTAAAAAATAACGCTTTTATAAGCAGTTGTACAAAAAAAGTTACATGTTAAATATTACAGTTTCTATTATGGTTTTACCTTCTCCTGTAAAGTTTCAAGCATGCGAGTTAGGGCCTTTCTACATGAGACCATCGATATGTCACAAATGATTTAAATATAAAAAGCCCATGTGATTCATATTGTCGTTGACGAAAACTTTACTGCAACACAATTAATAAGGCTGAATAACTGATACACTGGCGGATACCTTCCCTATTACTAGAATACTATTAGAGTTTACTTATATAGTGTACATTGTAAAAGTATTTAAAATCAGACCTGGGGGGTCTCAATTACATTTTGTATTTAATTACACCTATAATTACACAATTACATGTAATTGTAATTGAATTTTTTCAATTACAATTACATTTTTTTTGTAATTGAAAAAGAAGTAAAAATCAATTACAATTACATGTAATTGTAATTGAAGATTTCTTAAATTACAATTACATGTAATTGTAATTGAAGATTTTTAAATTACAATTACATGTAATTGTAATTGGAAAAAATCCAATTACAATTACATTTAATTGGAAAAAAATTTTTTTCATTAAGTAATTTAAAAAAAAACAAGTAATCATTACTTTTTTAAGTATTTATTGTCAAAAAAGTATTTAATTACAAAAATTATCAATTACATATTATAAAAAAATTTCAAACGTTCATCATTCTACCGAACTTTGTACAATACATTTTAATAAATTCATAATTATTCTATAATTTTTTTTATACATCCAACAATTTTTTTTCATATAATTTAGAAAATCGTTTTAAAAATTTTAAGTTTTATTTTATGGTTTTAAAAATGTAATTGAATTTTGTTCAATTACAAGTAATTATTTGTTGATTAATTACAATTACAATTACTTGTAATTAGTAATTGAACATTTTCAATTACAATTACATGTAATGTGTATTTGATTTTTTTCAATTAACAATTACAAGTAATTGTAATTGACATTTTTCAATTACAATTATATTTTATTGTAATTGAGTTAAGTCCTTACTTTCAATTACAATTACTTGTAATTGTAATTTAGACTACCTCAATTACAAATTACATGTAATTGTAATTGTAATTGAGATCCCCCAGGTCTGTTTAAAATAAATGATTCAAGTTTTTGTAAAAAAAAAATTTGCAGCAAAGAATCATGTTTAGAATAAATTAAAAAAAAAACTTAAAACAAGTCATGACATGAAAAGCATACAAACAAAAGAAAAAATAAAACATGAAACTGCGGAGGTTTATTCATTTTGCGTTACTTTTTATAATTGAACAATTATAATAATTAAAATAAAAAAAAGCTCTTCCACATATTCTTGATAAATTTCGTTAAAATTTTTATAAATGTTTCATTGCGTGAATCAACATCATCGACAAACATTGTTTTAAATATTATTATTTTTGCTTTAAATATTGCATTGGTTACATACATACATACAAATGTAATATCAACTTTCCGTTCTTTTATAATGGAAGTAGTGCCAGGTGTGAGAAATAAAAGGGAGCCACATCTAATGATGATCTTGATATTATTAAAGTTGAATAAAAGTGTGATTTTTATGACAAACAAATTTGATACAACAGAAATTACTGTCATTTTCTTAAATCTACGCAAGATTTTTATTAAATAGAATGCATGTTTTTTTTACTTCTGAATTGAATTAAATAGTCTTGTTGAAAATATATGTCGACCACATAATGTATTCCAATTTAGACAGAAATAATTACGTGAGGGATTCATAACAGATATATTGATATGGAACACTAGTAACAATGAAACCAGCAGGTGAAAATTCTTCATCGCTGAAGATGATTTTGCTCGAACAATCAACATCCACTTGATTGAAGTTTAATAATCCATTTAACGAACTCTCTTCTCTAAGCATGAAGTCAGTCAGGAATCAGAGCACTTTGCAATTCAAGACTTGCATTACTGCCTCGTTATTGATATTTGAAATTCTTATTTTTGAGTGACAAATAGATAATTTAAAAAAAATCTGAGAAACATTATTTTTTGAAGCAGTGCTTTTTAAGTAATGTGAAGGTAAATTATCATCAATAATTAGATATAATGAAATGCTATTCGTTTCACAAAAAAAATTTTTTTTAAATATTTTAGTTTTTTTTTTTTTTTTTTTTTTTTTTTTTTTTGCAGTTAATTATTTATTGAATCTTCATATTTGAAATGACAATAAGTATTCAAATCTTAATACTAAAAAGAAAATAATAAGCCCAGCCAGTGCTAGACAAAAATTTTTATGATACTAAAAAAATTTCACATCAGCTGATCCAGTCATCTATTTTGCGCTTGAGTTAAAGCAAGGGTATCCCTCCTTCTCAACCGATTGTGGCCACTAAAGTTAAGGATGTCTCGTGCAAGTGGGTTTGGATGGTGTTCGAGTTTGCTGACATACTTTGACGCATATTTTGTAAATTCGACTTTTACTAATGGCACGCCTAGATCTTTGTGGATTCGAGAATTTTTAACATACCATGGTGCTGCAGTAATTATACGTAGAATTTTATTTTGACCCCTTTGAATTTTTTCAATGTTTGATGCTGAGGCAGTACCCCATAATTGAATTCCATAACACCAGATTGGCTTTAGAATTGCATTGTACAACAAAAGTTTGCAATCCAATTTCAATGTAGAGTTTCTGCCGATTAACCAATTAAGTTGCACTGCTTTTAATCTCATTTGTGCAAGTTTCGCTTCAATATGAGACTTCCAAGTTAAACGGCGGTCGAGGTGAATGCCGAGGTATTTGACTTCATTATGTTGAGGAATAATTTGATTATTTATTCTGATGGACGAGCAGGTATCTTTTCGCAATGTGAAAGTGATATGAATACATTTTTGTTCATTTACCCTGATTTTCCAAAGCTCTAGCCAATTCTCTAGTTTATAAACATAATTCTGCAAATTCCGTGATGCAACTTGGTGGTCCTTATGGACGCTGACAAAGGCTGTATCGTCTGCAAAAGTTGACGTGTGGATTTTGGGGTCTGACGGCATGTCGGAGGCATAAATCAAATATAAAGTAGGGCCCAGTATGCTACCCTGTGGCACACCTGATTCAATTGGCTGAGCGGTACTTAAAAAATCACCTTCTTTGATTTTAAATTTGCGACCGTATAAATAACTTTCCATGAGTTTATGGGTGTTAGCAGGCAGAGTTGATTTTATTTTGTGCATTAAACCGTCATGCCAAACTTTGTCAAACGCTTGGGACACATCAATGAAAAGGGCGGAGCAGTATTTTTTATCTTCAAACGACCCTCTTATCACATTTACCAATCTGTGAGTTTGTTCGATGGTACTGTGTTTAGCTCTGAATCCGAATTGATGATTTGGAATACATTCAGTGTCATTCAGAATTGGAGTCAATTTAGTCATTAACAATTTTTCGAACAGTTTAGAAATTGTCGGCAGTAGGCTAATTGGCCTATATGACTCCACTTTGGTGTGGTCCTTCCCTGGCTTAGGAATCATAGTGATCATAGACACCTTCCAATCTGCAGGATAGTATTCTAGGCGTAAAATAGCGTTGAAGATAAAGAGGATAATCTTTCTTGCTACACGAGGTAACTCCACAAGCATTTTATTGCTGATTTCATCCATACCTGGAGCCTTTCTAAGGTTCAGAGTACCAATAGCGTTTTGGACATCACGAAAGTTTAGTCTTAGAGGTACAGGAGGTCTAATAACGAGTGGAGGCAAATCAGATGCATTATTTGAGTTGTTTATAGTAAACACTTTTCTCAAATGATTAACAAATAAAGTCCCCTTCTCGGAATCATTTCTAGCCCAGTCACCAGTCGGATTTCGCAGAGGAGGCTTTCCTCTAACTGGTCTTTTTAAACCTCGTGCCGCCTTCCATAACGAATAGTCAGATTGTGGGGTACTGTCAAGACCCTCCAAGTAAGATTTAAGTGAAGCCATTCTTTGGGTTTCTAAGAAATTTCTTAGTATATCTCTGCATACCCGTAGCCTAGCTTTCAGTTCAGGAGACCTGTGGATTTGCCACTCTCTTCTAACTCTTCTTTTTTCTGACAGGAGATGATCGAGTTCAGCGAAATAAGTTCTATTTGTCCCACTTCTGCACTCAACGTCGTATGTGGAGGCGTGATGTACAGCTCTTCGTATGTCCTCAGTAAACTTGCCAATCGACCCATCAATATCCTCGGTAGTTCTCAACACTACATTTTCCGTGCAGTGGGAACTTAAATACTTTTTATACTTTATCCAACTTACTCTGGTTTTAGATATGTCCCGAAATGGAGAGCCATTCCCTTGAAGGAAACGCATTGAAATAATAGAAGGAGAGTGATCTGAAGACAAGTCTAATGAAGGCTCCACTTGTATCGATTCTACAGGGATATTTTTCACTACTCCGAAGTCAATAACATCGGGAATCTTCCGTCGGTCCGTCGGCCAGTAGTTGGGATGCCCGCTTGAGAGTACATCTAATCCCATTTTGGCAATGGTGTTGAAGAGTTCACGACCCTTCGGGGTCACCAGACGTGAACCCCAAAAAGTGTGTTTGGCGTTAAAGTCACCAGCAACTAAAAATCTAGCTCCAAGGGAATTGAAGAAGCTGTAGTATTGGTGTTCTTTTATTGAAAATCGAGGCGGCGAATAAATTGATGATAAAACAAAATTGTATTGACAGAATTCAATACAAATGTTTGTTGCTTGTAGGTAATCCTCACATATGTTGTTCATTAAATAATGTTGTATTCTGTTCTTTATAAGAATTGCCGATCCTCCACATGCTCTTCCGCGGGGATCTTTAGTATCATACAACACGTAGCCATTAATTTTGAAGTACGCTGTCGCCGTCAAGTGAGTTTCAGCAATCATCATGACATCAATCTGCTTATCCATCAGGAAGTGTTCCAGTTCGGTTTTATGTTGGCGGAGGCCGTTCGCATTCCAAAAACAAATTTTTAAACAAATCATTTTTTTAAAATGGCTTGTAAGATAGTGGATTGCATTTTCAGCATTTCCTGCATCATGGATGTCATAGTGGTCGTAAAAGTGTTCATGGTTTGGACAAGTGTCTGCAATGTAGTCTCTAGAGTGTTAATATTAGGCTCGTAATATTTTAGTGAAATTGAAATTCCATTTGTGATTTCTGTAATATTTATTTGCGATTATATAAAGTATTTACAGTGGGGAGCACAAATAAATACATGCCAGTACTTTGTGCACTTGTTATTGCATAAAAATAAAACTAATAATGAAAATTAGAAAATGTTTTTATATTTAATATTTAACAAAGTAAAAAATGAAACTAAAACAATTTTGCACTATACAAACACTTTAGGATATTGTAGTATTTTTAATATTTACTCGTAGTAAAAAGCCCGTTATTTCGTAAAACACTTTTTTCACGTTTTGGCATACTCTCAACCAATTTTTCAATTAATTCATTTGGAATATTCTCTCATTCGTGCTGATCTCACTGCCAAAGCACGTGCAAATGGGTTGGAGTTACTTGGTATTGTCCCAACTGTCTCTTCACGATTGACCACAAATTCTCAATCGGCTTAAGATCAGGACTTCTTTCTGGCCACTGTATTAAAAGACAATTCTGCTCGCTATGCCATTCTTTTACGAAAGTAACTTCATATATATATGTGCAAAATCGGGAAGATTAGTTTAAAACGCAGATAGTCTTCTTCCTTATTATTCCAGGGATTCTTTGCAGTGGTCCTGGGCGCCACTATGTAGAACAATCCCATATCATGACGTTGCTCCCACCTTGCTTCACTGTTTCCTTTCAACGTTGTCAACTTTGAAATTTCAAAACGCAACATTTAATAAAAAACGCACCAAGTTTAGAATTTCTTTTTTACTTAAAATGTTTATTGAATTAATTTTACATAAAAAGTATAATATTTTTGTGTTATAAATAGAACAATAAAACTGTCTTCTAGACAAAAAAAAAAAAAAAAATAAAAATAAAAATAAACTAAACAAATTTGTTTGTATTTTTTGTATTAGATATGTAATTATGTTTTTAAATTCATAAATTCTATATAAAACTTTTTAAAAAGAGATCAACGATTAATAGTAAAAGCCTGTTTTTTAAATTAACGAGCTAATAAACATAAAATAAGCATTTAACCACTCAAAATTTAACTCAATTTGCTATTCGGAACTGAAGTAATTTCAGTACATATTTGGTACTTTTTAAAATTATTTTTGATTCCTATTTTAAGTACTTCTATTTGAATTTAAAAAAAATTGTTAGGGCTCCACTGGGACTCTAATCCTGGTTGTTCGTTATAGTTCAGTATACCAAATTATCAGGCTACACAAGAATTTTTATTTACAATTTAAGTTAATTTTATTTTCAAACAAAGATTTTCACCCTATTGCTATAACCTTCATGAGACGAATTTTATAGTATGTATTCATTTATCATACATTGGTATTTAAAATATTTTAATCCTCCTTTTTCATGGTATAGATTTCATGATAATGAATTATTAAAAAAAACTGCAATTAAAAATTAGTAAAAATTTAGATTTTATCACATATTTGGAAAAATTAAAAAAACGCACCGAAATTAACAAAAAAGCACACCAACTAAGGATTTTATCGCACAAACAAATTTAAAAAAGCACCAAAATGGTGCGAAATGTACCAAGTTTACATGCAATTCTCTACGCTGTTCGGCGCGAGCAATGTTGTTTACTTACGGATTGAAAACGATTAAATTGGGATTCGTCTGACCAGATTAGACGTTACCAGTTCTCTACTGTAAAATTTCTGTTCACACTAACAAACTTTTACCGTGTCTTAGTATTTTTTTTTTTATCAACAATGCAGGTTATTATTTTTTTTACTGTTGAGATGTAACCAATATCTCGAAGGGCTCGTCGTGATGTCCATCGTCTAACGGGTTTGCCTATTGCTATAGATGCATCTTTTGGTGTTGAACACTTGTATCTTTTCATTTGTGTTATCATGAAACGTGTGTCCGTTGTGATGTGTTCACAATAAAGTATTTTTTTTGGACTCTTCCGATTACTGACTGACTTACATTAAGCTGTTTAGCTATTACACGCGAACTAGAATAGCTACTTTTAGTCATTACTAGAAAATTGTTCTCAATGGCTCTTGACAGTTTCTTCGTTATTTATTATAATTTGTGTTATAATTTGATTTGTGTTGGCTAATGTGCAAAAAGTGTTTACCATATGGAATGGTTTCTACATTTGAAAAATGAAGGGGAAGTGAAATTTTCATTAACTGTTCTAATTTTAGTAAAAATAATTTGGAAAGTAAAATATAATTTCCAGTTTGGTTTATCGCAGAATAAAAGTTTCACTCTTTTTTCTAAAACGCCGTGAATTTCTCTATGTAGAATATTACCTAAGGAACCTAATCGATTATCAAAACAAGTATTTTTTAAATCATACACAAAGCATTTACATACAAATCTAACGGTAAACTTTGACAGTTTGTGCAAATATTTCAAAAGACACACTTGTGCAAAATTCCTAATTGTTTATTTGTCGAAAATTATAATTTTCCATTTTGTATAGCAAATTATGTTGGTTAATATTAAACCTAAAATAAATCACAAGAAACATTTTAAAATTTTCTTTATTTGTTATATTTTAAGCACAAGGTGGCACCCACTGTATATTCTGGAATCTTATAAATATGCACGGACTGAAATCTTACATTACTATGTATGTATATTATGGGGTCCGTCTTCAAAAGTTAAACTAGATTGCTACTTGCCCAAGCACATGTACAATTTTATCTCGATCCGACCAGGGGCCAAATTACCGCATTCGTGATCGAATGAGCTGTCGTATCGAAAAATGATTTCGATATCGAAATTATGATAAAATGTACTAAATTTCTTGCTCGATATCGTATGCCAGAATCTCAAATAAGAAAATTACGATCAATTTTACTCGATATCGAATGCGGTAATTTGGCCCCTGATTTATTTCCCAAAAATATTGATTCTGCATCATAATGCATTGCTACTGTTATAATTATTTAAAAAAAATTGAATTCTTAATTATGAAATTATGTTGCTATTAAAACACTCGAAGGTTAACCTTGGGTTCATAACCCAATCTTGGATATGCTGACATTCTGTTTTTTTTCTTCATTTCTTTTAATGTTTAAAAATTATGCGTTTAAATTTATAAAATTTTACAATTATAATTCCAACTGTGAATAACAAAAGTAAATTGTTAAATACTATAAATAGCACAATGTCCCAGTATGAAGTGGAAAAATATATTGTATCAAACAATTTTCTTAAAGGAAAAAAAGTCTTGTGGTTCTAATAATTGCACAATTTATTGTTTGATAATTGTTTTGAATTATTGGTTTTTATTAAAATTCTAAAAAAAAATATGAAACATAAATCCGTTTATCCTTTTTCAAACACGTGTTAATATTTAACACCTTTTGGTTTCAATTACAGCTGCCGCTCTCAAGTACTAAATAATGTATAATCTGAACGAGTACACACATCTTGAAGATGATACAACAGACATGTCTGGTAAGTGATAAAAAAAATTAATAAAAGAAATTATAGCTATAGAACTACATAACATATTTCTGAAATTTAAATAAATATTTTCACATATTTTCCTTTTGTTTTTTTTTCACAAAATTTTCTTATTTCCTGTGTAATTATCATACACAGAATTACTCGTAGATGATGGTTTCTGTTTTCTTCTGTCTAAAGAAATTTCAGTGTTTGGTTGGTTTGAAAATTTTAAGGGGTTGTTCGTTTATATATTTATTTCATTTTTATTCATTCATGCATTTTTTATTTATTGATATAAAAAAACATTAAAATTATTACGCGTTTTTTTATTTTGTTGGTCTTTCAATGGTTGTTTTGCACCCTTAACAACTGAAATTTACACAGGGTGTTTGTTATGTTTTATTTATGTATATGTTTGTTTGTATGTTGTAGAATGTAGCATGACAACCGTATTAGGAGGCGGTTAACGCCTTCTTTTTTTCAGTTTTTTTTTTTTGTTTTACTTCATTCATAATTTTTTATAATTCATTTTTTGTAAATTGTTTTTTTTTTGTTTTGCTTCATGGCTACAATGGCGTTTGAATTTGTATTTTTGTAACGTTTCTTCTCAGTTTTACACGCACCTTTTTTGATTTCTTTGCGCTAGTACGTTTATTATTCGTACAGTATTTTAATTTTTTTTGAAAAGATGTTCGTTATTTTTGGCCTAATAAAGGTTACGCTTACTTATTTTATTAAACGTATTCATTTCTATGACTAGCATACATTTTCCTAATGATGAATTAAATAAAATGAAAAGTTTTTTGGGTTTGACCATATTAAATTAATGAGCATTTATTAAATATAAGGTCAATACTTATAAATTACTGTATAGACTCTCACGTTGATGGGATTTTTGATAAATTTTTAATTTCTGTTCCGAATTCAGTGGATACCAGTAAAGTTAACTTGCTAGTAAACCACTTCCAATAGGTATACTCTAAAAAGAGTGTCATTAATATTTTAATATTATATCTATTATTAAATGGTCTCTAAGTATTTTGATCATATTTCATAGTTTGACAAGATTTTGGGAATGCTGAAGAATTATTGTACTCCTTAACCATTAATATTCTCGTACATATATAAAGGTTACGTAAATTTCAACCTGAAAGATCGATGGCTATTTGCCTATGGAAATGGCCCAACACAAATCGATACGAGAAGATATTTGATCAAAATATTTACTGTTTTGGTACCGGTAACGATGAAAACTTAAATCTTGTTTTTTAGAGCTTACAAAATTTACATTACATTTTAAGTTCTATAAATGTATTTTAATAAATTTAATAATTGAAATCAAAAATTTGATTTTTCATAATTTAAAATTATTTATAAATTAGCGATAACGGTAAGTGCAGTAACGATAGTCGAACTGAAAATTAGTGACGGTACACAGATTTGATCACAATATAAAATAGAATCTGTTATAAGATTGTGCTTTGATGTACAAAATATTGTATAAGAAAATGTACCTACTTATCAACATTTTGAAGAATTGACTCATATTTTATGAGATTGTTATATCATATATTAACTGGGGAATGGAGTTAACAAATTTTAAATCCTGAAGCCAGGCATTACAATTCATAATTCAGTGTCAGTTTGTACTATGACAATGTAAGCTTTTGATTTATCAAATTGGATGCTCTTCTTAAAGATCGTTAATTATTTAGGTTTTTCAATATTGAATACCTATAGAAATGTGAACTTTTCTTCATGCTTTATTAACTTTGTGAAATTCGCCGTTCATGTCTGATATATATTTATGTAAAACGTATTTATTTCACATTTGAAATAGAAACGGAAGCCATATTATATATCAGAAGGCGGGATATTTTGCCTAATCAGAGAAATTTAGCGACAAAGCTTTTCAAATATATGTACATATTTTATGTATAAATTCACTATATTTTAGTGTGAATATAACGTGGTATTTATATTAAACAATTGTCTATTACTAATATGACGTAAATTTATTATCCTGTCTCATGTTCATTGGAATTAATTCAAGTAATACACTGAACTATTATTTAAACAATACACTACTTCATTGCGTAGCATCTTAAGGAAAAATATTAAAAATAAAAATATAAAGATTTTATAAAAAAGACCTTAAGCTTGAACATTTATTAAAATATTAATAAGAACTACAATAATAAATGTTTTTTCTATCAAGCCTTTTCTGGCTTAAATAATCCCATTTCCAATTCAATTTTAACTTAAAGAACTCTGCAACGGGCAAATACTTACTACTGCCTTTTATAGATATTTCTAATATGTCAGTAGTATTTCATGAATCATAATGCAAATTTCGTCAATTGTAGTACGTGTTCTTATATTTTAATGTTGTTTTAAATATTTTAGCAATAAATATCTAGGAATATGTAAATATCTGTGATCAGTTGTTATTTTGAAATATGACAACCATGAGAGAAATTTCCCCGTCTCGTTTGTAATAAAGATTAGTTCAAGTAATTTCGTATTTATTTCGTATCTATTATATTATGTTTGGTTTTTGAACATTTTAACTAAAAAATGCATTAAAGAATTTTCCGTCTTCTTTACTTTTTTTAACAAAAGTTTTTTTAGCATAATTTTTCTTTATATCAAGCAACTTTTCTATAGCAAATAATCTACTTTCCAATTAAATTCCAATTTCTTTTATGATTAAAAAGCTGCTGCGTCTACTTTTAAGGCCTTTTTTTTTAAGATATCAATAGTATTTATTTTCATATATTTATGTTTCCTCAAATTAATCATAATGCAGCAGTTTTTGCCAATTGTAGTATAATTTCCTATATTTCAATGTTGTTTTCAATATTTGAGCAATAAACATTGGATTCTGTACGTGACAAAAAATATAAACTTCGTTTTCGAATGTATCTAGAAATATGCTAAAATGGCTTTATATTGTTAGTTGTCATGTTGAAATATTTGCATTCGTATTTTTACATGCCTTGGTATGAATTATCATTGCGAGAAATTTATTTGTCACGTTTGTAATAAAGATTAATTCAAGTAATTTCAACATAACTTTTTAACCAAACCTATTATCGCATTTCCCGCCTGCTTTACTGCTTTTCCCTAATTTTTGATCGTAAATATCTCATTTTTGCTTTATCATAATTTGTCTTGATATTTCAGCTTTTTCAAAGCATATTGTTTTTATATTTTTGTAGATTTCTACATTTTAGTAAATCTTTTTAGGATTCCCACTTTCTTTTGGTATCCATCTAAATATTCATGTTAAAATAACAACACACACTTAGAATAGCGAACGCGACATACTTTAAAAGTCAAAATAAAATGTTCAGTCTGATTATTAGTTAAATATACTAAATTATGATTTGAATTATACTGTTTACGTAAGATCGTAACGTGATGCTACCAAACAATACTTTAGGTGCTAGAACGTGACATTAATACAATAATTAAATTAAATGAACATTTTAACTTTTTCTATAGAGTTAAAAATTAAATTATGTATACTGCAAGTTTTCTGTGATCTTATGACATGTTTCATGGATCCTGCTTAATATTTGAACAAATTACTTCTGTCATCTTCAGATATTTGTTGCAGTGATTATATCAGATTTTAACAAATTTTTCAGTTAAAGGTTTCAGTCTCATGGTTATTCATATAAAATTATGGCATCAAAATTGGCGCATATTAATTGATACTTAATCAATTATATTAGTAATCGTACTCATTCCAATATTGCTATTCTTTTCGCAAGAGTTCTACCTGTAATCTTTAAAATTTTAACGAATCTAATCATACTTCTAAATAAAATCTCTAAAGCAAATACATATTGTATTTAATTAGAAAATAATACTAAACTACTTGTTTAACAAAAGCCCCTAAGACAAAATATGCGTAAATAAAGCAGTTTTAAAATCTTTACAAATCAAACGATTCATAAAAATCAAGTTTCTAAAACAAAATAAGTAAAATCGAAAAGATAAAGAAAAAATATTTAATAGGACTGCATTCATTAAATCCATTTATTGCAACTGCAAATTATTAACTTAAAAAAACTACAAAAAAAGAAACTGCAACAACAAACATAATTGCAGGTATAAATTTGAAAGAAAAAAAAACTAGCAACTACTGCAAAACAACAGCAGCAGCATACAATTGCAATGTTGGCGAAAAACGCGAATGAATGCAGAACGGATGCTAAAAGTAGCCACCATTAAATTTGAAAAAAAATACAACAATACAAACGAACGAAAATGGCTGGCAAAAAAGCTGGCAAAAAAAAATAACAAACTCATACACATGAGTATGAGAGTTCGTTGGTTTGTTTAAGTCTGGTTCGCTACGAGAAAAGAAAATGGTCAAAATCCAAACTGAAATGAGTTAAATGAATAAAAAAAAAAAACACAACTTAATGTGCAATGCGGTGCGGTAGCCAAACACAAAATGTTACAAGTTGTGTTATTTTGTTTGCACAGTGAAATATTTTGGAAAAATTCGAGCATTATTTTTGGTGTGAAACTGCTTAAACTAAAGTTGCACAAAACCCTGAGGCTGTAATTCTCAAATCACTTTCTGAAATAATTATGTCCTATGTCCCAATTTACATAAAGCAATTTTTTTTTTAAAATATTGCTACAATTTTTTCATTGAAATTTCTTTCGTGTTTACACAGCACAATATAATTGCTTAAATCACTCGTATTTTTATTTGAGAGTATAAACACATTTGTTTACACATATGTCATACAAATAAGAGAGTAACAGGAGTTGCTAGTACAATCAAGTGTGTACTCGTCTTGTCTTTCCCTCATCCCGATGTCTAAAAGGTAATCAGCTAAGCTTAAAGAATTGCTTCGTGTGAATTGATACTATGTTTTCATATAAACCTACAGGTCAAAAATTTTAAATAATGCTAATAATGCACCTTCTCTGACACTGCCACTCCTGGAAGACCGGATATTGGTAATGCTAGGTGACTCTCTGCGCAATAACTGTTTGAGATGGATAGGACAATCTCATATATGCATCCAAATAGTTTGGTTAAAGAAAGGCTGTTATGCTTTTCTTTCCCCCGATGCTTCTAGCTATAACAATGGAATCCGTTCAACTATCTATTAACCTAAACTAAGATCGCTTGAAACTGGTTTTAATTGTTCTACATTTTACATTCCTGATATTTGTTATTTTAAACTATAATATAAAAAATAAAATGTAGAATTCCGCCACCTTTTCGTCTCACTGTGCACCTTTAAAACCTACACAACCTCAAAAACATGAAAAATGCAATAAATGTTTTTTCTTCCACTTGACTTTCTTGTTTCTTGATTTTTTATTATTTTTTCCTCTTAATTAACTTTATTATCATTATTGTTTTTCGTTTGCTGCATAAATTATTTTATAAATGAAAAGAAAAAAAAGCACAATTTTCAACTTAAAAAAAAACGCCATTTTGTTTCGTGTTTAAAAAAGCCAGCAGACGTGCAAATACTTACTGCTGCTGCTGTCCACTTGTAAGGCCTTCTCTTTCTCAGTTGTCAGTAATATTTCCTTTAATATTCTTTTCTTTCCTCAAATTAAACATAATGCAGCAAATAGTTTTTTTTTTTTGCCAATTGTAGTTTATTTTCTTATATTTTCATTTTTATTGCATGACTTCTTTTTTATCTTTTACAGTCTGCAATTGCATTAATTTGCAAATTTCTTTCGTTTTGCTGTGTGCATTTATTTATTTATTATTTCTTCGTTTTATTATCGAAATGTTCCAATTATGGTGTTGGCAAATTAAAGAAATTGTTTGTTACAGTAACAAACGGAAATAATATTTGTTTCTTTTATTTTTTTTATTGTAATTTCAAATTAGTTAGTATTTAAATACTAGAGCATGTTTAGATTGTGTCTTGATTTATTTTCATTTGTATAAATTACATATTTTGTATTCGATTTTGTTTGTCTTCACGTAAGGTCGAAGAGTTATTCTAAAAACAGCTTTTTAAAACATGCATTTTTATGATATGATATTAACTTTCAACTCACAGCTAAGTTTTTCATTTAACGTTTTCATTCGTCTCAAAACTTTGTTTCTTAATAATTTCTAGTTAAATTATAAAAAGTATTATCTGATAGCTAAACATGTAGCGCAATTTTTGTAAAGCGTAGGTTAGATTAGCTTAGAGAGAACATCACACAGGCAACGTCGTTAGTTAATAAGACCAATATTAGTGATACATAGTGATTCTTTACAAATTTAAATTGTCTCTTTATATAGATATCTTTAGTAAATCTCACAAAGTTTTATCATCTTTATGAATTTCGTCAGTCAAGTTCCAAATAAGTGCCTGGAGAATCCTTATACTTTCCCGTGTCAGGGAGGAGGACCACTTTGAATATTATGGAAGCGGTAATCGTAGATCACCTGAGTTCCATCACTTTTAATTTAGACTTTGAGACCTTTAATTGATGCTCAGATGCAAGATATAATACTTCTAAGCCACATTGGTGACATAAGTTTTCACCTGGAAAACGTTACCTATATATATCGGGCAAATTATCTTCCTGAATTACTTATCATTACTGTAAAATCGTTTGAATTGTTTTCTAGGTCTTTACTAGTCACATGTTAATTGCGTTTAATTTAAGTTCGATAATATCATCAACGTGGGTTATGATCTTCCGTGTCTAATACAATTTTTAACAATGACAATATTTTTATTCATATACAAATTATTCAACATTCATTTTATTTCAAGTTTTCGATTTTTCAGCAATTATTGATCTAATGATTTTTTATTCTAAATGTATTCATTCTGGAGTTTTTTCCCGCAGTTTTTCGCTTCTCGGGAAAGCGGGAATTCCATAGAAAAAATAAAACGTAAAATTGTCTTTATTTATGAAAAATCTTTTATTAAAAAACGCGATTGAAAAAACAAGGTAAAAAATACTTAAATACTACAAAAATTAGTTTTAATTGAAGGAGGAACTTGAATTATTACATTACGCTTTTAAAAAAAAATTTCTTATTATTATGCTCTAGATACTAGATAAAAAAAAACATAAACAGTTTTTGTATTTCCCGGGATTCCGCAAGAAATCCCGGGAAACGGGAAATCATAACAATTGAAATTCCCGGGAAAAACCCTAATTCATTCTAATAAAAATTACAAGTTTATTTCCGTGATAATTAATATTACGTTGTTCTTTAGTATCCAATAGGATGTTGCAAAAAGTTATATTCACAGTTTAACTATGTTAAATGTCCCTCGTCTCGTAGAGTACATTCTACTATCTATATTTGTTTAAACTCTCCTATAAATCAAAATTACTTCTACATATATTGCGATCTAGATTTATGATTTTTTATATATAAAATAACTATAAGATTATCTAGAGCATATTTTTTAATTCCTTATAAAAAATGGATTTTTGCTGAGAAATAGAGTGATCAAGATCATCTTTCTTTTTCAATTAAGACCACATATGGAGGCCCTGTAAAATGTTGATTTTTTGTGGGTAATATAAGTGATTACAGATTTCCCTTTTATTTTCAATTTAGACTGCTATTAAAGCACCAAAAGCCATTTTTTCTGCAAACTATCGTTTTTTGTGAGAAATATAAGTGATCACAGTTTTTGTTTACACATACAATTTTGGAAATAGGAAATATTAGTGTACAGATTATCCTTCTTTTTTAATTTAAAGTACTATGAAAGGATCTATAACCTTTTTTATAAAAAAACAAATTTTTTGCTGAGAAATAGGGAGATCACAGGTAATTTTTTTTCAATTTAGACAACTCACGAAGGCTCTGCAAATCGATCGATTTTTTGTGGTTAATATAAGTGATCACAAATTACCTTTTCTTTTCAATTTAGATCGCAATTAAAATACCTAGAGGCAATTGTTTTTAAATAGATTTTTCTGAGAAATATAAAGATAATATCCTTTTTTTTAATTTAGACCACTATTAAAGGATCTAAAGTTTATTTTATACTTTTCCACATAAATATTGATACCACTATTAAATCATCTAGAGCCTACCAGATCACTATGGCAACTAAGAAGAGTTTCATGTAGCCAAAAATTGTTCATGCACTTAAAAGCTAAAAATATGCTCTTAAAATATAACAAATATGCACTTAAACATCGAAATAAAGTCATCACAGATTATCTCGTAGTTTGTGATCTCTTAACCACACTCCAAAGTATTCTAGCAATGTCTATTACTGCAACTGTTACTGTAGCGACACCATGATTCCAACAAAACAACAAGGTCTCATGTAGAGTATCTTCCATAAATGTCATGCATTTTATTTGATATTTAGTAGTTAATCACAAGTGGAGAAAGTGTGAAAAAATATTATTGGCTGGTAATTTTTGACCCTCCCTGTTTTGTCAACAGAAAATTTAACAGATTGGTAAATAATGCTAAAAGAGTTTGCTAATGGATGATCCGCAATTTGATTCAATACCAGTACTGATATTTCATTAGACCATAAGACTTACATATTGAGACAGCACAAATTAGTTCACAAATATCTCTCACGTTATATTTGGTTAATTTCCCTCCCATTTATTTATAAATTCTAAATTTATTTCTTGACATGATAATGTGACCAACCACATCTAAAAGAGTTTTATGATCAATATGCAGACAGATTCATTTGTTATTCTTTAAATTTGTTTCCTTTATCTGTTTAACAAATCATACGAGATCATTGATATCAAACAAAAAAATATGTGTGATGATTATTTCCTTCAGATAATGCTGTTGCAAGTTGTAATTATATAGTTGATGTTGATGTACTGAACACAACAGAAAATTACAAACAACTAGTGCTGGTGGCAAGGCAAATTTTAATGACGATTATTATTACAAATGAGTTGGAAGGACTGTAGGAAATTTGATAAAAAAAAAAAAAAACTACAACACTAGTTGACTCAAATTTGATTTATTTAATGGCTGAGTCAAAAAATTCAATATGATTCCCTACGCCACATAATAAATATTTTCTAAACTACTATCAAATCATTTACGAATCACAATGATTTACGAACGAACCATAAAGAGGGATATAAGCCTGTAGAAAATTAATGTTGTTGACACGGTTTTTTAAACATGATCACAGGTTTTATAGGCATTTTAATCATTCATCAAACCAATTATGTTACAGTAAACATTCAGACGGCTACTGCAATAATATATGGTTGTAGTAATTAATCAATAATCACGGAGATAATTCTCAAAAACAAATACTTAATAACTACAGCCATATTTATGTGATTACAACAGTCGTGTTAATGGTAACATATTATGGTTGCATTTATCATATACATTATTACAGTGACCTTATTGTATTGTATGATTCGATTCTCACAACTACTTTCAACGTCGTTTTCGTTTCCTAGCGGACCTTACATTTTATTTTAAATTACTAATGTCAGGGGAAAAAAAAGAAATGAAGATGAGGCAAGAATTAATATCAGCTTGAACAAGTAGCAACTTAAAGAGTAACAACAGAAGTCGTTCAACAACATCAGTCCATACAATTGTATGTACATAAACATGTTAATAAATTTATGTAGATACTTATGTATATCTCAAAAAATATTATAAAGAATGGCCGTTGTTGCAACCAGTTTAAATTTCTTCTTAATTTATGACGGTTGCAATAATAGTGGCATTGCATGATTGTTAAAATATAAAGAAGAGTAAAAAAAGCAGCAACTAAATAATGCGCCATTATTTGGAGAGTACAAAATTAGAGAAAATTAAATTGTTTTTAACACATAAAAAAAAACAAAAGCTAAAAAAGGAGCTAAAACAAGAAATATAACAATCTTAGCCTGGCTGGTATGTTCTCCTTGTAGCGCAAATAACACATGCACAATGCTAAGAAAAAGAAAAGCATTCATTCTAAACGAAACAGTCACAGTGAAACGCATTAGCACAACACAACACTGTTGGCGGCCATTGTGGTGATTCTTGATTGCATTTGGTAACCATTTCGGTATTATTTTTCTTGATTTTTCGCTTTTTTTGGAGTTTGCTTTAATGGCATTGGATGATGATGACGACGCTGATGTTTTAGCGATGGCGTGCTACAAGGTAATCAAGCTTTATAAAGGCGTTTTTGTAGACTGTTGCCAGTTCTGACTTTACTTTACTAGAATGACTTAAACATGTGATTCGTTGCTGTTGCTGTTCCACAACACATTCATATTTGAGTGGGGGATTTGCATGTTTTTTTTCTGTTGGCGAGATGGTCGTTTGCATAATTTGCCTGGAAGCTTTTGTTTTATACACTCGTATTCATACTTTGTTGTTGCTATTTATGCTATTTATTTTGTAGTTTTTTTTTTTTTTTTGCTAGTGTGTTAAATTGGCTTGAGGTATGGGAAGCTTGCCATTCAGTCAGCCATCCAGCCGACCAAATATTGAGAATGATTGTTGCCATTTTATAAATGCAACAATTTGCATTGTTTAACTTTTTTGTGTTGCTTCATTTGGTGGGTTGGTTGGTTGGTTACTAATTTAGTAATAGTTTTGAAATTTATTTCAGTATAAATGACGATGACGATAAATGCTTGTAGGATCTTATTCATTTGTGCTCAATGATTTAAAAATCATAAAGCATTTCATTTAAGTAACATTAATGATCAATTCAATGCACTATTCGCTAAAATGATATTTATTTAATAAGTCTAGCAACTTGGCTGAGTATGACTAATGTATGACGACTGATTTATCTATGCCTGTCTGTCGTATGTTGTTTGAAATATGTTTTCCAAAGCCCTGAGTTATAATGCTGATCCTTGGACCAATATTTTACACTAAGAATGGATAAATAAAGATCTTATACCGTCGTAAAAACTCAAATTCGATTATTCCTCTGCTACTCGTATGAAAATTTATGTCAACCATTTAGAATTAACATTTGGGCAATAATCTTGCCTTGTTTTGTCAATTATTTATTTTCATTGAATTTCATTATTATGTTTATGAATCATTAAAAAATATTTTTCATTTATATAATGAAAGCCTTCTTCAACTTATTTCCATAAAAATTATTTAATTTGTGGAACTATGTTTTTCCCTTGCTGCCATAATTGGTATAAATCAAAATAGTTTTTTTCTAAATATTATAAATATTTTCCATCCTTCTAACTACCATTGACATATTTTCTTTCTTCTGTTTCAATTTCCTCCTTAAGTATACAAACATAATAATTTAATTGTAAAAACACAATATAAATTCTCTTAACAAATCTTCTTAAATCCCATTCATAACATTTATTCCCCTTTCAATATAATAATTTTCTAATAAACTCTACAATGTAAACCAATTTTTACATTAAAATTCTTAACACCCACATATTATCAAAATAATCCGGCAAATTTTTAAAATTCTTGACAAAAAAAAAAAACGTAAAGTGGGAGCAATAAATTGTTCACACTTTAACAAACTGCCCACACAATATTTGACACTAATAAAGGATGAAAAATTATCTTATAATTCAAAGTATTGGAAAGGCGTAACTCATATGAGAATGAAACCAGAATAAGACAAAAAATATGTACGATTTTGTTTAAGCTGGCAAAAAAAAAAAATGGGAGTGTAATGAGGCACTTCATTATTAAGCACGTTCCATTCTAACAAATACAACAATAACAAACAACATGTGATAAAACTGGGAAATAAAAAAAAAACCTAAATATTTTGCATTTTTACAATATTTTCCAGTGACATGTGCGTTTTATACAAATTCTTAGTAGGAATTCTATAGATACGAGTACTTATATTTTTCCAATGTTTGTGCCTGTAAACATGGATTTGTGGCATACAGCAGCAGCAGTAACACTTTTGCTAATATTGTATTATTGTTTTGCTTGTGCTATTGTTGTTGTTCATATTTCGATAGGCTGGACTTAGAGGCTGGTTAGTAGGAAGCAGAAGGTATGCTCGAGCTAACAGCATACGCCCAGTAGCATGACAAAATAAAAAAATATGCGAAAAAAGAAAGGCTGCTTGTGTTTTTACCACGATTGTACCTTAAATTATGACGTATGAATTTGTGTGCATAGAAGTGATAAACGTATGTAAACTTTTATGCATTTATATGTTTTTAAAAATACTGTTATGCATCGTACAATATTACAAGAAATTGTTGACACAAAAAGGTTATTTTTAAAAATAAGTATGAAATTGGAAAAATCCTACAGGAGAAGTTGTCTAATTGATATAAAACTTATCCTGTTTAAATTTTTCCACCACACCAAGGCGGCTTTATATATGGAAAGACCAGTAGGATGTTTTAGGTTTTAAACTCCGTGCTCTATTAAAAAGATAGTACTGGACATACGAGGTTTTTAGTTGAATATATTGTTAAGAATAATGCAAAGTTAAAAAACTGAATGATCACACCGGTCAATATCAGCCTTGTCTCCGAGGTCTGCGTTTGGTAAATGATTTTCGTTGCGAGTTGACATCCCTTCTTTTCTCTTACCATTTGAAGCTTAAATCAAGACCCTGCTCCTTTCCGAAAGCTTCCCTTAATTAAAACTGATCATATAAAGTATACAACATGTGTGAGAGCTTTTTAAAAATGAAACCGAAAATTGTATTGTCCTTAATCTGCTAGAATCAAAATTTACAAAAAATAAACAAGATACAAGCAAGATTGTTTTACATGTCAATTAACCAATAAAAAAACTCATCAGCACAAATTTGGACGATATTAATTGAGACATCATTATTGTGCAATCGCTCATAAAAAAACATCGAGAAAAAACATGTCTGTAGAAACTTGAGATCTTCTTAAATAACTATGGTCGGCATGGAGCAACATAATTAACCGTGTAATAAACTTACAACCGCCTTGTGGAAAGAGTTCTCGAGACACATCTACATATTTTGTAGATTTTTGGACTAACTCAGATTAATTATCAAGAGTACTGGAGCAGTACTGGAAAACTAATGGAAGAGTACTAGAAGAGTACAGAAAGAGTACCGGAAGAGTACTGGAAGAATACGGAAATAGTACTACGAGTACTGGATAAGTACAGGAAGAGTTATAGAAGAATACAGAAAGAGTACTGTAAGAGTAGTGGAAGAGTCATGTAGCTGGAATGTTACAAGTTACAGAATATTTGTATTTTGTATTGTATTTTTAAGTATTGATTATTAATTTAAATGTTTGTTTTATTAATATCAAGACAGGGGGGTTATTCTCTATTGCGATGCAAAAACAAATTCGATGTGTAAGAGTATCAATTTGTACGCTTATCGCATCGAATTTGCTTTCGCATCGCAATAGAGAGTAACCCCCCAGATACCTTTCTCATTTTCAGTACCGGTTTATGTCCATGCTAAAGGAGTACCTTATGATGACATTGAAATAAAACACTTAACAAAGAATAAGCTGACAATTTGACAAAACGCACGTCTGGGTTTTAAAGAAATAAACGAAAAAACCTCTAAATAAATCACTAAATACTTCAAATTCTTAGTTTTATTGTTGATGATTTATCCCCAAACGGTTTTTTCGATGAGAATTTATTATCAAAAAAGAAAAAGAAACTAAAAGCTATTTAATCATTTGCGATCAGTCATAAAATAAACAAAAAATCAACTATTTATTATAATTTTATAAAGAAATTAAAAATGCGATTTTAGACAATTGTATAAAACTGGGAACGTTAGTTTAATTTGAAGTTTTTCATAAATTTCAATTTATTTGCCAGATATATCTACATATGACTATTTGTAGGAAATATTTAATTTTATTATAAATTCTTGAAATTCTTTACTTTCTGCAATCGTAATTCAGTTAAAAACAGAAACAACGAAATTTATTTTATTTCTATTGTTTTTACTCTTACATGCTACACACTTTTTTCGCCAAAAAATTATTCGCATTTTTGTTTTAAAAACCATTTACGAATCTATTAGAAATCATTAAAAGGTAAAACCAAGTCATTTATGGGGCGTATGTAGAGTAACGCCCAGACATAGTGCAGGGCAATTGCAAAGAATTCAGAAAACATTTACAATACAATAAGTACAATTGTACATCAGGCAGCATACATAGCAAAAGTAAAATAATATACAAACGTGCCACAAATTCAAAGTCGAGGCAGTAGCAGCAGCAGCAGCCGTTAATATGAACGCTGTATGTTGTAATACACATGCCAGAAAAAAAGAAAAGGTTACCAATATTGTCACATGTCAAACCAGATGCTAAACTGTAGAGTTGTCCTGGCACACATGCATGCATTTAAAATACCAATTCATCGATCTATACAACTAATAGAGGGTTATTTGTGGCCTTATAAACACATACGTAGATTTATTTAAAGGAATAGAGGGAGTTTTAAACTCTTGCTTATCATTTGGTTGCAATTATTGGAAATTGGATTGTCTCCTCTATAGCTTTTCTTTCTCCTTCTTATTTTCTATTTATTTGCATTTAGCACTAAAGAGATTACATATTAATAAATGTTTTACATGAGTTTAAACAACGACATACATATTTGTAGTTTATACCCTTAAGAACAAAATTATTTAATCTGGTTTTTAGTTTTAATTTGTTTTTTGAAATTAATATGATGTTTTCTACCCTTTTTACTAATTTTATTATAAATTCTAACAAAAACTCAAAAGCAGTAATGAAATGAAAGAAAACGTCGCCATAATATAATTATAGTGTTTAACCGGAAGTTCTTTCATTTTATATTTTAAATCTGGCACCCATTGCTGTAGTTAAGCATGTGTATGTATTCTTTCATAATCAACTGTTTTTCATTCAATCAATTCTATAAAACTGCGTATTTAGGGTGCGTTTTTATAACATTTCATTCCTCATGCGTCTGTACATATACTTAGGTACATATCTTGCTAAATGCATATGAGTTTTATATTATTGTCACTCTCTTTTATATACTTAGTAAACTATATAATTTTTGTAAAGATCGCCTGTTGTGATTTTGTTACTTGGACTCAAATTAACGGAAATGCTTTTTCTTTTTTTTTAATTCTCTCAAATCATACATTTGATTGTATGCTGAGCTGATGAAGATGGATGGATGAGTTGTTTAAAATTTTTTCTTGTTTTGAAATTATTATTATTTATAAACTATATAATTATCACTATGAATAGTATCGTTTTTCACAGGATGCTTTTAGTTAGGGCGCAGATGTTGCTTTCTTTGTTAATGGCATTTGCAAAGTTTGGCTCGCGCCATTGATTAAATTTGAGCTGAAGTGTTTTGTTGAATTTTCGAAAATTTTAATTAAAAAATTTTCAACAAGCAAAATTGAAAATGTCAACACATTGATGATGAATTAGTAAAATGTTTTTTATGAGAAATATATCTTTTGTTTTTTTTTTTTTTTTTAAGTGCGATCCTGTATTGTATCAAAGGTAAATGCAATTTACTAAAAAATATTCAATAAGTTTCAAGTAAAATATAAAAATTGTTGGTGAAATTTTGTATAATTTTATGAGTGATTATAGATAATTGCCTAGCTTACCATATTCATAAAAAATCAAATTGTTTTGCACTTTATAAAAAAAAAACATTTGTGAATAGTCATAAAATAACAAAAAAAAAATCCACAATTTATTATAATTTGTTAACGAAACTTTGAATAAGATCGTACCCAATAGAACGATCATTTGTGATCATACATACAAATTTTCAAAAGTTTATAATTTATTGTCAAATGAGCATTCTTACTGCTTTAACTCTTCAACTTAAAGGATTCGATTTGATATAATTTTGCAAGTGATAAAAGATATTCGCCTAGTTTACCAACATTATAACATTCTAGCTTTTAATTATAACATAGTTTGTTAATAAAACATATTTTTAGATTCAAAGTAAACACTGTTACAGGTGCTCATTAAAAATTGCCTGTATTTTTATTAGGAAGAAATAACATTTTGAATTTCAGGGTGTTATTGTGTATTTCGATTCGAAAAGAAAATCGTTCGAATTTTTATACTTTTTACATTGTATTTCAAAAGCTCTTGCTTTCGAAGCAAAATACACATAACCCTTTAGTACGAAATTGCGTACAGATCGCCATTTCAAATTTCGATCTCTTTTACACTAATGATCGTAGTTAAGCTTAAATTCGTCTAGTTTACAAATAAAATACATATTTTAATACAACATTTCATTATCTTTTAAGTGATCGCTTATGATAATTTTTAATCAAACAGAAACTGAGAAGCCTTTTTGCGTTGTCTGCAGAAAACATCCGGAATCTTTGTCGGGAATTGAATCAGCAGAACCATTTAGTTTAGTTTTCTTCTTGCATAAATCGCTTGAGTTTCGTAGTCTTTCATATACCATCAGTTTGCAACATTTTATAAAGAAGTTAAATTTTGAGTAATTTTATGAATGATCGCAAATGGGTGACTGTAGCTTAATTGGTTAGCGCAATGGATCATTAAGTATGTGTTGGTATTTGTAGCCCGGGTTCGATTCCCAGCCGCTGCCACTCAAACAACATCAGTTTCTGATAATTATTAGTTTTCTTCTATCTATCATAACTAATATTTATCACAGCGCCCTTCTTCGGTAGTACAGCATTCAAACGCCACCGAAGTAAAATAATTAAATAAAGGCTATAAAATCAAGCTTTAACATTAATGCGCCTACTCACCACCAGAGGCGCTGCAATGCTGCACTAAAAACAAACAAACAATGCGCAAGTGCAGAATTGTTATATAAAAAGCTTTCTTCTTTCATCACCTTTCCCCTTTCCAAAGAAAGTAACACAAATATATATAGGCATATTAATTGCCTGAGTGTTATTTCTATAAAAAAAAAAATAAGAGAGACAAATTATCGCTTTTATGGGAGCTAAAATAATAAGCTTTTTTTAGGGTCTGCAGTAAATTTTAGTGTTAGCATATGATCTTGTTTTATTCTTATTATGCTTAAATTGCTCTTGCCTTATAAAAAGTCGGCCAAATAATTGTTGTTGTATAGTTTACAAATAAAACGCATTTTTAGTTTCAATAAAAAATTCTTGCTGAAAGTCATACATTAATATAAAAACAATATCGTTATTTTCCTTAACTAGTTGTTTTTATTAATAAAACGTACTTTTAGTTACAATAGTTAATCATCTGATAATGAATGATAATTTTAGAAGTCTATTGTATGACTCCTTATTGGATTAATTCAAGCCAATTATTATAGTCACTCTTCGGCAGCTCGCATTGATGGTGATGTATTATTTAGAATTTAATGTTCTATTAAGTCAACATATTCAATATTTCCGAATAAACGGGTGATCATTTGTTTCAAAGTTTTTTGTTCACGAACAGGGGATCTGCTTGTCTTAAAAAAAAGCAGACTGATCACTATAGTTTATCATACTAGTTTCGTATTCGTATGCAGAATATGCACTGATCTTTGCCATCAAATAAGGTTCACATTGTAATGTAATTTTAATATTAAATAATTTGAATTACTCCGATCTTTATTTCATCAGCTTCATGATGAAACTCTGCAGTATCAAGTTAGAAGAAATAATTTTTTTATAAGAGATCAGTAATGAACGTTATTTTTTGGCTATATCGTTCGAATTTCTTAAATTTTTTACATCAAAATTCATAAAAAATTATTTTTATTTGTAAAAAGACTTTTATAGTTAAAACTATAAACACCACATTTATTTCATTCTACATATGGTTTTAATTATGGTTCATCTAACTATGCGTATGCGTTCTATATTTAATTATTTGCGTGTACATATATTGTTAGTCTTGTTAGCAATTGATGACGTTAATAAATACAGGTTGCATTTAATAAATACAATTTACATTGTATTTGCAAAAGAATTATGGAATACAACAAGAAAAAATTGCAATTGTTATACACAAACACATTGTCATTGTTAGGTTTAGTCTGTTATTAACTTTTTTCGATTTGTTTCTTTTTTTTATTAAAAAGATAACGCCCCTTTTCAGGCAATTTGTTGTTTTATTGTGCTAGAGTCACAACAGTTGGCGTATTATGGTTTATGCCAGAAACTGACAAAGTCTGTCTCTAAGTCTATGCTTGATAGATTCAAATAATCATATTTAAACGGTTTTTATTAAGAACCATTCGTTTATGGTACTTTTTCTCTTGTTTTATTTCAGCAACAAAAAAAGTCTAAAAAAATATTGTCACGGCACTTAACACATTTTTTTGTTATTGTTGCGGTTTAACGAAAATTTAAACATCCATTCAATAACAACAAACATTCTAAATGACATGCCTTCATACTCGTATGTATGTTGTTCGTTTTTAAATCGAAAAATGTCACTGAAGTGTTTTTCAATTGGTTGTTAAAGGTATTTTCACATTTGTCAAATATTTGAAGCAATAAGCATTAATCTGATTCCGAAACATGACCGAAGGACAATTCTCAACTTTGTGTATTAAAAACACACAAAATTATAATTCGATAATGTTTTCGAATCAGACGCTAAAGTAATTGATAATTAACTTAGTCCCAATTTACACGAAGGAATTTCTATTAAAAAGATTGATACAATTTTGTCTTTGAAATTTCTTCGGTGTTCACACAGCACAATTCTTATTGCTTAAATCGCTCGAAATTTTATTTGAGAGCATACACATATGTAATACGAATAAGAGAGTAAAACGAATTGCAAGTACAATCAAATGTGTAATCTTCCTATCTTCCCCTCCCCACGATTTCTAAAATTTAATCAGTTTTGCTTAAAGAATGGCTTCGTGTAAATTGTGACTTACATATGCAATAATATTGCAATTGTTTGCTTTTACAAAATTCATATAATATCAAATAAACTTTGAAAATTTTATTGGCTTTTCCTTAATTTTTCATCGAATATTTGAACAATGTACATATGTATGCATGTACAGTGGGTGGCCAAATTATTAGTTACACATGCAAAATGGTTTAGTTTGAAGCCGTATAACATTTTAAAATAGTGGAAATTTATCCTTTTATTTGTTTTTTTTAGGTAAATTAAGTATTTCTAATTCAATTAAAAATAAATTCTTTTGTTTTAAAAATATATATTTGAGGAAAAGAAATATTACAAAATTTTTTGGAAAAAAAAAATCTTAATATTTCGTAGAACCTTCTTTGGCATCAATTACAGCTTGCACCCTTTTTGGCATGCTCTGAATGCATTTTTGAAAATTTTCTTTTAGTTCTTCAATTTAATCAAAATTGCATATTTCACACTTCAGAGCAGAATGACAGATAATGATCTACAACTGCACTCTAATGTCACAAATCATTGTTGACACTGCACAAAATATTTAACAGTATTACCAGAATTAAAATACGAAAACATCTGGTACTAGAAATAAATTTATATACGTATTAAAAGCGGTTGAATCTTAATTAATAAGTGTAACTAATAATTTGGCCACCCACTGTACATAATAACCGTTGTAGTTGTTGTTATTCTATGTCAACATTTTTCTAAAGCCTGTTGCTACTGAATTGTTTTGTTGCAAAAAAAAAACGCAACATTTAGCTGAAAAATGTTTTGTTTAAAGCGTAATTAAAAAGTTGTCTGTTTTGTGTAGCAGCCAGTTCATGTGGTAAAAAGTTCCTTTGTTTTATACCGCCTAATAATACCAACTGTTATTTTTCGAAATTGTTTATGTTTTTCTCTTGTTTAATAGCGATAATTGTTGGAAATTTTCATTGGGTTTTTCTAAAGAAAAGCTGTGTGTATTTTTTTTTTAGATGCGTGTTTCGAAAATGACAAACGTTTTTTTTTTTTTGTTGCAGCATTTTTTTAATAGACGACATGCAATCATCATTGGCATATGCCTAGTGGTCTAATACTGTTTTATTTC
The DNA here is from genome assembly GCA_916048285.2 of Bellardia pandia. Classification (NCBI taxonomy): domain Eukaryota; kingdom Metazoa; phylum Arthropoda; class Insecta; order Diptera; family Calliphoridae; genus Bellardia; species Bellardia pandia. The sequence continues at coordinate 48,570,891 of OU696532.1, read as the reverse complement.
TTGATAGATTGAACTCTACCAGTTATTGCTTGTGGTTGAAATCATTGACTCAATGGAAATGCGAAAACAAAATAAAACGGATATTTACAGAAGAAAATAATAATATTTGTTTACATAAAGCAATCCATAAAATTCATACAATTTTGCAGGAAAATATCCATTTTTAAATATTAACTGCTTTATCAGAGAACGAAGAAAGAAAAAAAGATATTTCTTCGATGAATCAAAGTCAATTGTTATAGCCAATCTTAAGTAGTTTGCATTGATGGTAATGTATTATTAAGAATTGTTTGATCTATATTGCTCTAATACTATTATGTTAAGATATTTCCGAATAAACACATGACCATATGCTTAAAAAATTCAGACTGTCCAGTATTGTTTATTATAGTTTTGTATTCGTATTCGATTGGAATTGATATTTGCTAGAGCAGTCTCATTATGAAACTACACATAATTGCCCAAGCAGGGGCCAAATTACCGCATTCGATATCGAGTACAATTGATCGCAATTTTCTTATTGGAGATTATGGCATACGATATAGAGCAAGAAATTTAGTACATTTTATCATAATTTCGATATAGAAATCATTTTTCGATACGATAGCTCATTCGATCACGAATGCGGTAATTTGGCCCCAGTATGCTATGACAGTCCCCATGACATGACATACTTTGTTTTACAAAACAAAATAAAACAAAGAATTTACATTTAAATTTGTATTGCATTGGAAAGAATAAAGTTTGACAATTATAGAGACTCTCATTTTCAATATCTTCAATATATCAGCATTCGTACACCTTCGGCATAAAATCAACACGACCCACTTTTTGCGTGTGCAATGCAGTCCCTAGACCAGTAGTCGCCAAAAACAAAATATGCCACATTATTAATAGTGTTGCAATTTCTGATTCAGTTTTTGATATAAAATCTCCAATTTGTTTTATATTAAATATTGGAGTTTCTCTTATATTCATGTTGTGTGCATTTCGCTTTCGTTTTCTGATGGCTATGGGTGCCGAACATTGTTGTAGAAGCAAAAATATCGGAATATTATTTAGAAACATTTATTTGAGAACTAATAACGTTTTTATAATTTGTCGAAAGGTTTAAAAGTTTAAAATAAACAACATTTAAATTTTCTAATTTATTTTCCAATTTTTTACGTAAATATAAAATTGCTCAATATTGGTTGAAAATTAGCATTTTTGACAAATCTGTTTCGCATTACACACTTTTTTTAAACATATTATTTATATGGATTAATATTTTGTATTGCTGGATTAATAATATTAATATTTTTTAGCTTTTATTTTGTGTTGCCTCTTTGAATCCGATAATAAAAAACATTAAATTTTTAAATTATAAGTTTAGTTACAACAACCTGTAACTAACAAGTTGGTTACATATTGTTGTTATTATTGTTTAGATTTTTTTTATTTCTTTTTATCTATTCTATTTTTTCATTGGAATTCAATTTAAATTAGCAAAATAGTCAACGTTTTGTTGTTGTTGTTGTTTTTGTTATTACATATATTATTTATATTTGTTCAATTCATAGCATTTTTGTAATATGATATTTTAAATTTAATAAATATGTATTTGTTTACTTAAGGTTAACAAAAATTGCCATAATTTAAACTATTTATTTACTGCAAAACAATTTTGTCTTTCCCCAACTAGGCATTATTATCATTTACCTATTGAATTTTTTATAATCAATATGATATAAACAGCATAAAAAAGCTGAATGTTTGTTAAAACCACTCCCTGTTTTTGATTTTATTATTAAAATGTTTTTTCAAAAAGCGGTTAAATGTTCAGTTTGTGAATTTATCATTTTTTATTTACAACAAATTTTAAAACAAAATATGAACAGAAAAAATCACAATATTAAATGTATAACCTATCATTTAATCAGTTTATTTATACATACCCAGATAGTTTATTGTTTTCATAGTATGCGTTGTTGCAAACACATAGATTGTACATAAATACACTGGCATTACATACATACTTATGTATACATAACGAGGATTTTGTTAATGTAGTTCGGTTAGAGTCGTTATAGTTGAATGAATGTGTGACTAGCATCTGAAGTTGCATTATGAAATTATTGGTTTTGTAAATTTTTAAATTATAAGTTTAGTTACAACAACCTGTAACTAACAAGTTGGTTACATATTGTTGTTATTATTGTTTAGATTTTTTTTATTTCTTTTTATCTATTCTATTTTTTCATTGGAATTCAATTTAAATTAGCAAAATAGTCAACGTTTTGTTGTTGTTGTTGTTTTTGTTATTACATATATTAAAAATGCATATTAATTAAAGTTCTGTTCTAGCATTTCTTTTGATAAATAACGGTTTTATCGGTATTTTGAAATGTGTAAGGAACTCGCTTACAATGTTACTCTAGATTCTGTAAAAGCTCCGGATAAGAAGTAGAACCTTGAGAAGGAACAACAGTTCCTGATCGTAGTCGTGTTTTGATACGTCGCTTGCATTGTTATATTCTTTGTGACTCTTAATAGTTTTAGACTTGAAACAATATAGTTGATGATATTATTAATATTTCGTTGGATTTTAATTGTTTCTTCATGTCATTATAAGGGACTATTAAATGAAAGTGTATCTTAAACAAAGCTGCAAGACTAAGTTGCAAAAATGGACAAGCTTTCTAAGAAAATTGTTATCAAGTGCCTCAAATGCAGTAGACGAAACTACTCCGAAATAACTTGGTAATGACTTTCATACTGTCTGCATTACTTGAGGTATGGTCAGACATGACAAATATTTACTCAAAAATCGTAACCACTTGTTTTAGCACAAATTTGTTTGGCGTTGTTTACTCATCAAGTAAAATAAGACTAAATATTTGTTGTATCTTGTACTAAAAAAAGAAGTTTTTCTTAATAAATAAACGACTTCAAAAATATTTTATTTAGTGGTTTTTTCTTTTTCGCTAAATATTTGCCTAGTGAAGTAGTTGTTTAATGTGTGTTTCCTATATATATCTGTTATTTATTTGCTTGAGAATATTCTGTTTTTATTTATAACGACTTCTCTGAGACCTAATTATCAAAGTGTTATTTAAATTAGTCCTTATACATTAGACATTTTTGCCATTTCAACTGGATAATTAGTACTGCAAGTAATTCAAGCGATAAAATTTCAATAATGAATGAATATGAATTTTTATGTATTATTTATTAAATATATTAAATATACTTGTTCAATTCACAAGTGTTGTTGTAGTGTCGTAAAAGTTGTACATCGTTTGAATTTACAATAGTCGTACAAATGTTGTTGGTAATTTCTATATAAATGTTGTATAAAAGTTTAAGTGTTCCCAAAATTAAAATATGTATCTCAACATAAAAATTGCTCATTTTAGTTTAAAAAAAATAAACAAACGGGTTACCCTTAAATCATAAGCTGATTGACAAATTTAAAACAAGAAAATAAAATTAATAAACAAACAATTTTTATAATAGATAGCTATTCAAGGCATATTGAATACAAGGTAGTGTTGAAGACACAGCTGATTTTTTTTTTGGTAGTTTTCTTATGTCAAACGTCGTTTATGTTTACAAGTTTCTAATTGTCAAAATTTGTTTATTTATTGTGTTTGTTGTAATCTTAACACTACCTTGTTATCAATATGCCTTGTAGCTATTGCTGTTTTAATTTTGGAATATATTCTTATTTTATGTTTTGTATATTTGTTTTTAAAATATTTTTCTTTTGTCATTTTAAAGGTCTGAAAACATAAACATACGATTTTGCTCAAAATTGTGTTCACAATCAGATAGTTGTATCATACAATGTACAACATAAAATTTAACTTTTGAATTGAACAACTATATTAAAATGTTTAACAATGCTGTTCAGATTTTGTTCTTAATAAGATTACAGCACATAATAGCACATGTAGGCTGGTGGCTTTACGTTCGATAAATCAATAAATCGTATGTCACTAGTTGAAATATGAAATAAACTGTTTAAAATGTTGTGCAAAACTGTTCAGTTTTTGTTTTCCATAAATTTACCAAACTGTGAGTCAATGGATATTTTAGTTGCTTTACATCCGCAAACCTCTCATCATTATAATGTCTATTGGATTCTGGTGTTTTTTTGGTAAACCCATTGCAGTGTTACAAATTGTATGAAAACTGTCAGTTTTTATTTTCTATAAATATACCCACTGGGTCTTTGGACATATTTTATATCTTTGATGATTTACTGGAAAAATACCACATGCAATGTTATGAATTGATATTATACAAGGTGGCGCAAAAGTAATCCTCCTATCAGAAAATGCTATAAATTTTGCGAGGCCCCTAATGTCAGTTCTGTTTTGACATTTGTGTAGTAAACACATGCGAAATACACATTAATAAACAATGTTACGCTACACTGCTCCAGAACGCGGAATATTGCTGACTATTTATTTGACCAATAATCGGTCGGTGACAGCCAAAAAACATCGGAAGTTTACTTTTGCGACACCTTGATAATTGAGCGTCAATGCATGTAAAATGAACGTTTTCTCCATGTCTGCAATATGTCAGCGATTGCACATAATTCAACTTGAGGTCATTCTAAAAGATATGCTATGAAATTGGCAATCCATTGGGATAAACAGAGGTGCTTTACATTAAAAGCTTCGTTGACTTGTCGCCACTATAACATTTCAGCATTTTTGGTAGTGTGATAGCAAAAGCGAACATAGATGACGCCAAGTTAATATGTAAGTTTTAAAAGTCTACTGCAGAATACAGGTTCAGAGATTGGGAATGAAGAATGTCAGTATTTATTTTGATAATCAAATTGTTGTTCTATTCTTGACAGAGTAGTAGGAGAAGGCAATTTCAGGCATAGAGTTTGACTATTAAGAATGTCACGGAGTATTTGTGATTGTTATGTTTAGAATTGTTATTAGAATCTATTCAGGTAGTCAAATTTTCATAACGTTTTTAATATCCGGATTATTTAAATACACTGGCAAAGTGCACATTGATATATTGAGTTGACACAATCCTATTTTATTAAAAACATTGACAACAGACTACGAATGTTACCAATTTATAATAAGTCAATGGAAATTAATGCAGAATAACTAGGAAATTACGATAGTACCATATTGACACATATTGATCTTTAGTTCTAGTTAATTTATTATATGCTTAGATGACTTTAAATTAAATAATTTTAAATATTGTTGTCCTTAATATTTTTCTATAAACATCTCAACATCAACTCTTTACACAGGCTTACGGTGCTTGACATCAATACACAAATATTTTATTTAAATAAGCGTTAATTGCATTTATGTATTTATGTATGTACATAGGTTTGTTTATGTACAAAAAAATACACATTTCCAAAATAAATAAAAATAAAAAACGTTTCTCTTAATTATAATTATGAAGCATTGAAGTGTCACTAATACGTCAATCTATTGATGTTTAATCAAGCCTAAAATTTATGCATACAACACGGTACAAGAACCTGTCAAAGTGCCAACATTTTCATTGAACTCACTCAAACCACATTGCGTTACAGATTGATGCAATTTATTTTCAACAAAATATTTTGCAAACAATTAAAATGTCCGCTGTAATTAAAAAAAATAAAATATAAAGAGTTTTGCTAAACTAAAAATTAAACAATGAAACGAAAAAATGAAAACAAATTACGAAAATTAACATTTAAACACATCAGGCGCGATTTATAATTTAATATTACAAAGGCAACGGCAGCATTAGCTTAGCACAAATTTCATTCAGTACTGAATTGAACATGAAAATCAACCAACAAACAATCAAATCATGATTTACACGTGGTCTGTTTAAGTTCAAACCACATGCCGGGCCATTGAGACTCCTAGCGTATTCTGATACCCTGAGCTCCTATAAAAACAATAGTTAACCGCTGCTAACAAACAAAAGAGGTGGAAAATATTTCACAGAAGTTTTAAATGAAACCAAAACAAAAAAAATTGCATTGTCAGAACGTGCTACTGTTAATGTACAAATAAAGAGAAGAAAAACATAAATTGAAATAAAAATCAAACAGTTCAATTCATGGAATCAACTTTAGAGCTACCACAAGTTTGAAAAGTATTTTTTAGCCCTAAACATTTGTCTTAAATTGTACATCATTACGAGTAGTACCATAATTTATTGTTCCTATTAATGATAGCAAATATAATGGAAATTTTTAAAATTCTATCAATTCAAATAGGCCACAATGCCTGGCTAATAATTCCCACAACAAAAGTACAAGCAGCTATAATAAAAATCATTTAAATCTTTCCCTTTTGTACAACAATTTTCATTCTCTAGACAAATTGTATACATTTTATTGTGTGCAGCTTTGTGATACTGTATTGAGAATGTTTCTGTATCTGTGTTTTAGCCCAAGTTAAAGTATCATAAAATTGACATGTTTTACGGGATTGTATGTATGTCCCTTTATGTGAATATAGCAAAAAAAAAAAAAAAAAAAAACTGACAATGAAGTGGAAATTTGTTCCCCTCAATTGTCACCCCTGTAATGGTGATTGTGTGTTTCGTATCAAAGTCACTAAGTCATTTTCAAGAGACAAACAAACATTTGCTTTCTCATCAATGATTTCCCGCAATAAATGTACAATTTGTCATTATTTATTGAGTTTTTACGATGTACGTCGTTATAATAGAAAAAAAACTTTTTTTTTTTATATATTCTACAAATTTATGGTGAGAGTTTTTTTTGTTAAATACTCTGCAAAAACTTGGTAATGAGTTGCAATTACTGAACAATTTATATTTCAATGGCAACTTCATACCATGTGCATTACTTAGAAGTAGTTTTGTAATGACTAATATGTAATCTTATACATAAATACATTTTTATGAAATTCAGCATTTTTTCATAACAAAGGGTGTCCCAACTAGAACGCAATGGTGTCAATGGCGTTCGGTATCGTGTAATGATAACCAGTTTTTTTGTGCCTAGAATTGAAGAAATTAATGTGAAGGGCATGTGGTTTCAACAAGACGGCGCCACATGTCATACAGCCAGAGAAGCCGACGACGACTCAAGCCTTAAAAGAGGAGATTGGACGCTGCATTAATGAAATACTGCAGCATTTATGCAAAAAGGTCATTGAAAATTTCATTAAAAGATCGCGTGTGTGCCAGCAAAGCCGCGGCGGCCATCTGCACAATATCTTGTTCAATACATAACCTCATACTGTCTACTTAACGATATAATAAAGTTTCACGATTTTTTTTTTAAATATCTGTGTTTTATTTAAATTTTATAAATTGTGTTCTAGTTGAGACACCCTTTAAAATACATTCAATGATTCATCAATGACTGATTTTAAATATTTTTTCTTCGTTCAATTTGTTTTTTAATCTCTTAAAACATAAATGAGACAATTTTTAATAAATTACTTATTTGAGTTCCTATTTGTAAGAGTATGTGTTAATGAGTTTTATAACTTAGTATTTGTAAGAGTTTGTGTTAAGTAATTGCCTCCATTGACATTAACGTGTCAGAATAATGAGTTAAAATGCTTGAAAATATTGAAAAGAATTTCAATAAAATACTGTTAAATAATCCGAGTTAAGTATCAGTTCTCGTGCCGGCCAAATTGCCCTAATTGCTGTTAAAACCGAAAAAGCTAAGAAACAGATTCAAATTTGTCCCACTAAATACATTCATGTGATACCAAAAGACGTAACCAATAAATAACATACATTTAAACTCGTTTTTTTATTTACTCTTATAAGAGTAAACAATGTCAACAAATTTGTGCTAAAACAAGTGGTTACGTTTTTTTGAGTAAATATTTGCCAAATGTGACCGTTCCTTAAGTTTCATTAATATTTTCCCAAAAAATCTGTAAAAAAAACAAAACTAACCTTTATCTACACATTTGGTTACATCCTGCTGTTAAACACATTCATAAGTGAAAAACAAATAAACAAATTTAATCAATTGATTTCATTTGTAATGCTCTCTTGAGGTAATTTCCCATACACCACTGACACAAAGGATAACAAGGCAAAGGAACAAAAAAAAAAACCCCGAACTGAAACCGTAAAAATGAAAACTAAAATAAAATTGACATTTACGCAATTTGACATAATCCATTAAGCATTAATCATTTACATTTAAAATTAAACAAAAGCAATGACATAAATGATGGAATGAATGACTGCAACAAACATAGCCAGGTAAAAGTAATGAAATCACATTGTATAAAATCCCTAGAGGGGATGAATTTCACACAAAACAAATTTGACATCAATAACACTGAGTATATTACATATGCAGACGAGATTGTGTGTGTTGCCAGAAGGGCAATTGAAATTATGACAAATTGTAATATTCCCTTTTGTTTAATAATTTCTATAAATTATATTTCGAATTTGTAATATTATATTTTAAATAAATACTAACAGTGCAAATTAAAGAATTATACCACAATTTCTATGAATAAATAATAATACAAATGGAATGTAAAATGTTAATAAATACTTTAAGTGTATGTTAGGATAGTAGCAGTACAACTGCATTTTATAGTTCCTCTTTGTAGAAAAACTAAACAGAGTCGTAAACAAATTAATACTAAAACTCCCCATGTTTAGAAATAATGTGTGTGAAGATAAATTCGAACTTAACTAGCACAGACAAAAACCACATTTCTTAACATTGATAATGTTACAGTCAACAGACCACTGTTAACTGTTACTAATGCGACTAATGTGGTCTCACTTAGGACCCTTTGGACTACCCTCTATATATAGTGGGACACAACTGCAACTCGATATTTGTCCAAATTCTTCTATAGAATTTCATCCTAAAAGCTACGTTTTTTTATGACTGTTAAGTGCTTAACAGTGGTCTGTTGACTGTAACATTATCAATGTTAAGAAATGTGGTTTTTGTCTGTGCTAGTTAAGTTCGAATTTATATACACACATTTAGAAATAATATGTAAGGTCGTATACTCCATACTCTCCTTATACATTTCCACACAACTAAACACTGAGAAATGAAATGACTTTCAGAATAAAACACCAGGCTATACTACTCTACTTCTTGCATTACCTTGTAACGATTCAATAATAAACTCTACTTAATTCGTACAGTCATCCAGTTCTATAAGTAGAATAAATTCCTTTCCTTACAAATAATAGGCTAAAAATTTCATATAACGACACATTATTTCAAACCAGTTATATCGTTGGTGGCAACCTTTTATTACATGCAACTATAAATCCTGAATAATTACTTTGGTGGCTTTTTTAATTTAATTAAATTACATTTTCGAAAGTCGAATTCGCTACGGATTAGCTACTGTACAATACAGATGCGAAACAGGTGACGATATGATTGTATGATCTCGAGTGACTTTTGAACGAGAATTTTGAATTCAAACGTTTTATACATATGACAAAATTACCTATTTTTATCTAAAGATTTTACCAAACTTTAAAAAAAAAATTTAATGAACTCGAGACTAAATAAAGAAATATCAAAGATTTTACTAAACATTAAAATTAAGAGTCTGACAGCAGACCATGTACGAGTATATAGTGGTCACATTTTGGAATATTTTTCTTCACTCTTTATATTTGGCAACAATTGATTCAAATTTTTATGAAAAAGTTTGGAACTCTAAAAAAATGTATGGTTCTTCAGCGGGCAATGGAAAGTATTGGAAAGTTTGAAGAAAAGTAAAAAACATGTTCACACACTCGATCTTTGAACTGAACACAATACTGATATAATGTCTTCAAGAGAACGAATGTCAACTCATAATATTTAACTAATATCTCCTATGTGGAACAATAATTCATCAAATGTTGCTCTTATAAAGGCATACCACAAAACGAAAGGAAGATGAATATATGTACTACCGGATTCCATCTAGGATGTGTGATGTCGCTATTACTTTTGAACATGATATCATTGATATCGCCATATTTATGAAATCGAAGTATTGTAAGGGTACCTTACGAAAGACTGCAAGATCTTAAGCAAGCCGACGGTATTTGTCTACTCTTTTATATCTTCAGGAATGCTGCAAAAACTATCAAAAGTATCAAAGAAAGCCGAACTGAAAATTAATATCGATAGGACTAAGGATTTAAAAATTCGTGCAGGAAAAAATACATAAGATATTTACGAATAAATTATGAAATTCTGAAAGATGATACTCTCTCCTCTATCCATACAGAAACCCTGAAGTTCAAGCTCCATTAAAAAAATGCTACTCAATCATTCGGCCAGTTTATTAACAAGTTGTGGAAAAAATCATCAGTATTTTGCGCCGTGTTAAAATAAATATTTGTAATTCCAACGGAAAATCTATTCTACTACATAGTTGCGAGTCCTGTGACTTGACTCCTAAATATCTAAATCAATTATTACCAGTGTTTTAAGTAGCAACTATACGAGTTTTCTAGGTCTTAAATCATCTCAAACAAAAAGCTGTAGCATAGAATTTTCCAAACAATATCCGAAGAAATTTGAAAATAAACACTAGATATTGCTTAAAATGCAATTGAATGAAATCAACAAGGAAGATAAGGAAGGCAAGGTTGAAAAGCGTACACATGACTTAGGCAAATACAGACTGAGTGTACGAAAATGAAGAAAACTTTGGCCGAAATCAAAAGCATTGAGATGGACAGATACGAATGAAAGAAGTTTGTTGAGACCCTATGCTCCTTATAGTTACAATATGAATATATATACTCAAGTCATTAAGTATAACTGGAGAAACGGGAGATAACTTAAATGGCATGTAGTTTTTTTAATAGTCAAGTTGTAATATGTAATTGTAACTTTGAAAATAAGGAAATACGTCATTTAAATAACTGACCAAAATAGTTTCACTACATTTAAACTGTTAAATGTTCTATTAAATTAGAAATGGTGACACTTTGTTTGTGACATTTGAGAGTTTATGCACCAAATTTATATTTAAGGCAAACATTTTTACTAAACCTTAAAATAAACGGTTTCATTTGGGGAATTAAAATAAATGCGCCATAATTTTTATGTACGGCAAACAATTTCAACTGAACTACACAATATTACAGAATTCTCAGAAATTTTCGCAAATGCTTTAGACACAAATAATTTCCAGGAAGTAATTTCCTAAAAAATAAAACAATTTATTGCCAGTATAATAAAAAAAACCTTAAGATTTTACAGCAAAAAGAACTATTACTTTATTCCTAAAATTGTCTTTCTTTTTCGTGATGTCTAAAGCAATATGAAAACTGCACAAATGTCCTTTTTCAGCATATTGTTCTTGATCATTGTGGTCATTTTCATTCATTTTTGACGCATGTTGTTTGCTTTGTTTCCTTTTTGTTATTGTACTTAATTTTCCAATTCCTGTAAGTAGTTTCCTTTGGTAGAGTACCATGTCAATGAGACAGCATGTGCTAAAATTTGTCAATTAATTTTTTGTTTTATTTGTAATATAAAAGTTCAATCAATACTATTGGGTTTGTGGGTTATTTTGGAACAAAGAGCTGGTAGAGATAATTGTTTAAAAGAAAATTAAAGAGATAACATTAATAACAATGAGTTGTTTGTTCGAGATCTAAACGGTAGTTGCTGAAAAAGGCGATCACCTAAAATTACGGTTTTACACATACTAAGTATAGTGAAAAAGTATTGCAGTATTTACTACATAAAACCTCTATTCAATATAGAGACAATTTTTTTCTATATTTAAAAATACATACACGCATATTTGTTATTTAAACTTGTAACTAGCTAATTATATAAACCGTTCATCAAATACTTCTCTTTGTAAATCTAATTTCAGTTTTGTGTATAATTTTTTTTTTTTGAAATGACATTTCCAAAGTAGCACAAATCAAGACAACACCAATTACCCAACATTTTTGACAATGTTTCACATAAATAAAACTGTCAAAATCATAATTTGTACCAAATAATTTTGAAAATCACAACAATCAAACAATAACAATGACAGGCATTAATGAAACACTGCCGCAGGGTTTAGACAACTGCTGTTAAACTTTAAACAAGCAAATCATTACAACTCAGTGCATTTGAACAAACAAAATACATCAGTTTTGCGTAGATAAAAGCTAACATGCGTGTTACAGTGTTAAACAAAACTAACCCGACAAATGCTTGACAATGACATACCATTATATTATCTTTCAACGACTACTCCATACATAGAAGTTAATTTCGATATTAATATTTTGCGGTAATTTGTTTTGAATGCAATTTTTAGTGTGTCTCTCTCGACTATTCGCTTTACAAAAACAGTGGTCAGCGAAAGTTTAGAATCTGTCAATACTCAAGATTTATGTTTAACTTCTTTGACGAGTTTGACCAATCTTGATCTCAATTTCTTTTCATTTTCCGTGACTTTATAACTGCTATTTAATATTGCAATTCTATTATTGCACAAACAAAACAAACAATAACAAGCTATGATATTGAGATCAGTTTTGGTTCAGTAAGATGGCATTTCCCGGTCTTACAATTTCTTCATTTGGAACGTCTTTAATTACGATGACCACTTTAAATTATGCCGTTTTGCAAACATAGTAATGTTAGTGATCTAATCAGTGATCTTTGTTCCCGAAATCGTAATTTCTTGACCTGATAAATATGCCTCCCCAACCGATCTTATATTTGAAAAATTTGGTTAAAGATTGTGTGAGAATAGCAGATGTGCTAGAGATATAGGTTTCAACTTTACATTGATATTAATAAAAATAAATTTCTACAAAATTTGCATTAAAAGTAGGAGTAGTAAAAGACCCATGATTGCTTTAAAAATAGAACTAGTTCATAAGTGCTTTAAAGCTGTAGAAAAACAACCACGAATGCTTTAAAAGTGGGTATAGTAAAAGAAGCACGATTGCTTTAAAAATAGGACTCGTCCATAAGTGCTTTAAAGCTGTAGAAAAACAACCATGACTGCTTTAAAAGTTGGACAAGTAAAGAACCACGATTGCTTTAAAAGTGGGGCTAGTACTTGTTGCACTTCTTTTTCTCTATTTAACCAACAGATTTTAAATCTTCAAATTTAGAACCTATCATATTTCTATTTTATTGTTATTTTCAGAAGAAAATATAATGAGAAGTTTGTGAACAAATTTTTATTGGCGCACTCCTTAGTTTTGATCTCAACTGTTTTCTTTTTCTCATACGAAAACACATCGTCGAACACAAAACGCGTTAGTTACACCGATTCATCAAAAATTTTACTTACATCCGCCCCAGGAAAATGAAGTTTTGATCAATCCTGGCATTTCGCATACAAAATCTTTTTTGAATTTTCATATAGAATTATTAAGAATCTAGTGCTCAAATTTTCACAAGTTTCCTAATAGCAATTATTGGGCAATATATATATAAATTTTGTTCTTTTTAACAAATACAATTTTCTAAATTGTAAAGGTCCTTCCATAAAACAGTACAAACAATGTACAATGTACGCCGTTAAATAAACCTTTCTAACATTGTTAAGAACATTTGTATACTGTGATAGCTAATCGGCATGGTTACTTAAAATATATGTACCTGATTTCATTTTGAGGGGGTGACTGAAGATATGAACCGGTATAACCCCTCTGACCAGAGCATTCTAAATTTGTATCAGCATCGTACTTTTTACTTAAGTTTGTCCTATAAACATGCGAAAACGTATATCGCAAAAGTTTCGAAAAATCTTCACAGCAACAATTGAGTGTCAATTTAATGACGACAGTTCACGTACGTTATCAATAACAAATAATTTGCGAGATTTGTTCATTTTTACAAATATTCGTTAAAATTCTCTATAATTTTCTCGATTTACGTTAGCAAAAATTATGGAGAATCATTCGGTATTCCTAATTTTAATAATTGTAAAAAATCTCGAAACGAAAAGTTTTGTTTGAGAATTATTTGGAAAGTTACGCAAAATCGAATAAATTTTCAAATGTTTGGCCGGGTGGGAATATACTATGTATGTATGTACTATACATTAAGATGTGTGTTCTAACGCATGTTCTAACCCGTATAATTTTAAGGGATTATAATTTGCCAACATTCTGCACAACAAACAATAAGTTGACAACAAATTTTTTGTGACATTAGTTCGAAAATTTTCTATATAATCAAATCAATTATGATTTCTAAATCTCAGCAGCTAAATAAAATAAGTGTGTTGGTGCGTATGTGGGTCCGTTAAAAATGAAGCGTATTTGTGATTGTGTGTGTGCGTTAAAGATGGGCGTTTATTTTGATTTTAAAATTTTCTACTTTGGTATTGTGTGAGAGAAAATAAACGCATGCAAAGTGTAGTATAGTTTTAGGAGGGGGTGAATAAATTGTAGTGTGCAAAAATATTAAATGAAGGTGGAAGGATGCATTCGCATAGAAGATGGTGGTTCATGTGAACTTATAACAAAATAATTTGCCAAAATTACTAGGGAAGTTCTAATGACATCAAAATCTAAAAACCGTGGAAAATGTTTGCAATCATATTTAAAGACAGAATTTATGTTTTTAAAAACATAAAGCAACAACACGCTTATAAAAATATATAACAGCTAATGAGAGGGTGTTTATTTATGTACATACTAATATAGGGATGTTCTAAGTTATTTTTATATAAAGAATGAGTTCAGTCAATCAAATTATCTTAGTTTACATATAACAAATCCGGGTAAAATATAAACGAGAGAGACTTGGATTTTGCTTGTGTTCAATTGTGTTCAATATTCAATGCTTAATGTGAATACCTGTCTTGAGGGCTAAACTTCACGGAGCTCTCAACGCTGGTGAGCTTAAGAGCCACCACATGTCTCAGAGTATACTTGTATGAGCATACTTGTATGAACCTGTCAGGAACATACAATTTGCAAATTCTCAATACATGACTGCAACATTGATAAAGAGCATCTTGCTCGAGAGCTTGGGTTTTTTATTCCCTGCCATCTATAGCTTAGTCAATCAGCAAAGCCCAGGACAATTATTAGACACATAACAACAAACTGGTTTAGCTCTGCACTGACCAACCACTACTGCCAAGGACTAGAAATCACTGCGGGCTTAAATTCAATTGCCATCACTTGTTTCAATGGCTCTGCTGATTCGGCAACATCACCTAGAGATAATTTGGTTGTTCGAAATTTGTCCTAGGACAAACATCAGTCTTTTAACCAACTATCTTTTTTCTGCGTTTTTAGGTTTAAATCACCCCGAAGGGACCTCCAACCAATTATTAGTTAAGGGACGAATCCCCGGGCTTCTAACTGATGCCGTTGGTACTAGATGAGACTCTAGTCAGCTGCGAGTTTAATTGAGGTGAAACAATCAATTCTTTCCACTTTAAAACCCGTGCAAGCTCATGGCACCGGTGTCGCCATATATCCCAAGATTGAAACAGCGTCAAACAGTTAATGGAATGACATATTTCCCAGTGGATGCTTTATTGAACACAACAATTTCTTTGTAATTTCCTGGTTTCTTTAAATAAAATTTTTGATATTTTTTAATTTGAAATTAACGATTTGTTTTTTGTTTGCACATGGATTTGTCTAGTGTGGATAACTCCTGTCAATATTATGTTCTTGTTCGGATAACACGAGCTCAACAATGTCGACTATCAAATGAAATTTTCAAACAAAAAGACTGACATTTTTAAAAATTACTAAGAAAACTTTTTTTCCCACACAGAAAAACTAAACTCAGCCCTTATGCTTTAGTGCATATAAGGGAAGGGAGTATGTAATAACTTCTCATAGATGCGAAGTGAAGGTACATTTTTATATAAGTACTTTTATATTAAAACTACTGACTTTTAAAAAATCAACGCATTTTAGGAAAAATGTTTTTTTTTGTTAATTTCTATGATTGTTTTACATAAATACTATAACATGCAATAATTATGAGGGATCAAGTTTTTTTTTAAATACGTTTCAACAACTGTTAACAACTTAAAAATTCTCAGCTAAAGCTACAATTGCATACGTCTAATAATAAAAGGAAAAACTACTATAAACAATTACACTTAAGGAACACAAAAAACAACTATTTGTGTTTTTCTCCTACACCTTGTTAGTTTTACTCTTCAGCTACATAATAACCTTAATAATTCATGTCCTTTGCATGTTGTTTTTATGTTTTTCTTTCAACAATATAACCGCAAAACTTTTTCCTCATGTTGTTGGAAAACTACAAATAAACTTAGAAACAGCTTTAAATGCCTGGAAATATAAAGAATATTGGTGTTAAAATTCCTTAATTATAGAGTCCTGGGACTAGTTAGCCATATTGTGTTTTCCAGAGGCATTATGTAACATAACTTTTGGTAAATATTTTTTTAATTTGAAAATTATACTTCATCAAAAGTTGTTTTTTTTTTGGATAAGTTTATTCTATATCGTGTTTGTTTGTAAATTTTGTCCATGTCCATGTCAAATTGTTTCAAATACATCATATACTCTAGGCAAAAGCGCAGACAAATTATTTTTGTATACACATACTTAACAAACAATATATAATTTTTATAAAGAAAACAAAGTAGCTAAAGTTTTATGAAGCTACAGTTATCTCCAAAACACAATCATTTAGTGTTCTCGGAACTTCGAAAATGATATCAGTAACAATAATTAGCAGTACCGATCGAGATTTATTTACTATTAAAGAAATTCTCGAAAAATTTGTGAGAAATATATGGCATTCAAAACATTGAAATTTTTAAATATTCCCGATTATATTTAAAACATTTTAATTGGAATATTTTTGGGGTCGAAAAACAGAATTCCAAAATTTTATTACCATCGAACTTTATTTGGACTTTTTCTTACACACATTCAAAAACGACCTTTCACTCAGTTTGTGGCAGCAAAACTTTTGTTATCAAAGGTTTGGCAATAATATCAGTAACGAATCATTTGCAATATAGGTCAAAATTTGTTTATTTTGAAAAATTTTTCAAAAATTTTAGTGAGATTTTTACGCTTTTGCGAAACTTCATAATTATTTTGTTTGCTTGGTCTGGTACAGCACTGTAAGTAATACAAATTAACCACTAAAATAATGACTTAATATTTGAAAACAAAATTGTTAATGGAACCCACCAAATATTTTAGACCAAGAAAATGTCGTAAAACCTATAAGCACCGAGTTCAAGCTAATGTTGAAGTTTTGCATATCAAAATCGAAAGAGTTACAGATTTGTTATTTATGAATAATTTGAAGGCCCAAAATTAATTAGCCTCTCAAAAGCATTCAATGTTGTGCAATGAAAAATGAACTTTGCTTAATTACAGATTTTGAAGAGGTTATTGACGGTCAAACTAATTAAATATTATAAAAATTTTATTTTAAATTAATATATGTATTTGCTTTATAAAATAAGGTATTGTTGCTTTCAAAAGATGTTGCCTTCATTTAAAATCATTTAAAAATAAATCAATATGGCCATAAGCAATATGAAAACAACGTTCCAAAATATTAAAAATTGTAAATATAAAAACTAAGTGATCCAAGTAGCTTGGTCAGGAAAAAATGTTTTAATTCCAGAACGCAAGCAAGAAACTCAAACAAGATTTAGTACTGGAAGAATGTAGTGTAATCTAATCTTGTTTGGGTTTATTCATATTTGTTTGAAATTCTCACCTTAAGAATTATGACTTGTTATTTAAAATGGTTCCAGTGAAATTCTTTAATTAATGATTGTTGTTTGAAATTGTCCCCGTAGAAACTAGTTCCAAAAAAGTAAAAATACATTTTTAAAAACAAATATAAAATGTCAACAGAGCTACTCTAGAACCACAAAATTACTAGAACTAGAGAAAACTATTATCATAAAAAACACTAAATAAGTATTTTAGAATAACAATAGCTTTTCACAGAATTTGTTCAGCGGCATTATAAGTTCCAAGAATGTTATTGAAAAATCTGAAAATTGTCTAGGGCTTAAAAATGTTTCACGAACAGCTAGTATATAAATTGTTTCTATAAAAATACTCTGTTGGCTGCACTAAAAGATTTCATTTTGTGTTTTAGGATTTTAAAACACTGAGCCAGACTTTGATATTTCCATAAAAACAACAAGTAAGGAAGCATAGTCGGTCAAGCCCGACCATATAATACCCTACAAAAGTAAGGGTCCTAAATGAGACTACATTAGCCTTCGCTTTACCAATACCCACCCGGGTGACTTTTTCGCTTTTATTTCTTTAATAACTTTTTTAATTTTTTTTTTATTGCAACGAAATTCATACTCACTGAACAAATTTTAGAGTTCTATAGAATTTAATAAAAACATGATAAAATTTCAAATCTTTTATGAGTTTTTTTGGATTTTTTAAAATTTTCTTCAAGGTTTACCAGTACCCACCCGGGTGGTACAAAAAAAATTATTAACTCTATACATTTTTTAAACGTTTATTTATTTCAATTATAACTTATTATTCCATAAAAGCGCAATTCAACATATTATTTTGTTTATATTTCATTATTATAAGATTGTAATCCAGTTACAATGACGAAGCATGGTGACAGTTGTCACATTTAGTTTGACATACGCTGTGTTCTACACAAATAAGCTTCGTGCACTTTACGCAAACTTGTCGTGTATTTCTCTTTTGTTTATGTGAGAAACAGATATGACATTTACCTTTTATTTGTATACGCCCAGTTGCATCTCTTTGTGGAGTTTCATCGGCTTCGAAATCAGCAGCCGGATCTGTAGCGGTAAGAGGTTCACCCGAAAATGTTTACCTAATATGCACTCCATAGCTGACCTAATGGTAAATCTTCCAGAAATTTGAGGTGTTTTTGACCTGGTCAATATTAATGGACGACATAGGTCTTCGCCAATCATCTCAATAAAGTGCTTCCGCTGCGATTGCCTCACAGATTTTTCCCCAATGTTTTCCTTGTATATTATAAATGAGGCAAGAGCGGCTGTATCCAAAATGTTAAAGAACAGTGCTAATGGCCACCGAAATATTGCTCGTTTTGTGGAATACTGTGACAACATCTTATCCATTGTATCCACACCACCTTTACTTTCGTTATAATACAAAATTATCTCTGGTTTATTTTTTGAACCAGATATAATTTTACCTTTGTGCATTGTTGACAATAGCACAACTGATTTATTTTTGGAAGGAACACTCGCGGCCTCGGGACGGCTTAAATTCTTCAGGAACATACCTTTTGTTTTTTTTAATGTGCCTACGACGGATAACTTCCAAGCGGTCAACTGTTTGGCTAATGAAAGTGTTGTAAAAAAATTGTCCATAGTGACGTTTCTTTCGGAGTTTTTATACTTGCCCACCAACTCTTTTACTATACGCGAACTTAAAGTGGATAAAAAGTTTTGGAATCACATGCCCACCAGATTTTGATTCCATATTTAGCTGGCTTGGAAGGCATACATTGCGTAAAATGTGTTCGGCCCGAAAACCAAAGAGTTGTTCGTCTACGGTTATAGACTCGTATGGTCGATAATAAGCGCTTAAGTTAGAATTCACCATCTCGAAGACATCCCTTATAGGCGCAGCTTTGTCTTTATCCTGTTGGTCTACTGTTGTGACTTGCCAGTCAAAGCGAGGGAACCGTAAAATTTCCGCGAAACTGTTTCGTGACATGGTTGCACGATATATTGGATATGCATTTTTTCTACACAGCTCTGTGAGTATTCCTTAGATGAGTTATGGGCACCCATTATAAACAAAATTCCAAAAAATCCTAATAACTCCTTATCTGTAATTGCTTTCCAGTTCTTTGATTATGTGAGTTTTCAGAATTCCATTTGTTGTACACAGCTTCGCCCTTTTTGTTTGAAAATCGTCGAATTAAATATTTGACATAATTTTTAGGGGAATCCCCAAATACAAAATATTTACACACACAATGTACATTATGAGTTTTTTTGCACTTTGAAGGAATTAAAAGCTATATCGTATTATTTGAA
Source organism: Bellardia pandia (assembly GCA_916048285.2). NCBI lineage: Eukaryota > Metazoa > Arthropoda > Insecta > Diptera > Calliphoridae > Bellardia > Bellardia pandia. Next base: position 48,550,900 of record OU696532.1, on the reverse strand, counting down.
ACAAAAAAGTATAAATAAGTATGACAAACACTTGTTCGTCGCATATAAACATACGTAAAGAATTACTGTACCACCCGGGTGGGTATTGGTAAACCATGTACATAAAAACCTTTGGTAAAGCGAAGGTTAGTCGAATTTCTGAAATAATTTTGGAATTTGAATAAATCAGAAATTCGACTAATGTAGTCTCATTTAGGACCCTTTGGACTACCCTTTCTATATATTCATCCTAAAAGCTACATTTTTCAAAATGCAAGTAAATTTGACTGTTAAGTGCTTACAGTGGTCTGTTGACTGTAACATTATCAATGTTAGCACATATGGTTTTTGTCTGTGCTACTCAAATTCGAATTTATCTTCACACACATTATTGTTCAATAGTAGATTGTACAAGGGTGTTAAAATGATTTTCGGAAGTGGGCTATTTATGGGAGCTATAGTCAATTATGGACCGATCTGCACTAAATTAGTAGTTGTAATTTGGTTTTATATATAAATTATTTGTGGAGAAATTTATTTAAATACGTTTATAAAGCAAATATTTATGACCTATTTCGGGAGGACATTTGTATGGGGGCTAAGTGAAAAAATAATGAATCATTTTCAACCAAATTGTATCCCAATAGTCTTTGGCCCAAAAAAAAAATATAATATACCCAATTTTATCAAAATATTTTTAACATTGCGACCTGTACCAGCCAGCCAACCAGGTAGCCAGACGAACTGATGGACGGACGGACATCGTTAAATCGACTCAGAAATTGATTCTGTGTCGATCGGTTTTAAGAGTGCCAAATGTGACTGGTTTTTCCAATTCCGGGATTCATGATTTTATAAATTTAACTTTCCGAGTGTTTTGGGATTTAAGGTAAAGAGAATCTTGATTTAATTTTATTACCAATATATGAAGTTGATGAAAAATATCGTTTACATTTTTTGTGGACAAAATTGTTAATAAATTCTTGTCTTCTGATTGCATAAACAATCCTTTCTCACCCTCTGAGACAAAAAATTCTTATTTAATATTTTATTCCATATCATTACAGACATTATAAAGTGTTGTGGGGGTCCTTTACATATTTCAATTCCATTCGTTATTTCATTCGTTTCTCAATCAACGTTTTTATCTCATTTCCAATAACAAACATTTCTACCTCCTTATCAAAATCACTCTTCAATTTTGGGTTTTTCAAAAAACTTAAAAGCGTTGAGTAAATCATCCTTCTTTCTTTGTTTCTTCTTTAAGCAGATAACTTTTGATATTTCTATGAGTATATTTAAAAGCTAAACATCAACAGAGATTCATATCACTGCGACATAGGGCTTCAGCTGTCATTTGACCGGATTTAAAATGACAAACATTTGTTTAATTAAAACAAATTCTTCAAATTAATTATAGTTTTTTATATAGGAATTTCCAAATTAAAAAAACCGTAGACACATCAAATAGTGCATTCGAGTTTGGCAATCCAAAATTAATTTTAATTCTTTCACCTTTATTTCTTCGAAATACTTTTGTAAAATTTAAAGTTTTGCTGATGACTTTGTAAACAAATAATAGTTTTCAGGATTTTTTAAATAAAAACAGGATTTGACAAATCAGTATGCTTTAAGTCTTAGTCTTATATTTTTAATATTAACACACTTGCAAATTTAAAATCGTATTGGACGATTTTTCCTTCCTGTAAAATTTGTTTCCATAGAATACTTTCAAAGTAACTCTTATAATTTGCACTTTCTTTATCAAGTCTACTAAAAACTTAATCGAAGAAATCTAACAATAACTAACCAAACAAAATAATTTGCAATTTGATTAAAAGTTCAACTAACAACAAGAAGCCTGTAATTTTATTAACTTTGTGTCACACTTGCAAAACTGTTTGCCTCCAAAATCAATAATTAATTTGAAATTAATAACATGCATACAGTGTGTATACTTTAAGCTGCTGTTTTTATAAATGTCTTGATTAAAAGCGTTAATACTTTGTAAAGCCAATTAATAGCTAAACTAAAAAAAGCTGATATTGAAACAAAATTTTCTCACCAAACTCTTTGAAACTAAAAAACTTTAACCAAATGAAAAAAAACGAAAAACTTTTCAACATGAACCCTTTTTTCGAAAATACTATTAAACCCTGCAGTATATTGTATAAAAAGCCAAATGTATATACTTATACTAATTACTTTATTATAATTGTATTACAATAAATAAAATTAAGTACATGTGATATTAATGTGATAGAAAATGAAATAAAATACAAAATTTTCTAATAACGTCGTTTACAAGTTTTCAAAATTGTATTTGAAACCTGTAATTTAACGCAAATAAAACTTAAAACAAATGACACATGGTGACACACATAGCAAAATAATGCTGTATTTAAAGAAAAAAAGGGTTAAATTTAAATACAACAAACACGTAAATGAGAATTGAAAAGAAATGAATGAGTGAATGTGAGTCTATTGTATTAAAAAATTTTAAAACAATTTGTATTTTCGGTTGGTTAACTGTTTAAAATATAAGTTATCAAAAGAAATTAAATAAAAAACAAAACGAAATAAAATGATAATAATAGAAAAATTAATATAATAATTTAAATGGAAAACAATTGACATGATGTTGACAAAAAAAAACTGAAACAAAAATTCAACATGAACTGTTTGTGTTATACGGGGTTTGTTTAATAAGTTTCTTGGTACAAATTGTGTAGGCACAAGATGCAAATGTCCTCTACCATATTACTCTACTAAGTTTCTGTACAATATTTGTGTACTTAAAAATTAAACCATAGTTATAAACATTAACTTAAACCAGTTACAAAAACGTCCCTCGCATTTCAATCGCATTAAAAACAACTTCATACACGCAACAAGACATAGAAAAAAGGGTTATGTGCGTACTTTTCTATTCAATAAATTTCAAATTTCTGTTAAAAAAAAAAGGAATGATATTTGTGACAAGTTATGATGGATCTATAACAACAATTATGGTATAATGAAGCGTCTCTAATATTTAACAGATATTAAATATAGTTAATACTCTTTCATTTCATTACTATTGCGCAATTTGAAAACATATGCAAGAATTTCCTGTCCTTTAAGTATTTTCTACCAAGAACAAAAAAAAGGCCAACTTAAAATGCAACTCACGTAACACGCAATCCTTAAAGAGTCCTTATTCAACATTCAAACAAAAAAGATATATGACTACGAGTATGTGATAAGATAAAAAGAGCCCAAAAAACAAAAAGAAAATGAAAAGAGTTAATAAAGCAGCAAAAGTATCCTCTAACAGGCAGGAGCAGACAGAAATCATAGGTTCCTTAACCTCAACTCAAGGTAAAATTGCACCTTCTCTTGAGGTTTGGTTACTCAACAGTCACTATTACAAGCCTGAATGCATGGAAACACAACACAACACAAGACAAAACAAATTATAAAATAACATAATGTGTCTGTAAGGATAACATTATCCTTTTTCATTATTATACTAAACCCTTCACACAGACAGACAATAAGAATGTATGAAAAAAAAGCGTCAAGTAGTTAGTAGACAATTACTTTACTACAACTGCTTCTGCTTCTACTGCTGTCGCTCTGTCACTTTTCAGGTTCTCGTTTTTATATACGTAGGTATTTTTGTGTGAGTATTGTGTAAAGAAATCAAGATGATTATCTTGACTGTCTTGTCCTGGCTGAGAATGAATGAGTTTAATTTGATCTCCTCTATTAGCCTTGTTCACCCTGTTTGAATATATTTTTTTATTTTTACTTTTATCAAACATTTGAAGTGGTATCGTATGTCTCAAAGTAATTGCGCACCCAAATACCTGTTCCTGTGTTTTGTTTAATATTCTTTGCAGCAAATCTCCCACGTTTCATTGCCAAAAAACAACACATTTATTTTATTTTTTTTTATCATTTTTATTATTATTTTAAAGAGCACCTAACTAGCTACTCATTCATTGATGAATTCTGTTGATATTTGATATTTATACTTACATATTTATTGTTTTCATTTCATCACAATGAAGTCTCTTCTATTTGTGTGTTAGAAATTCTTTTTTTTTTTTTTTTTTGCTTGACAGTGACAGGAAGTGTGAGAATTTTTATCTCTTATTTCGTTTTGGTTCCGTTTTCATTATTGTCTTTGCCATTTTTATCTAAGTTTTAAATCGTTCGTTAAAATGTTTACAAATTGTCTTTTGTTAATCAGCTAATAAAAGTTTAGGGTTTCATACTCGTATATAGTTAAAAGTAGCTTAGAAAGATCACTTTACTTTTAAAGATGAAAATATTTGTAGAACAACAAGTGCAGTTTATGCTCATCTATACAATATTGCACCTTTTGGGCCATATTACGTGCGTGGGATTTGATGGTTGTGACAAATCTCAGATATTTTAAAATGATTTCATTAATTAGCTAATGCTTGGCTAATTGCTCAGAAAATGTATAGATGTTATAAGTTTATTAAATTATTATGTTTTCATCCTGTTTGAAAGTGTTTGATGTTGTTCATTTTTGCTTAAAGAGCAATAAGTCCACATCAAAATGCCCAACAATTTTAATTTTAAAGAAATTGAAAACATAATTATTATGTTATTAGTTTATTAATGCAAAATGTTGTAGTTTTATCCAGTCTTTAAAATTGCAAACAACTCTTACTTTCATTTAGGTTTTCATACAAAATCGTCTAATACTATAGACATTAAAAATTATAAATGTAATTGCATTTAAAAACTGTAAACATTGCTATGCAAAATTACACGTTTTGATTTTGTGTACAAAGAGGTTAAGGTTCAAATTTAAAAATATACTAAATATCTAGATAATCAGTTGTTATTATCAATAATTAGTCTATTCTACATTTGTTAAAAATTTTAGGGTGGGTTTTATTTCTTGAAAATGTATTAAGAAATTAATAAGTGTTTCATAACTATAAATACACTGAAATTAAAACAATTTAAAATACCAATATTCACAAAAGAATTTAGACTTTAGGCCTTTTCTTTGAATCAATTTAAAAAAATCGATTAGGCTTACTATTCAGCAGATTTAAAATATTAAATTTGTATGTCTAAGAAATAAATGTGAAAGTATTAAAATTTTTTTGTATTTGATGTGTCTACAGTTTTCGGAATTTGGAAATTCCTATTTAAAAAGCTTTAATTGATTTAACCCTTTTTTGCATGATTTTTTAATTCATATTCAAAATAAATGGAAAAATGGTTAAAAAATCTTGGTATATATTTATATTGTAAATTTAGCAAAAAACAATATAATGGAAATTTCCATCATCATGCAAAGAAGGGTTAAAACCTCAAGAGGTGAAGAATTTATTTTACTTAATATATAGTTGTCATTCTGAATCCGGTAACAGATGAAGCAATTTGTCGCAGTGATATGAATCTCTGCTGATGTTGCACTTTTATTTATGCTGAAAAACTGATCTGGTGAAATCTCTCCTTAAAAGAACCCAAGAACGAGGGGTGGTTTACTGAACACTTTTAAGTTTTTTGAAAAACACAAAATTGAGGAGTGTATTTGATAAGGACATAGAAATGTATGTTATTAAAAATGAATTAAAAACATTGATTGCAAAGCGAATAAAATCATGAATGCCTCTGAAATATGAAAAAGTCCCCCCACAACACCTAAAAATGTCTGTAATGATATGAAGTAAAAAAGGATTGTTTATGCAATCAGCATGCAACAGTTTAGCCCACAAACGATGTAAAAGATGGTTTTCATCAGCTTCATATATTGGTAAGGAAATTAAATTAAGATTCTCTTTACTATTTTACTATTTAATATTTTTATGAAGCTTTATCGATCGATTATATTTTGTTGCTCTTATATAGAATTTAATATAGAAATTTTAAGGCGAAATGACATATTATTTTTGCCAATCTAATTTCAATATAATGTTACAGTCGACTCTTGATAACTTGAAATTCTTTAATTTGAATCTCGTGATAATTTGAACTGTCTTCCAGGTTCCTTGGAAAACATTTAATAAATTGAAAAAAATCTATGCAATTTGGTCCCCTCGGTAATTTGAATTTATTTGAATGGCATATTTATCGCCGACACGCTATAATTTGAATTTTTCGGCTCTACGCTCTATAATTTGAATTATTTTAATGTGCTGTGTTTTATGCAAAATATAAAATAAATAAAACAATGATTTATTTTAGTTTATATGCCCTAACTCTGAAGAGATGAGTTTTGAAAACTATGTTCAAGTAGACAATAATATCAGTGTCTATGGTGCCCTAACCAACGCTGAACTGTTGAATTTGAGGATGGAAGATGAAGCAAACGAAGATAAGAAACCAACAATTCCAGTTTCATTAAGTGAAGCAATGAAAAGTCTTACTGCATTACGCTCCTACGCTCTCAGAACGGATACAAGTGACGAATTCTTTTCAGCTTTAATCACAATTGAAAATTCATTGGACAAAGACAGATTGAATTCTTTCACTCAAAAGAAAATTATGGACTTTTTTCATTTATATGTAATTACATTTGTTCTTATTTATACATATGTATGTACATTCGGGTGGCCCCAAAATAAAGTTGCGGATGTTCCCGACTAATATGAATATTTGATTCATTTTAAGACTACGTTTCTCAATTTTTTTGTCCTGGGGTCAATATTTGCTGAGCTGGATCAAAGGATAAAAATGTCCTTTTTAGCAAAAGAAAAAATATAAGGAATAAAACCAATAAATTACATTGTAACCAGAACGCCATAAAAGCATCATGGATAATAATATAATTTTTGTATCCATTTCTTTAACACATAAAAACATATGGTTTTTGTTTATATAAAAGAAACAATGTTGCATACCTAAGGGGAATAAAAACGACAATTTTCTTCTAAATCGCGACATTGTCACCACTTGCTAATTGTCAAAATTTTCAAACGAAATAATTGATGTTGCTCAACAAATTTCGCAAATTTGAACAGAGTACCATGCTTAAAGTAAAATTTAATTATCAAATATCTACTAGTCTTATAATAAAAAAAAATATACAACTTCCCCAAAAATACCGACATAACAGACACACTTACACATGTTTAAGAAATTATTTAAACCAAAAAACGAAATGTAGAATTATAATTTATAACTTTTGGCGCCATACTGTTCGGTAGCGAGTATTTCACACCACACAAACGACAAGAAATTAAATAATTAACAAAAAGATGACAAAAGAAAACCAACCATAGAACACAAACCAAAAAAAGTGTCAACAACAGAAAGATTAAAATCTAAACGATGTTTTTATCCCAAAAAAAAAAAAAAAACAAACAACTAAAGCAAAGTTAAACCCAAACAAATATTAAAACAACACAGATACAAAAACACACACACACACACATCACTAAATAAGAAACAAGAAGCAGGAGTAGTTGAAACCCAGAAAAACACAGCATTAGTGGCGCTTAAAATACTAACGATTCAACACTTTTATTTCCTTAGTTCTTAGGATTTTTTTTTTGGATGAATTACTGAATGAAATTCAAATTCTCATAAATTAAAAAAAAAACTGTTAATGGTTTTCTTAAAACAAATACACACGTTTTAAAACATGTCACAAATTTATTTGTCTCATTTATTTGAAAATTATCGCATTCATGTTCACACATTGTATTCATTAAGATTCTTTTTAAATCTGCTGCTGCTACGAGAACAATAATAATCACAAAATATGTGTTTAAAATTGTTAAGTGTCATCGCAGAGATTTAATTTAATTTAATAAACGACTCAAATTACGAGTATATGGTGTAGTGGTGAGGAGGGAAGTTGAGTAGAGTGGAGTGAAGTGAAGTGGAGCAGGATAGTGTAATTTGGTGTTGTGGAATGCATCTGTCACATTGTTTTGTTTGTTTGTTTGTTTATGACATTATTATTTATGTTTATCGCGCGTTAAATACTCGTTTAAGTGTGATAATAAACATAATTAAATGAAAACTAATTTATATGAATTTGTGATTTATGCAAAAGAACCAAAACAATAAGAAATGTACATTTCTTGTGCTGGTTAATATATTTACTTATTTTTCGGTTGTATTTTGAAAAAGTATTTTTGATGGGACTTATGATCAGGGGCCAAATTACCGCATTCGATATAGAGTAAAATTGATCGTAATTTTCTTATTTGAGATTATGGCATTCGATATCAAGCAAGAAATTTAGTACATTTTATCATAATTTCGATATCGAAATCATTTTTCGATACGATAGCTAATTCGATCACGAATGCGGTAATTTGGGCCCAGAACTGTGTTGAGTATTTCGACTCACCAGACACTAGAAATGAGAAATGAGAAATAAAGTTTTTATTTGTATTTAAAGCATTGTTCACATAAAATCTGGTCGCAAATATATGCAACAAGAAAATCGATTGAATTCTTTTGAAAAACGAATTTTGGAACAGATTTACTTTTACTTTCCTAAAAATCGGTGTTTTTCTTTTTTTGGATGACATTAACTGTTGCATAACATTTCTTTGTACCTGCTCTGCAGTACTACTCCGCCAAATGTTATTCAATTAGCAGAAGTTGAGGACCTGGTTTCTGCGATATCAGTCCATTGCAGCTTTCGAATAATGACAAGAAGCTAAATTGGGCCCAAACTTTGCTAAAAATTGGTATAGTCGCAAACGTTTATTTTAATATAAATTTTCGAAATCAAAGTTGAAGAGGTGACAAAAATAGATGGATTTTATGATTTGTTCACAGCGGACACGAGTGAAATGAAATACCTGTTGAATTGTCTATACATGGCTTCCAACAAACAGCTAATTATGATACAAATTGTTCTCTCAATCTCAGGATATCTCAGGCGATAGGCAAAACAACAGATTAATTCTTTTCTGTATGATGGAATATTGAAACTGAATCCCAGACTACTGTCGTATTGAAGTATGGATAGAAATAATCAAAATAGTTAAGCTTTTTGTCGTTTATACCAGGAAGAATAGATGGAAGAATATTTTGGTATGGAACTTTTGGCTTGAAGTAGCTTTGTCTATGTCTGAGTTGCTTAAGAGTCTGTAGTATCTGTGGTGCCATCACTCAACGTATGCTAATTATTAATTAAACAAGTTTGTTGTGTTTAGTCTTATGATATTTTTTTTACGATTTATTAATCGTTTCGAATCAATATCTTCTTTAATATCATCTATTATGTTATATTAAGATTATGGACATATAAATCATTATATCAGTAACGACGTTCTGGAACTGGTTCCATGATCTTTCAAATTTTAACATCTCCAATACTTGTGCTCTCCGTTTTTCTCATATCAACCTTCTTAGCTTGAATAATTCGAATAATTTTAAAACTTTAATAATATCACTAATATCACGCTATAAGGATGATACTGGTTCAAAATTGAACCGGTGTATATAGTAAACAAAGTGTTCATTAAGTTTCCTTGTCTATTATTTATAGTGTTTTCTTGAATTTCAATTCATCCCATAAGTATTTTGTTTGCATTTACTTTCAATAATTTCTTTTAAGCAATCAATAACGGGCAAATACATAATTTAGATTTTACCAATATTTTGTCACCCTATGTTGACTCTACAATTTCCAAACTCTTTTAGTTTTATATTTACTAAATATCAAATATTTCTTTATAGAATTATAAATTATTACAGTACATTGTACATATTTGTAGAAAGAACTTTCACATCTCTCATTTATAGTGATTAAAAACATGTTTTAGCTTTCATTTATATATTTTTAAATTTTTTAGATATTTGAAATTTCAAAATGTCATCATCAAAAAATAAAGTTTAATTAATAAATAATAACACATTTTATAAACTTCATTTGTTGACTTAATTAATTTTGATTTTTTAAATTTATGATTTGAAAAATTTTGTTTTTTTTTTTTTTTTTTGCAAAACTGTGGATTTTGTTATTTTTCTAATTTTTTAAATTTTTGTGAAATTTTACATACAGTTACATATTTAAAACTTTTATATTTCATCATTAATTTGGACTTAAATCTAGTTTACCGACGCAGCTCCAAATAAAAAAGTGCGTCTGATGATAGAAAATTGAAAAATAAAAAGAAAAAATTAAATAAAAATATTGGCGCAAACGCTTAGTTTTCGAGTTATGGACGTTTTTAGTTTTCATAGAAATATGTGATTTGGCTGAAGTGCAGCTTAACGGACTACGAAAAAAAATAAAAAAACCAAATTAATATTTAAGGGGACTTTGGCCCGTGGGGCCCCCTGAAACCAAAAAAACTGCCCGGCCCACTTAGTGATATGTGTCGGTACTCAAATTAAAGGTAATTTGCTCACGATTACAAATATGTATTTTGTTTTTGTATTCGCATATTATTTTCCTCTGTATGTTAATTTATGTATTTTTTAGGTGCAGAAAAGTTTTAGTTAGCGAAACCGGTGTTTGTTATACCATAGAGGAGAAAATCCTTGCGCCCGGCAAAAGGCCGGCTATGCAGATAAGCTTTAGTTAGTGGAAAAATTACATATTTCTGTGAAAACGTCCATAACTCGAAAACTAAGCGTTTGTGCCAAATTTTTTACTTTTTTTTCTTCTTATTTTTCAATTTTCTATCACCCTACGTGCTTTTTTTATTTGGAGCTGCGTCGGTAAACTAGATTTGTTCCTTAATTTGCATCAAATTAACTTTTGCAATTTATTTTTAAAGTTCGAAATAAACCTCATATAAATCACTCATCTTGATTATTTCCTAACCACCACCAACCTAAAATGTTCTCTTCTAAATCACTCTCTTAGTGATATAACACAAAACACAACTTTTAAATGGTAAATGGTGCCAATTAACCACGAAAAATAAAGTGGTCTTGTTATGTTTGGTCTCTGAAAGAATCACTTTAAAAAGATACAAAAAATATGTGACATATTTTGGTTTGTGAATTGTTTTCTGTTTGAGGGTTGGACTTGACAATTAATTATTTTTCTTAAATACCTAAAATATTTTACATAAATCGTATTCATGTAGAAACTTATCTCATGTAGAAACTTGCACACATGTAATAATGCTTAAGAAGTACATACTCAAACACTTATGAGTGTGTACCCTGCAGTTCATGGAACTCGTTTAGTGTTGAACAACCATCACTTGGAAAGCTTTTTACTGATAAAAGTAGCAATTTCAAGTTATGTATTATAAAAGTTACTAGTGTAATTGCTATGCGAATGGTGGTCGCTTGACGACGTGTAAGAAGTATTTGCTTGGTTTTTACTTTTTTTAATGGAATGTTTTAATGATTAAAAGTTTAAAATAATTAAAAAATGTTGTTTTTTTACTGGCCGAGCTTCTGCTCACCTTTGTGTTTACTTTATTAATGTCTTAATAATAATTTTAAGTATAATTTAAATACTAGCTTATTCTATACTACATATGTAGGTACTAGGCGTCAAATAGCAGACACACTCAGGCAACATAACCATGAGAAATGCTTATCTAAGCATTCTCCCATGTATGCATATGTTGCCACTGTATGTTTGATCAAAGAGGGTATCAAGTGACAATCACTTGATGACTTTAAGTAATTTAATGAAATATAAAAGTGGTTGTGACACACATGTGAACATGCATTACACCTCCCTTTTTGAAAGAGAAAGGTCCCAGTGAGATCATTGATCAAGTGATATCAGTAGGAGCTTTCTTTACAAACTTAAATTTTTATACAAACTTTTATAGTTAATTATTATTATTATTAATTAATAATCTTATATAATTCTAATGATGGTATATTTCTTAATAGGTAATTTTCTTTTTGTTTTATATAACATTGTATTTTTTTTTTTTTTTTTTATAAAATATTCTTATATATTATAAACATTTTGGAGAATTTCAAGTTAAATTAAAATGAATATAGTAATTTGATTATTAATGATAATATATATAAAAGTATATGTCAAATATAATAACTAGTGTACAAATAGTATATTGTTAAAATGTTTTCACATTTTGTTTGTTAATTTTATGATTTTTTCCGTTTATGCTTACTGTAATATTATTTTTGTCGTCAACGTCAATGACTTTGTATGGTCCCTTGTAAATTGATTCTAGTTTGTGTGCTGTGTTATTTTTTATGAATACTTCCTGACCTACGGTAATAGTAATGTTGTTGAGGTTTTTGTCGTGTAAGTGCTTTTGATTTAATTTTGATTTTTTAATTAAATGTTCAGCTCTTGTTAATGCAGTTTGTAGTCGGAATTTTACTTCTTTTGAATAATTATCGAAATTATATACTGTATCTACTTTATCATATGGTATTAGTGGGTTATGGTTTGGAACGTTCGGGAAAATCAACTCAAATGGACAGTATCCATGTACCGTTGAGGGTGTTGTATTAAAAGTATATGTGAAATATTTTATCCATTCGTCCCAATCGTTTCTAGATGCGTGAATGTATGAACGTATGTATTCATTAAATGTACGGTGCGATCTTTCAACTGTTCCTAATGATTGGTGATGATAAGGGGCTGATATTGATTTTTCTATGTTTAGTAGTGCGAGAAGTTCAGAAAGTACCTGATTGTTGTATTCAGTGCCCATGTCACTAAGTATTTTATTCATAGGTCCATAAATTAATATAAAATGGTCTACTAATGCCTTTGCTATCGTCTTAGCAGATTTATTAGTTACTGGCACAGCTACAAGGTATTTAGTTAGGTCACATATTATTGTAATAATATATTGATTTCCTTTTTCGGTTATAGGTAGGGGTCCTACAGTGTCTATTATTATAGTTTGAAAGGGTTTTTGAGGTGTTGGTGTAATAATCATACTCGGTTTTATGTGTCTTGTAGTCTTATTAGTCTGACATTGAAGACAGTTCCTCACGTATTGGCTTACATCTTTGGTGATGTTCTTCCAATAATAAGATTGACGAAGTTTCCTAAGTAGTCTGGTTGTTCCAGGATGACCACCAAACATAGGATCATCATGAAATTTTCTTAGTAAAAACATCTGTTCCTCTTTATCTGTTACTATGCATATTCTTGGAGTAAGCGCTATTTGTAATTTGTTTAAATGTTGACTTGCCTTTAGTTTAAATTCTTCTACAGTTACGAGGCTAAATAAATTATCATTTAAATTCAATTGAATTTTATTTAAATTTCTACTTATTGCTTCTTTTTCAAGAATTGGAAAAAATTGATCTAAATCGATATTTCCATTAACAACAGTATTTCCTATATTAACTTTAGGTGCTAGCACTTGTTTGCCTCTTTTAAAAAATATAATAGGGTTTCTTTCGTTAGTATTCATTCTAAGCTTAACCCATTTCTTTACACAATCGAAGCCAATAGTTTCAAAAACTTTAGGCCTTTCGGGAATCATTTGATCATCCCTTTTCTTAATCTTGTCTTGAGTCTGGTTTCCTGATTGAGCTCGTGTCATTACCATGGAAACATTATTGGCAAAAGGAATTGATTTAATGTCACTAAAGTCAATTCGTGATAACGCGTCCGCTCCAGAATTGTCCTTTCCTCTGATATGTTCTATAACAAAATCATATTCCTCTAGTTCCATACGAATTCTCGTTAGTCTGCTAGATGGGTTTTTTAATGAATATAAATATGTCAATGGTTTATGATCGCTACGCACAATAAATTTGTTACCATAAACATATGGTCGAAAGTGATTAATTGCCCATTGTATAGCGATCAATTCCTGTTCTATTGGGGCTTGTTTGATTCTCCCTTGGTTAATGAACGTGATGCGTATGCAATCGGAAGCTGCATGCCATCTTTTTCCTGGGATAATATTGCACCACAAGCAATTTTACTTGCATCGGTGGTTATGTAAAAAGTTTCGTCGAAAACAGGATATTGAAGAATTTGTGGTGATAATAGTGCCTTTTTGAGATTTTGAAAAGCCTGCTCACAATTTTCAGTCCATATAAAAGGTTCCTTCTTTCTAGTTAGCCTAGTTAAATGCACAGAATAAGATGCAAAATTAGATATAAAACGTCTGTAATAGTTACAGAAAGCTACAAATCGACGAACTTCATCACCATTTGTCGGTCTAGGGTAGTTCCTAATTGAATCATATTTGCTACTGTCTGGTAAAATTCCTTTGTCAGTGCATCTATGACCCAAATATGTAACCTCAGATCTGAAAAAAGTACATTTATCCGGATGTAATTTTAAGTTGCATTGTCTGCATCTTTGGAAAACTGTTTCTAAATTCTTAAGCATATGCTTTACTGAGCATCCTGTTACAATAACATCATCCATATAAACGAAGGTTTTAGAAGGCGTCAAACCTGTAAAGGCTAAATTCATCATTCTTTGAAAAGAATTTGGAGCCACCTTCAAGCCATATGGTAAACGCTTGAAACGAAAAGAACCATTCTCTGTCGAAAATGAAGTAATGTCTCTTGATTTTTCATCCAATCCCACCTGATGAAAGCCAGAGGTTAAATCCAAACAACAGAAAAATTTGGCTCTGCCCAACTGATCCAAAATATCTTCAATTCTGGGCAGTGGGTACTTATCCGCTATTAGCTTTTTATTTATTTGGCGGTAATCGACCACCAAACGCCATCGCCTGTCAGGGTTATTTGGCAATGCCTTTTTCGGCACGAGCATAATAGGACTATTATAATTGGAAACAGATGGCTCGACGATTCCATCCCGCTGAAGCTTTTCAACTTGTCTCACTATTTCATCTTTTTGGGAGTGTGGCGTACGATAATTTTTAATGTAGACCGGATTGTGGTCTGACACTCTTAATTTCTGTGTGTAGAAATTGTTCGTACTTATTCTGTCACTTTCCAAAGCAAAAATATCAATATATTTTGAACATAATTCAAGCAATTCGAATCTTGCTATATCGGGAAAATTTTTCTCTAATCTGCCTAGAATAGTCTGCATTCTTGTTTTGTCTACTTTAGTCGTATCCAGAATTTCATAATCAGATAGTTTCTCACATTTAATTGATACGTCACTTAAATATTTATTGTCTGAATTTGTGTTCACTATCCTTACATATGGGAATCTTTTGGATACTATACATCCAGCTACATAGACTCCATCTTGTATCAATTGACTTGGAACCACCAAATCAGAAAAGTCGTTGTCAATTGTTATGGCTCTGAAAACTTCGGCGCGAGCTGGTAGTGTCATAACACCATCATTCAGGCTTTCAAGTAACCGAATGTCTATAGGATAATTCAAATTATATGGTCTTAATGACAGTAAATTAGAGTTCGTGTCGTGTCCGTACTGAATAACAGCATTATACGTTTTCAAGAAATCTAAACCCAATATACCTTGGAATGGCATTGGGAATGCATCCGAAACTACATGAAATTTATGAGGAATTAAAAATTTCCTTACTACCAAATCAATTTGAACCGTTCCCAAGGACTCTATATTTCCTTTTCCTATCCCAGATATTTGAATAATGTCTTTCACGTTAAATTTCAATGAACCGAGCGTATTTACTTTGATTAATGAGACATCCGCTCCGGTGTCTACAAGTAATGTATTTAAATTATTATTGGTTGATAAGTGAATCTCGATAAAACTACTTAAATTGAGATTCAAGTGGAATATTGATCCAGTTTTTAATCCAAATTTTGACGATTGCCCCCCATGTCTTGAGGGGAAATCTCGTTTTCCGAGATTTCATGTGTCAATCTTACTCGTCCTCTATTCTGTGAATTGTTAGTGTGGTTTCTAAAGTTATTGTTTTGGCTTCCCAGTCGCCAACTATTACCGTTAGAACCACTATTGCTATACCTATTATTATTGAAATTATTATTCGGACGCCATCTTTTGCCGCGTCCACGATAGTTACTGAGTCTGGCACCTGGATTGTTACCTCCACGTCTTTGAAAGTAAAAGACCGAGGAATTAGAGGTTGAAGCTTCTGTACTCGCTTCTACGAATTTGGAAATCACTTCATTCAATGACGAAAAATTTCCAGTTTTGATGATGAGTTTAACCTCATCAATTGAAGCGTTCCGTGAGATTGCCTTAGCCGTATTAAGTCTTACCAACTTATCGGCAATTTCATGTGGGTAGCCTTCTGTTATGTAGGCTCCACCTAATTTTTTCGCAATCTCCTGAATTTCATCCGCATATGCGGTTGCCGATTTTGAACTTTGCCTTATGTTCATCAGCTTGGAACATAACAATTCGGAGGACTCGCCCTTAATGGACGTTTGTAGTCGCGTCTTAATACCTTGAATGGTGCTTTCATCAGTGATCAAGTTCCTTGCCTGACCCTTAAGTTTTGTTTTAACTACTTCTACAGCAACCACTTCATGTGTATCTTTGATTCTGTCAATGAGAGTAAGGGCGTCAAGAAAACTCTGTAAATCGTTTATACCACCGTCAAACACCGGGACAATTTTTGTCGTTTTGTCAATTATATCGTCCTCTGTTCGTGACATTATTGTTTCTTTGTTCCTTTTGGTCTCCGTATCAAAAATTTCTCTTGCTACTGTTTTTGTATCCTCGCCTTCGTCCGTTTCACTAATTTCTTCTTCTGTATCCGTAATTTCCTTAATTACCTCACAGCCAAGTGCTAGCGGTACTTTAATATTTATCCTATGCCTATGGAAAATTTTTAACAATTTATCTCTTAATTTCAAAAATATCTCATTTACTTCTACTTTGTGTTGGGAAGTGAACCTGTCATAGTTTCCATGTAAAATTGCCCTAATTGCGTTGTAGGTCTCTATCAAATTTTGTACATGTTTCTCTACCGTCTCTTGTTTTATTATCCGAGTTTTATTCAGACATTTATATGACTGCTCAAATTTAATCTGAAAAGTGGCTACGCTATCAATTATCTGTTCCCATTTCATAATATTCTACAAGAAATATCAAAGATTGGAAAACTAGGAATTATTACTGGAGGGTCCCTTGGGAATCGCAGTAAACATGTTATACAATTAAAATTTTTCAATTATTCAATTAATTAAAGTCATTTAATAATTAAAAGTTTAAATAATTAAAATTTTCAATTAAGATTAATATTTTTTTTTTTAACTAATATACTTATACATTAAACTTACAATACACCGATTTTTCTTCTCCTTTCCCCGTTATATTTTATATTTGTTGCTCTCTCATGTGGTGGGCGACAGCTGTAATCCTCCTTTTCAGCAACTGGTATATTATTAACATTAGTAGTATTCCTAATACTGCGCACACTTCGATGTAGCTTTTTTGATTTCCGTTTTGTGTTATTTTCTCAATATCGCTTAATGCGATTGTTAGCTCCTTGTTGTTGTTGATGTTGTCGTTGTTATTGTTGTCTTCAGTGGCTTTTCCTACTTCATAGCCGGCCACTAGTATTGGAATGGTTTGAAGTACTTTCTTCCACCAAACCATTGTTGTTTTCAAATTTTATCCAATATTTGTTTGTTTGAAGATAAGATATATTTTTGTTTAGTATAATTTTTAATTGGCAATCACTTAATTTTCAATTTAAAATTTATTATTAAAGTTTTGTTTTATTATTAAAGTTTTTGTTTAATAATAATTTTTTTGTAATCACTTAATTTTCAATTTAAAATTTATTATTAAAGTTTTGTTTTATTATTAAAGTTTTTGTTTAATAATAATTTTTTTGTAATCACTTAATTTTCAATTTAAAGTTCTATTCAATATCTGTCACGGTCGCCATTTAATGATTAAAAGTTTAAAATAATTAAAAAATGTTGTTTTTTTACTGGCCGAGCTTCTGCTCACCTTTGTGTTTACTTTATTAATGTCTTAATAATAATTTTAAGTATAATTTAAATACTAGCTTATTCTATACTACATATGTAGGTACTAGGCGTCAAATAGCAGACACACTCAGGCAACATAACCATGAGAAATGCTTATCTAAGCATTCTCCCATGTATGCATATGTTGCCACTGTATGTTTGATCAAAGAGGGTATCAAGTGACAATCACTTGATGACTTTAAGTAATTTAATGAAATATAAAAGTGGTTGTGACACACATGTGAACATGCATTACAATGTGTCAACTTTTCCAATAGAACGTCATTGTAGAGGGAACATACATATTATGGTTTTTCTGTTTTTCAAATATGCTTACTCATTTCACGTTTGTTATAAAACCATTTAATTCTGGGACTACTTTATAGGATACTGGTCGACCCAAAAGTATCTGGAGTGTTGTACTGCAAAACTCTTCAATTGCTAACTATAAAACTGCGGGGTACATTACAATTTGCGGTTAAAATATCCATATAAACGTATGTATATCATTTGAATCCTACATAGTCTGTACATACATATGTATCTCTTATAGTTTTCATTATTATAAATGTATATTTTATTATTATGAATTACATCTGGTTTGTTTCATTGATTATTTTTGGTTTTTTTCTTTCTTTTTTTCACTTTAACGAAATTCATTTTGCATATAAAATCAAGCAAAAGCCAAAAAAATACAGAAATTATTATTAATACGCGTGTTATGTGTGATATCCTGCTGTTGCATGATTTTGTTTTTGCATTTTATTGTTGCAAATGTTGCTGTTTGTTGTTGGATTTATGTATGTATATTTCGGTACAAATTTGTTTTTGTATTATTTGCTGCTGGTATTGTTGATGCCACCGCTGCCGCTTGGTAGACACCCTGTTGTGTTGTTTTTAATCTCATTAACTGTCGCTGTTTTCACTTTTTTGTTGTTGTTTCTGTTGTTAGCAAACAATGTATGAATTTCGATCTGACTGTCTGTCTGCCCGTCCCTTTGTCCGTTTCTTAATGATATTTGTTTTTATTGTTAATGTTACAGTATCATTTATAAAGTTATTGATATTTTTGTTATGAATGAAACAAACAATAACGTATTGTGTATATTGCACAATGGGGAATTGTTTTGTGGTATTGTGGTATGATTTGCAAATAAATTTGTTTTTATTAAATACTACGTGTAGCAACACGTTCATGTTTGTATATATCATTATGAACCAAATTTATCTATGATTTATTTTTTGTTTATTTCAGTGTTCGACCTAAAGAGAACATAGATTATAACAACGTGTTATGAACTTTCTATATCTGTAGAAAACTTACCAGTTGTAGATTGTGATTTTTGTTTTTTATTTCTTATTTTTTTATGAACTTTATTGATATTAGTGTTTGCTTACAGGCAAATAACTGACCACGTTCGCCTTTTTTATGTCGATCGCTGACTTGGTTATATATTTAGTTCTAATATTTTCAACAGACACATGTATCTTTTTTTTATATAATTAACAAACACAAACTGCGAAACTTTTGGCTTATTTGCAGAAAGCACCCAGTCTTTGGCGGGAATGGAACCCGCAACCCTCTGACTGATAGTCTGGCACACTATCGCCTAATATATCGGGTCACCCTGTTCTGTTCTACTAGTGGAAGGCCAATGTAAGCTTACACTTAGGGTTACCATATTCATTATGAGAAAAAGAGGATGTCGACCAAAAACAAGCCGGACATTTACCCTTAAAAAGAAGACAATACTCTGTAGCAAAATATTAAAAAAAACAACGCCTTAAAATACACAAAACAAATTTAAAATTCCATTTACATATAACAACGAAACAAAACTTAAACAAAATATTAAAAAAAAGATATCTTATCAGTCTGATCTCATAACTACTACAACATAAAAACATAAAATTTAACAAATTAATTTTAAAACTTCACATGTATTATATATAAATTTTTAGTAGAAGTTGTCAAGTTTCATGTATATTTTTCAGCGCTTTCAATTTGAACCAATATATTATTATCGCATTTTTTAAATATTCATAAAACACATGACAATTCATATCAAAATTATATTTGACTTTAATAATATCAGAAATAGTTTCTGTGTTTAATTTGTTTCATTCTGGTGTCCACTGAATTCAGAACTTCTAGAACTAAGAACTTTGAGAAATATCATAAAACAAAATTCCCAAAGGTTAACACACACATTCAGGGAATTTGGAATGATTTGGAATTTATAAGAAGATTTCGTCTTTCAAAGAAAAGTGCATCAGCTGTTTTTCCTCCTCCAATAAACTAGCACTTCTTTTGGCACCTTTCCCAGACATTTCTGGACAAAACTAAAAAATTCGTTGCAAACAATTAAATTTGGCAATTAATTAATGTAACTCTAAACGTAAAACACCAATGTTACCACATTTTTCACCGAATTAGGTTAGGTAAGGAATAGTAATTGATATAAACTCTAGTAGTTATCTATTTGTTAAAGTAACGGGCATAAGACACGTAGACAAAGGCCAAAAGCCAAAGCCGTTTAAAATTGTGAAGGCGCATATGGCGGCCAAAAAGCATCAAAAACAATTTGCTTGCACAAAAAAGTATGTCATGACATCGTGTGTATTTAAAAATATGTATACATCAATGCCAACAATACTTTCGATGCAATAAAACGAAATTATAGATTAAAGTTTTAAAAGTAGGACAAACCCAGGTCAGTTGCAAAAAAAGAAGTAGGACTACCCCGGACGCCCTAAAAAAGAGGACGGTGTTCGGGGAAAAGAGGACGTATGGCAACCCTACTTACACTATACGTCTTACATTTTATGTGTCAAAATCACAAGACATGACTTTTTGATTAGAGGGGATCATTTGATGCTATTGATAGTCTATTTTCACAAGTCATGGAGCGAGTACATTTTAGGCAATTATCACAAATTTTCCTTATTTTTATTTAATTATTTATTTGGAAATAATAATAATAATAAAAAAGCACTATAATGTTTGAAAGCAACAGCATATAAAAACAGATTGAATATTACACTTCATTCAGATATATTTTACAGCTCTTAGTTTTATATCATTCCGGCTCTTTTATGCTATATCCACTTCCTTGCCCAGTTGTCTTCTCTAATTGTGGCAAGCTAACGCTCTTCATCTAGTTTGTATTGTTTGACCCAGTCAATATCATTTGCGTCTCAATATTTCGGATAATCACAAAAGATTTTCTTTGTCCTTTTCAGACATCTGTTGACAAATTTCTGCAGCTTCCACATCTCCCAAAAATGTTTATTTTATATTAGAGTTAAGTATTTTCATTGATGTTTTGCTTCATACATATACTATACATATACGACTCTTTCCATAATAGGTTACGAGGACAAACAAACGTCTAGCAATATTGATCAGGGTTCGTAAATATCTCACTAAGTTAAGCTGTTGCCTGTATTTAGTCGACATTAATTTACATAGTTTGTCTCAAATTAATTAAACATATATTAAACATCACAAGTGTTGTATGTTGTACATTGTATGAGACAACTATCTGATTATGACAAAATGATAAAAGAAAAATATTATAAAAACAACATACGAAAGATAAAATAGTAATATTTTTCAAAATTAAAACATACTGTAGTATTTTCAGCAATATCTTTTATAAAAATTTTTTGTTTATTAATTTTTTTTCTTGTTTTAAATTTATCAATCAGTTTATGATTTAAGTGTAACCGTTTGGTTTTTTTTCAAACTAAAATGTGTAATTTTTATGCTGAGATACATATTTTAATTTTGTTAACACTTTAACACTCATACAACGTTTGAAAAGCATATGGTGAATTTCACGTCAAGTGACCCAATTTTAAAAATCGATGTCTTCCGATTTGGATGAAATTTGCACCAAGGTTAATTTGAAAACAAATTAAAAAAAATATTTTTGAAATGATTGTAAAAATACCTATCTAAAGTCCTTTGGACAATTTTTGCTAGAACCAATAGGTGAAAAGTTGCACTCATTTAAAAAAAAACCCTGTATGACCAAAATTGACCAAAATTTCCAACTTTGACCCCCTCTAACTCCGGCACTTCTGGACTGATAGAGCTGAAAATTTGTGCCTGGCCTACTATCCAATAGTACTAACCTTGGTGTAAATTTCATCCAAATCGATTTTTAACATTGGGTCACTTGACGTGAAATTCACCATATGTATGTAAAAATGTCGTAGGTGTTGCACAAAATATTTATATAGAAATTACAAACAACATTTGTACAACTATTGTAAATTTAAACGACGTACAACTCCTATGGCACTAAACCATCAGTTGTGAATTAAACAAATACTTTATTCAGCGCCCCTGATTCAGGTACTGATTCTTGCAGTGAAGTTTATGTGACAATAACGTGACAGGATGCAAGAATTATAGGCGTTATTTGAGTTTCTTAGCCATCTGTAGAAGCCATAGTATGCCACTGATAATTTTCGTGGCGTTTTTCATTATCACATCAAAGACTATGTTAAATAATAGGGGTGACATAACTTAACAGTGTCCAATACCAGTTTCAACCTCCATACATACTGCGTTTGTCCTCATGGAGTTCTCGCCATGACGAGTTTTTAAAAATTTGTAAAAGGCGATCTCTACTCCACAGACTTGATGGAAAGACTAATTGCTCAGAGAGTAGTTCTGCTGCCAGATGTGAGTTTGCTTGCAATAATGTAAGTTATCACCTTATTCACCAAGCTCAAAAGTGTAAGTGGAGGGAAACACTTATTGCACTCCTACAATACAATATAAGAATTTAAAACCAGTTTGACAAAAATCCAAGCTAAATATCGCTTCTTATCATAATATTTCACAATATTATCTTATTACCTTAAATCAATTTCATTAAATGGATAATTAAATGTTATAGTGAAACGATTTTTCCTATTCCCAATAAATGCAATTAAATATTAATTTAACCTTTTTTTGCAACAACCCATAAATTAAAAATTTTCATTAAGTTATTAAAGGCTTGATGACTACTAAAAGCATTTAAAGCTACTTTACTTTGCCAAAAACTTTCGAATTTTCAAGCAGAAAAATGACAATTTTCAATTAATTTTAATAACTGTTCAATGATCCTTGGCTGGCAACGTCATTTAAATTGGAAAACAAGCAACAAATGCGTTAAATCTGTAGACCAGCCCAAAGGGGAAGTACCGAACTATTAAGTATGCTTAATAAAACAGACAGGGTCACAGTAACGACACCAACAACAGTAATAAAAACAAAAAATAATAAACCACCCACTACGCCACCCACGATTGTTACTCAATAAAAATAAATTTACAGTAAATTTTTTCGTACAAAAATTGGGGGGAGGTAATACATATTTGAATTTAGCAATAACTCCAGAAGAAAACGGTAATGATGACGACAACAATCAAAACAGCAATTGCTAAAGAAATTACAAAACTTCAAGCAGGGGGACTTAAACTACTTACTCCAAATCACAAACGACTTCATCTCGCCGTAGAACGTAAAATGGTAAATGGTTTAAAAGTCAACAACTCATAACCATAAAATATGTTTCGAGTCACGTTAATGTTTGCTAAAACCAGTGAATTTATGAGGGTGAATTTTGCAATCAGTTCAAGTACACAAACCAGGCATAAATGGATGAGTCGTTAAACACGGCGGATGTTGTTATCCGTAAAATACTTGTACAAAAAAAAGCACAAGCTGAAAAAAGCAGCAACCTTATGCAACCCCAGTTGCTGACAGCTTCACATTTTATCTTCCGTCTTTAGAATGGGAGACATAAAAAATTAAATGTTTTTTTTTTGGAATGTTTATTTATCATTTTATATCTCCCCAAAATGAAACAGGACAATACAGACTCCACATGTTTTATTTTAGTATTTCAAAATGATTTAAATTTCATTATGCTGAGATTTGAGATATTTGTAACACAAATACATTTAGAAGGGAAGATCTGCCAGAGATTTAATAATGAGCACTCTACATACTAATGGTATGGGCAGAAGGGTGACTTGTGTCGTATGTCTGCATGTGTGAAACTCTGCAGTTTTATTTTCAATTTCAATTCTAATTAATTAATACTACTTTCATACATATGTATGATGGAAATTTATTTTCATTTATTGCTTTTGTGTATTAAACTCTACATATTAAGTTACAGTATAGCAGTTATTATGGTGTCAAATTTTGTCCGAGAATCATTTGTGTAAATGGATGCCAATTTTATGTGTTCATTGTGTTGTTTGTATTCATATATCAAAGTGGCAAGTGCAAATGCCGTTCATGACAAAGTGTTAAATTTTTTGAGATCTTTTATTTTGTGAATTTTTTTTAAAAATAATGAAGAGTGTATTAAAAAAAATCTTTTAATTAGTAGTGGTTAAAAAACGTGTTTAGATTTTTATATGTAATACACAAAAAAAAAAAACTATTTTCCCGTTATAGTTGAACATGTCTAATTATAGTGATACAAATTTTGTACTTCCAATTATAATTGTTTATTACTTCTTTGTCTACTGCTGTCAGAATCTAAAAAAAATTATGGATATAATCCAGACATGTGCAAACTGACACAAACGCATTTCAAATCAGTTTTACGAATTTTGCGACTGTGTTAAGTTGAACGGAGCAAGCAGAGAAAACAAAAGTAGTACACTGAGTAAAAAATTAAAATTAAAAAAATTAAAAATTAAAACTAAATCTTAAAAAAAAAAATCAGGCATTGGGCATTATTTTTGCCATTTACAAACATAAAAATTTCTTTATATTCGTCCATGGCAATTAAAAATTTTTTTTTAGTGTAGTGTTTTTTATTACAAATAATTTTGCTTGCAGAGCGATACGGTGTTTCTTTGTCAAATGCAGAATAGCAACTGACTTTGAATCGGTAAACAAGCAGCAAGCTTTCGGACATGTTGGTGTGAAAAAACGATCAAGCTACTATCGGTGTGAAAACACGATGACTCAAAAGAGTACTAGCTGCACATCTATGATATAATCTAATAATTAATTCCATTCCAACATATTAATATTAATCTCTATGTACATTTAGTTTTGTAATTAAATACATTCAATACTATTTAATAACAATCTTGTAATAACTTGCTCGAAATTATTTGTAAAGAGTTAATAGTTCAGAAAGTAGTGCTTAATGTCGAACGGCTTACAGTGGGAAGCAAAACTGTCCGGATGTTTTGCGCTCATGCGGCCTATGCCAATAGTATTCTTTTCCATCAGACTGGTATCGTTTGACTTTCGTTTCGTCGCTCCAAATAACCCGTGTCCAGTCATCTACTGTCCAATTTTTGTAAGTTTTACAGGTCAAACAATAATGCACAAATAGAGGAAAGCTTGATAACGAGATCGCAACAAACAAAAACCCCAACGGGCTAAATACCGTTACATTTTAACAGAGCAATATCATGATAATGTTTATTTCTTGTACTGTGCAGAAGTGTCCGAATTTTTTGTTTTTTATTTATTTGAAGCAATTTGTGTGAGTTTTTGTGCTTTATAATATAGAATAAGGTTCAAGTAAATCAAAAAAATACATATAGTAACAAACAGACAGGTTGTGTAATTTAAAAATCAGCGTTGCCAGAAAAAAAAATTTCCCAACTTTTTTAAAAATGTATGTTTAATATGAAATGAATTTTTTATTTTCTTTAAATTATTATTATGAAAAAGTTCTTTCTTTTACTGTTAAGAGTAAGCTTTCCTCTGTATGCACTGATGGTGCCAATGTAATGTTGGGTAAAAAAGAAGGTTTTGCTGGACATTTAAAAATTTAATACGCATAAAATGTTGCCCATATGAAATAAATGTTGAAGATGTAATGCAATTTCCTGACTGATTTTCTAATTTGTCGCAAATAATAAAATAGGGATTTTTGGAGATTTTAAGTTTTTAATTGGAGATAAGTGACGAAAGTTTTCTGGCAACACCGATTTGTGTTGAGAGCGAAGAGAGTATATTAGAGTATATTATTGCCTTTCCCTGATATAGTTATATGATAATACACCTATATTTGTATTATTTTCATTAACCTTACTTCCTTAATGCAAAACATACGGACAGTTTTGCTTCACACTGTACATTATAAACATTGTGGCACTGTAAAAACTTTCATGGTCATATAATTAAATTAAAGAGCTCCAAAGTTTGAATCCCTAATTACACTGAAAATGGTCTGTGATGAAAAATTGATTAAAAACAGCCATTGAATCCAATATGTGAATTTCGCTCTACATGACCTAAAATATTTTTTTCTGCATGACCCCAGCGGGACAGTCATAGAGTACATGCTCTGAAGTTTTTCAGGCGACTCATATTATTATCACAGTCATACTGGCTGTATCTACGAGCAAAATATTTATTAAACAATCCCGTGGATATCATATGGGCGCCTAATATATTAATTAGGGATTTCAAATATCTCACGAAAGAACGTTGAGCCTGTTACTTGACCAAAAACATCCCGTTGAATCTCATGGCCCGATACATATAATCACTTCTTATTTTTATGGCTTAAATTTAATATATTTTAAAGATATATGTACAAGTTTTTTTTGGTTTGAAAGTTAAGTTCACTGTAGTGCAGATAAACTGCTAAAATTATTTTAATTAAAAAAACACGAAAACTGCCATTTTATATGGAAATTATGTTTTGCAAGAGTAGGTCCTTTCAAAAATTTTGATTTGTAGTAAACGGATTGAATTTGTTTAAGAGGTAAAATGTCTTAGAAGCATTCTTGATATACTTATCTAATTTTGTTTTCTTGGACTAGCACCAGAGGACGACTCCTACTTATGCAATAGAGGGATAGAGGGAGTAGTGTTTGTGAACATTTGACTTGAATTTTCCCATATTGAAAGTGGCAGGGAATACTTCTGCTGGTAGTTTGTTACACATACAGACAGTACAGTAAAAGAATGAATTTTTTGAGAGAGCTATGCTCTTTAAAGTGATTTTCTAAAGTGGAGCTACGAGTAATTATGAATCGATCTGTACAAAATTCGTAGATGTGATTTGGCTTTGTTTACCATTCATTTGTGATCAAATTTGTTTGGATACTTGCATAATTCAAACATTTATGATCGGTAAACCCCAATTTCGGGAGCACATTTGTTTGGAGGCCAGGTGAAATAATGGACCGATTTCCACCAGTTTCAATAACATCCGTCATTGGGCCGAAAAAATATCATGTACCAAATTTGATCGAAATATCTTCAAAATTGCGACCTGTACTCTGCGCACAAGCTTTACATGAACAGCCAGCCAGCCAGACGGGAGGACGGACGGACAACGTTAAATCGACTCAGACAAATCCGATATACGGTGTACGGATTTGTTACGGATACGGTTACGGATTTGGCCAAAAATCAGCCTAATACCAATATCCTGTATTCGGTCATATTTTGACCGAATACCGAAACCAAAGCTTTTATAAGGAAATTCATAGAGTATGGAATTTTAAAGGTGATATAAGTTTTTTATATAACACTGTCCAACACCATTTTTGGAACAGAATAGCGACCCCATAATTCCGAAAGGGTATGTTGAGTAGATCATTTTTGTAGAACAAACTTATGGTCCAGCACGTCTGAGTTTTTTTTTACAGTGCGTCAAAGTTTTAATTTTTTGGTCGAAGGGAGCATTATACTATATGAATAAAATGTTGTAAGTTAATGTCTGAGAGAATTCTTATGGTCAGAGCTGTATTGTGGAATTGTATGAGGATTATTTTTGTGGAAGATCTTAACCCTCTAACTGGTCTCTTTATGGGTCAATTTGACCCTTTTTTCGATAAAATCAAAAAATATCCTTTAAAAAAGGACATTTAAGGATTAAAATATTCTACGAAAATGTTTGGCGGAAAATTTCAGTGGGGGTCGCCAAAGACACCATTGTTGTAAATAAAGCTCTTTACGATTAATTGGCAAAATTACACGCCAACTTCTATAAAAAAATTATAATTTTGTTTTAATAGTGGTTTATGTACATAAGTATGTACATATTTATTTTTTTTCAAATTTTCGAGTAAAAGGGAAATGGGAAATAGCACTAGTATGACAATGGATTAAAGATTAAACTTAATATGCTTTCGTGTATTTAGCTTGACGTGAATGTTCCGATGGGTCAAGGTTTCTGTACAAGCAGCTTTAGTGACATCTTAACGCCAATATTGTTAAAACCGATTAGCAAAAAAAATCCTCATACAATTCCACAATACAACTCTGGCCATAAGAATTCTCTCAGACATTAACTTACAACATTTTATTCATATAGTATAATGCTCCCTTCGACCAAAAAATGAAAACTTTGACGCACTGTAAAAAAAACTCAGACGTGCTGGACCATAAGTTTGTTCTACAAAAATGATCTACTCAACATACCCTTTCAGAATTATGGGGTCGCTATTCTGTTCCATTCAAAAACTCTTAATTTGTTGGACAGTGTAATTAATAGGAAACACAAATTTATATTTTATTCTAAAATATTCAAGAATACGGTAAGAACTGTTCGTTCAAGTTGTCGTTCAATTTAGTGTTGTCACCTTAAAATTTTCTAAACATGTTAAAAAATTAAAACAAATAATTTTTTTTGCAAATTAATAGTAAATTTGAAAAGTTTCTGTTTGTTTTGGATTAGGCCGAATATTGGTTTTTTAGTCTAATATCCGTTTTGGTTAATTTTTGGTTTGAAAACCCGGTTTCGGAGGTACTCTAATGATCAAGGAGTGATAGAAGTGGAGTTTTTAAAATCTTAAATTTACGAAGTATCAGAAAGGCTTATATAGAAATAGCATACATACATATGTATATCTGGGCAACAGATGAAACTGTGGAAGGGAAATGGAGTAAAAACCTGTAAGAGTGCAACATCTAAAGATAAAAGTAAAATTTTAAATACTTCTTAAGGTAATCGAAAGAGAATCGAAAAGTTTTTGAAACGTTTTGGAAATTTGAAAACCTAGATGAATAGACTATGGACAAAAAGTATATTTCAATTTTTTTTAATACATAAATTAAATATGGGTAAATTTAATCAGTGTGCGATTTATCAAATCTTATATGGGACAACTGGTCCAAAATATATTCGTGATTGAAGTTTATTAGCTGACTTGAGATTCGAATGCCTGGAAATTTAAAATTTTAACAAGTTTGAAATTACGTATAGCAAATTTCTATCAGATCATAACTAACTAATTTCCAATTAACTTTTCCAAATAAATTAACAAGAGTCTGTGTTTTTTTGTTTATAATAATGATTGACATTTATTTGTAATAAAGAAAATTTATTTTAATATCATTAGTTTTTGTAATTAATATTTGTTGTTTTGTTTTGAATCTTAGATATTTAGTTGTAATTAAAATTTACATATTTGCAAATAAATTGTTAGGCTTAATATTAATTTTAAACTACAAAATAAAATTGTATATATAAATATAAATATATCCAAATATCTTTTTTTTCTGTTATTTATTTAATTTACTTGTAATTACAAAGAAAAATTTGATTTATTTAAAAACTGTCTTAAAAAGTTCTGGTACTTTAAAATTACTAGAAAAAATAAGCAATTTATATTTAATTAATATTTATAGTTATTTACTAATTTATTTTATTTGATATTTTCCAGTTTTTAAGCTAAACGAACAACAATATTAAACTACATTTCGAAATACATCCAACTAGTAGACTGGTTTAAGAGAGTTTTGTTTTTGTGTAAGAAACTCTTATGGTTTTGTTTTAAATGAAATAAAGAGAACTTCTATTTAAATCATGTTCAAAAAACGAAAGGAAATTTGTTTTTTTTTTGTATTAAAAATTAGTACATAGTATATAGGTAGTAAATATTTTAGTTTTGTTTTGTTTTTTAAATACGACTAGAAATACTTGGTAGTTTTTAAAATAATTTTAAAAAATATTTTTTTATTTATTGTAATAAACAATTATTTATCTATTATTTAAAAAAGGCCAAAGCGGATTTAAGAGAATTTGTTTGTGGTATTTATTTAAATTTGAATATTTGTAATGAATGCTCGTTAAGAGTTTGGTTTGGATTGTTTTATGTAAACTTAGTTTTATTAAAATATTAATGTACAAGGGTTGGTTTGGTTCAAGGGATTTTTAGCTAACATGTCTAACTAAATTATTTTTTATTACTTAAATATTAAATGTTATTTATATTTTAATTTCAGGGAAAGCTGCATTCAACCTTCGATAATGATAGAAATTGTTTTGCAATTTTTTAAGCCTTAGAATGCTATAATTTCTCCTCTGACATTAATTTTACCACACCTATGTTATTCTTTGTGTTTTTTTTCTCTCTAAGAGCTTGATTGTTGTTTTATTTTCCTTTTGTTTGCTTGTTACTCTTTTGGAAGAATTTATACCCTCTCTTAAGTGCTCTTTTTACTAATTGTTTTGAATTTAGTTTAATAATTTAATTTGTATTTAGTAATTTTCATATTTAAGTACTAACAATCCATAATTAGAGTTATTTTATTTACAAGTTTAATTAGTTGATTTATTACATTTGTTTGTTCTTGTTTTTTTTTTTTATAAATCAGCTCTTTCTTCTTCCTCAAAAAGAGCCATTGTTGTTATGAAATCCTTTAGATAGGACCCGGCCTCTGCTCAGTTGCTAAACAGAAAGGGTCCTAGTGAACCTCAAACCATGGGTGGCTTTATGTCGACCAAAGTACTGTGATGATCTAGCACGGGACTGGAGGCGGCCGAATTGTTGCCCAACAAATGATGGTGATGATGATGGGTGTGAGCATGTAAATGGGGATGAGAATGCTGTTGTTGCTGCTGCTGCTGCTGCTGTTGTTGTTGTTGTTGCTGCTGTTGATGCAAATGATGCTGTACCTGTTGCTGCTGTTGTTGCTGTTGATGTAATTGATGTTGTTGATGGTTGAACATGACCGGCGAACCACTTGACATGTGATGTGGCGAGGACAAGTGTAAATTTTGATTGTGACCTTGTGTGGGAGTACCGGGTTGATGGGAATTGGGTGTGCCAGGATGACTGTTGCTATTGGTGTTGCCACTGTTGTTATTGTTGCTGCCATTACCCGAGTTATTTAAACCATTTGAGTCATTAGACTGGTTGTTTACATCTTCCGAATCACTGCAAGATTCTGAGGATCCCTTTTTAATGCCATTTGTCGAGGTGGTGCCATTATGGGTCTTGACATGTTTGGCCAAGTGATCGCTACGCATAAAGCGTTTGTTGCAGATGGGACAAGCAAAACGCTTCTCACCAGTATGGGTTCTGAGGTGCCTCTGCAACTCATCGGAGCGAGTAAAACGTTTGCCACAGAACAGCCAATTGCATACAAATGGTCTTTCCCCAGTGTGCCACCGCAAATGAGCTTTAAGATGAGACGTTTTGCCATAAACTTTACCACATCCCGGTATATGACAGGAGTGAATGTTTTTCTTTCTTAGATGTACACCAGCAGGTCCCAAACGTTCGGCCTCTTGACAATTGGGACAATCACAAGTAGCTCTGCCAGCATACCTACGCTGAGATCTCGGTGAGGGTGTGGTAGGAGAAGTGGCCTGTGGCGTTGAGGCTGTGGATACCGCCGAAGGCGAGCTGTGTGGTAGTGAAAACCCGCCTACACTTTGTGTAGGCAACATACTTTTGTAGGTGTCCTGCAGCAAATGTTGACCCGAACCCAAAAGATGAGCCGTATTTGAGAGAGAATGGCTTAAGGCTGAAGAATAGTCTGAAGTTGCGGTTGCATAATTGGCCATAGTCGAATGCATACCAGCTGCACCACCCATGTCTAACCAGCTGCCGGCAGCAGCACTGTGCATGTCCCACCAACCCGAATTGACACTAGCAGCCTCGGCAGCTTTATGAGCGGAAGCTGTCACTGCATTAAAGGGCCAATCATAAGGATGTCTCGAGTATACCGAACCAAAGGTGGCGCCTTCCACTTTGCCCAGCAAGCCCTGATGCATGTGATGGTTATCGGTGACCATGCCACCGGTTGCAGTTGAGGTATTGGGATAAAATAAGTCACTGCCATAGGCAGAGGGTGTGGTAACAGCAGCGCAGGACGAGGTTATTGGACGACTGTAAGGATAAATGCTGAAATTATTTTCTTGATCAATAAATCATATTCATAAGAAATGAAAAAGTGAAAAGAGTTAAAATAATCTATAATATTAAGAACACCTACCTGGCTGTTATATTAACCATGGTATTGATGCCACTGCCGGGTAAGCTCCTAGAAGTATTAGCACCGGCTGAAGAGCAAATGCCTGGTATATTGCCACCAACTGAAGAATTTGTCGAGGAAGCTGATGATATAGCACAGGGAGAATGCTGACCTGCCGATGCATTTGAACTCGTTGAACCAGTGGAGGTGTTATTGTTGCTATTCGCCTGGGATGAAGGTGATGTAGGACTTTTCTTCCAGGGATGGAAACCTTTACCCACAGCTGCATCAGCCAAAGGTGGTGGGGATTTGCTACTTAATTTATTGCACTGGGCTGCCAGCATAGCCAAAGGTGTGCCTCTTAAACTAGGATGATCCTTTTAAGAAAAAAAAAGAGAAAACGAAAACCAATTAGTAATTTGCTAATTTTCACAACTTCAAAAAATATACATATATTCCCATGGAAATCTCACAATAATTCGTTTGGTCTTTCTTAATTAACTTTTGTACGTTTCAATATTGTTTTAAAATTCTTAAGAACTGTGTACAATATTGTTTGTTCTTTTTGTACCCAAATCAATTTTTTTGTTACCTCATTTTTTCATTGCTTTTATAATAGAACCAAAGAACGAAATATGTTTGATTTATTTATTTTTTATTTCCTACCTCTTGATTTTGTACAACCATTCTTGTCTACAACTCTTTTGTTTCTGTTTAACAATTTCCCAAAAAAGGAAGTTATTAGCTTAGAAACTAAGGCCAAATATTCAATACACACATAGAAATGGTAAAATAAAGTAAAACACCACCACCATTTACTATAGATACAAACGCCACCAACAAAAAACCACCACCAAATTATACAAGACTTATAGAATTCAGTTTGATTCGCTGCCGACCGACCGACCGACCGACTGACTTCAACACTGTGTTTGTTGAAATTGTTGGATTTCAAAAGCGTAACGGAAGAGCATTAATCCTGACACTTGTTTCTTCTGTTCTTTTCTGTTTTATTTCATTTTATATTAATGTTTCATTTAATTTTCAAAACAAGAAACTCCAACTCATGTGGTGTGTTATTTTTAGCTTCACAAAATACATCCTGTAAGAAGTTGTCTTCAACGGCGGCTCTGTGAACTAAAATGATTCTTTTTATTTTTTTTCTTATTTAATTTTATTTCCTTTTTAAATTTAATTTCTTTTACTTTTGTTTAAATCTTTTTTTTTTCTTGCTACATCTTGCGTTTTTGTGTGGTATTGACTTTTGTTAATCGTATTGTCTTACAGTCCAGCCATCAAACAAATTGTGCCGTCAATATCCTTATCAGCCAGTTTGTGTGATTTGCAATTTCGTAAACGTAAGCGCCAGATTTGTGATTGGTTTAACTGGAATTTCGGATATCCAGTGATTGTTTGCGGTTTTTAGGTTTCTTAATATGCTTGATAAGGGTTTTAGGAGAGAGAGGGATTTCCTTTTTATGAATTTCTCAAGAATATAGTGTAAATGAATAAAAAATACATTTCTAAGTATCAAGTTTTTTAATTATGTTAAAGGAGTTTTAGTAAAAGAATTGCGTTGTGAGAACTTTTTATAAAAATTTATTAAACTGATCAATCGACTTAACGTTTTTTTTGGAAAGAACTTGTAATTTTGGGCAACATACTCCCCAAAATTTAATAATGTAATTTTAATTAAACCCTGACTTGGAGATATGGATACGATATATTCTAGGAAACAGCAGGATAATAACTTCAGAAGCAAAGAACTTAAAACAAATGTACAAAGTACACCGCAGAATAATTACTTTCTGCACTACTTTAGGTGGCAGCCATTGACAGTCTTCTATCATTTATCCTGATGAAGAATTCAAAGTCGTATTATATGGAGATAATATTGTGATACTAATAATATCAAAGGATCCAAACATGCCATTGCGCCACAGTTAACCTGGAATAGACTGAAACGTTTTTAAGGAAGAAAAAATTGCAGAATATTCAAACCTCTACCTATAGATGTTAAGAAAAGTTAAATATCTAAGAGTAGTGCACTGCCGCTTATCTTGGAAAGTGCATATTGGAAAGATAGTTAAGGAAGTCCTTGAAGTATGGATTTTTGCTTGCAGCTCCTGAATATGAAACGAAAGAATATTTCGAGAATCATAGCGGTGTTAACCTGTCACTGGAGGATTGGTAAGTATGCAAGCAGACTCGGACTACCTTTCAATAATCACTGCCAAGGTTTCACATGGTAACCTTGTTTTCTAGCAACGTCAACAAGTTTTGCTAGTTTTTTTCAGTGTCGACCGAATGTAGTTGGGTGAACAAGTTTTCGCAGTGCCATTGTAATTTCTTTTATTTTTTTTGTAAGAGTTTAAGAAGTATTCAGTGATCGTTTTATTTCGTGAAAGAAATTTATTGCATTCCAAAATTCATTTCAAACAAAATTAAGTTAAGTTATTTGATATTTATGTAAAACAAAATATTTATTATAAATTTCCGTGAAATGGCATGCCAGTTCTGGTTTGAACAAAGAAAAAGGAGGCACCTTTGAACATGTAATTTATCAACGGAAGTACCAAACATTGTTGATTCTCTCTTATTTTCTGAAAATGACGAATCTAATGCTGATCATGATGCTTTAAAGGAAAATGTAATGTCACCTGAAGGCCTTTTCTGTCTTAATAATATAAAACTTATTTTTGATCTGATTTTTTTTATTTTTTAATTGTTAATGTTTATGTTTTTCTTAATAAATAAATCAAATATATATTATATATATAAAATATATAACTGTTTATGTTATTTTTAGACATAAGTGCTACAAGAAAAAATTGCCGTTCAAAGCTGCCCCAGCCTAGTTCAAAGTTCATCCATTAAAAAAATAAATCGAACTAAAAATAAGTTACTTGTAGGCTTAAGCTAAAGTTTATTTCCATATATATTAGTTAAATTATGTAAAAAGTCAATAATTCAAAAATATAAATTTTTATGTGGCTTGAAAGCAAAAAGTGTTCTAAGGGACCCCCTCTCCCCTATATTAAAGTGTATAATGCATCCATTGCTCCAAAAATATTAATATATACTTACATATTACGCACAGGATCACAATCTCGCACTGAGGTATTACATAAAGAAAACTACATTTAAAACTAGATTGAAGATTTTAAGACAACAGAATAATTCTCTGGAGATCATTCTATTTTTTTTTTGTTGGGGCATTGCATTAATGCTTTTAGTTAAGTTTTTGTTATTTCCAGATAATTTTGCCAAAACTTCAGATTTATCAACATTTAGCAGCTCTTAAATTGGATGTGTGATTTTTGAATGATTACAGGCTTTTAGAGCCACTGTAGCAACAAGAACATAAGCAAGATTTCCTCTCTACATTTCCCTACATACATTTGCTTTGGAATGTTTCGATTAATTCACATTATTAAAGAATGTCTTCCTTATACAAATAATCTAATAACTTCAGGAATCAAAAATAATTTAATTAAATTGCTAAATAATCTACATTTTTCAAGGCTTTGTCCGAAAACTCTTTTACGCTTTCCATTATGAACCCCAAGCTACAAAGCCTTGCAGTATCTGCCGCTGTTGGCACATAGAACAATAAAATATTAGCAGATTAAAGAAAAGAAATTCCGTCTAACAATAACTAAAAATTGCACTTGTCAACATTAACAATAATTCGTTACGCAGCACTTGGAACAAAAGGAACAAATTTAAACGTACTTGTTTGTAAATTCGAACAAGTGCACAAAGATTTGTTTGTTATTTTACATTTTACATGCCTTCCAAAGGCTGATGATGGTCGGAGTAGTCTATTGTTTGAAAATGCAATAACATAAACTTCAAGGTAGATTACTACCTACCGGTGCTAACGATTACTGCTGCTGTTGCTGCTGCTGCTGTTTCTGCTGTTTGGTGATTTTATTGTCCGTTTGTCCACTAACGCCATGCAGTTTTTATTGTATTCAGACAATGCTGGACTATCAGTGCAACTCGGCATGTTCAGCACCTTTACGTTAAGATAGCGGCAACAAGTTGCTTTAGAGAACATGAACAGAGGCGGTGTCATTATTTTCACAGCAGGTGACACTGTTAATGATTTTCAATACAAAACACTTGAAAATGAAACGTTACCCAGCATACCATTCTAGGAGCGCTCCGAAAAAGGAGTCAGAAAAGAGTCCAACAAAAGAGCATTTTCGGAGCGCTCCGAAAAAAGGAGTCAGAAAAGAGTCTAACTAAAGAGCATTTTCGGAGCGAAAGAAAACTTTGCTTGTTACTGTCCTGAGTCGACACGCAGCATGACTCAGAAATTCCACATAATTATGTGTGTACCATAGCGTTGTTGTCTTGTTATTTGTGCTTTGAACAAAAAAAAAAAAAACATAGCTGTACCACACAAGAATGATAAAAACAAAATTACACAGAGCCCAAGAAAAACCTCATAAAAGACTCTTTTCTGACATTATCTAAGAGCTCTTTAAGAGCCCAAAAAAACCCTCATAAAAGACTCTTTTCTGACATTATCTAAGAGCTCTTTCTGACGGACCATTTTCGAATAATGTAATGACTAGGGCATATAAAATTACCGAAATTTGCTTTTACCGGTAAACGGTAAATTTTTTATTTAAAAACCGGTTTATCGGTAATTTACCGGTAATTCTGTTTAATTTTAGGTTTATCAGTAACGAGTAAAATAAATGCTTAAAATTGTGTAAAGAGAAATATATATTGTTATATATGAAAGTACTAAAACGTTTAATGCATTGTTATACAAAGTTATTTAAAATAAATGTAATTATTAATAAAACAAAATAAGAATGTTAAAATATATTATATCATTAAGAGAAAATTTTAATTTTTGAATAGATCTGCTTGTGTATTAAAATATGCTCGCAATAGGCAAATGGTGTCAATTGTATTGTCATTAAGGCTGGTTCTAATTTTTGTGCAAATTAACCCTGCTGCAGAAAAAGCTCTTTCTGATTCCACACTCGTCGGCTTTACTGTCAAGAGGTGGTTGAACGCTATCGTCAGATACTTTCCACGCTTTTGTTCTTCTTCAAGGAGTGCGATTTCTTTTTTTATTACTTTTGTTAAAATCGTGGTATTGGTTACGTTGGAAATTTTATTCAATTTTATTTTATTTTGATTTTTAATGGCCAATTGTAGCCTGTCTTTCATTGTTAACTGGGTTGATTCAGGGATTTCTTCTACATCATCAGAAGACTCGTTTGAATCATTTGTCGAGTTACATTCATTTCTCATGTTCAATCGTAATATAAGCGTCACAATAGTTTGTATCAATGAAGGTTTATGTAGTTTTAACCTAATAATAAAAAAAATTATTTCTTAAAATATAACATTTTATATTTAAATTTAATTTCAATTGGAATGAAATATTTATCAACAATTACCGAAATTGCCGGTATTTTTCTTTTAAATTTACCGGTAAATTCGGTAATCAATACGACCGGTAAAACCGGAAAACCGGTTAACCGTTTACCGGTAATGTAACCCCTAGTAATGACCCTCTTTTCTGAAGGTTTTCGGAGCAATTATGATTGTTTTTTGGGCTCATAAAGAGCGTTAGCGCTCCGAAAAAGGTGTCAGAAAAGACTCTTTTCGGACTCATATGGCTTGCTGGGAAAAATCTGAAAAAGTATCTACAATGTACATATACAGATACACTAATACTTGGTAGAGAGTAAGAGAGAGAGAGAGAGAAAGAGTGACAGACAGCGAGAAAAGAAAAGAGATAAGTTAAACAAAAAGTCAAATGAATTTGACAGCTTGTTGAGGTGAGGTACAAATGAGAAACACTTTTATTTTATGAGGCTATAAAATCAAAATTCATCTACATTAAAAACGAACTAGCACAATAAATAACATTCAGCAGCAGCAACAGCAAGTGTGTGGTGTAAGAAGTGAAAGAGCTTAAAACCATACCATCAGTTAAGATACAGATACTCGTACACTTGCGCATTAGTACAATGCAACACCATACAACAATATGCACAAAATAAGAAGCGCGTGTTAACCTTTGATGTTAGCGGGTGGTTAACGTTGTTGTTTCTACACAGTTTCCCCTGTTCAATTCCCTTCTTGTTTAATTACTAAAGGTGCGAGAGATTTATCATATAGCGAGTTCTATACTAATGATTACGGTAGTTTTTACAATGTTCGATATTCAATCTAGTTGGCTCTTTTTCTTGCCATTGTTGTTTGCTTGTTGTTGGTCTTTACAAATGTGCCGCCACAAATTGGAAAACAATTCATTATTCATTTTTTTTTTTTTGAAAAGAAATTAGTGCTCAGACTCGGTCAATCAAAATTAAATGTCAAACTGGCGCCAGGCCAAGTCTGGGACAAGGCCTGAGAACATTTTATACTCGTAGTAATACTGTAAAGGCGGTCTATTGTTTAAAAGAGAACTTAAATCAAATGAAATGAAATGCAATAAATGCATCAATATAAAATTCACTTGTTTTCTTTTATACAATATGCATTATAAAATAAATCCGTAACAAATTTTTGAAACTATGTACCTATATATGTATATGTTTGCATGTTCAGCTCTTAAAATAATATTATAAATACGCTTTAATCGTTGTTGATTGAATTTGTTGGGCTTGAAGTTGTCGTTTCCATCGTTGATATACATATGTTTTTTAACACTATTAATCATACAAGATGTTTGTTGGTTTAGTGGGATTTAAATGGTTAAGGTGGTATGGCTTAAACTTTGAATATATTATTGTCTCAATGGAAATAAAGTTGTTGGTAATTTTGTTCTAAAGGAATTCTAAAAAAAATCTTCTGCTTAGAAAGCTAGTTATGCCCAGTTGATTATTAAAGGAACTAATATTTATTAGGGGATACCTAACTTGGAATTTATTAAACTCCAACTCGAAAATACTGAGGTGTTACATAGAGGAAACTGCGTTTAGATTGCACATTTTGAGACAATTCTTTGTAGAGGGTGGTAGTATAATCGAACGAAAATATGTATTGTTTCTATTTTATGTTGCGACATTGTCTAAAGGCTTTTAGTTAAGTTTTTATTATTTCCAAAAAATATTGCCGAAACGTCAGCTTAATCAAACAGGTTAATCAGCACTTAAATGATCAAAGGCTTTCAAAGCCTCAAAAGTAAAAATAACTTAAGCCAGATTTCCTCTAAATTTATTTGATGTAATTAGGAACATGTTTCAAACTTTTCTTTGTTTAAGAACCCAGCAAAAACTTCACTTACATTCTTAATTTTAATGACTTCCAGGATTCACTATTTTGTAGCTTTAGTCGCAACTTTTTGAATTACTAATTACACAAAATGAAAACTTTTTGTAAGCCTTAGATTTCTTTGTCAGTTTGTATGCATCTAGTATTGGGCTTCAATGCCTATAGTTCACTTTTTTGTATTAGCTCTAGTTTTCGAGATAAAATTTTTTTTTAAGAAAACTACGTACGAGTAGCTACGTGATTTATAGTAACGTAACTAATATTCTATTCAAAAACGATTTTGATTCCATGTAGTATTTTCGGAGATATCGCTCAAGTTTGTATGGAAATTTTTTTTATACGTTTTTTTATAATTTCAAAAATTCATAAAAAATAGAGAACACGACAAATTTTCCATTATTTTCCTTCAGTCATATGGGAAATATGTTACGCATATAGCAAGCTATATATTGTTAAAATTTATTCACAACTGTGGATTTTATTCGAAATAAAGTAACGCTATATGAAATAAAATAAAAAAGTTTTTTCCAGCTAGATTCCAATTATTTGTAAAATATATATATTATTTATTTCATTATTGAATGTGGAGACAATAATCCGACTCTTATAAATATAATTGTAACTCATTCTTTGATAATGATATCCGAAGGATATCAAAATATTAGAAGAAATGTTTTAATAAATAATATATGTAAATATTTTTTACAAATATTTGGCCTCGAGCTCGAAAAAACTTTTTTATTTTATCAAAAAAAAGGTCGAAGAAACCAAAATTGAATTTAGTAACTCTATATGATTAAAAGAAAATACGTTATACATATATACGAATACAACAGCACACAGATTGATTGTTTTTAAATTTTTGTTAAACAACAAACAAAAACCACGATGTATTTTCACAAAATTAATAATAAAATCAAAACTATTGCATTCATATTAACAAGAAATATTGCATTTTATGCAGGATATATCTGCCTATATTGGAACTTTTGTTATTATCTCTATTTTTTATGAGTTTTTGAAAAACAAAACAAATTTAAATAACATTTTTTCGTCATATATTCAGCTATATCTCCAAAACTAAATAATGTAGCTAACTTTTGATTTTTCCTTTTCATTCATTTTTTTTTTTTTGCATTAAGTAGGTTAAACAGTTTCACAGTTATTTTACTCAAAATCGTGTAACTACGCATTTTTTCAAAAAAATTTATATCTCGAAAACTATAGCTAATCTAAAAAATAATGTGAGTTAGGGCCAGTTTTTAGGAGAAGGATTAAACTTGGTTTGTTAATGGTTTAGTTAAACTTTAATAACACTTAAACTTTTTTTTAATCCACCTAGTCGTTTTTCAGTGGTAGTTTAAGTAACGTCAAATTATTTGATGTTACCATATTTTACACATAATAAAAATATGGCATCGTTAAAAATTTCTTATATAAATGTGGTAGCATTATAAAGTTTCTCTAAAACATAAACAAATAAAAGCGGCAAAAGAAAAAAACATTGTAAAATGTTTATTAAAAAGTATTTTTATATTAAAGTATTAATTTAATTAACAAATATTTACCAACTCGTTGGATTTTTAATGTGTGGACCCATAAGTTCCAAAGTTCTATACGCTGATAGCTTGGACAGACGGAATCGCTGATAAAATTCGCCATCATCATATAAATGAAAATGGTTTGGACGAGCTCTTAATGTCCGGGGTTTTCTTAATATAGTTCTATTAAAATTATTATATATTTCCGAATCACTATAATCCTCATCATCTGAGGAAAAATCCATTTTATTATAATTTATTTTATGTTATGAGGTAAAACTTTAAACAATCAGCTCTTTTATTTTATAGTACTTTTAAACAGCTGATATAAATATGAATCGAGTTTAAACGCCCATTCTGGAAGGGTTAAACGCCAATTAAAACAAAGTAAACTACATCCTAAAAACTTAATTTAAAGTTTAAACTAAGTTAAAACAATAAACATGGTTGAACTACATCTTAAAAACTAGAGGAATTGAGAGAGGATCCTGATTGCCAGGCGGCGGCAAATCAGTGGTGTATTTCAAGTAAAGGGCCAAAATAAGTACTTTTTCTACAAGATTTGTAAGGAGTCTGGTGGACAATTTTCTATTACTTTTTCACTTTATATTTGTCAGTGAAGTTTTTGATGGGAAACTTCAATAAATATTCTTTAAATATAATTGTTTCAGTAAATTCACATTATTAAAGAAAATTTTCTTTATTCAAACTATTTAATAATCTCAGGCATCAATTACATTTGATAAAATTCTAAAAGATCTAAATTTTCAAGGCTTTTTGCGAAAACTCTTTCAGACTTTGCAAGCTACAAAGCCTTGTAGTATTTGCCACTGGTGGCACATAGAACATTAGGTTAATAACAGCTTGAAGAAAATATTTTTTTTATTTATATAAATTTCCATAAAATTATTGGAAATTTTCTTTTTTTTGGAAAAACCAATCGGAATTTTATTTTTAGAAATTTATTTGGAATTTTATTTTTAAAAATTTAATAAAAATTTCATCTTTTTAGAGATTTTATTTTTTTTTAAAGGCGATTATATTTCAAGTCATTCTCAAACATTGAACGCTTGAGTAAGGCTTTAAATTCAAATTATTTTTAATATAACAACAAACCTAAACGTTTGATAGGTTGTTTATGGCATGCTTTTTTGTGTTGTTATTTTTTAAGACAAAACGCAAAAAAAAACTATGTAAGTTAAGTCGACAATGTAATTGCAGCAATTAATTTCAAGTTTAAGTCATGATTCCAGCAAGCAAACGTCATGCTATTTAGAAAATAAAAGCTTACACTGAAATAGAAATACATAAAATGAATTTAAAAACAAAAAATCATAATTTTTGTAACATAAATAAAAACACTCATACAAATAATTACTTGTTTTACAAACAAAACATTTTAGAAAATTTTTATGATTTTCTATTTATTAGTTAAATATTATGTTGACATTTTTTCTCAGTGTATATTTCAGATGCACTTTTCTTTTTGGTGGCTTAAATTATAATTATCTATTGTATTGGTATCATTTTAATTTGTTAACAACCGTATAATATGAACATTTTTATAACTCTAGACGTGCGTTTTTTTTTTAAGGCAACCAAAAGTTAAAGTTAGTTTTTTATTTGGTGTTCCTTGAAAGCGTGAACCAAACCATAGAATAAAGACTCTAAGAAAAGAGAGTTTTATAGAAATGGTGGCAGTTAGATTTTAAACACAGGATAGACAAACAATTTTACAAAAAAAAATTCAAGTTCAATTCAATTGCAGTAGTTGGAAGTGGTTGTGTTGTGTGTTTGTGTGTGTCAGGTAATTATTTTATCAACTGGTAGCCATGGTGAATGAAAGAATGAATTGCTTCCGCAATGTTCAATTGCAACTGTAAAGTTTTAAAGTTTTGGTTTACAAGGCCAAAGTTAAGGCGCATAACTGTTGTAAAATTTAACAATAATTTTTTATTTTATTTTTTTTTTGGAGCAGCACTATAATTTGTAGCTTAAGATTTTGTTCTTCATTTCGTATGGTTAAAATCTTTAGCTATTTAAAGAAACCAAATAACAGTTATATTGAAATAAAATAAGGTGCTGATTTCTTAGAAATCTAAAAACAAATTGGAACAGGCAGGTTGTTTGTTATACCTATAATATAATTGCATTCTGATTATTTTACAATTTTTTATTTGTTTTGTATGTTAATTTTAATTAATTTCACCTTCAATTTATTTTACATTTGCATTGAGTTTTTTTTTTGAATTTAAAAAAAAATATGTTTTTATGTCAATTGGAATTTTGTGTGTTTGCTGCAGTTGTTGGTTTTTTTCTACATTTTACCTTTGGTTCAAGTATATTTGTTGAATTTTTGATTTATTTATACATCATATACATATACATCCACTTTTATGTCATACTTGTCGTAACAACTGTTATATTTATGCATGTAAATGGCAACAACTTTACGCCTTCTCCATACATATTCAACAAAATACACTTAGAGAAATTTGTATTACAATAAAAGATATTTTTAATTTGATATAACAAATAGAAAAGAGGTTCCCAGTGGCGAGATTTATAGCCAATCATAATAAGTGAGTAATCGAAAATTTTGGATGTCCCAAAATTCATTGTCAAAAATTTGAATTTTAACAAATGCAACCACTACGTGTAACAATTTGGGGGAATCTATGGATAATACTGCTTTGTTAATATGGCTGCTCAGTGATGCGATATCGCATCATTATAACAAAGTTCGTAATTACATGATATTGATGTGGACGACCGATGCTTTCAACCTAAATCCAATTACTGCATGAAACATTTAGTGGTAGATTACTCATTCGTTTCGGTGATAGAAATTGGCGCATTGATCGTGTCGTTTAACATCATTGGCTTAATTTTAAAAGGGTTATTTGAAGTCAGAGGCCAAGAAGCCTATAACCACCAGCGCTCATTTATACAAAATGATCATGGAAACATTCGGTAAAGTAACGCATAAGTGACAACTAAGCCGTGGAGGCCATTTTCGTCCGTTATACTTTGCCATACACAAAACCATCCAATGTATTTCATATATAAAACTATCTTTTGTGTATTAATTAATCGAAATCTTTCATAAATGTTAAGCTATGTGTCGACGATGGTCAGATATTACAACGTTGTCATATCTACCAATGTGCTATCAATGTACTGACATTGAAAAATTTTTAGCAAAAGGTAAATTGTCAGTTTACATGACTGTAAGAAAACTAACAATTTCATTTGCACACAATTGTCACACAATGAATTTATCTGTCAACTGAAATTGTGAGTTTACACGGTTGTCAGATTGTTGCGTGGCATTGTCAAATTCGTTTTGCAGCTCTGTGTGTGTGTGTTTAAAAATTTTATTAATGCAAACTTTAATTTAATTCTTCAATTTTCTTCCACTTTTTTCAAAAATTTTATTAATGCAAACTTTAATTTAATTCTTTAATTTTCTTCCACTTTTTTCAAAAATTTTATTAATGCACACTTTAATTTAATTCTTTAATTTTCTTCTACTTTTTTCAAAAATTTT
The DNA here is from genome assembly GCA_916048285.2 of Bellardia pandia. Taxonomy (NCBI): domain Eukaryota; kingdom Metazoa; phylum Arthropoda; class Insecta; order Diptera; family Calliphoridae; genus Bellardia; species Bellardia pandia. The sequence continues at coordinate 48,506,592 of OU696532.1, read as the reverse complement.
ATCAATGCACACTTGTTTATTTATGCATATATACAGAGTTGCATTTAGAAATAATTTCTATGACAATGCTGCCATTGGCAGATGCATAAACTTTGCACATATGACAATGAAAAGTGTTTGACAATTGTCTTAAAACAATGACAATGACAAAATTGTGTGTTTACACGATTGTTAGATGTCTGACAATATTTTTGTCTTCCAATGTACTGAAAATGCTTTTTCTTACAACGTTGGAAGACAAAAATTTTAAGTTTACACGGTTGCTAGACATTTTCTGCACATTTTTCGGACAACGTTGTAATATCTGACCATCGTCGACACATAGCTTTAGACCACTCTTTTTTGCATAGGCTTCCTTGAAGACTATTGCCCTTATTCATAATGACATTTTTATTTTATCAAAACTTTGCTAAAAGTTCATTATGATTACTAGTGTAAAAGCCTCTAATTACAGTTCATTTCTCTCTGTGTATGTTTTAGTAATGTATATATATGATTTTTTTATTTAATATTTTAAATATTATAATAAATTTTAAGTGTAAATTGTCTGTTAAAGCACTTGTTGTTGTTGTTTATGTCACAAGTTATGTGTTGGCAACGTAAATTGTTGTTTGCATTAAATACTCATAAATATGTTGCTTGTTAAACAACTTTTACTTAATAAACAGACTCTTATTATACCCTACAAAACACTATTTAGTGGTGGGTAGCATGGGTTTGTGCTAATGTTTGTAACGCCTTTAAATATTTGTCCAACATCAACATTAAAGTCCAGACTGACTTTCTGAATGTCTGCGTTAATCTTATTAATTAAGTAAATGTATACACATAAATCAGGTTATAAAATATGGTTAGAATCAATCAAAATTATCCAGCGGAAGGAAACCGTCATGCCCTAGACCATTTAGAAATTAAGCTTATTCAAAGATATTAAAAACAGGGTACAAAATTGGAGTGTTATAAAAGTTGGTGCGAATGAAGAGGTTTTGAAAATATTATATGCTTCAAAGAATGCAAATTCTTTGATCATCGCTTCCATATAGAGCCATCAGTTTATATAAGTATAAATTTCTCTATATAGGGTGTTTGTTTTAGATGTATGAACTTAAATTTGGCAACACTTTTTAACGCCATTAGTCGGCCATTTTTCAGCTGCCAAGTGATTTATGTTCAGATTGGTTTAACATTTCAACGTGAACAACGCCTCTTGTGCAAATTTATTTTGAAAATCATGGTTCTGTGCTTTTCTTTTTGATGTACATATGTATATGGCTTTGAAATGTAATAAAACAAAGATGTTTTTTTTTAAATTAACATGAAATTCACTTTATTCGAAAAATCATCTTTTGGCATTATAATTTAAATATGACTTCTGGCATATGACTGTCTCGGGCGTAGTCTAATCTGGAGGCTCAATTTTCGATGAATTTGCCGTATATGCAATAACGCGGCGAATGTTGTCCTACAAGTGGCCAATCGTTAAGAGCTTATCGGTGTAGACTAGTGACTTCAAACATAAATCACTTGACAGCTGACAAAATGTCCGTCTTTTAAAAAAGTCTTGACAACTGAAAAAATAAATAAGTTTTTAAATATCAGATATCTCTTAGGATTTGCTCATAATTGGTGTCAGCCTTCATATAGGAACAATGCCGTATATCACTTCATGGTTTTAAATCACTTATTAGTTTTGAGATAAAATTTAGCACAAATAAGGTTTATGCTATTTGCTAAATCATTCTTTATCTTGTTTTGTGACAAGTAAAATAAAATCCAAAAAAAAAATCTAATTTAATCTAACGGGCGGCATTCACAGCTACTAAGAGGCGAACTTGGTTTATTATTTCCCTATACACAATACGTATGTTGACGAAGTTTATACATATAGGGAAAAAATCAAATTTTAACAGATAGAGAAAGTGTTTAACATGTTCTAATAACGTTCTCTTTATGCAGACTACCGGTCTGAATGGCGTAAATTTACATCCTTCTAGGCAAACATTATGATAAAGTGTCATAATTAGAAACGGTCCCTACACCGAAAAAAATAATTCAACTCTTCCTAGGCAAAGGCCATGTTAAAATGGCACGTCTATTTTCATTAAGTGTCATCATTAGAAACGGTCCCTAACACCAAGAAAACAATTAAGGAAGTAGATTTGTAACTAAAGTATGAAAAACAACCAACTCTTTAAGAAAACCAATTTCTGGGTTATTCGCAAAAAAAAACAGTTTCGAATACGAGTTTAGCTGAAAAACTATTATTTAAAAAATTGATTGATGAAAGAAAATACTTTATGTTAAAACCATTTGCAAGCGATTTTGAAACCGAAAACGTTTTTTTTTTCTGAAAAAAAGCACAAGTTTATTTCTAAGTTTATTTTAATCAACGTCAAATTTTCGAAACGGAAATAACATAACAAGCTTAAAATCAAGTACAATAAATTAAAAAAAAAATCTTAATTGTAAAAACCATTTAATGGATACAGAAAACCGGCTTGACTAATAATTCGATAATGAAAAAACCAATTTCCTGTTTCGGTTTTTGAATATTCTTTATAATTTGTATCGCTTGATTTTTATTTACTGGGAAAACGAGGACTATTTCATATAACTTTATACGTAATTAATTTTTTTGCTCTCCTTAAACATAGTAGGTCCGTGTGGAGTTGACAGCCTAACCTAAACTTGTTACCAACTATTTACCCTGCTCTTAACAGGTGTAGGTTACAATATGGTCGTTCTGGCGGACATACACGACTAAAATTTTTTATTAAACAAAATTTTAATTTAGTGACTCGTGTTTGTTAAGCATAAATACAAATTTTTTTCTTTTAATAAAAAACCAGCACTTTTTCAACAAAAACGTAATTTATAAAGCAACAATTTGTGTGAAGTTTTTTTTTCGTTTTGTCAAAAATCAATATTGACATTGTTTTAATGATCAGTTTCCATTTTAATTAGCTTAAAAGATAATTAAAATGTTCTCCAAGTATCATTATAATTGGCTTTAGTTTAGGTTTCATATAAAAGCAGACATTTAATGACTTTTAAAAGGCTCTAATGACCAAGACATTTTTTGTCTATTTGATACTTTTTTGGGGGGTTTGACCATATGTTTTAATATTAAAGACAAATAATCATTAAACTATGTACTCTGTAAATAAAGAAAACTTTTGTCTGTGTGTGTGTTTTTTTTTTTTGTTTTAATAAGTGGTCAGTTAATCATGATGATTTTCAGCTTTTTGTCCTTTTTGTGTTCATACTTAACGCAGTCATTTACAGACAATTCCAAAACCACCCCTGCTGTGTTGCCCCCCAAAAAACACACTCACTAACTCAAATTACCCACAAGCATAAATAAAACAACAAGAACTGCAAGTAAAAACCAAAATTAAAGTAATTATCAATAAAGGTCCAAAGAAGCCACAATGAAATGAAAATTTATTAAGTCTTTGTCCAACATGAAAAAAACCCAAAAAAATCATCTAAAATGATTTTTTGGGAGAACTTTGTTGGGTAATATGATGGGAACACATTAAAGACACTTTAATGAATTATTTCAAGAAAACTTAAAAGCATAAGCAAAACTTTAAAACAAAATGCCAAGTCCAGTTTTGCTTAGGTCTTGTGTTATTTATTTTCATATACAATTTATAGGGGTAATTATCTGTTAACTTTTTTTTCAACAAATTTCATAAGTTTTGAAAATTTGCAAAATAAAAAAAAATTGCAACAAAAAAAATCGCTTAAAATTTTGTTGCTGTGTTTCAAAGAAACTTCATTAATTTTTTTTTTTTTTTTTCTGTTTCATGTTATAGCTGTTGTATAGTTTTTGGCCAAGTTTCCTTAAACATCCATGCTCCTCTTGTGACTTTGCTTATACTGTTAATGAGTTTTTGTTTCTTGTTAAACTCGTGATTGTGCGTAAGTTCTTGAGGATTCTTTAAAAAAAAAATCATAATTTTCATATTTTTCTTTAGAAGAGCCCTAAAATCGTTGTTTAATATAGTATTTAACGAACTTTAAAGCAGAGGCGTGCTAACTAAGGCACCGTATTTGCAAATCAATGTGGAGTCAAGTTTTCAGTACAAATGTTAGCCATTGAATTTGTCTGGTTACAGGGCAACATTCTATATAATTGTCTCTTTTCTAAAAAAAAATTGGACCAACAAGAGATGGCTGTCTTTTAAATTGTTTCCATTTTGGTTGCTGACTTAATATTTAGGTTTGTAATAAAAATCGATTTAAAAAACGAAAAAAGTTGTTATATATTTATTATTTTTATTTTGTAAATTATTAAAACTTTATTTTTGCAGTTTTTGTATATTATTTTTTATCTTTCTTATCTTAATTCTGTTAAATTATTTACCATTTGTCACCTACTGTTGATTTTCATAGAAAGGAATATGTCTTTGCTTGAAAACAAAACTCTTGAAATATATCGAAATTCAACAAACTTTTTCAAAACGTTCGCCTGAAATCGATTAATTTTTATCACATACCTGATTTTCTAAATTATTCATAATTTGGAAACAAGTGATTAATAATGATTACCCGCCTTTGATTGTTTGCGACTCAACAGCTGTGTATCAATCGACTTGCTTCGATATAAAGCTGAGCTATCATGTTTCTCTCTACTCTTCGGAACAGGAATTTCACGATGTTCGCTCTAAAACGAAAAACTTCGTTAGAATAGGTCACTAATATTGCAATATCATCGTGAAATAAAGATAAAGATTTACTATAAACATTTGAATAATGTTTCAAGAAAGCTTGTAATGTTTCTTAAGTCTTAAGAAATCATGTGATGGGGTCGGTCTATTCATATGGTCGGGATAAAAGAACATGGATAGCAATATCATGGCCTTTCATTCGCGCTCATCGTGATTTTTGTTTTTTTTTATGGATTTCATTGACATTCGTGTTGTTTACAGGCCAATCAATAACTTATCTTGTTCGGCCTCTGGTAACTATGAGTGCTGACCATTTTTATCCAGCTTTGGCGACTTGCTGTAATCGCCTGATTTGACCGTTCACGCTACTTTCTTTGTATTCATTGAAGTCACAAATCTATATGATTCATTCACAGACTTTGGAAGCATTTAAGAGCTTATCCGATTAGAATGTGAGCATTTTTTGCCCTTAGTTTTCGTCAGAATTATGCGAAATGCTGTAATGCTCGTTAAGAAGGAAGCCTCCCAAAAAAGGTCTAAATAAACTTTTAAAAAACTTTGTTAAAAGTACTAAAAAAATGTGCTAAAGGTGTCACAAGATTGAATCATAAAGTGCACTGAATAAAATTATGGAACAACACTTTAGGGAAATTGTCTCAAAGACTTTTATTTGATTTAGTGTTTAATTATACCCTACACCACCATAGTGGGGAGAGTATATTGGATTTGTGCTGATGTTTGTAACGCCCACCAATATTTTTCCAACACCCACCTTAAAGTACCGATCGACTCAGAATCACTTTCTGAGTCGATTTAACGATGTCCGTCCGTCCGTCCGTGTGGCTGGCTATCCATGTAAAGCTTGTGCGCAGAGTACAGGTCGCAGTTTTGAAGATATTTCGATAAAATCTGGTACGTGCTATTTTTTTCGGCCCAAAGATGGATAAGATTGAAACTGGTGGAAATCGGTCCAATATTTCAGCTGGCCCCCATACAAATGTCCTCCCGAAATTGGGGTTTACCGATCATAAATGTTTAAATTATGCAAGTATCCAAACAAATTGCATCACAAATGAGTGGTAAATGAAGCCAAATCACATCAACAAATTTTGTGCAGATCGGTCAATAGTTACTCGTAGCTCCCATATAAGGCCCACTTTCGAAATTTACTTTAACGATCATAAATTTCTTAAAAATGTTGGTATCAATTTCCTATTTTCCATGTTTCAACACAATGCACAGCATGGGTAGGGGTCATCCCTGAGTGTTGGTTCAAAAAAAAAGTGTAGGAAATATAGTGATTTAAGAAAGGTTACTCCTGGGGCACATTCACCAGTATAAATTCTAATATTAAATTTCAAATATTTTACGCCAGCCAATACATTTGGCCCTCTCAGTCACAGCTATTATTTCTTACAACCTTCACAAGAACTTCTGCCAAAATACAATTTTCTTTCGAATCCGTTTATTTATGTTTTTTGCTCAACTTTTTAATAAAGTGACTGGAAATTTGTATTAAGAGTAGTTCTTATGTATATATATTCAGTTAGCCCTTGTTCAAACTCTTAACTTAAATTAAGTTTATTTTGAAGACCATGTTCAAGTGGTGGCCCGTGATATGATGATAATGCTACTACATATACTCGTACTCTTGGCCCAGTAACTAAAAGACACACATGTGCTGTAAAGATGCTGAATAAAAAAAGTGAATCCTTTGAAAATCATGTGCTACTACTGCACAACCAAACTACCAATGAACAACTTTATGATGCTGTTGCTTGACTTGTGACTTGTTGTTCGATTTGTTATTGTTAATATTTGAAAAAAAAGACAGAAAAAACTTTAGTGTTCCCACGCTTCTTTTAATTTCATTTTCATAACTACTGCCAGAAAATGTATTCAGCAAGTTAAGCTTTACTTTTTTTATAAAAAGAAAAATTTCAAGATTATTAGTTTTTTTTTGCGAATTTTGTAAGTAAATTAAAAATAACCTAAAGACCGAGCAGGTTCTGAACTGAATGCTAAAGATAAGAAATCTACTGCCAACCATTAGTTTACACTTCTTTTCATTTTTTTTCACAGCTATACACAAATGACTAGATTTTATGTGCAGGTCTTCTTTCCCTTGCTTCATGCTCTGCCAAACGTTGTGCATCCTAGTTTTAAGTTAGTGGCTTCTTGTTTTTCTTATATGTACATATGTATGTAGGTAGTGTGAGCTTTAGGCATTATTTTCTTATTTAATTTATTTTTGCTTTGACTTTGAATTTTACTGCATTTGTTTAGTTCACTACTTCGTAGAGGAGGTTTACAGACTTAAATTTTTGAAAGCAGGGAAATTGGCGCTGGGTTTGGTATTTAATTTTAACTTATTGTTTTTAGTTTTGAAGTTAAACTCGGTAGCTTAGTTTTTAGTTTTATTACTTTAATTTTAATTTATTTTTATTTTATGTGATATTTGGCGCCATTGTAAAACAGTTCTCATTATGGTAAAATAATTTTGTAAATATGTACTAAAAAAAGCATTTTACCTCAATGTCATTAAAGTTTCGTTATTTAATTAATTTGATATTTTTGGTTTTATCAGTAAACTTTGACCTTTGAAAAAACTGTTTTTAAACTTCTTGAAGATTTTATTTTTAATTAGCATTACAATGTCTTCTTTGGAGCTTTATTTAGGTTTAAATTTTCCTTAAATCTTCATACAATCCACATTGAATGTATTTAATATTTTTTTTTAACCTGACACAAAACTCTTGTCTAAATTTACAAGTTTAACCATATTAATAGCGAAATTATTTATATTGTAAAACTTTATAATTTGTTTTAAACATTTGTTTGGCTAGGTCCCTCTTCTTAATTATAAATATAATGACGAGTGTGCCATTATTTAAAATAAACAATCAGCAATTAGCAGCACGAAAATGCCAGACACTGTAAATATAGCAAAAATATGACATAAAACACAAAGAAATAAACTGTCTACAAAACAATATGAATACGTTTGATTTTGACAATTTCTAAAATTCTTTGTAAAATTAAAAAAAAAAACGCTAATATGCCAAAAGTCACGCAAGCAAATGAAATAATTATATTCTGCAGAAATTATTAAAATAGCATTCTTAAAACTGATGAAATCATTTTCAATTAATAATATTAGATTTGAGTAAATCTCTTTTTTGATTTTTAACAGTTTTTTCAATTTAAACATTTACACCGTTCCACGATAATAGAGTTGTTGAGAGACAGTAAAAATACTCTGTTTACGAGTAGTCGTTGTTTGGAGAAAAACACCCGACGTCATCTTATCAAAGACACTAGATCAAGAAAAACTGGTCCGATCTTTATAGTCTTCCTGATCTGTGTCATATATAAAAACCTGCTGGCACCTACTTTTGTCTTTTTGTCAGCAATACAAAACCAGCTATATATTGTCTATATAACCAATGCTCAAATTCTGTTAACTATTACAGCTATTTTGAGTTGTCAAATGTTAATGAGCAATTTTTTATCGGTTATGATTGGTTAGCAGTATGAACCGAAATAATTAACAAGTAAGAGTTTATATTCGGCTGTGCCGGTTCTTATTTATCCACCAACACCAATATACCTGTAATTCGTGTATCGATAACGACATTTATGCGACTTATTGTGTTTTTCGGATTCCTCAAATGGGAGCTATCACCTATTATGGGACAATCATCATTAAATATTCTGCCATAATTTCCTTGTATTTGGGGCTTATTTTGGTTGAATTTTATCTCAATATTGATATATACATAGATATTCCAGTTATTCTCGGAAATGGATCTTTTATGGGAGTTATGGCCAGTTATGGATTAACCTTCACAAAATCAAAGAGTAAAGGTTTTGCATACATATCTTTGATCTTTGTAATATTTTGGTTCGATATCGATATTTATGAGATATTTACGCATTTTATTGAGTTTTTCGGGAGCTATGACCTATTATGCGCCAATTACAATGAAATTCGGTATGACGATATATATATATAAATATATGCATACATATATATATAATTTCAACTTGTTAGTGATGTTTATAAGAGATTTATTGGCATTTAAAGGGGTTTCGGAAGTCTACTTTATATAGGTGCTATGATAAAAATGGACCGATCGGCATGAACTAAGGTAAGACGATTTTAATATACATATATATATATATATGGAGTCTGTTTGCAAATTTCAAATTGAATGCAATGTTTATAAGAGGTTTATGCGCTTTTAAATGATTTTCGGAAGCTATGGTCAAATATTGGCCGATAATCATGAAATTCAATTCGACGATCTATGTATATGTATATTTGGTTTATTTTTGTGGAATTTCAATTTGATAATGATATTTATAAGATATTTATGCATATTTAAGTGATTTTCAGAAGTGCTCTTTATATGGGGATATGTCAAAAAATGGACCGATGCAAACAAAATATAGTTTTAAGATTTCCCGTCGCATGAAACTCATTTTTGGTGAATTTTGCATGGATACTGCTTTTTTATAGGCAATTAGCCATATGGCGGGAATACATATATATGGGGGCATTGAGAACCGTTGACATTTTCAAAAGGACTTGTCCTTCTATAATAAAAATAAAGTGTGCAAAATTTTATATTATTATCTGCATTATATTTGAAGAACATAGCAAAAAATAACGGGGTTTTCTAAAACTTTGGTCTAGAACTGCCCATTTAAAATACAAAACATTTTGGTGGAACAAAGAATATTCGGTAAAAATTTTATTGTTCTAAGTCTTTATTTAAAAGTTTAACAGACGGACAGACGGACGGAGAGGAATCTAGATCTAGATTCTAGATCGTCTTAGAATTCTATAATGACCTAGTATACGAGTGTATATACGTTTTGGTTCTACGACCAATATTTCGATATGTTACAAATATAAAGACAAACTTTTTGGTGGTGGGTATAAAAATTAAAATTTTGTTTTTTTGTTTCTTAAATTCTTGAACATGACTTTAGTTTACTTTGATTTTACTTTCTTTTCTAATTTAAAGTAAAGACTAAACATAAAAGGTGTCACAAAATTTAAGCAAGAATTGCACTAGTTGTTCTTTTACTTGTAAGTTTTTATTGAATCATAAATTACACATGTTAGGACACCCAGCAAATGGCCACCATGACCTTGGTGGCACATACGCACTCTATTGACAAAATTTTCCTAATCATTTGCCATAAATGTGGCTGAATTTCATTGAGGCAGCGTTGTATATCCATGCACCTGTGGTGGTAAGCTTTAAGGATAAACCTTTGACTTCAAACCAACGCTGATCACCGTACAAGAGAGTATAAGGTTAGGGTCCATATTATGGCAATCGATTTCAATCGAAGTCTCTATAGCAGTCTCTATAATTAAGTTTTCGGATGATCGAATGCTGTAATTTTCCACCAGGAAATGTATCATGCAATAACTTAATTACTTAACATCTTATCGCCATATCAAGCAACAGCAGAGTCACTATTTGAAAAACCTCATATTCCACATTAATGTGAAATGTTAATGTTCTTTTTATGAAGCTTTGAAAACAAAAAATGCAATGCATAAAATAAGCTGTGAGCCACTGTACATATTCATTGACGTTAAACTGTGAGTTATTTTTTCAGACTGTGTTTTCGTTTTTGATCGACAATTTTAATATGAGCTATAAATTTCCTGAAACGAAATCATTTATGTAAATAACCAAATCAGTCACGTAAATAACGAAATCAGTCACGTAAATATTACATTTTCACTATATATTAGTTAAAGTAAATATTACTGAAATTGTAATATTCCCCAATGAATGTAAATTAATCGTAATTGGAGGTGATTATTTGACAAATGTTTCGCGAGTTACGAAGGTGTTTCAAGACAATGTTAACTTACTGTGAAACAGGCAGAAGTTATAGTCATGAACTTGTGATGTATGACTGCAAATGGAAATCGGAAGCACTACGGAAAAGGCTTATTTATAGCTACTCTGAAGGATAGGTGTCTGTCATAGCGTTCATATTTTAGCTGTGGTTGAAATTTCTTCATATCGTCACCTAAAATTCCCAAAGACGTAACCCTCGTTAACATAATTTTACAGGAGAAGCAAAAAACGTTATAAAATGAAAACTGTTTAATTGAAAATCGCGATTTCTTCACATCTTGTCTTAAGATAGACGACAAACTTCAGGTGACATATAGCGATTTTCAATTAAACAGTGTTCATTTTATAACGTTTTTTGCTTCTTCTGTAAAATTATTATAATGAGGGTTACGTCTTTGGGCATTTTAGGAGACGATATATGAATTTGTGCCAGATAAGATTAAATACAAGCTAGATCATCATTCAAAGTTCCTGGAACTAAATTTTGTTGAAAATGTTTAGCACCATTTAAAGTGAAATCTAAAAGATTGTCAAATTGCATCAAGTCCTGCTCCGAAGGAAACATTGAGGGTGGTGTGAAACAAAGTTACACTTAAAAGTACCTAAAAATTGCATGACATTTCAACTATATGCGGAAACAAAAGCTTAACGATGTCAAACAGGATACTAATTCACTTTTGTATGAAGTACACTTATTGGCTGTACATAAATTTCCATACAACCAAGCTGTGTACTTCCAACTTATTAAATACTTTTTTTCTAAAGTCTTTGATCAAACTCCATAAATGAACACTATGTACTTAATTCTTTATTATATTTGTTTACACATGCCTGAATATAAGCATGTAGTATCTAAAACTCTATGTAAAGAATCCTGCTGTGATAATATTTAGTTTTGATAATAAACCCTAAAATAACGTTTAATGGCTTTTCTGTTACAAATTTGTTCATATTAATTGTTTCCTCTACCACTGATGCTGGGAGAGAAGAAATTTGTTTCAACAAATATACACAACTAAGGATAATCGAGACACAGGGTCAAAGGTGTTTAAAGCCGCTGCACGGCATGAATAAGAAAAAAAAAATCATTCAAAAATTAAATGAATGAAAATGTGATGCTCACTTTTTGGACAAGGGATTTTTTTGCGCCTATGTGTTTGGTTGCATTTCATCAAATTAATGATGTTGTTAAAAAGACGTCTAAATGGCACCACCAGCACCACATTTATAAAAATAGCAATAGTAACAACAACAAAAGTAATAATAAAATAAATTAGAGTAGAGTATAAAATCAAGGTTATTTAAGGGGTGTTATAAGCGAGAGCCCGAGTTGTGAACAGCATCTCAGCCCTGTTTACTGCCTGGTTGCCTGACCATCAGCAGCAAACAGCATCATGCCAATGAAGTTTAGTGGTAAATGGATGTAGTATGTTTGACTGGTTGGTTGGTTTGGATGGATACATTGTGTATACAAAGTGCAGTTATTGGTAATTATCACCGCAGGCTATAAATGTGTTTGTGTTTTTTGTGTTGCTTGCTCATCCCAAAACGCTAAAGTAGTCCTGAGTCGTTGTTGTAAAACTATAATCTTCATAAAAGATTAAAAATGTGTTTTTGCACTTTTGTTTTTTGTTGAAAACTGTTTTGCACGTTCTGTTTACTTAAGCTTAGTCGAAAAAGCAAGCAAATCTCTAGTATAACAGCTACAAAACTAAAACCAGAGGGATTTATAGTAATACACTCACAAGCACTCAAACTCAACAATAGACAGGCTAGAGTTTAATGTATCAAGTGTTTGGCTCATGCGCTATGTACTCGACTTTGCCACAGTTTTTCAGCATTCTTACCATTGTTAAAGTACTTGAGTCTTTCATTGTTTATAGGTATTTCTTTTCAACGCTAAAATAAACAAATATACACGTATATTTCATTTTAAAATATTCAATATGTATTCAACAAATTCATGTTTTTATTTATGTTGATGCTAAAATCTATGCTTATCTTTGACAATGTCTTAGAATTGTGACAAGAATTTAGCTAAATATTTGGAACACAATTAAAAAGATGCTGTGTACTTGTACTCTCCAGATTACAGGGATCGTGAGTAAGCTGTTTACTAAAACAAGGCTTAAAGTAAACAAACTTTTTTGTTTTTATGTTGAATTCAAGTGGTTGGCATTGTTAGGGCATTCTGTGTAGTTGTTGTGGATAAAAGAAGGTTTTGTTTGGTAAAGAAAACATAATTAATGTATTAGAGTAGTAGTCAGCACTTTCCTATTTTGCCGAAGTGCTTACTTTCCTAAGATATTCCTCAGAACTCGAGCGGTCAAGAAATATCCGTTCGAAGTCAGTGTGAATAAATTGACACTATTTCACTAGTTCCAACAAAATGTTTATCAACGCTGATACAGTACATATAATTACCCTCAATTACAATTTGTTATGGATATCATACTATACTCATACTTATCTTGTCAATGATTTCCCTTGTGAGAAATTTTAACGCGAACTGGATTCTTCATGAAATTATGTTTTAATCAAGCTGGCCTATTATTTTATAGTGAACGACGAGACTCAGTTTCATCTGCATGAACATAAAATTTGCTCATGCGGCTCGCGGAGAATCCTCGTATCATTGATAACGAGCCTTTACATGCACTCAAATTCACTGCATGGATCGTTATTTATGGCGAAGCGGTCATCTGCCGAATTTTATCCGAGACAAGATTATTGTAAATTGTGAGCGATACAGGAACATTATAAACGAGTAAACATAAACGAGGAACATGATAAATTCACACACAGCTTTCACAAATTTTTACATTGTAAAGGATTCGAACTCTTCAATATCATAAGCAAGAGAGGAATTGAGAACATTTGGTACCAATGGAGAATATACAATATGAAATATTATATTGAATCGAAAAGTATAAGAATTCGCCATATTCGAAACAGTGCTGTCGAAGCAGGTAGTGAGGTGTATACCGAACGTGACCAGAAAGTTTTTAGATAGCGGGATGTTATCGATGAAAAAGCGGGATTACGAAGTAAATATAAAAAGAGGGATTTTGAAAATTATGATATCAAAAAGCTGGTCTTTTAAGTAATCTCATATTCATTAGTTTTAAACTTTTCAAACTGTTTATGTTTTTTGTAAAATCACTAATTCTGAAATTAGCAAAATCAAAATTATTGCTGAATATTGAATGACATCTATTTAATAATAAGGATTCTAAACGAATTCATAGTTTAAATAATGTTATAAAATTGTATATCTATATACATTTGTTTAAAATATAAAAAAATATAAAAAATTTATTATAATATAAAAATTATAATATCCCTGAAGAAGCTATTCATTGAGATAGCGAAATATCGGATTTTAATATACAGTGCGTGGCCAAATTGTTAGTTACACATGCAAAATTGTTTAGTTTGAAGCCGTAAACCATTTTAAAATAGTGGAAGTTTATCCTTTTCTTTGTTCTTTTAGGTAAATTAAGTGTTTCTAATTCAATTAAAAATATATATTTGAGGAAAAGAAATATTACAAAATTTTTTGAAAAAAAAAATCTTAACATTTCGTAGAACCTTCTTTGGCATAAATTACAGCTTGCACACTTTTTGGCATGCTCTGAATGCATTTTTGAACATTTTCTTTTAGTTCTTCATTGTCATGCCAGACTTTAATCAATTTAATCAAAATTGCATATTTCACACTTCAGAGCATAATGACAGATAATGATCTACAACTGCACTGTAATGTCACCAATCATTGTTGACACTGCACAAAATATTTAACAGTATTACCAGAATTAAAATACGAAAACATCTGGTACAAGAAATAAATTTATATACGTATTAAAACCGGTTGAATCTGAATTAATAAGTGTAACTAATAATTTGGCCACCCACTGTACATATGTATATAAATATATAAATATATAAATATATAAAACATTTTTTATATAAAATTTAAAAATGACATTATTGCTTAAAGAAAGAAATTATAAAACATTAAAAAAGGTCGAATAAACAAACTAAATAGTTGCCAATTTCTTTCAAATTTGATTTGTAGAAAAAATCGGAATCTATTCAAACAAAAAACATTTATTTAGGAACAATTTCAACAAAAATATGGATCCGAACATTTCTCAAAATTGAATTAGTCAGAATCTGAATCTTAATTTTTTTGGAAATAAATCTGCAATTTCTAAATGGCTGGTCAGATCGGGACCATCCGAGTACATGAATAATATCGCAATACTCAGAAAATGAGGCGAAAATCCCAAAACTGCATTTTTAGTTTTTATTCCTGGCTGGTAAAAAACATTAACGATAATAATGTAAAATGAAAGAATTTTCTTATTAATGTTCAAAATTAAACATTTCTTTTAAAATATTAATGATCAAGTTGTTTATTAAAATAATATATTTATGACCGCTCACGACAAACAATTCTTCTTGACTGATGTTAGTTTGTTTTTTTTTTTTTTTATTACACCACTTCATTAGTGATGTCAAATTGCGCTTACAAATGTCATTAAAATCTGTTAGGAAAATGACGTTAAGTAAATTGAAATGTTTATAAAAGAAGCCAACGATCACAGTTTTGAGTTGTTCTATTTTCTTCCAAATTAGCAACAAGCGGGATTTTGGTTTAAAAAGCGGGATAAAAAAAATTAGGTGCGATGAGCCTTAAAAAGAGAATCCCGCCATGGATATAAAAAAGTAATCGCACTGAAAATTTTTAAAACATTAGTAGTTAGGGTAGTTAGATATGAAAATGGTTCTGAATATTAAACTGACTTCAAAGTTATATTCACAGGGCGTTTGTGCAGCTGTGATAATTAGTCGTATGCCTAAGACAGACTTTTTCAGTCGCGGCACATGATTAGATAACATAGATAACATAAATTTTATATTGATTGAAATCTCAACACTTTATAGAGGACAATTGTATTGTATTGTATGTATTACTGTCAACGTCAATACTGTCAATATTTAGCAATTCATGTCAAATATCCACAAACATTACTCCCTATTTCAAACCTTTCACGCCTTTATTTCCTAACATCTACTTAACTTACTGAAAACCCGTTTCGATCAACGAATCGACTACCTGTGCAATCTATGTATGCAAAGAATTACTCGTGTATTTCATAGTCGTTTACTATTCAATTAAATTCTTGTTTTTTAGTAAACTAATAAATTTATTCATATTTATTAGTTACAGTGATTTTCTTGTTAATAAGATCAAATTGTATAATAAAGTTGTGACAATCTCTGGTGGATTTATTTATTCAAATTATGTTTAAATAATTCTGACAGACAATATTGTCTGCAGTTTATAATTTTTGCTTTCACACGTCGGTTTTTAGTTTCATGTGACATAATGTACAATAGAAGACAACAGCTGTTTTCGTTATGAGTATTTTCGCGAGAGTTTTGTGTTCTTGCAAATATATTTTGAAAAAAAAAAAATGGATTAAAAAATAAAATAATTGTTATTGCAATAACAGCTTCTATAAACTATAAGAATAAAAAATTAAGCAAGAGTTAAGGAGAAAATGTTACATATGCAGCCAAAAATTGTTGTATTTAATGGTGTTTTCTTTTCTGAAATAAAATGTTACACCTTTATTATGTACATTTTTATAATGTTTACCCCACATTTTAAAGATGTCGCATTTTTAATGGTCAGAATAGAACATAAAATTACAACAGTGTAACACTTTTTTTTATGTACAGCTGTTTTTGTTTTTTTTTGTTAAAAAAGAAGAAGCAGATAGCTCCCTGGTAAGATCGCTTGAAATAAGATAATGAATATTTATCAAAAAGACCAATGGCACCTTGCCGACTAATACGCAAATTCTTCTTAAACTATAAAAATTATATATATAAAGATACATTACATATATAAGAAGTAGGAGATATTGTCCTATGAAATTTGACATACATTAACTTCAGAGTATTCATTAATTACGTTTTCTACAAAGCCTTTCACTCGCGGTTGTGGATTTCTTTCCATAATCATATAAAATATTTTATCATCATCAGATGATGAACATGAATCCAACAAGTCATCCAAAATTTTTTCAGCACATAAAAAAGTAGTAATATTTTTCATTTTGTATATATCTTTTCTGTTTCTTAACACAAATACACATTCATAAACAAAACAAATGTCAGCTGCAGCGATGCCAACTTAGCCCTTTTCGGGCTAGATTTAGCCGGATTTTAGTCACTCAAAACGCGAAAAAAAGAAAATTGGATGTGGTTTTATATGGATTTTTTTCCAATTAGCCCTTTTTTCAAATGTGTTTACGCGTTTTGAGTCTCAAAAGTTGGCATCACTGGTCAGCTGTTTTATCGTGCGATTCTCCCCCTCTAAAAATACAGAGTGTGAAAGGTGCACTATGTTTTAAATTTATAGTGTGACGTTTATAGAAAAGAACACACTACACTTAAGCAGTGTTGACATTTTTTCAGAAAAGAACACAAAAAAATTAAAAAAGATGCGAAATGGGAAAAACGTGTAACATTTTTGCCAGAAAAGAAAACGTCATAAGTTAAATAAATGTTTCAATACAAATTTATTGTTTTGTTCAATATAAATTTTCTGAATCACAAACATTATATTCTTGGCGCCATAAACAATTGACTTGCATAACAGCTCTAATCTTACACTGTAAATGCAGGCTGACATTTGCAGAAGCATTTTTTTGCTTTTCCACGAGCTGTATGCATTTTGCAGTGGAAAATTTGACAAGGACATTGCAAAATACACATCGTCGAAAACCACCTTTATACGGAATTTATTTGACAGGAGAGAAGTCATATCTATCATACTTTCCCCTTTTTTCATTTTAGTTCAAAATAAAAAAAATTAACCTGCACTATGTTTGTTTAACAGATTTAGAAAAGCTTTCCAAATCTAGACTATGTGTAATTTCGACTGTCAGATTAGTTTAAGCAGACCTTCTTATGAGAATCCAGACTGCGTGAAGGTAGTTGTTTAAAAACCATCAAAAAAATTAAAAGAGTTTCATTACATTTCTATGAATTGTATAAATAAATATATTGATCATCATCATGAGATCATTCATTGCACGTAATCTAAAATAATCAATATCGTATAAAATTTAAAAAAGTCAAAAGCAATCACCATCGTGTATGGGCTTGTTGTAAATAATACTAAAGTAAATAAAACTACATACACAACATGCAAGAAAAAAATAAAATTTAAATTTCTCTATGGAAAACAATCATAATTAAATTGTTTGGTGTAGAAAGGTAAAGTAAATTGCAGTTAAACTTTAAATTAATAGTCAAGTAATTAAAACAAATGCGGTCTACTATAGACACTAGCAAAACAGACAGAGATATGGACGGACAAACGAACCAACGAACGAATGATTGTACTGGTTTAAGCCAGCAGTGGCAACAGTTTTCCATAAACAAGTTAAAAAAAAATAAAACATTATTTAAAGTAAACAAACAACAATTCAAACAATTAAACTTGTACTTGTATCGTTCACTCACTCATTCATTCATTCATATACATACATATGTATGTATATTCATTCATTCGTTCACCTATTACAATTAAGTACTCGCCAGTTTCAATTAAATTGCACAAATTTAACCACAACCTTTCCTTTATGGTTTTCAAAATAGACAACAACCGACTCTACAGATATACATATATGTACATATAATACGAATGTTCATCCGTTTGGTGGTTTCATATAGTGGTATTTAAATAATATCTATGTACATATGTATATATTTTTGCAAATAAAAAAGGAGTTCTATTTTATAAAACCTGTGCGTGTTAAAATTTCTAGTTTCAAGTTTTTAACGGCATAAACACATTTTAGCGCCAGTTAGTTACCACTGCAGCAAAGAAATTGTGGCAGCAGTGGCAGTGTTGGTACTAAAAACAAAAACTTAGTATTTAAATTGGTTAACTTGAGTAATCGTTTAAATTACTTGGAATTGTTTTAAATCGTAGACTATGTTTTAAAAATACTCCTGCAGAAGTGTCATAAAAGAAACTATGGGTAAAAATTCAAGTGTTTACATACCTATATGTAGTTGTAAAAGTGTTTGCAAATGTGTTATAGGGTGCTATATATGAGGAAAAAGTTATAGCAAACACTTAATAAAGTACTTAATTGTAATCAACGAAAACACAAAAAACTTTTAATATGTATAAACAATTATAGGAAAACTTTCATTATCGATATTACATGCACAAGGTAGAATTTGTAAAGAGAGCTTTGTATTTTGCAGAGATAATTAACAAGTAAGAAAGTATAGTCGGTCAAGCCCGACCATATAATACCCTACACCCAGTATATCAATAAAACAATTTTGGAAGCTATATGGGAGACTGACTATATGATATATAATCAAGCTGGCCTAAAACGGTTTACTCCTTAAGAACGCAAATACTCGTGACTTTTATTTTATGGAATAATTTAGTCTGAACTTGTATTGATCGACGAGACACTTTGTCATCGTATAATTCTCAAAGAGCCGTTCAAAGTGACTGTGAATAGTGAGCGATGGTTAAACAGATAAACGAGTCTATCGCACCCTAAATACAAAAGGGTCACAACTCAAAATATTAAAACATTCAGTAGAGACAAAAAAAAAGTTCATCGTGCACAAGCAACACACTTAATATAAAAATAGACATATGTAAGTGTATTTTTCCACTTAAAGAAGATAGTGATGTGAAAGAAATTTTTGCAATAATTAGAGATGTGTACTCTGAATAAATTTATGGAAAAAAGTCAGTTTTGGAAAATTTTCAGTTGTACCTCTTTTGTATTTAGGGTGCGATATATAGTCACATATTAATGAATTGCTACTAGAGGATATTCGGTTAAGAGTTTGGGGTTCGGGAATCCCAAGATTTCCCGCCCGGAAAAAAACGAGAAACAAAAATTAACGTACTTTTGAAAATTTTTAACAAAAAACTGGCATTTTTGACATTTTTAATGTAGTTAAATTTTAATAAGAAGTTATCATTGCTAAAACAATAAAAAACCTGCAATAATCAACATTTTGGACAAGAAATTTTAAACTAAAATAACTTAAAATTAGTTTTATAAAAAATTAGCGATTTTTGACAACAAAATTAAATACTTTTTAATTTGCTACTCTGGTTATTTTAAATTTGTAATTTTTCATATTTTTCGTCTATATACAAATAAATTAATCAAATACAACTTGTCCTAAAAAAAACAATCAAACATTTAAAACAATTTGAAGCATTTTAATTTCTTGAAAATCTGTCTGAACTCTACAAAGTGAAGAACTCTACAAAGTGTATTATCTAAACTTAGATGTCCATATTAAGTAAAACAGTATGCTTGCGACGATCCACTCAATTCTTAATTCAAAGAACGCAATAAAAATAGCTGATGAAGAGCTTGTTCCACATATTAATACATAGACGTCTTAAATTTACTAAAGTTTCAGTAGGTGATGGCGAAAAGCTATTATTTTTAAATTCTACGCATTTCCAAAATATGTAAAGTTAATGCACGATATTAATGTCATTGAAAAATTGCCTAATAACATCCTAAAATTACTAAAAACCTAAAAATTTAAGCAAGTACACATCGAACAAAAAGAACTTTGCTTATAGAGATTTTTCTCTGTGACTGGAATCTTTGCCACTAAAAAATCAAATCGGATGTGAGAAGACTTATAAAATGCATTAGTTATGTAAAAACCAATTTTTAAAATATTATTTTATTTCCATAATATAAAATATAATTTAATTTTTTATTAACAAATGATATCAAAATGTGTATCCCTTGTACTCCGTGGTTTTTCTTTAATTAAACCTTACAATGTTATAAAATACTTAACCTTTATATTAATTTTTTATGCTTTAATTAAATTCCCGGGAAATACAATTTTTCATTCCCCTTTCCCGGAAAAATAATTGCCTTGAAAACCCTAGTGGTTAGTCCCAATTTACACGAAGCAATTTTTATTGAAATATTTTCCTTGAAAATTTCATCGGTGTTCACACACACAATTTTATTGCCTAAATCTCTCGTATTTTGATTTGAAAGTATACACACATTTGGATACACATATCGAGCCATAACCGCCGAAAAAATGTATCCCACAAACTCAAAATTTTACAGGGGAAGGTTTTTTTTAAATAAAATCAGTTTGAATAAAGCCATTATTTTAAAATTTATAATGTAAATATTGTTTTGAGTAATACATTTAATTTTAATAATTTTAAATGATGTTGAACTATCGATTTCGATAAAAAAACAACAATCGATTATGGTGTGGGATACATTATTTTGGCGGTAATGGCTCGATATGTACGAGTAAGTAATACAAAGAAGAGAGTAACAAGAATTGCTATGTACTCGTCTTATCTGCCCCTCAGGCCGATGTCTAAAATGTAATTAGCTTAGCTCAAAGAATTGCCTAAAGGACTGAGCAATTCTAGACACAGCTCTCACGTACATTTTAAATAATGCGATTTTTGGTCTTCAAAAATTGCCAACATTATTTTTTTTTTTTACTTTTTAAATAATTCCAGAAGGGAATAGAAAACATTTGTTTTCAACAGGAGGTTGCAATACCAAAGATAGTCTGATAGACAATAAATATTTTAGGTTTTTCGAGGCTTTGGCTTTATATGAATAATCCTCAGAATCTAAACGCTCTCATATAAAATAATCAATAAAAGTGTAACAACTTGTTTTGTGAAGATCTTGTCAGCAATTAAGTATAAAGAGCTCATATATATTAACAATGGTGGCTCTCATTTAAAAAAACTGAGATTGAATACCATTGCGAAGGTTATTCTGGTAACGGTGTTTGTATGATATGATAATTTCATCAAAAATGTAATAATTATGAAAATTTACAAATATTTTAATTAAATTGCCAAAGTAGGAAAATTCCAATAAACTTAATTGTTAGAGTCCAACCGAATATTCGGCCTAAGTATTCAGTAAAAAATTTAAATAATAATGAAACAGTTCATTATTTATTATATTATTCGACTTTTATTTGTTTTAATTTTTTTGAAGTTCTTTAAGAAAAAGTATTAAAGTTAAATAGTGTGTTGGTGTTTTATTTCGGTTTCCTATTCTAAATGATAAAGTATACAATCTTAGAAACAAAATTGCTACAATAATTATTTTCGGAAATTAATAAAAAAAAAATTGAAAACTTTGTACTAGGCCAAATATTAAGTTTAGCTCGGTTTTGTCCTGAAATAACGATTACCATTCACAACATCAAGTATTTTGATTACGATTCACAACATTTATAGGTTTAATCGTATGAAAAATGCATGTTGTGTCTTAGTCGAAACAACACAACATTTTACTGTTGTGAACCATAGTCGTGCCCTATATTTTAGTCGCGTTACAAAAATAAAGGTTGTCCCAACTAGAACGCCTATTGACGAAGCCATCAAGATGGAAATGGGCCTTGTCACTGAAGATGATTTTGCAGCATTTATGCAAAAAGGTCATTGAAAATTTCATTAAAAGATCGCGTGTGTGCCAGTAAAGCTGCGGCGGCCATCTGCACGATATCTTGTTCCATACATAACCTCATTCTGTCTACTTATGATATAATAAAGTCTCACGATTTTTTTAAATATCTGTGTTTTATTTAAAATTTAAAAATTGCGTTCTAGTTGGGACACCCTTTAGTCAAATGTTAAAGCCCATAATAATAAAATTCGGACCAAGTGGTCTGCAGTGTTCTACTTTCACTCCGCCTTGGAATGTTTAATTGTTTTGTATTATTATAACTTGCTAACACACCCGATGAAATCTATTAAACGAGTTTGACACAAAAATCAATAATAACTATAACTACTTAGTGTAGTATTGCATGTGCTAGCCTACTCAGAAAGAATTTTTCTCAAGCATATTCGGCCCAATCATGAATAAAAAATCCGCGGAAGTTTTTTCCCTTTTTATTTTTTTAACGTTGAATTTGAATTGGAAAAATGGGAAAAGAGAAAAAACTCCTGCGGAATTTTTATTCATGATTGTGCTGATTATCAAAGTAGTTTCACAATAAGTAGCATTATAACAATTATTACAATTGTAAAACTGCGAGTTGCACAAAACTATAAGCAATTAACATTTAGCAAAAATCAAAACCAGGCCACACACAGTGGGACTTAATACACACAAAAATAATAATAAAACATTTTCGCAAAATAATGAACTTGATAATAATATCTCAAAAACAAATATTTACCTTTACAACATGCATGTTTCCTATTTTATTAAATAAATAATAGCTGAATGTTAAAACAAAAACTTTTTAACAACAATCTAATTTAAATATTTAAAATATTTTGTCAAAACAAATATATTGTCATGATAAGTATCATATAATTTTTGTATGTTTTTCAAGTAATTTTACAGGGGAAAAAAATCATTATCAATAATTTTAAAATGACATGATGTTTGCAGCTGGAACAAAGAATTTGTAAAATAAACAAAACATGCAATTTTGTTTTGTTTTTAAATAAATGCAATAATTGCCAAGTGATGAATGTATAAAGATTAGATTTAATTTAAATCTACCGCTTTTAATAATAAAAACTCTAGTAACTCCAAACAGAGTGAACAGTAAAAAGTAAGAAAGATAGTGAGTGAATGAGTGTTGTTTTTCGAATCATTAAAAATAAATCACTACACTTTTAATTTCACTACTCTAAATGAATATGAACAAACGAACAAACTAGCGAATGAAGAAAAATACAGAAATTAAAGTTAAATATAGAGTTGGTAACAACACTTACAAATATTCAATTCAATTAACAAGCAGAACAACCACAACAACATTACCACAATTTAAATCAATAGTTAAAAAAAGGAAAAGCTTTATAAAATAAAAATATAGCTAGATAGATATTTAGAACGCCCAGTATTAAAGAAGGTATCAAATCAAAACAACAGTCAAGAAGACAGACATTTAAATAATTTAAACTATTCATTAATCTTAACCATATTAGAATCATCAACGTCATAGTCTGGCTTTTTCATCTACTTATCATCGTCATTATTTTCATACTCTCATCATTCTTTTTACGTACTTGTTCAGCGAATATTATTTGTTGGTTAAACCACAAACCGCAGCAGCAAAAGAAAAAGAAAACTCAGCTTACTGCTTGATTTTTTTTTCTGTCTGTTGGCAGACAGTGTCAGGCGCCCATGTTGCAGGCATTTTCATATTTGTATGTTAAACGCATTCCATCAATTTTCCACAACAAAATTTTTTATTTAATTTTTCATCCTTTTGTTTTTGGTTCATCATTGATTTAAAGACGATTTTATTATCTTTATGATCGTTTTGTATAATTTTTTTTCTTTCGTTTATAAACATGAATTGTGTTTTGTTTTTCTTTATCGAAGATATTTTAGTTTATTTTGTTACGCTATAGTGCACAAATCACTGAAATATCTAAAGAAACTTAAACTATGTATAGGTAGTATACAACAAAAAAAAAAATAAAAATAAACGAGGTAAATGATTTTTTTACTCATCTCCACTTACTATACATATGAAATTTGATTGATACATGATCATCACAATCATGATTTTCACAGACAGAGCTGGGTTATAATGGGGTCATTGAATTTAGGGGAATGTGACAAATGTTTTGCAATGGCTGCAGGGAAAAGTTTACAATTTTTCGTTTATTAAAGATCGATTTTTTTAGTGAAAAATCAGGTTTTTAGTGAAAAATCCAGATTTTTTTTGGAAAATCACGTTTTTGATAAAAACTGAGGTTTTTAGTGAAAAAAAACTAGTTTTTAAAATAACACCAGTTTTTTTTGAAAATTAATTTTTTTTTGTAATGAAAATTTGTTTTTTTTATATAAAAAATATGGCAAGTATTTTTCTTTGATATAACATTTTTCATTTCTGACTTGTGTAAAACGAGTTTTCTCTAAAACTCCCTAAATTATAAATAAGTCCCAATTTACACCAAGCAATTCTTAGCTAAGCTGATTACTTTTTAGACATGGGCGTGAGGGAAAGATAAGACGAGAACACACTTGATTGTACTAGCAATTCGTGTTACTCTCTTATTCGTATTACATATAGATGTGTAAATAAATGTGTGTTTTAAATAAAAATACGAGCGATTTAATCAATAAGAATTGTGCTGTGTGAACACCGATGAAATTTCAAGGGAAAAATTATATCAATCTTTTCAATAAAAATTGCTTTGTAACTAAGAGAGCTGAAAAATATTTTGTCTTGTTTACAAAGCATATTTTTTTTATCAAAACCATGATCAACGAACCATAATCAACAATTTTATATAGCCACGAATGAATGAATTCCATGCAGAGCGCTCGCGTATTTTGTTACTTTGAAGGATTTATTTGCAGGTCTCTAAATTTCTCTATTTGTAGTGGCATAAAATAACGTTAGACTTCTATCTTTGAATTTTTTTGTAGTCAGGGCTGTATATAAACAAGAAAGGAATAGGAAATATTTGATCCCAATAGACACAAAGCCAGCCTGCTGGACAATATACATTTTAGAGAATGCCACATGTATAGTTTGAAGTTTTTAAAGTCATTTAAAGACTCTGGAAGCTTTCAAAGAAAATAATGAAAAAAGTTCTCTCCGGAAACATAAATACTTGGTAAAAAAAAGATGGGAGGCATAATTAATGGTGGCGCTCTTTTGATAATGAAAAGTATTTTTATGACTTTCTTTTCCAATCTGGCCAGTAACCGACAATGTTTTTCTGACAAATAGAATCGTGTGAAATTCTCAGCAACAATTGTGTAAACCAAAATTTTTCTTTGAACTCTCGATGTTGCAACATTCTAAATCTGCTAGAAGTCCCAAAGTGCTGTCAAGTCTGTCCTAAATCGTTTTTTTTTTATATTATAAAGGAACATTTCAAGCCTGTAACTGCAGTTCGGCTTTAAGATTAGATATCAGTGGCTGTATTTGCTAGAATATATGACTGAAAAACACTGCAGTCAGGAAGCTTTTTTGATATTCAGATATTAGTTGTCAGTATATCAAAGCGTTTACACGATCGTTGTGGTCATATGTGTATTAATTCTTTAAGCATTTCGAAATGGAATAAGTGTCGTTCTGGTATCAGGTCAGGAAAGCTATTATATAAACACATATATCAATTAATTCAAGACCTTTCACTCTTTTAACCTTTGACCCTTTTTTTTTCTTTTTGTTTAATATTGACAGTATTATGCAGATTTTGGCAGTCTATAGATCAGCGATCTAGTTTTAAAAACGTTTAATGTTAGTTTTAAGAAATAAACAGTAATTTGTAACTTTGCTCATACTGTAAGCGCTGGGTTGAGATCAGTGATTGGAACATTTAAAACATTTCACATTAGTAAATGTATTGTAATGTTGCATAAAACGAATTGTATTTTTGATCATCTTTTTCATAATTTTAGTCAGTTTTTGTATTATGTACAACTCAATAGACGATTTGTTAGACCCCTATTGCCGGCCACTGGTTTAGACTCTAATTTTTAAGACCAATTTTAAGAGTTCAGTCATGAAGTTATTAAGAGATCTACAACA
This sequence comes from Bellardia pandia, assembly GCA_916048285.2. Taxonomy (NCBI): domain Eukaryota; kingdom Metazoa; phylum Arthropoda; class Insecta; order Diptera; family Calliphoridae; genus Bellardia; species Bellardia pandia. The sequence continues at coordinate 48,480,416 of OU696532.1, read as the reverse complement.
GGTTAGAAACTAGTATTATTAGTGTGAATTTTTAGCAAACAATATTTTTATGTAAAATAAATGAATAGTTTCAATTATTTCAATTAGTAATTAGTTAAAAATAAGTTTAATATTAATTAAAATTGTTGCTGAATATAAAAAGCTCGAACTTTTAACCAATTATTCAGTTACATTTCTTTCTAAGGACTTAAATTTACCAAACAAAAAACAAAATTTTCTAGATACCTCTACTGAGTGTCAAAGGTTGTACATTAATTTAATTTAAAGTCTATTTGTAAAAAGGTGATCACTTAAATCCCCCAACACGTTTTATATTTTGTTGCTGTTTTATTTTCGTTAGTGTTTAAAAGCGATATTTATCTTCTAGCTATGATTTGTTTTTATTAAATTTTTCACTACGCTGTAGTTTTTTGTTTTAAGTGCTTGGTGCTTTATTGGCTGGCAATACTCAATACTACAATAAGCCAGATGATGAACATAGATGATGATGTTGATTGTAATCATCAAACAAAAAAAAGTATAGTACGATTGCAGGAAAGCAACCGGCTCCAACAATGTTAAGTCAGTCACTTACTCACTTGTAAGTTGCTCGGTTACCCAAACTGGCGTCATTTTGTAAATTCCCACATTCGTCACGAAATCTTATCTTTTCTTGAACAAATCTGTTTATTTTTTTTTCTTCTCTCTGTACATTGTTTTCTTAATATTCGTCTTGGCAGTCAACATCGACAGCAAGCCAGCCAGTTAGTCAGTCAGTGTGATGGTGGCAATAAAGGGTTTTTTGTTGTTACTTGTTTTCAAACACCCATTAACTGCCCAATAGCAATGATAGATTATGGAATCGTTATGAACCGACTCATACAATACACGAAAATATTAACAATAACAACAACATCACAAATGAAAACCACACTCATAAATGTTTGATGAAATATAACCAAATTAAATAGATAATTTTTTGTTGTTGTTGCCCCTAAGTGCATATGTATATATATGTATATCTCTATAGCTATAGGTACGAGCACAATAGGAAAACGAAACCACCAACACTGAGGAGACTGAATGAATAAAAAAAATATTCATTAAATATTGTTAGAACACGTAGAGGAGTTTGAGCAAATTGAGAAAAATAAAAAAACTCTTTAAAAAGTCACAATTTTTAACCTGTGATATTAACCCACTCATTCGTGGCATGTATTTGCCCCTCGTTCGCTTTGCACTCGCAGAGTTGGATTGAACTTTTTAATGTGTTTTGTTTTTCATTTTTTTGGTTAAAACTATTTTAACGTTTATCATCAGGTTGTAATTTTCTCCTTTGCGCCTTAGTTTTTGGTGTTTTTTTTCTACAAGGAATTGTTTACATGATCACATTTTTTTTGATCATTAAATCACACAGCAACACCAACAAATGAGAGGTAAAATAATAAAAAAAAAGATCTCAAACACCACCAGCACCACCAGTTAAGTGTTCAAAGTGTTTATGTTGTTAACTGTTGGTAACATTAGTTGGCAATAGATTACTATGGTTAGCTAACTGGCTAATAGATGAAATGACTGACTGACTCTCTAGCTAACACACTGTCTAACTAACTGAGACTCAGTCATTTGCTGTCTGGTTTGGTTTTTTACTTTGATATTTTGGTAGTTAAAGTTTTGCTTTTATGTGTCTAATCATGACGGAACTTGTTAAATGATCATAAATTGTTTTAAATTAAATATTTTTTTATTATTGGTATTTAGCTGGTATTTTTTTATTCTGTGTTTCATTTTATTTTTCTTATATAATACTTTTATAATGATTATGGTTTATTTGCTTGTTATGAGGAGTTATTTTTTATTAGTTTTGTTGTTGATCAATTAATATATAAAATAGATATCACGAAATGCATAGTCGTACAGTGTAATTATTCAAATTTAAATAATTTCTTAACAATGTGATTTATTATAGCGATCAATAATATTGAGAAGGGGGCAGGAGATTTTATAAGATTTTTTAGATAATTTCTTAAATGTGAAAATTAATATCGAAAAGAATTTAGTAACCAAGAGCTTAAACAGAAAATTTTGCCAAAAATCCGATTTTACAAATGATATATGTACATGTACACACAGAGAAAAAACATGGTTGTGATAAACATAATCAAAGAGCAACATATTATGATAAGATTTATGATTGTAGTCAAAACATATTATGATGAATATAGGTGCCATGAAATATCATATTATGATCAATTATCATCGTAATATTTCATTATAATATTTTCTTGTTACTCATAATTTGATATTATAACCTAATATAATCATAAAATTGTTATACATGATCATATTATAACCCAATGTAATCATATTATGATCTAAAGTAATCATATTATGATAGTTTTTTAAATAGAAATAAAGTTATGTTTAATAGAATTTTATTTTGTGATATTTAAGACTATTTCTTTTATTTGTTATTATTGCTTATTTGACCTTTTTTATAAAGATTTAAGCAATTATTAGAGAAGATTTCTTATTATTTTGGCTTGTGTTCAGTTTTAATTTATTTAATTTAAATTTTAGTAATTATTTAAACTTTCGGTCTTTTTTATAAAAAATTTAAATTTTCTTTCAATATTTCGCTACTCTTTGAGTAGCTTCTTCAGGAAAAATTTTAATTTTTAAATTAAAAAATTACTAAAATATTATTTCTTTTATGTACACTTTATTTATGTCTTTTACACCTCTTTACATTTTTGTATTTTTTTTTTTATTTATTCATGTTTTCTTTTTCTTAACCTATTACCTACCATTGTCCTATTTTTGGGACGCATTTTGAAAAATTAATATTTTAAAACCTGCAACGTGTAGGTTACATGTATTTGCTAAAATAGGAAGAAAACAAAGCAGGCTTTTAGAAAATATTTACTTTTTTTGATACTTTGTTACCATTGATTGCCAACGTCAAGCTAAAACTTACTATCTCAACCTGTCATGTGTGCGTTTGTATATTTGGCATTGAAAAATTTAAAAAAAGGGGAATAACAATTTATTTTTCTTTAAAACTTGTTTTGTTTGTTTTGTTTTATGTATTCAATAAGCAGTTTTGCGTTAAAAGTGTATGAGGTAAGAGTCTTCGTCCTCTAAATCTAAAGTCCTATTTTTGGGACATTGGCGTAAAGTGAAAAATATATTTATATAAATAATTTTTTTAGAAATGGCTTCAAAAAAATTTTTAACCATTCCTGTGCTTACTGCTTTGATGGAAGATGAGGAATTTTTATCTAGCATAGAAAATGTTGATCATAGCCATATAAATCTTACCATTATACCACCAGATGCAGTTGAGCTAACCGCCTGATAATGAAATTCTAATGGTACGATGGAAAGACAACAAAACTGTAACTATGACCACAAATTACAGTGACGCATTACCGGTAGGAAGTGTTAAACGTTTCTCAAGAAAAGATAAACAATATGTAACTGTCCAAATAACTCGGCTGTTTAGTGAATATAATAAAAATATGGGCGGAGTCGACTTGCTAGATAAGCAAATATCCTTATATAGGATCAGAATTCGATAAAAAAAATGTTGGTGGGCATTCTTTACTCAGTTCTTGGATATTGCTGTAGAAAATACATGGCGGTTATATCAAATATCGCATCCTTGCGAGAAAGTTTCACTGCTTGAAATTCGGCGTAAAATAGTTTTAGGCAATCTATCAGGTGTGAAATCTAGTCAAAAAAGAACAGGTCCACAAAAGGTAGAGTTTGTTTAGAAGTACGTTATGACCGAAAAGATCACCTTATAAAACCAATAGACTACGGGAAAAACAACTAGAATATGAAAGAAGTGTAACGTTCCATTGCATGATAAATGTTTTGAACATTTTCGTAGCCTATAAATAAGTGTGAACTCACGTATAGATGTATAAATATGTATATAGTACTTATTTCTTTGAAAGAATTTAATGATCAGCTTTACTTTTTTATATGTCTCAAAACAAAGCCACTATTTAGAAATTTCAATTTTATTTTATGTTTAAATGCATTCTGCCAATGTCCCAAAATTGGGACGGTCCTTAAAATCGTTATTTAAATAAAAACAATTAAAATAACAGCATAAATACTTTAATTTGTCCAAAATGATAACAACTGAACAGCAAATTATATTAATTCTTTCATATATGAATTATGGCAGGTAATGGGTTAAGTGTTCATTACATATAAAGCCCCAGCGTCCAATGGACATTTCAGGGACCAGTTGGCAATATTAATGTTTTACAATTCATTTATAAAATAATATATAATTAATAATAAAAAAAAATAAAAATTATAATAATAAATAATAAGAAGAAAATATATGAATATTTGAAATACGAATTGGGCTTTTTCCACTATGAAACATTTAAATCCAAATAAATAATTCGATATCACGCAGATAAACTACTGAACTGAACATTTCAAACATAATATGTTTGCATTTTAAACAAATATAGAAACTTATAATTTAAGGGTTATTTGTAGGTTTAAATAGTTGTAAATAACATAATATGTTTGAGTAGTTATCATTCAATACATGTGGTAAACATTTCTTTAAAAATAATTATGTTTCAGTGAACCATTTTTAATTTTATAATTGCGATAAACATGAAAATGTTTATAGTAACTAAATTGTCGTTAAAATCAATTTAAAATAACAATTATTTGTGTACCACAACAATACATTATTACCAAAAACATAGTGTAGTTGTTGTAACCATGTCCAATCGTGTTTTTTCTCTGCGTGTATTTTGAATTTATCTACCCCAAAATTCGAAGTAGTGAAAAGGCCTTTCAGAACCCCAACCGCCTATACAAATGTTTTTATATAAATACCCACCATACCAACTAAAGAGCATTTTTGGAGCGAAAGAAAAATTTACTTAAAAAAATATTTTTTTTTCCATTTTTATATATTTTATTTACAAATAGAGTAAAAAAAAATTAAATGGAATTCATTTTGTAAAAAGAAACTATAACATTTTTAGAATACATTTTCTTTCAAGTTCCATTTCATTTTTTACATACATAAGTAATTTAGTACTTTTAATATGTTTAAATTTAGTTCCATTTCAAACTTCGTGATGCCGTTTAATACACATTATAATATTGGTCGTAAACTCTCAAAATATTGTTACACAGTGAGCGTCAAAATAAACTCAACAGCACATATTAATAAAATAGAAAAGCTTTATTATTTTAATATAAATAATATTATATTAGAAAATTATATTGTATGTATTGTTATATAATTATTTAAGTAGAATTAATTTGAATGAATTGATTTATTGGTAAAATAATCCAAATAAACTAATCATTCTTATCCCCTGCCATTTCCAAAAGTAGTTGCAATTCTTTTAATTATTCTTTGATTGAGAGTATAACAATAAAGTGACATTCAAAATAATTGCAAGTTTCATAAATTATCCTTAAAAGATATTAAGTTGTGCAGTTAAACAGTGAAAATATTAGGATGGGAAGAGAAACATCAATTGAGACTTACATAGAAAAAGCAAATCCATGCATGAATTAGGTCAAATCGTTGGAAGTCGAAAATTTGCTGGTGCAAAAAGCTGGTTACAAAAACTGAAGTAAGAGCTATAGTAAGAGAAGTAGAGCAAACCTAAAATCTACTGCTTTAAAAATAGCTGAAAATGTTACGAAAACTTCTGGAAAACTTGTAAGCGCGAGTACGATTAGAAGATCTTTGCATCAAAATGGCTTACATGGAAGAGTGCCGTTTACATCTAAGAACAACTAAACCAACGTTAATGTCAAGAACTGAAAGTTAAAGTAGATAGATGCTACTTTAACTTTCATTTACAATAGCTCAATATTATTTAATTGATCGAAGTTGAGGACAATTCCCTATGAATTTGCCTAACTTTGCAGCTTTTGAACAATGACAGGTAGCTTACAGTAAATAGAGCCAAAACTTTACTAAAGAG